>CM043704.1:76061038-76713538 GCA_023935145.1 Bretschneidera sinensis
AGAAGAGCTTTTACCCTAAAAACTCTTAAGATTTTCATAATCGCAATTTCCCATGATCCATTTGGTTCAATATTTTTGCAATTTCGGCTATGTAGAGAAAGTGTGTGTTTTTAAAATCTGATTTTAAGTTTCCAAAATTCCATTAGTTTCTATCAAATAGAAACCTTTATATAGAGTTTTTATTTCCATAATCGCAATTAAACTACTGGTTTAATTTAATTCCAAGAATTCTCTCTATTGTCTCTTTAGTTTTCTATATTCTTGCAATTTCCCATGATCCATTTGGTTCAATATTGGGCTGGTAGTAGAACTTAACTTTTACGTAACAATTGAACATGTTCAACTAATTAAAACTAAAACCCTTTTTAATTCTCTCTTTTTTAATAAAAATTAATTACAGTTAATTCTTTAAAGTTTCTACAAGTCATTATTGACACTTAGTAGTATGTTATGACTACCAGGTAATATGAATTTAATATAAACCTTTATGTTGTTGTCAGTTACCGTGCAATTCAATCATTCCATCATGCAATGTCCCTTATTAATTCTAAGATATGGAATTACTATCAAATCTTAATTATTTATTCACATATATCTCGATCTCAAGTTTATAACTTAAATGGTGAAATTAGAAACTCATTTCTAATTTCCACCCACCTTAACCAAGGAATTTTCAAGTTATGACTTAATCAGATCACATGTGAAATTATCTCTTTTATTGAGAGTGATAGATTCTCTATTGTACATTCTCATACCTTTATGCATAAGTGATCATACTCAATTACTGACCTATGATTAGAATAACATTTAAGTAGCATCAAAGCATGATGATGACCTATACATACGACATTCACGGTGCCTCAAGTATAAGGATCAATTTGTACAAGTGCGACGCAAGAACTCTTATTAACAACCAATAAAATGTCTATTAGGAATTACTTAGTCGAGTCAATTTGGTGTACATGTTCTCTGACAAACACTTACATAATTTGTTTGTGTCTCATACATATAGTGATCATGAGATCAACCACCCTTAACTCTTTGAACAAATATAGTATGTACTAATCTATCCGAATTCACTAATGCCCTTCTTAATCTTCCTATGATTATGAACATTTAAGAATAAAGTATAAATAAATACATCTCATTAACAAGATCTCATAATGGTATTTATTTTCATAGGCTTTATCATGTAAACACATTGAATTGAATGTGATTTATAATGAACATAATAAATAATATAGATGTTATAAATTAATATTTATTGGCAAAAGGTGAATAATATTAATTAGAAGTAATATGCATAGACATCAGTTGCTATTAGTGCACACTACTATCAACCTTGTACACTTTTAATTGCTTGTTTGATGGATAAAAGATGGAAAAAAAACAAATTGCTTTCTTCTTAGGTTACTACATATGTAATATCTAAATATGGGTGCTAATAATTCCTCAAGATTTTGATGTTGTTAATGATAATCATCTTGCTCATCTAAATTTTTGCACTTTATTCCATTTTTCACAACCAAACAAATGGTCTGTTTTATATTTTTCTATGATTTTATTTCTGCCCTTAATGCCTCAAAAATGCAAATTCAATGATTTACTTGCAGGAAACTGATCGGAGCAAGGTACTTTAACAAAGGATATAAAGCGTTTGTTGGCAATCTCAATTCCACTTCTTTCACTGCACGAGATGAAGAAGGCCATGGATCTCATACATTGTCAACTGCCGGAGGTAGCGTTGTGCCAGGAGCTAATGTTTTTGGTTATGCAAATGGAACTGCAAAAGGTGGATCGCCAAAAGCCCGTGTGGCTGCATACAAAGTTTGCTGGAAACCAATCAATGGCAGTGGCTGCTTTTCTGCAGATATCTTGGCTGCCTTTGATGCTGCAATATGGGATGGTGTTGATATTTTATCAGTGTCTCTCGGTGGAACTCCGGATGAATTTTTCAAAGATGCGATTTCAATTGGTGCCTTTCATGCTGTGAGAAGAGATATCACTGTAGTTTGCTCTGCTGGAAATTCAGGACCAACTTCATGGACTGTATCAAATGTTTCCCCATGGATGCTTACAGTTGGCGCTAGCACGATTGATAGGGAGTTCACAAGTTATGTTAAACTACGCAACAATAAGCAATTTAAGGTATTCTTTCCCTTTCCGAGTTAAAATGTTGAAAATGTAAATTATTCATTGAGCTACTGTTGCTCATATTTTGATTGTTTGTAGGGACAAAGCCTTTCCTCCAAAGCATTGCCATGTAAAAGGTACTATCCATTGATTAGTGGTGAAGATGCAAAAGCTGCTAATGCATCAGCTGAACTCGCGTGAGTATCTTGTCTGATCTTTCTTTATCAGTAATTTAATTTTGTACTAATCATCCAATTTGCAATTTCCATGGATTTGGCAGCAATCAATGTGTGGCTGGAACACTTGATCCCAAGAAGGTTAAGGGGAAGATTTTGGTCTGCCTTCGAGGGACTAACGGAAGAATAGATAAAGGGAAGATTGTTGCTCTTGCAGGTGCTGTTGGTATGATTTTGACAAATGATAAAGTGAATGGGAACGACCTAATAGCGGATCCTCATATTCTCCCAGCTTCTCATATCAATTTCACTGATGGTCAGTTAGTTTTTGCCTACATCAAGTCTTCCAAGTAACAATTCTCTTCCCCTTTCAACTTCAGAAATTCTTAACAATTGATGAGCAACTTTTACTTAATTCTGATTTCTTCAAACAGGAATCCTACTGCACAGATTTTACCTGTGAAGACAGAAATGGGTATAAAACCAGCTCCAGTTATGGCTGCATTCTCATCTAGGGGACCCAATATGATTGAGCCAGCAATCCTCAAGGTCTGTGTTACATTTTAAGTGACAATTTCAAATTAGTAAAAGATTTTTTCGACATTTTCTAATTTTTTCTGATATATTTATTTCAGCCTGATATAACTGCACCTGGAGTAAGTATTATGGCTGCTTACACTGAAGCAGTAGGACCAACTGATGCAATTCGAACTCCTTTCACCTTAATGTCTGGCACTTCAATGTCCTGCCCTCACGTTTCTGGTATCTGTGGCCTTCTTAAAAAGCTCCACCCTGATTGGAGTCCAGCAGCTATCAAATC
Organism: Bretschneidera sinensis; assembly: GCA_023935145.1. Classification (NCBI taxonomy): domain Eukaryota; kingdom Viridiplantae; phylum Streptophyta; class Magnoliopsida; order Brassicales; family Akaniaceae; genus Bretschneidera; species Bretschneidera sinensis. The sequence goes on from CM043704.1 coordinate 76,064,168, forward strand.
CGCAATCATGACTACTGGTGAGACCATTACCTTCTACTTTAGCAGTTGATAAATAAAAGATAATGCTTAAAAACTTCCTTTTTTATGTCTATTATTTGCAGCAAGAACACGTGACAACAACAAGCAAAGAATGCCTGACTCAGACAACCACAAAGCAACTCCATTTTACTATGGTGCAGGACATGTGAGACCAAACAAGGCAATGGATCCTGGTCTGGTTTATGACTTAAGGGCTGATGACTACTTGAATTTCTTGTGTGGTCGCGGCTATAATCAAACCCAAATCCATTTATTCTCAATTAAGCCTTACACTTGTCCTCCATCATTCAGATTGGCAGACTTCAACTACCCTTCAATCACAGTTCTTGATCTCAATGTCAATGCCACAGTAAACGTTACACGAAGAGTTAAGAATGTTGGTTCCTCTCCTGCTACATACCACGTGCAAGTCGTGGCACCAGCTGGAGTTTCTGTTTCAGTGAAGCCTGCAAGCTTGATGTTTGTGAAAACTGGAGAAGAGAAAATGTTTCAAGTGGTTTTTCAGGCTAAGGGAGGTGTTAGGCCCAGGGACTTCGTATTTGGGCAGTTGATATGGTCTGATGGGAAGCACTATGTGAGGAGTCCTCTTGTAGTAGGGCACATTTAGATTTGATGAAATAGGTTCATTTTTAGGCTGTATGTGCCCAGTCGAGTTATTTTTTTGAAAAAATTGCATTGTTCTTATTGGAAAATAAAGAACAAAAATTAATGTCCATTGATCAGTTGGTTTTTCCTCTTGCTCTGTTTATACTGCAACATATCAGCAATCAAAAGCATGAAAGCACATATCAGTTACTCACAGAGATTGTTAAAAAAAAATATAGTTTTGATATAATTTATAACAAATTAACTTAATTTTATAGTAAATTTATTTTAAAATAAATTTTATTATTTTAAACATTTATAGAACTCATTTATTTCTATTGCAACTCTCATACTTGCAACCAAAAGACTCCAATAATTAATTCTGAAGTTTCCTTTTTTGATTATAAGATGTCACTATAAAATATACTCTAATACAATTACTATAAATGTTGCAAAATATCTTTTACCACATTGAGACAATAATTTATGAAACGATACGGATTTATTATCAAACGTACCATCAAGTTACAGTTTTTTCGCTATTTCATGAATTTTCAAGGTTTCGCTTAGTTTTGGGTAATGACTTTCAATTACTTGTTAAATATGATTATATATAATAATTTAAAAAATACAAATACACAAAAAGATTTGATCCTAATTATATATAATAATTTAAAATATATATTTTGAAAGTACGCGGTTTCGGGTAGTTTTCGATTAATGCTTTTTGATTATCCGTTAAATTTGATTATATATAATAATTTAAAAAAAATTACATATTTAGAAAGTACAAACTACACTAAAAAAAGATTTAAACCCGATTATATATGATAATTTAAAAAATATATATTTAGAGATTACAAACTTCATAAGTGTTATCAATAAACTAACGCAATAACTTGATTAAAGTTTTACAATTGAATATATTTGTATCAATTTAATTTTATGTTTAATTACAAAAGTTATTTTGTGATTGATTATATTTTAAAAAAAAATCCCGAAGTTCTTTTATAAAAATTATTATGTATTTGATTTTATTTTTAAAAATAACGTGAGATATTTTTTATGGTAAAAAATATGATAGCAAAAAAGACCATGTAATATTTTTTACTAATAATATTCTGTGATATATTTGTTAAACCACATTTTTTTACTAATAAAAACATAACACATAATGTTTTTTATAACAAAAAAAAATTTCAGAATATTTTTTATTACAAAGAACTTCAGGGATATTTTTAAAAATTTGCAATAAACACAAAGTATTTTTTTAATCAAGCCTTAATTTTATTAAAGAAAATGACGAATCTACCCTTTAACCCTAAGATTCCCTATAAAACCCATAAGTCTGTCTCATCTTCATCATTCACGACCTAACTTAGTTAGCCGTCAGTCTCTCTAGATATCGCCTCTGCCTCTCTCTCCTCTGCTGGACGAACTCTCAGCCTCTCACCGGCGACGCAGTGCTAAGGTAAGTCTCCATACAGTATTCTTGCTGCTTCTGTTTGAGTTTCTCTCTATGGCTTCGGCCTCTCTTATCTTTTTTCTTTGTTTTCTTTAATTGAGAATTTTGGGATTACATTTAGTGCTTTAGTCAGAGACACTGGAAAAGAGAATATGAAGTTGATATTTGTACACTTAGTATGTTCATTTGAAGTTGATTTGTTCTTCTTTGATCTGTTTGACCTATATTTGGTTACTTTGAGGAAAGAAAGGATGGATTTTTTCCTGGGCCATAACATAATCCTTTTAATTTCTATCTACGATTGGCATGAATTTCATTGGGTTTTCTCATTTATGAATTGTGGCTGTCTGATCATATAATGAATTGGGAATTTTCTATTTTCGTTCCCAGTGTTGCTGCTTCTTAATTTGGATATTCTTTTCAAAGAGTTCCAAATGAATTGTATTTTAATCGAATTCGGTTTTTTCGACAACGGGATTTTGGTTCGGTTTCGGTTTTTTGGCCGCTAACCAAGTTTGATGTAGTTAAACAGTTGGAGATTACGGATTCGGGTTTGAAAATAAAATCTAAACAGTTAAACAGTTCCTTTTAGTTTGTTAGCTAAAATGGTTTCGGATGGTTATGTCAAATTTCAACTGTAAACTACCCGTTTCCATCCTTAGTTGGATCTCTGACTCGAATCTCTAGTAACGAAATGAATATCTATTGACCACAACTACTTGATTTAGTGTTCTCTTTCGAACTTTTCATGTAAGAGATTCGAATTTACTCATGTCTCTCCAAACAAAATATAAAGTATTTTGTAAATGTGTATATTGCTGAACAGTGACCTTTGCTTAAAGGGAAGCTAGAAAAGAAAACCCAAACTCTTAAATCCTCGAGCTTCTTTCAGAAACTCCTCTGAGTAAGGGCTATCAATTTATTATCTAGGTGCTCTCTTTTTCCTTGTCTTCTTAAAAAAATATTTTTAGTTACTTTATCTCTTCTTTGGTAAAAGCTATTTTTGTGTGTAAGAGGAAGTGTTGTTTTAAGTGTGTTTGGAAAAAGTTATTGTTGAGGTGCATAGAGATTGTCTTTCTCTTGTTCCTTTTTTTATCTTGAAACTAATTGAAGTTGCATAATCAATTTTTATATCACGTTCATCATGAATATTTTTTAAAGTAACCTTTGCAATATAATTATATAAAAATTTTAGATAGCTTTCATCTTGAATTTTTTTTTTAAATTAATCTTTGCAGTATAATTATATAAAAGAGGATCTAATCAAACTTGTCTTTTTCCTCAATATATTTTTTCCAGTTATCAAACAAATTTTGGGCATCATGGGTTGATTACTGTGTTAGGTTCATTATAACTGAATATAGCTTGAATTCTCAGATTGAATTTTACCAACTCTGTTGTAGTGACATGTAAATTGAAGTTTTGATGATAAAAAATCATTTCAAGTTATTGGTGAAAAAAATTGCATTAACTCTATGATTTATATATGTTGCAACTGGGGAAGCAATAGTGCAAGAAAATGAATTAGGGTTAATATGATAGGTGACAGGGTTTTAGCAATTACTTTGAAGTGTGTCCTGCCCGCCTAGGGGTTTTGGTAAGGACGCTTACCTTTCTCTCCCCTCAAAGTGGATAGGGATTCAAGGCATGTGTGAGTTTTCACAATAAAAGAAAAAGCAATTACTTTGAAGGGTCTAGTTTGTTTGACCCAAACAAAAACTAAGACAAGTATTCGTTTCTTTTATGTTCATTCTTGATTGATGTTCGCCTGTTATGGACACCTGATAATTAGAATTTTGTATAGGTTGGAAGTCGGTTCTATTTCAAAATGCAGTCTGAAGAAGCTCCTACTGAAATGGAAATTCAGACGGTGGCATCTGGACCAATATCTGAATCCGAGTCTTTGCCGCCAAAGCCAAACTTTAAGCCTTTGAAGGCTCATGAGATGTCTGATGGTCGTATTCAGTTCCGGAAGGTCTCCGTTCCACCGCATCGGTATTCACCTCTAAAGAAGGCTTGGATGGATATCTACACTCCTATATATGAGCAGATGAAGATTGATATCCGTATGAATCTCAAGGCTCGGAAAGTTGAACTGAAAACCAGACCAAACACACCCGACGTAAGTAATCTACAGAAGTCAGCTGATTTTGTCCATGCTTTCATGTTGGGTTTTGATGTGGTAGACGCCATTGCCCTTTTGCGGTTAGATGAGCTATATGTTGAGTCTTTTGAAATCAAGGATGTTAAAACCCTAAGAGGTGAGCACTTGTCTCGTGCTATTGGAAGACTGTCTGGTAAGGGTGGCAAAACAAAGTTTGCTATTGAGAATGCTACAAAGACTAGGATTGTGATTGCTGATACCAAGATTCACATTTTAGGATCTTTTTCAAATATTAAAATTGCAAGGGATTCTCTTTGTAGCCTCATTTTAGGGTCTCCTGCTGGGAAGGTATATTCAAAACTTAGAGCCGTCAGTGCTAGGCTAGCAGAAAGGTTTTGATCATTGTTATTTGTGTTGTTTTAAGATTTTTGCTCTCAGTTGATGGAGTTTTGATGTTACCCTATAAGATTGAATATTCTGAGTACTAGTGCGAGTGTAACTTGGCATGAAAATTATGCTAGGCTTCATATCAAATGTCGAGAACTACAATTAAGGATTTCATTCATTTCCATGTATTACCTTATATGAGTGGGATACAGATGCTGATGTTTTTATATTTGTATCCCGTTCTGCTGTTGGATTTGCTATCGCACTTACAGCAGGCACACAAGGGCTTTTGTACATTTTGGATTTCATGAGCTCTTTTCTTTTTTCTTTTCTTCTTTCTGAAGGGGGTGAGGGGAGGTTGTTATTCCATCTGGATTCTGAAAAATAGAAGTGAATGACTGAATCATTGAACAATACGTGTGAATATAACAATTTAGTCAGTATCCTGATTTAGTCACCTTGATACTTTCAAAATGTACTCACTGCATCTCCCTCTTATGTCTACCCCAAGCTTATGGCCTTGATTGGTAGGTCGGAAAAATAGGAAGAAGGAAGATGATGTAATCCATCATGTGTTTAGTAAAAATAATAGAAAAATGAGGAAAAAAAGACAAAATGCTTATTCAAATATTTGAGAGAATTGTGATTTGTAAGAGTGGAAAAGAAAAATCAGTCATTTTACTTTTGCCTCTCAATTTATGTTTTACCAAATGATAGAAAAATGTTTTGCATTCACTTTTCTTTCCTCACTCTCTTCTTTGCCCTCACTTTACCTTTCTTCCAATCATGGCCTATATGTTCAATTATATAGCACACTTGCAACAAAATGCAGGCGAAAATTTAAGCAAACTAATTTGCAATAAAGTGAAAAATGTCTTTTGATGTCAAGAAATGGTTTTGAAAGAGGAATTGCCTTCATTATGATTCTGAAGTTGATGTACTGTTACATAGACAGATTGATCAGACAAAGAAGCAGTTGATTCTGTCATGAAACTGAGCCAGCAATGCAAACTTGTCTGATCTGGTAACATAATTTCTTCTTGTGTTGTTGTTACCTTAGGAAAGAACGGTGAAAAACTGGTAAGCTTAATGCTTCTTCTTTTTCCTACCCATTCGGATACAAGTTTCCATAGAATTTTCGGCAGTTCAATGAGCATGTAGTACACCATTGCATGTGGTACCTCTCATTTTTAGCACTATAGGGTTCTTTTGGTAATGCAGCATTTCAAATTCTGGCCTGTCAATTGATTTGTATCTTTGTATAATGATCATGATTTGTGGGCAATGCATCAAATCTTAGTATACAATTATAGAAAAAGATCCTCTATAATTCGAGTTGTCTATTGACAGTAGACTATTATACCACTTCATTTAACATTTGGATCAATGATTAAGATTGCACCACTAACTTTTTTTTAATCAAAATACTTCTCTGTCACGTTTTTAAAATATTACGTGTTTTATTAAAATTTAAAAGATGGAATAGTGACCGAATCAACGCTCATGCAGGCTCGCCGGCACTTAGGGGGTCTTCTTGATAATAGCTGCCAAAACCTCCATACCAGCAAGAAGAACCCATTCCAGCTCCCCATGGTGGTTTTCGACAATAATGTCCAAAAACATGCGGATCTAAAATCAGATGCGGGAGAGTGACCTGAACTATGAAAAGCAATTTTGTAGTGTTCTTTCTAACTGTTTTGAGAGTGCATTTTTTCACTCAATATCACAAAAATTATATCGATGTTAAAAATATTAAATCGATGAGCTTAACTGATTATCAAATTACCTTATGTTTGTTTAAGAGATCTTTGAATCCTAAAGCTATTTCGATCATCCAATTTTGAACAAACAATTCTCAAATGCACGTGTCAAGATAAACAAAGTTTGTTACCCATGAAAGGTACTCCAGAAATTAGAAAAAAAAATCCAACATAATCACAAGAAGGGTGTCTTGAAAGTTTCATTTGAATGGCAACACTTTGCTTTTGGGTAGATAGTTCAAACCAAATTCCTATCAGGTACACAAATTGTCAATTTTTGACATAAATTATTAAATTACTGAAACAAATGTTATTTCACAGTTAATGGAAATGTTGACAATAGGTAAGTTATCTTGATCATCCAAAAAGAAACCCAGCCGCCTGCTCTTCATTTCCGTTAGTTAATTTAAGAGCTTGTATTACCACCTTTCTCTCAAACCCTAGCTCAACAAGCTTTGCAACTTTGGCTTCAAAATCAGGTCTCTGCAATCAAATGATTTTAAATTAGAATATTGAGATAATTTGACTTTCAAATCACTTAAATTCAACCATTGACAAGTCCATCAATTACACCAATTGGTAAATAAGTCCAGATTGGTGGGATGAACCACCATCTAGATGGCAAAACTTTGCCAAACATGGAGTCGTGAACTTCTTATATAACAGAAGCAGATATCACGTTACAAACAATTGAAAGCAACCAAGAAGGAAGTTAGTAGGGAACTGAAACAGTTTTTTTAAAGCAAACTTACCTGTGATATATCACCACGTGCAGCTCCTGTGACCAAGAAAGGAAAAAAGAAAAAGAAGAAAGATGATCAGTTCTTGTAACTAACAAGGTAGTTTATGAATAAGAAACACCCCATAGTATCACAAAAGCCAAAATGCCACTATGAAGAGGCACAGCTTTCAAGCATAACAATTGTTTTCACATGCCTCTTTCAAATTATAAAGCTGCCCAAAGAATTTAAACAATGCCAAGTTTAAATAATTCAAGCCAATAAAGACAAATTAACTACTAATAGCTGAAACAAAATGCGGAAAATGAAGCATCCCATAGCATGACTATCCAGATTCAAAGAACTGACCTGAAGATTGACCTGCTGCTGGTACACTGGCGTTCTTCTCTGTTGTTCCTGATGTCACCTGGAGAATCTAAAGTAATTAATTCCAAAGCTAAGAAAGGCACAATGATAGTTACTCGTGAAAAATGTATCACCAAGAATAAGAAAGAAAAAACAATACTAGTAGCTGACATCTAACATTAGTTGATAAGAGAATATTTTAGTTCGTTACTTTTCAGTTTTAATAGCATTGCTAAAGTAATAGAGATGGCTAGCAACCTAGGTCGCACTCTCTTTAAGCTTAAATTTTTTAAGTTCATTTAGCAAGTGAATTACTGTGCTCCTGTCATGGACTTAAATCTTTGGCCCTAAGGACAGTCCTATCCCCTCACGAGTTTAGGAAGTTCATGTATTTCCATCAATATGGATGGTGTTATTTATGTACAGGAAGCCACCAAAGTTCAACCAACGGCGGTAGCGAAAGGAACTGGGATATAAAAGACAAGGCAGAATCTCTACCGGGTATTTGAACACACTGTCATACACGTAACATTCTGGTGCCAGTTACGGTTCCACCAACAATGAGAAATGAACTATCCATTTGTGAAATTCACATGGGTCCCATGTGGAACCCACGTTCACTCGATGGCTCAAATCTATATTGATGCATTGTAGAAGATGGGATCCCTAGGGGTGTGTTTAGTATTGGAAAGTGTTTTCGATTTTTCATCTTCATTTTCCTGAACACTTTTTTCAACAATTTAGATATTCTTAACATAATTTGAAAAACAACACTTTCCAACATAATATTGGAAAAGTTAGGAAACAACTTTTTTAATATTATATTAGAAAGATAAGTGTTGTTTTCCAAATTATTGAAGAAAATGCTAAGAAAAATGGAGATCACCCTAAACAATTCCAACGACAAGTCTATTCGAGGAACTGTAGAATGCAAAGCTATCCAAATTTAGCAAGTTAATTTTCCAGGGAATACATGCAATCCTGTCCATCAGGCAAAAGGATCCACTGCTTCACAAACATGTTTATTGTTTGAATCATCAGGCAATGCCACAACAAGAATGACCTGCTTTAGTAAAAACTACATAAACAAATGGTAGCTTACTGCAGTTCCTGAGCTAGATGCTTCTTTGGAGTGCCTCTCTTCATCCAGAAAATGAGAAGGGATGTCTTTTTCTGAAAACAGAGCATACTTTTGGCATAAGAAACTCCAAAATCTTAGAAAACCACAGGAAAAAAAAATTAAACGCGCAAGGGAAAGAATTGTGCATCACTGAACGGAGAAACTCTGAAACAATAATGCAAATGGAGAAATTAGAAAATCAACCTTGCAAGAAAGGTACTGAAACTTCTCCTCCACCAACTTTCAGAACATTCTCGTTCAAATCAATGATGCACTGTAAAAATTGTTTGGTTAAATGAATAAAAAATTCAACGAAAGTTTATTGATTAAAGCATTGAAATGGATGGTAAATCAGCTAGTACACCAAGTGAGGATGCTACCTGATGCTTGCGAAGCATATCCAGCCCAAAGAGGAATTCCATATTGGGAGCATCCAGCACCAAGAAAGAGCAGGGGTAAAAATTATTCCCAATCTACAGGAAGAAATAGAAGTTGGGCAAAGCTTTATACAGTCAAAGAATTGTCTTTATTTATGTATCAGCCATTAAATAATAAACAAGAGATAGATGCTCATATGCTGCTCTATTGATTAATGTGACACAGAAAGCACCAACAGATATGGCCAGTTTTGGATGCATGGGCAACTCATATACAAGTACAAACAAGTTTGATGTGTATCAAGGCATAAATATATGCATATAAGAAAGGGGCCAGCTTGTAATAAGCTGCCATGCATGTCTAAAGCTTTTCATCATTATTGAAATTTTACAAATCTATGAAGGTGAGGAAGGCCTTAGAGATCAATCAACAAAGATCACTGTAAATCCCAAAGTAAATTTTATAAAGATCTTCACTGATCAAATATTAATATAAAGATGCATGCACATGTACATATAGATATAGATATAAGCACGTCTAATAAAATAATTCATAACTAGTAAGCTTTTGCTGACATATATCCTACCTTGATTGGAGCTACGTGTATCCGGCCCAATATCTCAGATTGACCAACTCCATGAGCAATACCTTTATAGCGTTGATCTAAAAGCCTCAGCAATCTGGAATTGACCATGACAACAACACCACAAGAAGACATACAATGTTTATCTACGTTACTAAAAAAGAGGACAGCAAGTATATTTGAGGACCAAGAAAACTGTAGCTTCAGAAAAGTAGAGAGTGAAACTTGATTAGAAAGGAAAAGGTGCTTTGATATTCAAATAATTCAATCATGTTACTATAGAAAGGGATTCAGTAGCTATGCTGCAGAACTGAAACCAAAAGAAAAAAATAATGATACATGACAACACTTACCCACATCGCTCAGCACAGCTTTTTGATATTATTGTTGATTGTGCACCACTATCAACAAATGCCTGAAATAGAGAAACAGTGTCCAAACTAAGGCTTTGGCTTTCAACATACTTAATACAAAGGTGTATATAACAAACTGACATATATGATGACACAGATTAAATAACCCAGTATTCAATATTTGTAACAATACTTGCAACAGATCTAAATATAACATGTAAAAGAAACCCAAAAGCACTCCTACAACTCGCAAATTTGCAATGTACTAGATAATGAAAAAGACATTACCAAGAGAAACAAAACAAGACCTAGGTGGTAATCATCTTTTTTTACATTAAGGCCGAATACAACAACAATATGATGCATCCTGAGTACATGACAAGCTATTTTCTATCATGTCTACCTTTAAAGGAACACCATTAACCTCCATGTCAACGTACAACATGACCTGTAGAGTCCAACAAGAAACTTTAGATTTAAGACAAAAAGATAAGAAAACTTTAATCATAGGAACACTAGGTTGACAAGCATACATACCACCCTTGCAAAAGCTTCAGGGTTATGTTCCAGGGCAGCTGCCCAGTTCTCATCAATTCCTTTCTGCATTGAATTTAGCAATATAACCAAAGGTCAAACAAAGAGATCGCTATCTCAAAAATGGGTTCCATTAGAAAATTAGTCATGAAGGGATTATGTGAGAAATAAGTATCGCAAATTAGCAATTAAAGAAATCATGAAGTTGCAAGTGTTAAAGAAAAACTGAGAAGAACAAAGATGAGAGGGAAGAGAAGGAGAAAGAGATGGAGAGAGAACAGTTATGTAAAACCTCAGATAAAACATTTTGAAGCAAAGGAAAAGTTCTGCGGGTTATAATTAGATTTCAGCACCAAAAAATCACATAACAAATCCTAAAAGTTGGTAGAATTCATTGCACCCACACAGTGCACATAAAGAAACGAAAATCTTAAACTGCATAAAAATCTAACAAAGAAATTATAATTCAGAACAATGCACCAGCAAAAAACTGGATTTACATTGTCCCGAAAGCTATAAGGGAGCAAACCACTAAGAAGTATCATTAACAATAGTAAAAAATTCTAAACAACAGAAACTTGGTGAGAAAATGGTACAAGAAAAATACTAGTGCATTTCTACACGACAAAGCCTCTGTAAACCTTTGCATAATAAACAAAATAATACTAACCTGGCGAATGGCAGCTTCAATTTTCCTTTGTGCTTCAACATCAAAAGGATCTGCATAAAGAAGAGCCTACAACATAAAATACAAAGGATGCAGGTTAATAGCTTCTCCATTTAATAATTCCAGTAAAATTATAACGTGTACATAACTTATATAATCAAAACATGTTATAAAGCAAACAGGTTTAAATCACAGCATTAGGTTGCACAATATAATTTCAAATAAAAGATAGTTATGTTTCTTATTACATTTCCGAAAAATTACCAGATAGCTTTATCTAGTTGGTGTCAAAGCCCAAAAACTAAAATTGCAGCAGCACTCAGTGCAATAAGTTAAAATCACCAGCGCATAATGAATTAAACCCACAAGCCACAAGCACAAGATACCTACTTGCTCCTCCTCCCGCTGACGTTGCAATTCTGATTTCTGATGATTACGCTCCCGTAAAACATCCTGCAGTCTATTGAGATCATTTCCAAGAATGGCTTGTGCAAGCTCAGGATCAGTCTGTAAGTCAATAATAAAATCAAATATCAGAAAAATCACAAAAGTAAGAACAAGATGATGCAATGACATAGTGATGCAGAATAGGAAAGAAAATATTTATTATTTTGATATGTTATTCTTGGAAATATATTTTAGGAAAATTTGATTTAGACAATTAAACAGCTATTAGGATTTGATTTACTTTCTTATTTAAATAATGTTTGGTGCCTATATAAGAACACTGATATTAAAATTGTAAGGGAGACTGGATTATGAATTAAAAATTGATTATCTCTTTGGCTATCTCTGTTTCTCAGCTTGTTCTGTTCTCCCTTACTTGTTTTGTTCTTCCTCTTATCTATATTTCTTCTACCTAGTCTACTTTCTCTTGGTTAATCTCTCATTTCTCAATCTGTTTCTATTTCTACCTATATGCTCGGCATCACGTAGCACTTCCAACACATATCCTTTATTTTCTGGTTTAATATCATTTTTTATACGTAACAGTTAGCTGTTAAACCAAAAAAATGATGTTACACCTTTTGACACCACGCCAGATGCTAACCCCAGAAAATATAAAATAAAATAAAAACAACTTCCTAGCAACTTACCATAGTCATGATTACTTTTTCAATGATACCATGCAGATCACTTATCAAAAAAAACTGATACCATGCAGATCAGTGATACCATGCAGACATAGTATAGAGAAGCCGAAGTAACCAGATTAAGAGAAGTGGAAAGGACATCACAAAAAGGTCTATATTAAACTTTTTTGCAAAGTAGCAACCAACCCAATCATCTCATACAGAACTTCTCAATGGAAAAAGTGACCAAATTAAGCATGCATATATCAGATATATTGTTGAAAACACCATCCTACCTGAAATAGCTGTGCCATCATATTAGAATCATGTCGAATATGTTGCTGGAAAGCTCCAGGGTTCACGGCAGATCCATCAGGATTGAAGCTCAAATCAGTGGTAGATGCACTAAAGGATTCACATTTAGCACAAAGAACATGGCAATAAATTTTTGAAAAAATTTATATATTGAACAACATATGTGCGCAAGTGGGAGCATTCTAAGAAATTGTTTGATAAGTAGAAAGCATTTTAAGAAATATACATACATGAAAGTTCTTGAAAGTACAACACCCCCGGATGTAATAGATGTTTTTACTTTTCATACATGTAAGAGCATAGCTAAGAAAATTCCACCATCTTGTGAAATTCACAAACCAATATTCAAATGCAAACTCTATATGAAAAATGACAACATGGGCGCAATGACCAGAAATAAAACAAAGTTCATGAAAACCAAACATAGATGAGCACTTCATTCATGAAATAACAATAATTAAAACAAGCAATTCTAGTGAAATCTAGGTTAGTTGTGTACACCAAAACTTGAGCTATTCCCTAGAAGAAGAATATCTAGCAATATTAGCTTTTTTGTCCTCTTTTGGAGAGGACAACGTGGTAATAGAGAAAAGAAAAGGCATCGAAGAAGGAAGCAAGACAGAGAGGGAGAAAGTGAGGTAGGGAGATCTATAAATGTGTAGCCTTCAACAATTTTTACAGATGGACTTCATAGGAACTATCTTCACTGAAAACTTTTGACTAAACAATACGCGTACCTTACATTTCCTTCACAAATGCCTTTTCCTAGTTTCAATGAATCTATGTACTTTAACCACTCAACTTTCAAGAAGCACACACCATGGAGTCATTCAATCACAAAATGACCACAAATACGTGATTGTCATTCCTCATTCTCATAACTATCATCTAAAGCAAAATAGTGTAGCTAGTTTGATAAAAACATCACCATTTTCCAAATAATATAATCGTAGTTCTTCATTCCTGGTTTCCACATAAGCATAGGTGTAACCCCAGACTATACAGGGGCACATGTCTGGTGCAGATTAAGTTTCCAGGCATATCATATTCCACCTTCTATCACCTTGTGCGGAGACAGAGATGTTACAACAAAGCTACAACCCTAATTATAAATCAATCAATCTATAACAATATACTCAGCACCAAAGAAACAGTCTATGAACATAGTAATTAAAAACTATCAAATTATATTAAGCTAATTAACATGCCGAAATCACATGAACAATGAAAATTATCAAAATCAATGGCATTTCCTAACATCAACAAGGAAGCAAATGGATAAGTATACATACCCAGATGAAGCATTATAAACCATCATCACTAAATCCTCATCCTTAACACCCAGTGCACTCAATTTCTCGAAATTCCTCATCTCTTTCCCATTATGTAGCAGCTGCTGCTGCTGAAGTGAAACGTTTGTCTGCTTATTCACGTATAAGCAACCAGCAAACGGTAAACACGAGCTTAACTTCAAATTTAACTGTCAAAACCCTAACCCTTCTTTTACTTGCTAATCAACAAACATTCAAAACTTAAAAATTCCGTTCTTTGGTTCTCTTTCCTCGTATTTTCTCATAAGCCAAATAAATAATTACCCACAAAATCTTTTTTTACAGAAAAAAAGGACTGAATAAAATAAAAGTGTCTCACCTCTACTTCGAGCAGAGCTTTAACGTTCTCAACCTATTAGAAATATATCCCAAAACCAAAAATACACAAAATATTGATATTAGTGCGTAGTTCTATACAAGTATGCACGTGCATATGCTTATATGTGAGTATATATGCAAGTCCATGACAGAATTTAGAATTTAAAGATGTCTTACAGTTTCGTTGGGATCGACATCTAAGGTGAGGATCTGTTCGTCAGCGGTCATTACAGTGATCCTCATCTTCTCTCTCTCTGATCAAATCTCCCTCCGTGTTTTTGCTTTGTGCTTGTTTCTTATTTTAACTTGGGCTATTATCACTTTTGTTGGTGTTCAGTGTTCTTTACTCGGTAGGGGTTTTACAATTTTTAACGTAAACGGGTGTTAACAGTTAATCAAATTAGATGTATTAAAGGTTAAAAATTTTTAAAATTATTTTTACTTTGATTAAAAAATTAATTAATATTAATATGAATGATATGTTAAATATAATATATATAATAAATAATAAACTAAAAAATATTAAATATGAATTAAATTATATAATAAATTTTTAAAAAAATAATTAAATAAATTATACCAATTAACTGATCGTACTAATCGAAATTAATTTGATCGATTAATATCGAAATACATAAATTAATTAAGTCGAAAATATTAAAATGACAAGAAAAAAAACCTCTCTACAGAACAAATAAAATTTAAAACTCTATTGAATACATTTTTAACATAAATTAGACAAAAATACCCATATGATAGGCAATTAATTCCGAAAAAACCAACACTTAAACTTAATCAACACAACCTTTCTTTTCCAACTCTGTGACATGAAAAAATTTTCTATTGTTCTATTGATCCACCACATGTATATTGTTTTTCTTTTATTTTTTTTCTTCCTTACAGTTTTTTCAATTGCTTCTTTGCAACATCAAATTATTTTCTGCTCCCTAAAATTTGCCATCAGCTTCTCATCGGTCCCACTTTAATTTTCACCCACTGTTTTTTTTTTCTTTTTCTAATTGTGATTTTCTGGTTCTTAAAAATTGTAATGTGATGTATTCTTCTCATCAGCCCCACTATGATTTTCATCCAAGGCCAATTCTCTTTTAATTGTTTGTAAAAAAGTCCCTGAAGAATATCTTAAAAAACAAAAATGAATTTACTAGTTTACACAAGCTGCACAACAGCATCTGGGCTCCATTTTGGAGAAGATCAGCAAGCTCATTGAATAATTCATAGGGTTATCCACCAATTCCAAGGCAAAATTAGAGTACCAAACTTGGTCAATATGTATTGCTTTGACAATGTCCGGAGCTGGCTGTGTGAACAGATATATTTATTTTAGCATAAAGGGGTGTTTTGATATTTTATAAGTATTCCGGTTAGTAATTTTGTAAACCAAACTTTGAGATTTTGTTTTAATTTTTAATTCAATGCGGTAAACTAAACACCAAAATAAAATAACTATCATATTCTAATGTTATTCAATTCAAGTAGAATTATTATACAATTCAATTCACTTGCACTTTATGAACCAAACATGGCGTAAATACACTTAAAAAACCACAATAACGAAAATAGTTTTATTAATATTATGCTGTCAAGTATATAATTTTTTTTAAAAGGAAAAACAAACTTATCATTACTTAAACCGGAACACAATACAAAGCATCCGCTAATAAAACCGCAGATAACACATCTGGCGCTTCTTTCAACTAAATATAAGAATCAACAATAAATTTTACTTCTCTAGTTAAAATGTGAGCATCTCGCACAAGGAACAAAATAAAACTGAAAAATAAATTAACAAAAATACCTCAAAAGATGCCCTCGAATTACTCCCCACTCATTTTTTTCTCGTCTCACTAAAATCGTTTTGCAAAACATCTCTTTTTTTTTTCTTCCTAAAAAGTGAAACTAAGATTTTCATTGTCAAAATTTAATCTCACCATCACGTTTAACGAGTATCGATCTCACAATCACAATCTTTGATTTCGAAATTTATTGGCATCATATTTCTTTTCTTTGATCTGAAAACTCTAATCTCATAGTGCTCGATTTCTAGATCGTCTCATAAAGATTGGTATTCACTTTGTCCCAATATATTTGGTTTCAAATTAATTATTTTTTGTTAGAGATTTCGGTTTTTGTGTTTTTTTCTCTGAATTTCGAGTAGAGTTTTGAAATTTTTTTATTAATTTTTATTAAATTTACAAATGAATAATAAATATTGTATTAAATTGTATGAGCTATAATTCTCACGTCAATAGTAAAAAACTTTTTGTGTGCCCAAAAATTCTTTCACATTTGCAGTCCTCGGTTTCTCTCACTTTTCTCATCCGACCGACCAATTTCTTCCCCGTCGGTGATCATTGTTCTCTCACTGCTCATGCTGATGTTGAGATTTGTTAAAACAAGTAGTATTAGCTTCCATCAATCCTGTTGAAGTCATGCTGATTTGTGTATGCCTTTAATTTATGTTCTGATTTTTCTTTTTGTCATAATGCTATGCCATCATCTCATATGGGTGGGCCCTGGTTCATGATGCTACGGTTTGTATTCAAAACTTGATGCTATAAGGTCCTCCTGTAGCAATCAACTTTGGCCCTTGCCAAACCTCTAATGGTACTGACAGTGTTAACACTGTTAATAGCATAAATCATAAGGTTATGTATGAATTAAAATAAATATTAGGGTTTTTATGAAATTAAATCAAACTAAGGTTTAACCAAGTTTTTTTACACAAATTGCACTCAGCTCTTCATGCCCTTTCTCATTTCCTTAACTATTCTCTCATCCACGTGAAAAAGGTGCCTAGTTCGCGGACTGAAAAAACAGATTCGCGAATTTCTAGGAAACCGTGGATTAGATTCTCGTCAGGGGCGGCTTAGGGCAAGTAGGTTTCACTCTTGCATGTGCTAATCTCCACAACTCCAAATAAACCTTGGATCACTCTGCACAAACCTATACATACACTGCTCGAAATCCGTGTATGGATACAAATATTGCCCTAAACTATCAATTCGATTAATATGAATTTAATTGATCGTGCTCCTATTATTGTTTTTATTGTTATTGTTTTGAATTCAGAGATCGATTATTGAAAATGGCGAGTGGGCAAGTGGAGAAGCGAGTCAAATACAAGACCTCAGTGAAGGATTCAGGGACTCCTGGTCATATTAGAATGGTAATTAATTTTACACATTCTAGCTAATGAGTTTAGTGATTATGAACTTGATTAACATCTCGAAAAAATTAAGAGAAAAATGTTATGCATGTGATTTAATTTTTAATTTTATTGTTCAGTTATGTTTTTATGTGGAATGGTATGGGCTGATAAGTGAAGTAATGATTTACTGGTCATAAAAGTGATGTTTGGATAAAAATGAAATGAAAGGTTTAATGCATTTTAGAGCTTACAGAGGTGTGATTAGAGCATGGATATGATATTTAATGAAGCGGTCAGATTGCACAGTAGTGTATTGCATCCAGACAAATTCTTTTTGTAATAACAGATTTAAATTCGAGGTCTGAGCACAATTGTTATGCAGTGCTGTTGCTAATGCATAAGTATCTTGTCTGGGGAGTTACATTCTCAAGAATGAAAGGAAATGATATTTGGTACACTTAATGCGTACTATTGTACATCAATACATGTACTAGTTATGTTACAATTGTAAGAGCTAATTGAAATTTTAGGGTTTTATGAGAAAATATTGAACTCACTGGATGGTCTTGTTTTAACTAATTCACTTGAAATTTATGAGTTCTTCTTATGGCTAAGAAACATGCAAATAAATGCATTTGTGTGAGTTAAAACTTTGTGGCTAAGCAAAACTCTCCTACTCTCTACAGAGGGAGGAGATGTTTTTATATGTTCCCAATGATCCCAAGTCAGCTGCAAAGCTCAAAGTGCAGTTTCACACCATCAAAGGTACATCTTATATTTTATGTTATAAACTAGTGCCTGGAATATTTCGGTCTGTTCATATTAGAGGCACTCAGAAGTGCTCATGCGAGTATGTTTTATGCCATTTTCATATTTTTGGCAGATACTTGTTAATCTTTGAGGAATGAAGACGAGAATGTATAAATTTTATAACCTGCAGTTCCCTTTGCTGCTATAAACGCAATGATTTTGTGTGTAGAGGTTTTTTTTTTGCCTGTGAGTTTGTGTAGAGGTATTATTGATGTATTTTCTTTTTCTCTATGATAAAAATACAGCTCAAAAACACACCAAGGAGGAATCAAAGAAGCCACCATGGCTTAATCTAACCAATAAGCAGGTTTTACCATAGAAATTGGTTTTCATACTTCACATACGATAATGGATAGTCACGCATGAATTCTGTATAAGTTTATCCTTTCATTTATCCATATTCTGCTTGATGTTTTCCCCCTGTTCAATGGATGAAATATGCAAGTATTTATTCTGTGTTGTTTCAGGGTGGAAGTTACATTTTTGAGTTTGAAAGTTATTTTGATCTCCAAGTTTGCCGAGATTTTGTCGGTAAGTCTCAATCAGTCACATTGCTGTTAATTGGTTTACAAGGTTTTCTTTTATGTCTGTCTTGGGTCACTAAGATTGCTACATGGACTTAATTTTTACGGATTCATTGGGTGGAGGTTTCTATTCGAGTTTGGTGTCTCCTTACTGGCACTGATTACCTTCTTAATGCTGTTATCTGGTTGCGTGCATCTTTACAAGCATAAATTTCTTCTTGGTTTCTGTGAATGTAAGGTTTAAGCTGCACCATAATTTCTGACCTAGTATCATTTTCCCTACTTAGAGTTTGTAAGGAAAGAAACGATAGCTAGAATACTCATAACTTGATTGTATGGGTTGCACCCCATTGGTGCCTTGTTAATATACTTTCACTCATAAAAAAAGGAATACTCATAACTTATTCTATGGTAAGTGTGCTTAATTTTCTTTTGGTTCTTGCCACATCTTGTTGTCAAACATGACAACAAGGCGCAATCCTGTCTTCTTGAGAATTCAGCATCGATGAACCTTAGTGGTTCTTTAATCAGTTGAGACTTCAATTGCTATATAAATAAAATAAAAGTTATTAATGAGATACAAGATACACACGTAACTTAATAGGTTTTGGTAATTAAAAGTCTTTTTATTTGTTATTGATGGCTTAGTTAGTCAGTCTACTCCTACTAGGTTTATAACCATGAACACTATAACTTATCAAAAAAAGAACCATGAACATTATAAATAATACAACATATTACATAACACACAACACATCACACAACCATCTATTCTTTAAGTCGAAATTCTTTCACCCATTAATCTATCACAAATTCACAATGGTTTTCGGGAAAAGAAAAAGAGGAGCAAGAACTTTTTCTCAATAACAAGATGCAACTCAAGTTCATGATGTAGATGATGATTCAAGCAATGATGAAGAGACCGCTGAAGAAGTTGTAAGCAGTGGTCGGTCATTAAAACCAAACATTTTTGATGGAGCACAACCGATTCAAGTTCCTACACTAGAATTCATTATCATTTTTTTTGTGCTCCACAATGTAAGAACGTAGAAATTCAGTGATGTACAACATTGATGAATGATCGGGCTACTTATGAAAAAGTGAGAAAAAGGGTTCAAGATGTTGAAAAATCTGGAGGAGTTTCTTCAACTCTTAAAAATTCCATGCTTACAAAACAACAATGCCATCAATATCTTAAAAAATTGAAGACTCATTCAACATGATGGAGAGGGATATGGTTGATCTAAAAGTGATAAGGGCTGGGATTTCGTTTAATATGTTGAGAAATCCCCAATTCCATGAGTTAGTATTATCTATTAATAGGGCTCCTAAATGTTACAAGGCTCCCTCGTTTGAAAAGGTGAGAACTATTTTGTTGCATGAGTGCAAAAAGCACGTAGAGAAAGATATCATTCCAGTAAAAGACACGTGGTATTCTCAAGGGTGTCTGTTGTGTTAGATGGATGGTCAAATTGCAAAAGAACCTTTAATCAATGTACTTGTAGTTAATAGTCGTTGAGCGATGTTTCTATATGCTTAGGATTTTTCAGGAACCAAAAAGACGAGTTTGGCTATTGTAGAATATTTGTTGAAGACAATTGAAGAGGTAGGGTCTCATAATGTTCTGTAGGCTGTCACAGACAATGCCACAAATTGCAAACTTGCTAGGAGGGAGATAGAAAAGTACACAACATATTTTTTGGTCTCCTTGTGTTGTTCATACCTTAAATCTTATTCTTAAAGATTTAGCGAAAGAATTTGAGTGGTTGAGAAGTACATATAAAACATATTAAAGAGTGACGTAGCAGAAGACTTGAGTTTAACCTTAGCGCACCAAGGAGGAAAGAAAAACAGCGTCTTCAACCCTTTTCTTTTGGGCACACCCTAGAATGGAGAAGAAAACAATGTTTCTTACCCAAAGATAGAACACTAACCCGCAGGTTGCAAAGATAACACTTCGTAGAGTTTTGAGAGAAATTCTCTTAATAATTCTATTGATCAAAATTGTGAAAAATACAATAATGGGATCACCTATTTATAGTGATAGGAAAATTTTATTCCTTGTAAAAGAAGTAAATCTAGTCCTAGTAGAAAAGTAAACATAATCCTTGTTGAGAAAGGAGACCTAATCCTAATAAAAAAAATAGTTTTAGAGAAATTAAAGTTAATCCTAGTAACGAAAGGAAAACAAAATAAAATACTAATTATTATGTCCTACATCAGTCTCCCCTTCTTGAAAACAACTCGTCCTCGAGTTAGGTTCTGTCCCTTTTTGGTGGAAAATATTAAAAAATGTCCGCCACATTGAACGTGAAAGAAATTGCTAGGTCCTCCGGAAGATCAACAACATAGGCATTATCATTTATCTTCTTGAGAACTTTGCAAGGTCCAAACTTCTTGTTTCGTAGTTTTCCCGATGTTCTAGTCGGCAGTCGCCCCTTGCGTAGATACACCATCACAAGATCTCCCTCTCGGAAAACCTTTGATCCCCGATCCTTATCTGCCTTCTCCTTATATTTAGCATAAGTTTCCTCGAGATGCTGACGAACTTCTTCATGAGTTGTCTTCACCTGTTCGGCCAAGCGCTCGGCTGCTATACTGGCCCCGAGTGACTTGGGCAGATTTGCTAAGCCTGTAGCAAGCTTCGGAGTTCTTCCATACATGACCTCGAACGGTGTCTTTCCAGTAGACTTGTTCACTATATTGTTCACTATATTATTATAGGCAAACTCGGCATGAGCTAGAGCCAGGTCCCACTGCTTCGGCTTATCTCCTGCAATACATCGAAGCAAGTTACCTAATGTGTGGTTCACAACCTCAGTTTGTCCGTCGGTCTGCGGATAGCTAGCGCAGTTGAAATTTAAGGATGTGTCAAACCTCCTCCATAAAGTTCTCCAAAAGTGGGATAAAAACTTGGTGTCTCGGTCAGAAGTAATAGACTTTGGCACCCCATTCAATCTTACCACTTCTCGGAAGAATAGGTTGGCTATCTGGACAGCATAAGAAGTTTTCTTCCAAGAAATAAAATGAGCCATATTGGAAAACCTATCCACTACCACCATAATAGAGTCAACTCCTCATTGGGTTCTTGGAAGTCCCAACACAAAATCCATAGACACATCATCCCATGGTGCCTTGGGTATCGGTAAAGGCATGCACAAGCCAGTGTTTTGTGTTTGCCCCTTAGCTACTTCACATACTTGGCATTTCCTCACGATGTTTCCAACGTCCTTCTTCAATTGCGGCCAATAATACCGATCCTTCACCAATGTAATGGTCTTGTCTCTACCGAGATGTCCACCTAAATCTCCATCATGCAGCTCTCGGATGACTTGCTCCGGAAGAGAACTTCTCGGAATTTAAAGCTGATTTCCCCGGAAGAGATATCCCTCTTGGATATGCCTTTCGGGTATAGGTGTCCCGGATTTGCAACGATCTCAGTGCTCACCAAAATCTTCATCTGTTTCATATAACTCTTTGAGGCACTCAAATCCTGTTACTGCAACTTGTAAACTTACCAATAGTGTAGCTCAGTGGCTCAATGCATCAGCTACTCGGTTCAGCTTCCCTGATTTATGCTTAAGGAAGAAAGTGAATCGCTGAATGTAAGATATCCAACGGGCGTGCATTCAATTCAGATTCTCCTGATTGTTGATAAACTTCAAAGCTAGATGGTCAGTGTAAAGGATGAACTCTCGTTGAATAAGGTAGTGCTCCCATACCTTCAATGCTCTTAGAATAGCATAGAGTTCCTGCTCATGTGTTGACCACTTTTGTCTCATTTCTCTGAGCTTCTCACTAAAAAATTCAATGGGCTTTCCTTTTGAGTCAATACGGCTCCAATCCCTACAATTGACGCATCATACTCAACCTCAAACAATTTGTCGAAGTCTGGTAGAGCTAGTACCGGTGCTGTACATAATTTCCCTTTGATTAGTTCGAAACTCTTCTCGACTTCTTCACCCCAATAGAAACCACCTTTCTTCATGCACTCGATGATAGGGGCTACTATGTTGCTGAAATTTCGAACGAACCTCCGATAGAAGGTTGCTAACCCGTGAAAGCTTTTGACCTCCCCGATAGTCCTCGGTGTGAGTCATTCTCGAATTGTTCTCACCTTGTCCTCATCAACCCAAATCCCATCTGAACTGACTACAAATCCGAGAAAAAATAGCTAGTCCATCATAAAGGTGCATTTCTTCAAGTTGATAAAGAGCTTGTGTTCACGAAGGGTCTCCATTACCTGCCTTATGTGACTCATATGGTCTCCTGGGTTGCGACTGTAGATAAGAATGTCATCGAAATAAGCTACAACGAATTTACCGATGAAGGGCTTCAATACCTGGTGCATAAATCGCATGAATGTACTCATTGCATTAGAAAGTCCGAATGGCATCACCACCCACTCGTGGAATCTTTTTTTAGTCTTGAATGCAGTCTTCCATTCATCTCCCAGTCAGATACGTATCTGATGATAACCGCTCCTCAAATCGATCTTCGAAAAGATCTTAGCTTCTGTTCGCATATCAAACATATCACCTATCCGAGGAATAGGGAACCTGTACTTCACTGTGATCTTGTTGATAGCTCGGTTGTCCACACACATCCACCAACTACCATCTTTCTTTGGTACAAGCAAAGCTGGTACAGCACATAGATTCATACTCTCCTGCAAGTGTCCCTTCCGCATTAGCCCTTGTACTTGTTCTTGTATGATCTCATTCTCCTTAGAGCTCATCCGATAGTGTGGAAGGTTGGGTAGACTAGCTTCAAGCACTAGGTCAATACAATATTGGATGTCTCTCATGGGCGGGAGTCTGTCGGGCTTCTCCTCGGGGATGATGTCCCGAAACTCTTATAGCATCTCTTGCACTGGCTTAGGAATGGTTTGTGATATAGGCACAGTGGCTCCCTCAGCTACCAATGCAATGATCTTTCGGGCTTCCTTGACCTCCTCTAGGAACTCAGCCCCCTCAGTCAACAAAACCTGCTTCCTCTCGGTTCGGGTAGGTGCCCCAGCCGAGTCTTCTTTCAGTGGTCTAAATATTATCTTCCGACCTTCGCAGAAGACAATATAGACATTGTCACGGCCTTTGTGTTGGGCGTCCATGTCAAATTGCCATGGTCTCCCTAAAATTATGTGACAAGCATCCATCTCAACAATATCATAAAGAATGGAGTCTGAATAGTGTTTACTGATTGAGAAAGTGAACCGACACTGCTCGGTAACTGGTGTCTCGATACCCTGTTTGATCCATCTAATCTTGTAAGGTGTTGGGTGCTTCTCGGTCTTTAGGCCTAACTTTGTCAACGCCACTTGGGACACTATATTCTTTCCACTGCCCCCATCAATGATCAGATCACATACTCATTGGTTGACGGTGCATCTTGTGCGAAAGATATTGTGCCTCTGTGATTGGTCTTCATATCTCGGGGATCGGAGTACTCGCTGGATAACCAAGGACCGAGAAAGGAGAGCTCCTTCATCGGCGTTGGCTGTTGTTTCCTGGTACTCGGATGTCTCTTCTTCGAGAGCATCTTCCTCTTCAAACTCCTCATACTCTACCACCTCACCAGTCTCGGTGTTAATGTAATTCACCATTTTTCTTCTCGGGCATTGATTTGATCTATGCCCCGGTTGGTTACACTTGAAACACTTGTTTGGCCCGTGTTGTGCATAAGGGTTATTTGAAAGGGGTATGGTCCCTGACTGTCTCGGTCCACTAGTGTTGCCACCGACTGCCTTCCCTCTCGGGACTATGGACTGAGTGGTGGTCTCGAGAATGACCATTAGTTGCTTTCCCCGAGACCGTGCAGATCGCATAGAATCACTCGGGTTTCATTCCCAGGTTGAAGCTCTTGGATGCTCCAACTGTTTCTTTGCTCTGGTAGGTAGGCTAACAGGTTAAGTAAGAGTGAAAACATGTTGCATAGACACCTGGTCTTGGATTGCCATACGCAAGCCAACAATAAACCTAGCCACTTGTTGTGCATCGGTCTCCATAAGATCATTCCTGGCCAACAGTCTATAAAACTCATCAACATATACTTGGACTGTATGGATCCCTTGGCTACACACTTGATAGTGCTGGAACAATCGTTGCTCAAAGTCGGGTGGTAGAAACCGAGCTTTGAGTAGCCGTTTCATCTTCAGCCATGAAGTCACGGTCCTTTCCCCTGCCGGGATTGAGAAACTTGCAACTATTCCCATCAAGCGGATGCTCATGCCTTGAACTTATACGCCACCAACTTGTCCTTTCGTTCCTCAGGAATACTCATGTATTCGAAGAACCTCTATACCTCCGTTACCCAATCTAAGAAATATTCAATAAGAAGATGTCCATTGAACGAAGGCAAGTCTATCTTCATCCAGTATTCCCTGGAATCATCCCTACCATAATCCTGTCGCCTAGGGTGCTCTTCATAAGCATCCCCATAGCCACCGTCATAGACGTTACCCACATAACCAGTGCCTCTATGCCCATGACCTCCATACCCTGTGCCACCTTTGGCGCCTCTTTGTCCTCCCCCTCTCGGATCTGCACCTTGGTCCCTGTCAAAGAATCCATTAGCGTAATCTTCATCATCATTGTTGTCATCATGGACTGGATTGCCTCGGGGCCTAGGCTAAAAGCGGTGGACTGATGTTGATTGAACCCAAGTTGCATCTGCTCCAAAGTCTCTTGCAAACGTTGAAGGGACTGCTAGAGATTCTGGAACTCGACTCTCGAAGGAGCCTCCCTGTCACGAACGTCGTCGTCACGTAGGTTGCCCTCGTTATGTTGGTTGGCCATGATCAAGATAAAACCTGCTCTGATACCAAACTGACGTAGCGGAAGACTTTGAGTTTAACCTTAGCACACCCAAGAGGAAAGAAGAACAGCGTTTTCAACCCTTTTCTTCTCGGTGCACCCTAGAATGGAGAAGAAAACAACATTTCTTACCCAAAGATAAAACACCAACCCGCAGGTTGCAAAGATAACACTTTGCAGAGTTTTGAAAGAAATTCTCTTAATAATTCTATTGATCAAAGTTGTGAAAAATACAATAATGGGATCACTTATTTATAGTGATACGAAAATCCTATTCCTTGTGAAAGAAGTAAATCTAGTCCTAATAGAAAAGTAAACATAATCTTGTTGAGAAAGGAAACCTGATTCTAATAAAAAAAATAATTTTAGAGAAATTAAAGTTAATCCTAATAAGGAAAGGAAAACAAAATAAAATACTAATTATTATGTCCTACATCAAAGGGGGAAATATTGTGAAATATTTTTTGAATCACACACATGCGTTGCCTATTTTTAGAACTCAGTCAAATTAGAGCTTTTGAAAGTGGCAAAGACGAGGTTTGCCTCGCATTTTATCTTGTTGATTGTAGAGAGGCTCTAGTAACTACTGTTGTTCTCGATAAATGGAAAGAACAAGTGAAACATGGAAATGAACTTGCAAGGATATGGGTGCTATAATTGAAGAAATTGTAATTAGCGGAGAATTTTAGGATGAAGTTGAGAACATAATCACAATTATAAAACCAATTTATTTGTTGATTAAATTTTGTGATGGTGATGACTCTAAAATGGGTGAGATTTATGAAAAGATAGATAACATGCCTAGTGAAATAAAGGACTACTGATTATATTCGAGTTGAAGAGTTAGTGCTGGGAAGGTGGGAGAAAATGTCCATTCCCTTGCATTGTCTAGGCTTTGCACTCACTCTAGGTTCTATGATCCTAGATATCTTGCTTCTCCATCACCGAGAGGGACAACTAGAAAGGCTCCAAATGAAGATAGTGGAGTAATTGTGGGGGTTATGGAAGCATTTGAGAAGATAGATGAAAGTGACGCTGAAGCTAAAATGTTATGTGAACAATTTGCTGTTTTTCACTCTCGTAGGGGTCTTTATGCTATGGCTACCGCTCAAATTGATGCAGTAACTATGGATGCCATTGATTGGTGGGCTACATATGAATTAGAAACTTCACAATTAGCTAAGGTTGCTAGAAAGGTGTTGTCTCAACCAATTACAAGATCATCTGAGCGGAATTGGAACACATATTCTTACATTCACAGTGTTAAGAGATAGATTGAATATTGCCACTACTCTGATAAATTGCTTTTTATTCATTCTAATATTCGTCTTTTATCTCGATTTACTAAAAGTTACAAGAATGGACCTTATAGTAAATGGGACATTGCTTTAGAAGAGACTTATTTAGATGATTCTATTGTGAAATGGTGGAAATCACTTGAAGATGAATATACAGACACCTTAAGCAACTTTGCAAAGGAAGATGAAGAAAGGCCATCAGCTCTTGTGCCCAATTTGCTTTCAAAATCTACTACTAGTTTTGGAAGCTCACAACAAGTTCGTCGCTTTGGACTTCATCAAACTCAGATTTCTAGCTTTGCAATTGCAAAAGGAAAAGGAAAGAGGGTGGATTAGTTAACTTTAGCTTTTTACTTATTGGAATATTAGAAAAAAAAATTTTTTTCGTTTTATGATTCCATTTCTTTAGGACTAGTTTGTCTTAGATATTTGAAGTTTTCGACTATTTATCCTAAATTATATTATGACTTATGAGATTTGTGTTTTGATTTGTTTTTTCTTTTTTTTTTAAATGCTATTAATGGCTATGTTGTTGCTTTAAGTGGCTTTAAGCTAGGTATCAAACATGACCAATATATATTATTTAATTCCTAAAGGTCCCAAGTTCGAGTGGTGTTTGTGTGTTTTACCAATAATATATATATATACCGCGACCCCAATTAACATACTCCAACATACCGCGACCCCAAATAACGATCCAACTAAGTCTACCCCGTACTACGTACCAGGCAAAATCATGTATCTTGTACTCATACCACGTACCATAGTGTACCGTGTTCCAAGTAACTTTGTACCAACCACCAAGTACCAAACATAGTTCAAGCTTGAAAACAAACAACAAGAACACATGGTACTCAATTATGTTGTTATGAAATCAATACATATACGTATATGATTGTTGCAGGCTTGCAGCTAGCCAGCTTAAAATTAAAAAAGAGGGATATGCGTACTTGATACTTTTGTGGCTAAATGCTAATTGAGCAATTTAAAACAATTTAATTCAGAAATTTAATAAGGTACATGACAGCTCATATTTGCAACCCACTGCACATGATTTTTTTTTTTTTTTAAAAAGAGAAAGAAACGAGAGATAGGGAGAGGGACTGACAGGAGAGAAAAAAGAGGGCATATTATAGAGAAATGAGGAGTGAGGAAGGAGAAGGATGTGAAATTCCAATACTTGTTTCTTTAAACAAATAAAGGCCCACACCATTAATCACGCACATAGTTAAATAATCAAGGCCCAAAAGCAGATCATGGAAGAAAAACAAATAAAGGCCTTAACATGCTCCAAGCGTGCTTTTTATGGGACTTGCGCCTTGGCTAAAGGTGAACGACCAGGTGCCTAGACCCTCGTCCTGCCTGAGATACCTTGAGGTGCTGAGCTTTGAGCCTGGTTGCGCCTAGGCACGCTTTTGATAACTATGCTTGAGACTCAAACTCAACTCGTGGCTCGATAGTATTGTGTCGAGTCGAGCCACTTACCCCTAGCCCTTTGTTGGCATCTGTTTAATGGATTGACATTATTTTCCCTGCTGCTCCATGTTTCTCTATTACATTTGCATTATTTCTGTCATTTTTATAACATGTCAGCAGTGTATCTTCTTTTTAATTATTTCTTCTGAAGCTATGATGCATGCTTCCTCATGAACAGGCAAAGTCCTTGCGAAGTGTGGAGAGACTTCTGAAAAATCTGCTGTCACATCTCCTGGTGAACAACTGAGTGCATCAGAGATTGAGATCCGCATCAAGCTGTTAAGAGAAAATATGTAAATATGCTTTCTTATTTTAACTTGTGTACTTTGAAAGCAGTCATAGGCCTAATCTTGATTTCTCTCTTTGGATTTAAATCCTAATTTTTATCATGCATTTGTTAAAATGAAAATTCTACTTTACTATGGTTTGAATTGCTGTAGTACATCCTTGGAATAAGAAAGAAAAAAAGGAAACAACTTGCTAAGACAAGCATTGATCAAACTCCTCTGTAGTTTTTTCCAGTAAAGAGTGCAGCCATGCCTTTTTAGCCATTTTAAAATCCTTGTGGGCATGTTTTCATAAGTTTCTTTAGGCATATCCTATTTTATATTAATTCAAGACTTCACATTGTCCCGTGTAAGGAATAAAATTTTAGATAGGATGTAAGAATGAGGGTATCGTATGAAATTGGAAAGTTGCAAACAGTGCCCACTGTGAGCCTTTTGTCATTGAAAAGAAATTATGGCTTTGTTGGTGATACTTGCAGTTCCATCAACTTTAGGGTTTTCTTCTCCTATCGCAAGTCCAAAAGTGTGATTTCAGCCTGAATGAGAGCATAAATATCGAGTTTTGGGAATGCTCTGGAGTACTAAAGGGTACAAGCACTCATTCGCTATAATATAATAAGCTTTTTGCAGCAGGTAATATGCTATCATTTTGTGAGTGGTTTATCGTTATTCAGATATGTTGGTCAGTGACAACATGATGTGTCCTTGACGGAAATCAAGAAGACAACAGAATGACAAACTGACAAATTCTGGTAGGATAAAGTCTACAAAGTTGTTTCACTTAAAGAAATTGCCTTAACTTGGGTTTAGAGAATTATAGGTTTCAATTCAATTAATACTTGACATTCTTTTGGCATTACGCATGTGGCCAGCCTGTTGAAGCCACGTTTCAATGGCATATCAATGTCTGTAACTGGGGACTAAACATGACAGCAAACTTTTATGGTAGCTTTTTGTCTGATGTGACACATTTTCCTTATTGACATCATGTCTGTCCTACCTGAGTTTCTAAATATGGGCTTAGGGGTTGTACGAAAAATAAGATTTGGGTTGGGTTGGGTTGGGTTATGCATCCTGTTGTCTGAATAAGTCTTACCAGAGTGCTTTTTCATCACCTTCATGTTATATATATATAAACAAGTAATGCTGGATGAGATGGTTTATACATGTGCAAGAGGCTCTAACATGGACCCTAATGAAAGTGGGGAGAGATATCATAAAGAAGGACAAGAGAGTTAAAACATGAGAAGAGTTACATAGAATACTAAGCGTTTTCGTATTATTTTATTACTCATTTTCATGTCTTTTGTTTGACTTCTTCATGTTGTAATTTTTAACTCCGTTATGAGCTTACGGAAGGTCTTGTTTAAAGTTTAGATAAAGGACTCAATTTTCCATGACCAGATAGTTGATCTGAGGCACAATGGACAGTAAAAATGACCTATTTAAGAGCTTATGTTTCTGTGTTTGTATCTGTGCCTATGGGTTGCTGACTGCTGACATTTGTTTGCATAGGTGGTTGTAGTTTAGGTGGATAATCTAACTATAATGGATCATTGGGAACAGTTTTACGTTATAATTGATGTTGATTATGATAAGATTGGTGGAGGTGCATGAAGAGGTGGAGTGGTTTTGACAGAGGATTCTAGGGGTTTATCAGTGTTAAAATGAAGAGGATGATTATCTCTTGGAATGTTAGAGGGGCTAATGATATTGAGAAAAAGGATTCTATTAAGCATTATCTGACAGAGTGGAAGGGTGCAGTAGTTTACCTTCAAGAGACTAAAGTGGAGGAAGTGACTGAGTCTTTTATTCGTAGTCTTTGGGGTATAAGATCTTGTAGTTGGAAAGCTCTTCCGTCTGTATGTGCTTCAAGAGGAGTTATTATTATGTGGGATAAAAGGGTCTTAGATCTCGTTGATAGCCAAGTGGGTTTATTCTCATTTTCTTGTGTTTTCAAGGGTCTATTTAATAATGGAGAGTGGATTATGACCAGTGTGTATGGCCATGGGGATAGTGGTAATAGAAGGATCTTCTAGGATGAGTTGGCGGCTGTTAGACATCAATGGCGGTTTCCTTGGGTGGTAGGTGGTGACTTTAATGTTGTCTTGTATCCTCATGAAAGATTCGATGGGTATCAGGAGACTAGGTCTATGAGAGAGTTTTTAGAGTTTGTGAGGGGACATGATCTTCTTGACTTGTCTTTATCGGATGGTTCTTTCACTTGGTCGAATTTCAGAAATTCTCCTTCCTTTTCGAGAATTGACCGATTCCTTGTTTCCACTTGTTGGGAAACTCAATTTCCTTTGATTCAGAAGCTTCTTCCCCGTCCCTTGTTTGATCATCACGCCATCAATCTTGAAGTAGGTTGATTGATGTGGGGCCCGATTCCTTTCCGTTTTGAGAATATGTGGTTGAAATTTGATGGTTTTAGGGAGCTTGTTAAAGAATGGTGGGAGGGTGCTTTTGTTAATGGTGTTGCTAGCTTTGTAGTGGCTAAAAAGTTGAAGAATCTGAAAGTTGAAGTGAAATGATGGAATAAAATTTTTTTTGGTATCGTTAATTCAACCATAAATGTTTTATTGTGTGAAATAAGTGGGTACAATGAGAAAGAGGTTAGAGAGGGTCTTTTAAGGATTGATATTGATAGAAGATCAGAAGCTAAGAAGGACTTGGCTAGGCTCATCTCGTTGGAGGAAATTCTTGGAGACAAAAATCTAGAGAGCTGTGGCTTAGAGAGGGAGATAAAAATAATAAATATTTTTATCGTATGGCTAATGCTCATAGGAAATTTAATTTTGTTAATTTTATTGAGGTTGATGGCATAATGTTCGAAGAGGGGGGTGATACTAAAAGAGCAATTAGTGGTTTCTATGAGAATCTCTTTAAAGAGACTTGTGATGAAAGGCCGAATTTAGATAGTCTAGACTTTTCCAAAATTGATGAGGAAGATGTCGTGTGGCTTGAGTGTCTTTTTTCTAAGGAAGAAATTGTTGCTGCTCTTCGAGACTATGATGGTGATAAAGCGTCGAGGCCCTATGGTTTTACCTTGGATTTCTTAATTCATAATTGGGAGATAATTAAGGGGGATGTTATTAGATTCTTTAAGGAGTTTCATGCTTCAGAGGAGTTTGTGAGTAGTCTTAATGTCACTTCCATCTCATTAATTCCTAAGAAGGTGGGAGCGGTTAACATTAAAGACTTCAGACCTATCAGTTGTGTGGGTTGTATTTACAAGCTTCTATCGGAAGTGGTTACTATTAGATTGAAGAAAGTGATGTGTAAAATAGTGAGTCCCAATCAGAATGTGTTTATAGAGGGGAGACAAATCCTGGATGTCATCCTGATAGCTAATGAAATAGTGGATGCTCAAATTAAGAATGGAGAGGGAGGAGTTATTTGTAAACTTTATATGGAAAAGGCATACGATCATGTTTGTTGGAATTTTGTTATCTATTTATTGAAGAGAATGAGATTTGGGGATAAGTGGTGCAAGTGGATTCTCAAATGCTTATCCTCTACTTCGTTCTTCATTTTGGTTAATGGATGTCTATCCAGGTTTTTTCGAGCTTTTAGAGGAATTAGACAAGGGGATCTTTTGTCTCCATTGCTATTCACTTTGGTTATGGAAGCCTTTAGCAAGATGTTATTGAAAGGTATTGAGATGGGATTGTTGAGTGGTTTCAAAGTGGAAGGAATGGCAGTAGTGTAAATGGCTCTCATCTCCTCTTTGCGGATGATACGATTGTTTTTTGTGGGGTGGAAGCCTCTCAAATATTACACTTGCGATGTATTCTTCTTTGCTTTGAAGCGGTGTCGGGTCTTGAGGTTAATCTTGGTAAAAGTGATTTGATCCCTCTTGATGACAATTGTAATGGACGCTTCCTTGCTAGTTTGTTGTGGTGTAAGGTGGGGTCTCTTCCTTCTACTTATCTTGGTATTCCCCTTGGAGTTAGATTCAAAGACAAAAGTATTTGGAATCCGATTGTAGAAAAGTTTGAGAGAAGATTAGTTGGTTGGAAAAATCACTACCTTTCGAAAGGAGGTAGACTCGTCCTTATCAAAAGCACTCTATGTAGTGTTCCTATCTACTATATGTCTCTATTCCCTATTCCAATTTCGGTGGCTAAAAGGTTGGAAAGTATTCAAAGGAGGTTCCTTTGGGGCTCAAATACCATTTAGTTAAATGGGATGTGGTTAAGAATCCTTCAGAGAGAGGGGTCTTGGTATAAAATCCATCTCTTTACTCAATAAGGCCCTTCTTGGTAAATGGCTTTGGAGATTTATTATCGAGAAATATCACTTATAGAGGAAAGTAGTGGAGGTCAAGGTTGGAATGGATAGTGATGGTTGGATGTCTAAGGCATCTCGGGATGCATATGGAGTGGGTATGTGGAAGTGGATTAGGAGTTGCTGGGAAGATGTTCAGCCTTTTATAGAAGTGTCGGTGGATAATGGAGCTAGGACTCGTTTGTGGTATGATTCTAGGTGTGGAAACACTCCTTTAAAAGATAAATTTCCCAACATTTTTAGCATTGTGAGAGATAAGGAAATGCGGATTCACTCTAGTTACTCTGTGATTAATGAAGGTGTTTCTTGGGTTGTGCCATTTTTTAGAAATATTCATGATTGTGAAGTTGAGGAGGTTGCGTTGTTCTTGGATACCTTATACAATTCTAGAATTGAGGTGGAGAGAGAAGATGTTTTGAGATGGGGCCTAATCCTAATAAAGGTTTTAAAGTGAAAGATTTTTACAAGATTCTCATTGATAGAACCCTTGTAAATGATCATTCTCCATTCCCTTGGAAAACAATTTGGTGCACCCTAGCTCCCACGAAAGTTAGTTTTTTTTTTTTTGTATGGGAAGCCTCTTGGAATAAAATTTTCACTATTCACAATCTTCAAATGAGAGGAAAGGTTATTGTTAATAGATGCTTTATTTGTAAGGGATGTGCCGAAACCGTATTTCATCTTTTGGTGGATTGCTCTCTTGCTAGGAGTTTATTGGAAATGTTGTATAGAGTTATGGGGGTTTCTTGGGCGGTTTCGGGTTCGGTGGGAGAGGAAATTTGGGCTTGGAGTGGATTGAAAGCGCAAAAGGATGTCAAGAAGGCTCTAGATTTAATTCCTCTTTCTATTTGGTGGATTGTTTTTAGAGAGAAGAACCGGAGGGCTTTTGATGGTATTGAAAGGTCTTTGGCAAATATTAGGGATAGTTGGTTTAATACTCTTAATTTTTGGTTTAAAGGAAATTTCTTTATAAATATCGACGATCTTATTGATTTTGTGGATCTATTTCATTGTAATTAGCCTTTAGCGTTGAGTTGCACCCTCTTAGTTCTTTTTATTAATAACTTTACTTATCATAAAAAAAAAAAAGAGAATAGGGGTTAGATATTCATAATGAGATGTAGAAGTTTCTCAGAAACTTTGTTGCAGAGGGAAATAGAATATTTTGATTAGCATGTCTCTTGCCACTGCAGGTTAAGTGATCATTTAATAAAATGCAGAGTGATAAGTTAACTCACTAAAAGTGCCATTTTCCCGTCTTTTTTTCCCCTTCAGTTCATTTGATATTACTAAATTTGTCCTTTACAGTGAGTTGCAGAAACTGCATGAGCAGTTTGTGATCAGTGGTGTCTTGACAGAAGCAGAATTTTGGGCAACAAGGAAGGTTAATTTTCATTTTGTGAACAATGGTTGCTTTTGTGACTTCTTCAGCATCTTTATTGATTTATACTTTCTCTTTTTTCTTCAATTGAGGACCTGGAAGCAGTTATTTCAATGTAATTAAAAAATTTATGCTGCTTGATTCTAATTGCAGAAGTTGCTGGGTGGAGACTCCAGCAGAAAGCCAAAGCAGCCGGTTGGTCTTAAAAGTGTCATGGTTTCCGACATCAGACCATCTACTGATGGTCGGGTATAATACAAAACTCTCTGCTTGTGTGTGTGCGCGTGTGTATGTGCGACTGTGCGTGCATGTTTTGGAGGTGGGAAGTGAGAGTTCATTGGATTTGATCTTCTATTTTCTTGTACTATTTCATGATAAATTTCCTGGTAGTTTTATTACATGGAGATTTTTTGTTTTGTTTTATAAGTTATCACATGAGACTAAATGACAGTTGCATTGTTGTATTCTCAGACAAACAGAGTCACATTTAATTTGACATCAGAGATCATTTTTCAGGTATGAGTTGTTAGAGTAATTATTGTTTTGATTGTACTTGCTACTCAAATTCTAACACTTTTGGAAGTCATTTGCCAACATAATGGGGTCAAATTGGCACGTGAGTGTGTGTACATGCGCGGTGGCGCATGTGTGCGCTATTTGTGACAGTGATGCGCAGTATTGAGATATAAAATCATTGGAACTTCCGGGAGTCTTTCTCTAACTTTTTGCTGTCCTAGCTGTAAACATTTGTCAATTTCGGGGTACTGAGAATTTATTATTGGTAACTAATAAAATGGATATTTAACTATAAGGGTTCCAAATATTTGTTTTCCGTGATTTATTCATCCCAAATTGTCGCAGTTTATTCTACTATTTTCTGAGATAACTTCTAGTAGATGTCAACCATACAGGTTATATTAGCTTGCTTCACCGGTAGTCTGGAAAAATACTTGGATATTTTACCGTTTCACGCTCATACTGTTTCTCTACATATGTTTCCTCTATTAATACTTGAATTTTCTCAGATTTTTGCTGAGAAGCCAGCTGTTCGCCAGGCATTCCTAAATTTTGTTCCGAAAAAAAAGGTAAGAAGGACATTGGGACTATGGTTACCCTTATTCATCATCAGATGATCATCTAAATTTGAGGTGATATTTATATCTTATCAAGATGCTGAACTACTGCTCTAGTATTTATTATTATTAATATTTTGAGTTTTTTTTTATAAGTGTATTATTTTGAGTTTTAGATGACAGAAAAGGACTTCTGGACCAAATATTTTAGAGCAGAATATCTCCATAGTACAAAAAATGCTGTTGCGGCAGCTGCAGAAGCTGCTGAAGATGAGGAGCTTGCTGTGTTTCTGAAGCCTGATGAGATATTGGCCAGTGAAACTCGGCATAAGGTGTGCTTTCCTGGAAACTTGATTACTTATTTTTCTTAAATTTAATTTTTCAACTGATCGAAAGATTTTTCTGCATTACACTTCTCTTATGATATGAGATATTATATTAATTTCTCATCTAATGTCTTGTTTGCAGATTAGACGGGTTGATCCAACTCTTAACATGGAAGCGGACCAGGGGGATGATTACACACACCTTATGGTAAACTTCAATTTATACTAAGCATGGGCATTGAAAAACTCCATATAGGGTTCATAACAAAAGTTCTATATGCCCTGTTATATTTATATATAGTTTTTTTATTTGATAGCACAAAATTATTTTATTCATGAGGATACAGAAGATAATACCACTTTTTTCACTTCTAATCAATATTATGAGGGGTTTTATCATACATGCACCTTACACTTCTAAGTTTTACCTAAATACCAATTTGAACTCATCATTTTCAATTGCTATAATTTCCACACCCTACTTTATCCTAATATCTAATTGCTCCCTTTCATCTACAATGAAACTAAAATTAGCGTAATTGTGTTGCACATGTAGTACGTGAGAAACCTCACATTCGATACTTATGCTCTTTAAGGGTCAAAAGAGATTTTCTTAGAAAACAAGCCAAAAAATTTCAAAGAAACTCATAAAAAGTGATAAAATGAGGATCTTATTTTTTGTTAATCTGACTATGAATGACACATTCAATGCATTTGAGTTTTCACATGTGTCGTATGTACTCACACGCACGGAACCTGCGGAGAACTGTTATAAATTTTAATTTCATTGTAGATGATAGGGTGGTATTGCCACGTGTCGTATGTACTCACACGTATGGAACCTGTGGAGAACTGTTATTAATTTTAATTTCATTGTAGATGATAGGGTGGTATTGAATATTAGGGTAAAGTGCCGGGTGGAAATTATGGTAATTGAGAGTGAGATGAAAATTGGTATTTGGGTCAAAGTGCAGGGTGCATGTATGAGAAAATCCCATATTGTGATGAGTGCCATGCTGGTTTGTTGGCATTTGTATTTAAAGACCTGGCTGTTGAGATGTAGTGAAACATAGAGCGTGTTAGCAATAACTTGTAGAGAATGCCAACTCTTTCTCTTGATATGGAAGAGAAAATAACAAAGGAATAGCTCCTTGTGTATGGATTTATCATGCTCTCATCTGTTGATCCTGGAATTTTGAGGCAATTGTTTGTTAATATCACCAGCTTATCAAATGTTAAGTTGATGGGATTTTTATCATGTCTTCTTCTTATCTGGTATATTATACTCAGACTCAACTCTCAAGTTTCCAATTCTTATTTTCTACTTTGTCATGTCATCAGTTTTGACCTATATTTGTATTGGAAATTGCTCTGGTTGCTTCTTTGGGCCTAATATTTGAATTTGCTTGAATTAGTTCCATCTAGATATCTTAATATTGGTTGCATTTCATGCAGGATCATGGGATCTTTCGTGACGGTAGCAAGGAAATAACTGAACCACAGGATGAGCTATACAGAAGGACTCTGTCGCAAGACCTTAACCGTCATGCTGCAGTAGTTCTTGAAGGGAGAGTTGTTGGTAAGGCTCTCCCTTAAACTTTATAAATTTTACATTTATTTATTCATGTAGGCAATAACTATGAGGAGTTGCCTGTTTCTTCTCAAATTGTCAAGCCGTACTTTAAACATAGATGTGTCATTCAGATTTGTTACTTTTGTTACAACGTAAATGCAGATATTTAATTTCTGTTTCAATCTTGAATATAGATGTCATTTCAGAAGACACAAGGATTGTAGCAGAGGCTCTTGGACAGGCAAAACATGGTTAGCATTTTCTCTCCTTTTTCTTTCTTCTGGTTGATAAGATTTGAACCTAGGTCTTACCATATCTGTTTGTGGTTTATGCTCCCTTTTCTTCTCCTTTTACCAGATTTGTTTTCCAAACTGTACTTATGTTCTATTGTTTTCTCGCAGTAAATAAGGTTAATGATGAAACTGATGGAAATGCAAACCAGGAGAGATTGGATAAAATATCCCGGATGACAGAGATTGAGGACCTCCGGGCACCACATGATCTTCCTTTAGCACCACTTTGCATCAAGGTTAGACTTTCTCACCTTCATGCGCTGCTATAGATTGCTGTCATATAAATATTTTATGTTTTGTTGTCCAAACCAGGATCCTCGGGACTACTTTGATTCTCAACAAGCTAATGCTCTTAAAACTTCCAAAGATACACCTGGTGGAACTGAACCAACGAAAAATTTGAACACCCAGGAAGCATTTGGTTCTCTGAAACAGTCCATTTCTCAGATTAAAACCATGGGGTTGAATGATCCCATTGTTAAACCTGAAGTTGCTTTTAAGGTGATAGCATCTTTTGTTGGTTGTTATAGATATTTTGCATGCCAATAGAAAGGAATGCTGATGTAATGTTTTCAATGCAAGAGTATAACTGCACAAATTTATGATTCAGGTTTTTGATGGTTTAACGCATAATATTACAAGTGCTAAGCATCTTGGAAAGAATCCTAGCGTTAGCGTCCTTGACAGGTTGCCAGACTCAACAAAAGAGGAACTTTTACATGTGAGTTTAACTCAGTTCTCCTCTGCAGAAAATAAAAATTACACTGCTTTTTTCTTCTTCGGTGGATAATGAAGCATGATTCGTTCTGAATTGGCATAATTGGGTGGCACCCTCTTGGTGCCTTATATGTAACATTTTACTTGCATAGCAAAAAAAAAGAAGAGGATATGTTCTGAATTGAGACTGCATATTGAACCTAATCTTATTTTTGTGTTTTTTCGTACTTATTTTTCTTAACGTTATACTTTGTGATGCTATGTTTATAAGGAAGTTTCCTACTATGCAGCACTGGACATCTATTCAAGAATTAGTGAAGCATTTCTGGTCATCATATCCAATTACTACTTCATATCTTTGTACTAAGGTAAATGTTTTGATTTTTTTTCTTTACTTTTCAGAATAATGTTTCTTTATGATAATATGATTTTGAATTGAAGGCTGTTGGAGTCTACTAAACATGTCTAGGTTTTTTCTGAGATATGTAAAAGCCTAACTTATGTAGAACACCGATGCTATGATATTAATTGATGTGGAACAAAGGTACTCTGATACTAATTGATGTACCACAAAAGGCTTATACCAATTGATGTAGGACAAGTAACCAAAGAACAAGAGAGAGTGGAATAAAGAGAAGGGAGACAATTAGAAGAAATCAGAGAGAAGAATAACAGAGAGGAGGGAAATAGGAGGCAAAGATGAAGAATTAGGGCAAGAGAAAAAGTAAGAAAAAGAAAGCGGAGGGATAAAGAGACAGAGATAATCAAGACTCAATAGTTTTATTCCTAGTCATAGTCTAATTAAAACCCTAATAGACCACTACTAACTAAATAAGGAACCAAAATCAAACCTTAAATAAAATCCTTAATTTTCTAAACTTAAGTCCTAGAATATTACTAATTGTTTGAACTTGGGTGGAAAATTTGAGGTTAAGTCTTATTACAAGATCCTTTTTTTTTGCTTGAAAATTTGGAGGGTTTGGATATCTTTCCTTGCAAAGCAATTTGGAAGAACATTGCTCCCACAAATGTTGCTTTCTTTGCTTGGGAAGCTTGTTGTGGTGGCATCCTTACAATTGATAATCTTCAAAAAAAGAGGAAAGGTGTTGGTTAATAGGTGTTACCTTTGTAAAGAAGGGGCTGAGTCCATTTATCGTCTTCTTTTGGGATGTTCCTTCACTAGACATCTATGGGAGATGACTTTTAGTCCAGTGGGAATCGAGTGGGTGACTGCCAATTCAATCCAAGGTGAGGTGTGGGCTTGGTCTGGGGTGAGAAGCTCAAAGCATAGAAGGAAAGCTTATTGCTTGATTCCACTCTTTATTTTTTGGGTGATTTGGATTGAACGGAATAGGAGAGCTTTTAATGGAAAGGAAAAACCATTAGCTATCTTCAAGGATGGGTGGCTTCATACTTTTGGGTTTTGGTTTAATGAATTTTTTTTTTGTAAATGATGAAGATATCGTAGATCTCTTTGAGATTCTTGCTTGTAGATAGCTTTTTGTACTCGGCCGTATCCCCTTGGTGCCTTTTTTATAATATATTTTTTACTTATCAAAAAAAGAATATTACTAATTAATTCCCAAGAATAGTATAATTGCAAGATAATCCTACAAATCGTAAATATTTTCTTCATATTCTGCATCACTAACCTTTTCATTGTTAATGATGCATATTGACAAAAAAAATTGCATTGTATTTGGGGTTTTGATAATAGCAAGGATCATCCAACTTGATGTTATGGGCCTGCAAATTCCCAAGCATGCCGGAATTTTATAATTTTACTGGAAGAATGAACTTTGAACCA
Organism: Bretschneidera sinensis; assembly: GCA_023935145.1. Lineage (NCBI taxonomy): Eukaryota > Viridiplantae > Streptophyta > Magnoliopsida > Brassicales > Akaniaceae > Bretschneidera > Bretschneidera sinensis. The sequence goes on from CM043704.1 coordinate 76,104,101, forward strand.
TTTTCTTCTGGAAGTAGTTATGATATATTGTCCTATGCAACTGACCAAAAGTGAGATTGTAAAATGCATATCATTCAAACATGGACTTGTTAAGAAATTCTTTTGCAGTGTTTTTCTTTTATGGACATCATTATTTCGACTTATTCGATTTGCTTTTCTGTTTTCTTTGTCCATTTATTGGTAAGTCCAGGTTGATAAACTGAAGAATGCCATGTCTAATATTTATCCACAGCTAGAGGTACGTTACTGACTTCTCTATTAACATACTTCTCCCATGGTTGTTACCTGTAATTCCTGCTAGTAAAACAAGCAGCTCGATGGTTTTGACCAAGTTTGGGTACCTCATAGCTCTCTGATTTGCATCAGTTTTGGGTTCTGTGCAGTGATGGTTCAATCACCTTTCTTGTTATTGCCTTGATTCTGTTACTTAAAATAAAATAAAAATGCTGAAACAGTATTGCTGAGTTAGAGCAAAATGTCTCATAGAAAAAAAGTAATTCCAAAATGTCTACTGGATTAGCTGTTGCTTGCCAAATATTAAGTTATAGCATTTCATATTATTTATCAAATTGCAGAAGCTGAAGGAATCTGTGCAGTCAGATCTTCGGCATCATGTTTCTCTCCTTGTTCGTCCAATGCAGCAGGTCAGAACCTCTCTTTTATTCTTATTCTAATGCAAGGTTTCTGTGCGTCTTTTCATGAACTTTCCAATAGACTTGCTATGTTTTATGGTGGTTTTTGATTTGGAAATATTTAAAAAGTGACAAGCAAACCTGTCTGTGGATGGTGTCACTAACATGTATGGTTGGAATTAGGTTTGCTCAGAAAACACTTGTATCTTTAAATTAAAGAGAGGGGGAACAGATTTACCATTAGCCTGCGGCTGATTTAAGTTCCACTGAGTGGCCAATGAGAATCCTATGCTAGGCCATGCCACTATGCCTGGCTGTGAGCATGGCTTTGTGCAATTTTTGTGCAACAATGGGTTTGAGGTGATCTTCCTCCCCCCCCCCCCCCCCCTCTCTCTTGTGATAAATAAAGTTGTATATATAGGCATGTAAAATCACTAAATCTACAAGACAGATCAATAAACATCAATTACACAAAAACACCCATTATTTTCCCTTTTTTTTTCTTCTTGAATGAAGTGGCGTGTAGTTTTGGAAATAGGTCATATCATTTGTTATTCTTTCTTATTGGCATTTGTGTTGTGTTGCTGTTTGACATAATTATTATCTGCAAACTACACCTCTTTTCTGTTTTGGCGAATCCGTAAACAGATTAATAAGGATTGTAGGATGAAAACAGTTATCTGCAAATCAAACTCCATGTACAATACCTAAATCTACAAGATGAAAGTTCAATAAACCCGTAAGAGCTCAACGATCAATTACACAAAAATGCCCATCATTTCCCTTTTTCTCTTCAAGCAAGTGGCTTGTGGTTTTGGAAATAGGTCATACCCTGTGCTAGTCTTTCTTATTGGCATTTTTCATTGTGTTGCTGTTTGACATAATTGTTATCCTCAAACTACGCTGCTTTTCTTTTTTGGCGAGTCGGTAAACAGATTAATAAGGATTGTAGGATGAAAACAATTATCCGCAAATCAAACTACGTAGTGTTTTGGTTGGTACCTGCATCTTGGTGTTTTGCCTGGAACTCATGGACAAATGCTACTTGGTTGCAGGCTCTAGACGCTGCAATTCAACATTATGAATCAGACTTGCAGAGAAGATCAGCAAAGAGCGGAGAGAGACCAAATGGATATGTTTAGGGGAGTTTCACCCTCAATTACTCTTTACAATCATTTTGCAGCGACATCATTACCTGCTTCCATTTTGTAGCACTTAATGTACAACTGTAACTAATAGGAATTTTCTTTTCTTTTAGTCCTTCCCTTATTGATCCTTTGATGTAAAATTGTAGTTCAATGTCCTATGCATGAGGAGTCGGTGCACTTAAAAATGAAAATGATCAAATAGAGCCATACTGAGTTTTTTTGACAGAATTTTATTGCAGTTTTGTCCATTGAAGCTTTTGTTGATTGTGATAGTCAGATCTCTAATTGGTCGAACTGTCCAATGCTTTAAGTTTTTTGGTTTAAGTACGAATTTATAAAATTATAAACTGAGCTTTGACTATTTAAGCCATCCATAAGCAGCCTGAAAAACTTGCTCCCTACCTTTTATTCATCTACAACATTGGCACAGTACTCGATTTCTTTTAAATTGCACCTCAATTTACTGTACGCAACACATAAATCCAAGAAAAAAAACAACAAAGAATTGTAATTTCTTTACTTTAATCTTGATTCTGGGGATGCAAACAAAAATTTAGACATGAAAATTTCGTTGGATTTCTTTATTAGAGGTGGATTTGAGTCGAGTTATTTGAGTCTGATCAAAAGTCGTTTCGATCGAGTTTGAGTCTGAAAATAAGGTTCAATTAAATTATCGAGTCGAATTCAAATACTTATGTTTGAAAAGCTTTTGAATATTCAAACTGAACTCGAGTTGATATTCGTATTACTATTAATACCTTTATTTATTAAAATTAGAGTCTCGATTCAAGTTAAAATAAGTAAGTTTGTTATTTAGTTTAAATCAAGTTCGAATCATCAAAAAATTAATCGAGCTCGAATTCAAACCTAACGGGTATCTTGATAACTGGTTGTCACATGCCACTGGACGAAAGAAACAACTCTCCTCCTTTGTGCAGGATCATCACATGGCATTATGTATGGATTTTCTTTTTCTATTGAATGGGACAAATAAAATGAATAATTAAGTAACCTAAGGAAATTTTATTATAATAAACGAACTAATTAATCTAAACCTCTTCGACTATATTAATCTATTTTTTTCAAATATAAGATAAGTTAATTTTCTTGAATTTAGTCTATAATGACATTTATCTTATCTAGTTAATTGTCCAAAATCCAATCAAACCCTATATCAAGTCATCAAAATTATATTTTGAACAATTGATTAACAAAAGCAAACGACAAACAAATAAATATATATTTTAAAAATTAAGTGAAGTAAGCGTAATCATAAACTATCATTGGGTATGTCCATATTCCATCCACCAAGGCGACCAACCATGTCAGGTTTAGATTTCTAATTCTTCAGCTCTTGCTCATAAGGATCCTCTAATTTCATTCTCATTTTCTCAGCTTGTGGACTTGCAGCCTCTTGAGCGAGGGTCCAATCGTAAACCTGCGGCTATGGCTATCTTCGTTGCTCAAACCATCATAAACTTGTCTTAGCTTCAAGATTTTGTCAGATGCTGTATTGATTGGAAGTGAAGTTGTGTCTGACGATACTCTTTTGATAGCCTCCTGTAAGAAGCTTTAATATCTTCTAAATCTGCTTCAGTTGGTACTCCTAAAAACCTGATATAAAAACCCACAGGAATTCATTGATATAATCTCATAATTTAATATCAATTATCGAATATTAATTTAGTTATCAATATGCAATAATATCAGCATCAAATACATTGCAGGATGAGCAAATATGGCTTATCCGAAGGGCAGAAATTTGTATGATTTCCATTTTTAATTTATAATTTAATTTAAGACGATGTGTTTTGTACTGCTATTGTTTTTGTTGTCAAGAATTATGAGTATAGCCAATACTTAAAAAAAAAGAAAAAAAAAAAGAGGAATTGTCCAAACAAACAATAAATTGGATGGTTAAAAAAGATAAAAATAAATCATAACAATAATACTTCATGATAAATAACAAAAATAACAAACTAAATTACTAAAAATATTGGTGGTAAAAGAAGAAGAAGAAAAACAGAGTATACCCAATACTTCAAAAAAAAAAAGCATAAATTTTCCAAAAAATCAGAAGATAAATTGAAAGCTTCAAACAAAGAATTATTTGTAGTAATCATTTAAAAAGCACTCACTGGTAATGAGAATCAACAGATTCATTGAGCAAATCAGCAAACTTGTTATCCAATAGATTCTTCTCCTCCTCTTTTGCACTGAGCTGTTGTTGTCTCTGCTTTGAACTACTACTGGATCCTCCAATCCACCCTTCATTTGGGTTGTCCCAATGGATTCTTGTACTGACTCCTGGTGGTGCTCTTTTCCGTTTTCTCGGTTCTTGAGACGCGAAAGCTCGAAAAGTCTAATTTTTTGCTGCTCTTATAGTGATTGCTCTACGCTCCTCTTCCATCAATTTCTTCTTTTAGTCTTCTTTTCAAGGAGCAATTCTTGGGTATATCACAACTCACAAAGCTTAAACCATGGGAACACAGATTTTACAGTTTCCTATTTAATGTCCTTTCTATAGAGATTGAAACTTTACTAATTGTCCAAACCAGAAAATTACAATTATCAGTTCTTCATATTAAAATTGGGCTTTGGAAGTTCAAACTTTATGGATTATAATACTACATACAATGACTGGAAATCACTGGAATCAATAGGAACCAAACATAACACAATAAAAGTTTCTACAATCATGAAAGCATAATTTATATGGAGGATCATGGGTATATAAGGATGGACAAATATCTCCATTGGTATGAGACTTTTTGGGATAAACACCACGAGCAAATCCATGAAGGCTTAGGCCCAAAGTGGACAATATCATACCAATGTGGAGATATGTGGTGTCCATAGTCCTTACAAGTGGTATCAGAGCCATGCCTCGGAATTAGCCATGTGGATGAATTCTTGGAATGCCTACAAAAGGTGGTAAGCCCAGGTTTGATCACGATGAGATCCGTGGATAGAGCTCGGTGGTCCTTTGTTCAAGGGGAGGATTGTTGGGTAGAATCCTGGTTGGTAGAGAGTGGACGGATGGATAATCATCTGAGGGGAGGCTCGGTGGTCCTTTGTTCGAGGGGAGGATTGTTGGGTATACAACCAAAGTCCCACATTGGCTAGAAGTGGGGAGGATCATGGGTATATAAGGATGGACAAATATCTCCATTGGTATGAGGCCTTTTGGGGTAAAAATCCAAGAGCAAATCCATGAAGGCTTAGGCCCAAAGTGGACAATATCATACCAATGTGGACCGAATCCTGAAAAGAATCCGCACCCCATACCTGAATAAAGCCATGTTTTGTCGAACCATTCTCCTCGAATATTGTTCTCGCTGCCCCTTGTATTTGGTGAATCTTGTGTTGTCTCATCTCCGGGGCACTTTTTAGGAAGTGGAAGTCCACAAAGATCATAATTCCCCATATATGAAGGAGCATTGAAGCTCTGCAATTGAGGGCTTGTTGGAATTCTTCCTGAAAATTTGTTACTTGACAAGTCCAAGTAACTGAGAAAAAATGAATCAGCAAGACTTGCAGGAATCTCTCCAGAAAGATGATTTCTGGACAAGTCGAGAGATTCTAACATTTTTAACTGTCCGATCTTCTTAGGGATGGTTCCTACTAAATTGTTTCTTGATAAGTTCAATGTAATTAAACCTATAAGACTTGTTACTTCTTCAGTGATTTTTCCAATCAACTGATTAGTTGAAATATCAATGACCATGAGTAATCCGAGAGTGCCACCCTATTCTCACTCTACTCCTTTCCATACAACTGAAGTAACATCAACGATTTGGGCACCAATACCACCCCCATCAGTACTCTTAACACCCCAAGAATAGTATGTATAAGTATATGAAGTGGATATGATTTCATTTGCAGCTTCCGTCTGAACCACAGCTGAGAAATTGCTAAGGCAAGGTGGAATGGTTCCTGATATATCGTTCAAGGAAAGGTCCAAAATTTGGATAAATATTAAATTGCAAAGATTTGAAGAAATACTACCATTGAAGTTATTTGATCGTAGACGAAGGACAATCAAATATGGTAAGCTGTCCCCTATCCATGCTGGTACTTCTCCGGATAAGTTGTTCTCTCCAAGATCCGAAAGTTCCAATTGACCGTAGTTCTTCAAGGACAAAGGCAATTTGCCTAATAAATTGTTGTTCCTCAAATGCAATGTTTCCAACATAGACAAAGAGCCAATCGATGTGGGAATTTTCCCTGAGAACTTGTTATTTTCCATATTGAGGATTTTCAACTAATCAAAATTCATCCAACAATCTGGAATCTCTCCTGCTAATAGATTATCAGAAAGGTCTAGATAACTTAAAGGCTTGAGTATTTTTTTACATAAGAAAGACAGGACCCTCGAAACTTATTATTGGAGAGATTTAACACCGATGTATTGGAGAAAAACAATGGAATAGGACCAGAAAACAAGTTGTAACTCAGATCTATTGCAGGAATTCTCTCAAACTTGACTGGTAAATTTGGGATCTCTCCACTTACGTTATTAAAGGAGATGTTTCTGTACTGTAATTTGGAAGAGAAATTCCAAAACCAGTTGGGGATTGAATATGATATTCCAGAATTGGAGATATCAAGGTAAGTGACATTCCTTTGCGTTTGCAACCAACTAGGAAACCATGGGCCTAACTTACAAGAACTCAATTTGATAGAAACCCGTTGGAATGGGGGAATCCAATCAAAGCTGAAATTCAAAGCCAAAGAGTTAAAGGACAAATCAAGTTCCTTCAATTCAGAAAGATTTAGAAAGTGGACGTCGAAGATAACACCATTTAATTTATTTTTGGCTACATGTAACTTTCTCAAGGATGTAAAATTTGAAAGATTAGGAAGTGATCCTTTCAATTGATTTTGATCCAAATTCAAAACTTGAGGTTAGAAGAATGATGAAAACTTTTAGAAAAAGTTCTGCCTAACTTATTACATTTAAGATACAATTCTCTCAAGGATAAAAATCTTGTAATATTCGGAAGTGGCCCTCTAAGTTGGTTCTGATTTAATATCAAGAACTCTAAGGAATTCTGAGTGCATCCAGCACTCAGGTTTTGCAAAAGATCAGGAAGCAGTGCAGATAGATTATTATAGGACACATACAATGTTTGCAAGCTACAAAGATTACAAAAAGATGTTGGTATGCCACTTACAAGTTGATTGAAAGAGAGGTCAATACAAATGAGAGAGCTCATGTTATAGAAATACTTTGGAAGTGGACCTTCAAGGTTATTAATGCCTGAGAGGTTAAGATGCACAAGGTTAGTACTAATGTTGAAAAACCAAGGAAGTAATGAAGTGTTGGAAGAATTAACATGAGAAAGAGATGGATGAATTATTTGATCAGGAAACTAGCATTCATTTAATTCTAAGGTTGTCAAAGAAGGGAGCATTTGGAATGATTGATGCCAATCCACGGCTTCACGGAGGTTCAGCGAACTCATATTGAGGGTCCTTAAGGAAGAAATATGAGTAAGTCATTCAAGGTTATCCGCTCTCATCTCGTAATTATAGTTGAGATCAAGATAACACAACTTGGAGAGGTTCCCAAGCTGGTGAGGAATAGTTCCTCTCATTGCAAAATAGTTTGATGAGAGGTCAAGGTATATGAGTTCACTCAGTGAACCAATAAATTCTGGGATCGTTGTGAATCTATTGTAGCTGAGGTCCAAGTGATTTAGATATGGTAATTCAAGCAAGGAAGAGCTTATCTTACCACGTAAGATTTCGTGTTCAGCATAGAGATGAAGCATGACAACATTACCAGTTTGGTTGTTGCAGCCGATGCCTCTCCATCTACAACAATCTTCATCTCTGCTCATCTAGGAGGACAAAAGGTTGAATTCATCCATGAGGCCTTTCTCGCTGTCTATGCAGTTGATGTTACTTGATTAAGTAATGGTTAGCATGCAAACAAGTCCAATGAACAATACTAGTCTAAGAAATTGAAGAAATCTAACACTAGCATTAATCGTACAGACAATCATGGTATTGGTGGCCATCATCCAAATAAAGAATATTGCTTATAGAGGCGTATATATAATAAGAAGAAGAAAATTTAGGGGAATTGTACATGTGGTCCAAGTTAATTAATTTGCTTGACCATATATATGCAATTTGCTTCACCTGTTTAATTAAGTGCAAGTCTTCTTACATTAGGATCAGAGCTGGTCAAATAGGAATTTAAATTCTTTTATATAAAGTCTATAAAATAAAAAATGAAAAATGGGCAACTGAATTAACATTGTCTTCTAGTTTCTGTAATTATTCACATTTTGCACTGATTTGTACACATGATAATTTTATGAGTTTAGTATTTCATATTCCTGCTTCTCTTATATGTTCAATAGATAGAAAGCTAAAGATGGTTTCAAAAAGAAAAAAAATCATTCTTGATTTTTAATTGTTAATGTAAATACTAAAAATTATACACACTTTTTTCCCTATAGGATGAGAATGCATGTTTTGTTTGTAAGTATTTAAAAAAAATGACACTTTAATTTCTAGTCACTTATAAATTAAAGGACCATTAATTTATGTACTCTCACATAAGATCAAAAACATACATGACACTCACTTAGTATTAGATTTGATTGACTTATTAGTGTGCTTGGAACAAATGAATTCTATAAATTTTATGGGATTCTTTTAAAAGATAAAAAAACAATAGAATTAATTTAAAATTGAGTTAGTTTGTTGTAAATTCTATTAAAATTGATAAAATTTACAAATGAATTCCACAAAAATTAGTTTGATCAAAATTCTCTCTTAATTTCTCTTTCCTTGCCCCCTCTCTCCCTTATTTTTTAAATGAAACGTAAATGTTACTCTAAGTCTTTTCAATTTAGGTTGCATATTCTTCAAAGTGATTTTTAGCTATATAATTAAGATGATGACCGGAAAATTGAAGACTGAAAATATACATTAGATCATAAAAAAGAGAAAATAATATATATATTTTGTACAAAAAAATGACTAGCTAGTACCAATATTCAAGGACGTATCCAAAGGGTTATGGGGAAGACTTATCCAAAGTCCTTAAAATCCTCTAACTTAATTTGAAGTCTTTAATTTTTTTCCCAAAAACGCTTTTAGTTTTTTTTACTCTCAAGAGAAATATGCTAGATTTGTCCTTGTCAATATTGTCATTAAAAATATATAATAGACATGGATGAAATTCAAGAACCTCACCAAGTCATTCAACTCAAATAATATATGGTCCAGTTTTAAGGGAAGCAAAGAAATTTATAAGGATAGTAGATAGAAAATGAAATAATAGGAAACCAACTTTTAATTTAGACGTGATGATGAAAGATGCATGTACTCTCTCGCAGAAAATACAAAGGGACATAACACTCTAGACAATAAATTTGCTTGACTTGTTAAATGCAAGTCTTCTCTCTTTGGGAAATGGTAATTAGTAAGAGAGATCAGTTTGTCATATTTTTCCACACAAGTGAAGTATATTTTGATTAATTTGCTTGATCTGTTAAATTTAAGTATTCTCTCATTGAATAATCTTGCTCTGTGGAAAAATCATAGGATGCTTTCTAGTAGGAGAAAATTAATTGGCATTGACATTTAAGTCTTTAAGAGATTGCGCAAGGAATTCAATATCACCTAAGTAGAACCATTAAAGTCCATTATCTTCACCATTTTCCAATTCTAGATAAAAGGGATGGTGCAAATTAAAGCAACCTTGTCACTTGTCCAAAATCAACTAGTTGTATATTAACAAGGCCTGAAAATTAAAACTTTGTTTTAATTGCTAGATGTTTTTTTTGGGTTGTGTTTCATTATAATGTGTTTATAAGTACTCAATTCTTACTAGGATATATATATATATATATAAAACATGTATTATAAAATTGTACTAAATTACAAGATGCATACAATTACAAGTTAAAACTATTGAATTAGATGCGTGCGTTTACGGGTATTTTAATTGATAATTGGCATGACTCAAGTTCTTGTAATTATTAATTTAGATGGTCGGGTTGTTATGTATCTTACCATGATTGATTCATACAAAGATTCTCTAGAGAGTGCACTCCAAATTTGATGGATCCTAAGACTTCTATAGATGGTTCATGAATGAAAGCATTTGTAGATATATGGTTCATAATTTAATCGAATACAAGTAATTAATCTCCCACTGTTTTAATTGATGCAATTGGCTTTTCATTTTCCATCTTATCCTTTTGCAAAATTCAATGTAAATCTAATCTCTATAAATAAATCATAAATGCATTATGTCACACCTCCAACCGAACACAAGTTGAGGACACGACAACGACTACTCACCTATAAAGTTTCTCTTATAAGTGAGCATAGTGTTGCTAAACATAACCAAAAATAAATATTCACGAGTTCAAATTATTTTAAAACATATTACATGCTATCCATAAAACGAGTTCCAAATACAGATGATATAAAACATAAACTTTATCTATCCTAGTACTCACTCCCCAGCATTCCCGTGAAATTCTCAATCTCAGAATTTGAAAAATAAAACTAAGGGGTGAGCTTTACAACCCAGTAAGTAATCATACTCAATCTGACTACAGTTAACATGCACTTTAATATTGAAGCTACATGTATATATGAAACGTCAATAATCAACTAACTCATCTGCCTGAGTCTCACCATGAGTTTCACAAATAGTGTAACAACTAGATTCCTTATTGAAGCAATAATTTATCAAACTCGTGTCACGATGAAATAACCTAAATAAATATCACAATATTGTGATCAAAAGTTAGTAATTCAAAATTTCATACAGGACACTCAACAGTCTGGCAAAAGTAATAGCCATATTTAACCCTTGTGGCAGGATTTAAGAGCCCATTTAACCCCTGTGACGGTGTCCAAGAGCCTATTTAACTACTGGGCTGTCAAGTCCAATAGCCCATTTAACCACGACTGTCAGGTACAAAGATTCACATATCCCCTTAATGGAGCCAAAACATATCTAGACTCACAGTACCATTTCCATTAACTCAACCACAAATCATTGTATTTCTAAGTTTCAAATACAAATCAAATTATTTCCAAAGCTCAAATCATCATATTCCAGAGTCTAAAACACAACAAGGCTTATATCCAAAGCCCCAAGCATATGTAAGTTTATTTCCAAAATAAGTCAACTAACATTATTGAGAATCCTAGTTAAACATCAATGCTATAATATATAATAATAATAACTCCAACATCATGTGCTTAACATGATAACAACAATAATTATTTGATCAAATATACACCCATTAATCGGGAGCATAGTTGAGTAAAATTACTTATTTCTCACTTGCCAAAACACAATCATTCCACAAAATCTGAATTTCTCTAGTCACCTCACATGCAATATCCAAAACAAACACAAAGGTGGAATCCGAGATTAAATGCCTAATTAAATTAGAGTTCACACAAAATCAAAAATATAATTGCAATAAAAGAAAGTTTTTAATTTTGTGGGTACAATTACCCAACCATGACACATGCACATGTTGTGGATCTAGTATACTAAGTAAATACATTAAAATGCCACATATATTTACTTATTTATCTTACCAAGTACATAACACGATTTAGCTCAAAAAAATTCAAAATAATAATGAAATGATCATAAAGCGATCCCAAAGTTCACAAACTAACAATGGGTCTATTGAAATTCACTTTTTAAATTTTTCAAAATTTTTAGAGCAGTTAGAAACCAAAAAATAATTTCTATTTGAATTTATAAAAATAATAAATAAATAATATCTAATATTCTCCAAAAATTTCATTTTAATATTATAAATAAATATATACTATTTTGCAAAATTTTAGCTCATTATGAGATTTGGAGCATGCATAGTGGTGCTGCACGTCGCATCTCGACACCGAATTCTAAATTAAACAAGATTTTTAAAACCCCGCACTAAAAACAAAGGCCACAAGATCAAACCACTTGGAGCTACAGTTTCAACCATAAAACCAAAAATTTCACTTCAAAGAAGATTTCAAGTTTGAAACCTAGAATCTCAAATTATGAATAAAACAAACACAACCAAGAACCCCACAATAATACCTTTATAACCAAAAATTAAATCCAGGACCAACCTAAAATGCAAGTGGAGTATAACAAGAAATTAAAGAGATAAGAAGATTTATTGTGATTTTTTTTACTTTATTCTTGAGCAAAATTCTCTCTTTTTGTTTTTCGATGAATTTTTGGTTGGCTCAGATATAAACCTAATGGTCTAGACCATCCCAAAAATCTATTGGTAATCTTAAAAAATTTACTGTAATGTTAATTTTTTAGTTTCGCACTTATATCAATGTTATCAATAAAACCTCTCAAAATTATCAAGAAAGTTTTCAACTGGTAGTTTAGACCTGAGACAAACAAAAAATTTTGAAATTTTTGCTGTTGCTCCTTCTCATTCTTTCTTTCTCTCTCTATCTTTCGCTCTCTCTGAAATTTTCTTTTAGTTTCTCTAAACAAGAATAACTGGTGATACAAGCCAGATACATATAATAGGGTTTCTTTCTTTATTTTTTATTTCTTGGGCTGAATTTTTTTACACATTATTAGGAGTAGCAAGTAGCCCTAACCCAAGCCCAAGCCCAAGCCCAAGCCATTTTATTAAAATTTTGTCGGATCATGTATTAAAATTTTGTCGGATCATTTTATTCCAATTAAGCAAACGATATTTAGACAAGAAAAGAACAAGAAATTCCAGATTATATATTTATATCCCACCGGACATGTCGATTGAGACACTACTAAGACTACCAGTCTAGGTTCGTTTTCAAATCATGGCACTCCTTGATCATGAGCCCATAGTTTTTTTTTATAGGTAAACATAAGATTTATTCATAAGGTCGGCAAAGCCAAAGGATGCAGTACAACACCATTCTAGCAGTAAACAAGTCCATGAAGGACAGCTACACTACTTACTGTAGAAACAAAAATGGAAGAGACACAACTAAACCTGCTGTTAAACAAGTGGCACACCAGCATCCAGACCCAACCAAAAATTAGAACATATTAAACCACCTTTGTGGCACCAACCTTCACTACAGAACCAGCATGGACAAGAATGACTAACAGAGATTTGGACAGCAGCTGGTTAAGAGAAATGAAGCACCATAGTCACCTATACTATAATACCACACCTACAATCCTTGTATACCAGTTTCACCACCAAAAACCATAAAGACAACAACAATCTTGGGTTAATCCTGTGCAAATCAACTACTGAGCACAAATATAATCTATTCACGGTACATCGAGATGATGAGTTATCAACAACTTGATCTCCCTTCTCACATCAGTACGACAATATTATTGGTACTTGTAATGATTTACTCTGTTTAAATATTTCAATTTCAAATTTTCCCAAACCATTGACTCTATGGAACCCGTCAACTGGTCGAGGCATCTGAGACATTTTCAATTGAACCCTTTACAAATAATATTTTATGAATTCAGGTTTGATCCAAAAAGTAACATCTATAAGGTACTGAGCATTGGGTCTCAACTAGATTATTCGTATGATACTTGCGCTAAGTGAGGGCTTGTGGAGAAGTATTTTTGCCATGGCTGCTTCTACATATGTTATTAATAAACATTCCACCCGATGCAAACTTTTAACCGCTTCATCATCCACATAGAGTTTAATCAGAATTTTTTTATAAAAAAATAAATTATTATGACCTCTGAAGATTTGCTAATAATTCATTTTATCTTTAAAGTTTTAATTTTTGTATATTGAACTTTCAATTCTTCAAATTGTTGTAATATTTTTTTTTCATTCAATTCCGACGAATTTTTTGTTAAATCACCTACGCTTAAATCACATACGCAACACGTAAAATAGACGTGCATCATCTAAGGACAAAATTATCTTGAATATTTTTATTGTAAGCATATAATTTTTCAATTTTGCTTTTGATAACTAATTACACGCATGATTTAACTGAAATTTTTCATTAAAATTAATCGAAAGAAATATATTGCAATAATTTATAAAATTGAATGTTTAATAGATGTAAATTAAAATCTAAAAAATAAATTGAATTATTTTTTGAAACTTCAAACTACCTTTTACGACTCAGACTAACGGGAGCATAATGGGGATCAAATATCAGAGCCTTGATTAAAAACAACCTAGGACAACTGGGCTTGGTCTGGCTCGCACAGCATTTGAGGCCGAACAACTAATTATTTTCATTTTTATTTTTCTTTCAATGTAAAATTTACCCAAAAATATTATAGATTAATATCTTTGTATTTACGAATTGAAACAGAGACAGATAAATGTTTTTGTTTTGATAATTTAATATTCAATTTCATACAAATTTGATTCTATTTTAATTATTAAAATAATCTATTAAGATATACACAGAAATGCATCACACAAAATCAACACCCACAAACAAACTTAAAACATATTAAAAAAATAAATCCATCATAGAATCAAGAAACAATCCCAGATTCTAAACGCAAGTACCCAGGTCTAAAAAGTTTATAAAAAAAACCCTAAGAATTGAAAAATATATATACGCAGAATGAGAGAATCCCTAAAAAGGAAGAGGAGGAGGTACATTACCCAAGAAGGGCCTTCCACAGTAATTCCCCTTAACGGTTGGATCACAGTCATGTATTTTATCCTTGAGCTTATGAAACCCATCCTTGAAAACCCCAAATCCAAACAACAAACCGATCAAGACCACCACCATTATCAAGCATGTGCACATCATGCACACTTTACCCCCACAGCACATCTTTGCCTTTTTCTCTTGCTTATGCTGCTTTTGTTTGTGAAATTATGAAGAATCTTCTTTCTTTTTACGAGATTTCTTTTCTGGATCTTGAAATTCTTGGCAGTGGGTTTTTTTCTTTCTATGGGAATTTGTACCAAGGGGAGAGAATGAGAGAGATATATAGATATAGATTTGACGTAGAATTTGTTGGTTGGGATCTCAGAGAAAAACGTGCAGAGAAAAAGATGTGGAGAGAAAATTTAGTGGGGTGGGTTACGGGTATTGACGGGGTCAGATTTAAAGCTCCTTCTCTTTAAAGGAAAGCAATGAAAAGAGTTTAACAGATTGATCCTCACTATCTTAAGCTCGTCGCTTCATCATGATGCCATTTAAGATTACGAAAAAGTAGTTCTGATTTTTGAATTATGATGACGTGGGGGGCTGTGATTGGTGGGGTTAGAACCACTGGTTAGGTTTATGTTTGTTACTTACTCCTATAGAATTCATGAATTGGTTTCTTGAAACTAAAGCTATACTAAAACGGAACCAATTATTGGATTGGTTGGCAAAACAAAACCGTTCTTCGAATGGAGAGGGTCGTTTGAGTTGGTATTAAAATTAACTTTTAAGTAAGTTAGTTTTAATTGGTTCAAAGTTCAAAGTATTTGTTATTTTGTTTTAAACCAATTTAAATTAATTTATTTTAATTTATGTTTAATTTTTGAATGATATGATGCGAAAAATTTAGATTTTACTTTGTAGGATGAAATTCTTGTTTGAATTGGGTGCAAAACCTCATTTTTGTATCGGATCCAAAACTTTGTTGATAACTGTTAGGTAACTTTATTGGTAATGTAAATACTGATTGTACATGTCTTATCAATGAAATTCTCTAGAATTACTAACGAAATTTTAACCCGATGTAAAAATAGGGCTTTACACTCAATGCAGACAAGTATTTTTTGTTCGATAGAGTTTATAACATGGTTTTTTAGGCTTATTTATAATAAAAAAATACCCTTGATTGCATTTTTAAAAAGTGTACTGAATTTTTTTTTTTACAAAAAGTACCATTTGGTTGATCTTATATTCAAAAAATACATTAAAGTTTTTTGTTGTAAAAAATACCTTGAGATTGGTATTTTTGTCGCAAAAAAAATCTTCAGGGTATTTTTTAAAAATTAAATCAATCACATAATACTTTTTGTCAAAAACATCGGGTATTTCTTGAAAAAACAGTCAACCACAATATATTTTTTTGTAATTAAATTTTTTTTTATTAGAATGATGTTATTAAGACTCCTAAAATTGTTATTAACATTTTATTTTGATACTTAAAACTGACAACAATATCTCTAATTAAATTACGTTATCAAAAGCATCTAACTCAATGATATAAATTCCGTTTCGATGGATCGAATCGAGTGAAATATTTTGATTTAAACATTAAACCAAAACTATTGAAATGTTTCTTAAAAATATACATACTCACTTATTATGATATGCACAGAAAAATGCACCACACAAAAATTAGTAACAGAATAAACAAACTTAAAATATATTTAAAAAAATAAATCCAACATAGATCCAAGATGCAATCCCAGATTCTAAATGCAAGTACCCAGGTCTAAAAAAAAATTAAAAGAAAAACATGAGAATTGAAAAATATTCATAGAATGAGAGAATTCCTAAAAAGGCGAAGGAGGAGGTGCATAACCGAAGAAGGGCCTTCCACAGAAATTCCCCTGAACGGTTGGATCACAGTCATGTATTGTATCCTTGATCTTGTGAAACCCATTCTTGAAAACCCCAAATCCAAACAACAAACCGATCAAGACCACCACCAATATCAGGCATATGCACATCGTGCACATTCTACCCACACAGCACATCTTTGCCTTTTTCTCTTGCTTCTGCTGCTTTTGTTTGTGAAATTATGAAGAATCTTCTTTCTTCTTACGACATTTTTTTTTTCTGGATCTTTAAATTCTTGGTAGTTCGTTTTTTGTACCAAAGGGAGAGAATGAGAGAGATATATAGATATAGATTTGACAGAGAATTTGTTGGTTGGAATCTCAGAGAAAAAGATGTGAAGAGAGAAAATATAGGGGGGTGAATACTAAATTAGTAATACAGCTTGGATGGTGGGTTATGGGTATTGACGGGGTCAGACTTAAGCTCCGTCGCTTAAAGGAAAGCAACGAAAAGAGTTTAACAAATTTATTCTCACTCACTCACTTAAGCTCGTCGCTTCATCATGATGCCATTTAAGATTACGGAAAAGAAGTTCTGATTTTTTAATGATGATGTTGTGGAGTCTGTGATTGGTGGGGTTAGAACCAACGGTAAGGTTCTGTTTGTTATTTACTTTTACAGAATTCATGAATTTATTCAACAAAAACAAAGGTCAAACGGGACCACTTGTTGGATTCGTTGGTAAAACAAAACCGTTCTTCGAATGGAGTGGGGAGGTTTTTAATTTCCTTTTGATCATTTTAATACTAAATCGATGCGAAACATTCGTATACTTTGTTTTGTTTTCTGTTTTGGTCAAAATATAAAAATGTTATTTTTTTGTATTTTCAAAGATTTTAAAATGGTAATTTGAGAATTTTCATTTTTTTTCCAATTTGAAATTTATGTTTGAATGAAAATTGTTTTATTATGATATATATATATAAAATATGTAATTTGATAGTAGGATAAAATTTCAATTTAGATTTATATCAAAAAAATATTTATGATTGATTTTAAAGCAAAAATTTGAGCAGGATTAATTTATATATTTGAATGATGACTGTTTTCTTATGATTTATATTTATAATTATATATATTGAAATCTATGTAATATGATAGGTACGTATTTGTACTTTCAAATTCGATATAGTGCACTGAAATGGAAAGAAACCGAAATATTTCATTTAAATAACTAAATTGAAACGTTGTCCGACGCTAAATTTACAACATTTAATTATACCGTTACAGTAGTTGTTGGGATAGGCTCAAACATAATAAGAAAAAGAGTTTTAATTTTTTAATGATATGACGTGGCAAATTTAGATTATGTTCGGTAGGTGAAATTCTTGTTTGAAAATGGTGCAAAACCTCATTTTTACATCGGTTCCAAAACTTTACTGATAATTATTACGTAACTTTATTGGAAATGTGAATAGTTGTTGTACGGGTGTTACCAATGAAATTCTCTAGAATTACTAGTTAAGTTTTCACCCGACGCAAAAATTGGGTTTTACACCCGGTGCAAACAGGTTTTTCCTGTTTGATAAAGTTTATAAAATGATTTTTTTTTGTTGAGATGATGTTATTGGCACCTCAAAAATTGTTATTGACACTACTTTTATTTTGTTTTGATACTTAGTGCTGACAATAATGTCATTGATTAAATTGCATTCTCAATAGCATCTAATTTCAATTAAAGACATTATTTTAAGTTAAACAAACAAAATTAGTATCAATAATACTCTTTAAACTGCCAATAGCATCATTTTTTATTTTTAAAAAAATAAAAATTAGATCAAACACTTTTAAACACAGTTTCTAAAAAAATCAAAAGTTGAAAAACAAATTTAAAATATTTGAGTTTGTGATAGAAAAATTATTTTAACAGTTATTTTACTAAATTCTAAATAAATTTTAATTAACAATTGCTTCTTCAAAAATTGTTTTAATAAAAATTACTACAGCTAAGCCAAACGGAATCTTATTATTGGATTGTTTTAATCTTTTTTATCAGGAAGTGTAAGTGAAGGTTTAGAAAATGTAAGGGATGTGCTTACAATTATACGTTATCTCAAAGGAAATCTGTGTAATTTACCCAAATGAAAAACACATACAAAGAGATGCTTACTACATCATCTTTCATTTTTAATCATTTTTATTTACTTGACCTAAAAAGAAAAAAAAAAATCATACTTCTCTTCTTCTTCTTCTTTTCAGGGAGAAAATCATACCAATCTTGGCTCTTATGGAATTATGTAACGTAGGGTCTAATTCTATGCCAAAATTAAGCCATAAGAAACCCTATCTTCTATACATGAGCCAAACCCTTTCTTCTACGACCATATCTAATGGAAAATCAAATAAAAATAAACCCTATTAAATTTAAGCTTTTATCTGTTTCTTTTTTAAATCTTATTTTTCTTTCCATAGAAAATCAATCCTTTAATCAGTGATGGATTTTTCTTTTCCACTAAAATCATGTGGCAAATTTTAATCCATTGAAAAAAAAATTAAATTATCACATGTATATCATATTTCAATGGGTTAAACTACTATATCTTTATTAAAAATGTAGCATCGATATCCATGACTATAATATCATTGATATGAAATATTATTGTGCAAAAAGTTATCAAAGATGATGTTGATCTGTATTTGATTTTAATAATGACAAAATACTACTCTAATTGCACTAACAGTTTTATCTAAGTGTTTAAGTGGTAAAAGCATTCAGTACAGAAACAAGATGCAAGAATTCAACGCGATTCAGACACCAAAATAAGACAGAAGATCTAGAATATGCATTAAGGTAATTGAAATAATTGTAAGTCAAAAACTATTTTTTGAAAAAGAAAACTGGGTTGAAGGACAACCCAGTCGACTGGGCCCTTATACCAGTCAACTGGTGCTGGGGACCCAATCGACTGGTACTCTCCCTAAGCCTAAAAGTGAAGATTTTCACTTGACCCAATCGACTGGTGCAAGGACCCAGTCAACTGATAATTCGAAAATATGACCGTTTGAGATGCGAGACTTGAGCATTTAATGCCCTGAACCTACCAAGTCAGTGTTAAACGACCATATTAACTCAAGACTATATAAACCCACTTCAATGAGCATTTAAAAAATGAAGATAGCACATTCAATTAATCTTATAGCTCATTAATTCTCAAATGCTTTGAAAATTTTATAGTGAGCCATTCTTCAAGCTTGTTCTTGAAAGAGAAATATTATTCAGTTGTAAAAAACATTCATTATTATCTCTCTACCATTTACTTTACAGCAAATTCCATTTATTGTAAAGGGAAAGAGTTGGTTTACCTTTTAGAGTGTTTAGGATTAAACACTTTGGTTATAACTTCCGTGAGGAAGAGATTATTGTAAGGTTTGTGCAACACCCATGAAGTTGTATGACTAAAGTTTTAGTGGATCACTTCAAGGAGGTTCCTTAAAGAGAGTGGACGTAGGGTTGGAAGAATCTGATATTTCCAAACCACTATAAACGGAGTTTGCACATTCTCTTCTTTAACTCCTTTACTTTCAAGCATATTATTTGATTGTGTGTTTTGTGTATTTAACTATTTAAAAACTTGCAAGTTAATTATCAAAAGTTTTTAAAACCCAATTCACCCCTCTTGGGTTTGAACCTTGGTTTACAATTGATATCAAAACTTCGTACTCAAATTCAGGCTTAAAATCTTTGAGTTGATCCGATGACATCAAATAGTTATATTAAAGGGCATTCCTATACTAGGCCTCCTTTGTTCAATGGCTCCAACTATAACTACTGGAAAAACAGAATGAAAATCTTTGTCGAATGGTAAGATTACAATCTATGGAGAGTCATTAAGGAAGGACCTAGAATTCCTGAAAATGAAATAACTATTGGAGAAATTAATCAAACAATGCCTAAACTCAAAACTGAGTTCAATGAAGAGGATTGTAGAATGATGTCTCTAAATAATAGAGCCACTAGTATTTTACATTGTGCTTTAGATATTTTTTAGTATAATAAAGTTTATGCATGTGTTTCGGCTAAGGAGATTTGGGACAAGCTACAATCTACATATGAGGACATTAGCGAAGTTAAAAAATCAAAAATCTATATACTAGTGTCCGAATATGAATCTTTCAAAATGTCTCCAAATGAAACCATTTCTCAAATGCACTCACGTTTTACTACTATTGTTAACTGCTTAAAGCTTCTTGGTAGGAACATTGAGGAGTTTGAACTAACGAGGAATATCTTAAGGTCTTTGCCATCTACTTGGAAAGCAAAGAAGACGACCATCACAAAGGCCAAAGATCTTGACAAACTTGATGTCGAAACACTTCTCGGATCACTATTGACATACAAGATGGAGGAAATGAATCTCGTTGTCAATAATAATGAGAAGAAGAAAAAGACAATTGCTCTCAAGGCTTCTATAAGCAACAAAGAGGAAGAGAAAGAAGAAGAAGATGGGAGCAGCGAAGAAGATGGTAAGATGGCTTTAATCACCAAAAGGTTTTACAAGTTCTTGAAAAAGAGCAAGAAACCTTACACAAGGGATTCCACTCCAAAAAGGGAACCTCTTATGTGTTACGGTTGCAAGAAGCCCGGTCACATAAAGGTCGGTTGTCCAACAACGAGCAAACCTTATAAGAGCTTCAAAAAGAAAGTCACGATTGCAACCATATGGAGTGATGACGAAGAGGAAGAAGCTTCGGACAATGAAGTTGGATACGAGGAGATTGTCAACCTATGCTTGATGGTAATCGATAATGACAATGATGTATCAATTTTTGCCCCTTCTAATAATAATAACATTGTTAGTAGTAGTGAAGAGTTAATTGATGTTATAAATGAAATGCACGAAGAATTGAAGAAATTTGATTCTATGAATATGACCCTAAAAAAGGAAGTCTCATCTCTTTCTAAAGAGATTAAAGACTTAAAGGAAGAAAAAGAAAAACTATCTTCCATGCTTTATGACTCTTAATAAGATTGTTTTTAAAAATGAAAATGAAATTTTAAAGAAGAAAATAATAGAATTTAATAGCACCATATCTAGACTTATGCTTGGAAAAGAAAAGCTAGATGAAGTGTTATCTAGCCAAAGGTTAAAGGAGGAAAATCCGGTTTGGGTTATTCTCCATTGGGCAAGCAGAAGTCAAAAGAGACTTTGTTCAAGAAAACAACATGTATGAATGAAGCCTCCACTTCTAAGGCCACTAGCAAGATTAAAAGTACTCATTCAACATATGCTAGCAGATCTAAGAATGCAAATTTAAATTATAATGCATATACTAGAGATAAGCGTCCTGGAAATACTCATGCATATATATGTGCTCACTCAAAAAATGCAAAATGCTATGAATAATCATTCAAGGAATGCACATACTAGAAATACACATCCTAGGAATTATCAACATGCATATCCTAGAGATAATGTGTATGCTCATAACTTGCATGGCAAAAGTGGACATCCTAGAAATTACCATCATGTGCATTCTAGAGATAATATGTATGTTCACAATGCTACAAGTGCATATCCTAGAAATTACCGTCATACCACTCCTAGAGATAACATGCATGTTCATAATTTTCATAATAGAAACATGTATTCTAAGATTGCTTATCCAAGGAACTATAGACATGCACAATTAAGAAATCCTAGAAATTTCAATAACTATAATCCTAGGATTATGCATCACCAACATGTCTATAATTATAAAGCATCTTATAATATTAAGAAAGTATGGGTCCCGAAAGGAACCGCATTTTCTAGGACTAACCCCAAAGGACTCAAGAAATTTTGGGTACCTAAAAATACAATTATATATCCTTGTGTAATGTAGATATGTCTTCACACCAAGGAAAAAGGTAACTATTGGTACCTTGATAGTGGATACTCAAAGCACATGATCAGTGATCAAAGCATGTTCAAAAAGCTAACTCTAAGGGATGGTGGACACGTCACCATTGGAGACAATACAAAGATAAAGATCATTGGGCATGGCAAAGTTGGTAATGATTTCTCAACTATTGACCATGTGTTATATGTGCAAGGCCTTAATCTAAATTTGCTTAGTATTAGTCAATTCTGTAACAAAGGCAACAAAGTCATATTTGAAACCTCTCATTATCTAGTTATATACATCAAAAGTAACAATATCAAGTTTGTTGGCCATAGACATGAAAATATCTATATAGTTGATTTAAAATCCTTGCATTTGAAAAATGAAAAATGTTATCCTGCTTTTAGTGAAAATCCATTGCTATGACATAGAAGACTTGGTCATGTGAGCATGGATTTGCTTAAAATCATTTCAAGAAAAGATTTAGTCATTGGACTTCCAAAAATCAAATTTGAAAAAGACAAGGTGTGTGATGCTTGTTAAATGGGAAAGAAAACAAAAATTTCTTTTAAATCAAAAAATATAATCTCAACTTCTAGACCATTGGAACTTTTACATATGGACTTGTTTGGTCCAAAAAATACTATTAGTCTAGGTGGCCATCAATATGCTCTTGTTATTGTTGATGGCTATTCAAGATATACCTTTGTTATTTTTATTGCTTACAAGGATGAAGCATACAAAGGATTTGTAACCTTTTGTGAAAAGGTTTAAAATGAAAAAAGGTATTTCTAATTCAAGCATTAGAAGTGATCATGGAAAAGAATTTGTAAACCAATTTTTTTCAAAATTTTGTGATGAAAATGGAATTAATCACAACTTTTCAGCACCTAGAACTCTTCAACAAAATGGATTTGTTGAGAAGAAAAATAGAGTTCTAGAAGAATTTGCTAGAACAATGCTTTGTAAAAATAGTTTGCCAAAATACTTTTAGGTGAAAGCCGTAAACACCTCTTGCTATGTTTTAAATAGAATTTTAATTAGGCCTATGCTTAACAAAACCCCATATGAGCTATGGAAAGATAGAAAGCCTAATATCTCTCATTTTCGTACTTTCGGTTGCAAGTGCTTCATCCTAAATAACAATAAAACTAATTTAGGTAAATTTGATTCAAAGACCGATGAAAGGATATTCTTAGGATATTTAACCTTTAGTAAAGCTTATAGAGTCTTTAAGAAAAGAACTTTAGTGGTTGAAGAATCCATACATGTAGCCTTTGATGAGTCTAACCCAGTTAGTAGTAGAGTAGTTTCGTTTAATGATGATGCAAATTTTATTTTAAGAATGGAAACACCTACTCCCACTGTTGACCCGAAAGAGAGCCAACCTCAAACAAGTCAAGAGGTAGAAGCTATCAATCTTGATCAACCATCTGCAAGTCAATAAGAGAATAGTCTTCCCAAAGATTGGAGGTATATGAATTATCATCCAATCGATCAAGTGACTGATGATCCTTCATAGGGGGTAAGAACTCGTTCCTCTATTAGAAATATTTGTAATTGTGTAGCTTATATATCTCAAGTAGAACCTAAGACTTTTGTAGAAGCCGAAAAAGATGTTGATTGGATAAATGTTATGCAATAAGAATTAAATCAATTTGAAAGAAACAAAGTATGGAATCTAGTTCCTAAACCAAAGCTAGGCTAGTTGCTAAGGGATATAATCAAGAAGAATGAATAGATTTTGATGAGATCTATAGGCTCGTAACTAAATTAGAAGCCATTTGTATATTCTTGGCCTTTGTATGCTTTAATAAATTTAAACTATTCAAATAGATGTAAAAATGATATTTTTAAATGGTTTTATAGAAGCAGAGGTGTATGTTGAGCAACCTCTTGAATTTGAAAATTCTAGTCTTCCAAACCATGTTTATAAGATTTCTAAAGCTCTCTATGGGTTGAATCAAGGTATGAAAGACTAAGTAAGTTTTTACTTGAAAACGGTTTTACAAGAGGAAAAATCGACACAACCATTTTCACAAAAACTCACAAAAATGACACATTACTAGTCCAAATATATGTTGATGATATTATATTTGGTGCTACTAATGAATCTGTGTGTCAAAAGTTTGCTAAGTATATGCAAGGTGAATTTGAAATGAGCATGATGGGAGAGCTTACCAACTTTCTTGAACTTCAAATCAAATAATTGAAAGAAGGCATCTTCATCAATCAATCAAAGTACACCAAGGACATATTAAAGAGGTTCAAGATGGAAAGTTCAAAGTCAATTGGCACTCCTTTGAGCACTTCTACAAAACTTGACCTAGATGAGGAAGGTAAGTGTGTATATACTAAAACTTATAGAAGCATGATATGAGATTTACTTTATCTAACTGCAAGTAGACCTAATATAATGTTCAATGTATGCATGTGTGCTAGATTTCAAGCTAATCCTAAGGAATCACATATAATTGCAGTGAAAAGAATCCTTAGATATCTACAAATGACTCAAAACCTAGGGTTATGGTATTCTAGAAAATCAACTTTTGAGCTTGTAGGATATTCAGATGCTGATTTTGTGGGTTGTAGACTAGATATAAAAAGCACTAGTGGAACATGCCAATTTTTTGGTGCAATGTTAACCTCTTGGTTTTCCAAGAAACAAAATTCAATTGCGCTATCAACCGTCAAAGTGGAATATGTAGCAGTCAAAAGTTATTGTGCACAAGTATTGTGGATGAAACAACAATTAGAAGACTATGGCATGAACTTTAGAGATATATCAATTCATTGTGATAACACTAGTGCTATCAACTTGACCAAAAACCCTATTCAGCATTCTAGAACCAAAGACATAGAAATAAGACATCACTTCATAAGAGACCATGCTAAAAAAGGTGAAATTAGATTAGAATTCATACCTTTAGAAGACCAAATAGCTGATATTCTTACTAAGCCATTGAATGAAGACAGCTTTAGTAAGATTAGAATATTAATGGGCTTGAAAAACTATGATAAAATGTATATTTGATTGCATCAACATTCATTATATGCATATTTGACATCTAGTGAATGAGTATTAACTCTTATTTAATATATTTATCACTCAAGATAGCATAGATAAACTATTTCGTGCTAAAATTCCAAGTTAGAGCTCAAAATCTTATGTTTAGTAAAGGAACCAATCGACTAGTATCTTGATCCAATCGACTAATATCTCTCTATCCAATTACCCAGTCAACTGGTAAGGAACACTCAGTCAACTGGTACCGCACTAACCATTTCACCAGTCAACTAGTTCAAAGGAACCAGTCGACTAGTATCAAACGAGAAGCTTGGAGCCAAAAATTTGAATTTATCCTAGATACCCCAGCCGACTAGTAAGGGACACCCGGTCGACTGGTATCTCGACCTCAAAATATGAAGGACACAATCGACCTTCACTTTTCACGCCATTTTTAAAAAACACTAAGCCTTCTCTCTCTATAAAATCCTTGCTTTAGCCTAAAATCTCTCAAATTCACTCCATAGAACCTTCAGTAATACCTCAAATCATCTCTTTTTCCATTTTTTATGGTTGAAAACTCCACATTTCCCCAAATCTCTCTCCAAAACGATTTTTCACAAAAATTTCTGAGAGAATACGTGTAAAAACCACCGTTTTCAGACCTCACTCGCTCCTTTAGAGCCCCGTCTCTAAAAGCAAGTATAATTCTGTAATATGCAACAATAAAATCATGACAGGTAAATTCGTAAATTTTGGTTCTATCCATCATGCAAATTTCGATATATTACCTGCTTTCGAGGTTATTCACTTGACACCACTTGTCAAAATCCACTAGAGATTTTACCCTCGCCTCATTCGCTAGTTCTACGCCAACTTGATCCACTGGAGCCTGCATCCCACTAGTTTTCTCACTAGATTCACACTGAACCTCAACTGACTCTTGCACTGTTTGATCTGAAGCTTCAATCTCAAGCTTCACATGCTCACTAACATCATGATTTGTTTCTGCTATCCCAGATAACTCCTGATCACTTCTCTCACGGAGTATGACAAACTCATCGAAGGTAAAATTATTACTCATGAGAATCCGAGATGACTCAAAGCACCATAGTCTATAGTCATTTACCTTGGAGGTGTACCTTAGAAATACACACCTTGCCACCCATGACAAGTTTCTTATCCTGAACATGAACATACACCGGACAATCAAATATCCTCTTCCTAGAATAATCATCAGATGTACCCGACCATAATTCTCCAGTGTTTTCAACCCAATAATAGTGGATGGAGATCGATTTGCAAAATAACAAGAGTAATTCACAGCTTTAGCCCAAAAGTCTTCCGTAAGATCAATCTAAGAGATCATAATCCAAGCCCTCTCTAAGATTGTGTGGCTTATTCTTTCAGTAACTTTTGGCCACACAGTAGATCTCAATTAGAAAGCTCAATCATCCCTATTTTATTCATGTTCCCAAGACGTATATGCCACAACTGTATCACATCCTCATATGTTTCATCAAATGTCGACCTTATACAAGCACTCATCATTGTGCTTCCTAATAGATGATAAAGACTACAGGTTTTCTTTCCCTTTAACATTACGAGTGCACTTTTAGAGATCTTCAATCCTTCATCTTCATTGGTAAACCAATAACTTTGAGAGTCAAGCTTACTCAAGGAAATGAGATTCTTCCCAAATTTCGTCATATGATGAACCTCAAATGTTCTTACTATTCCATTAAGCATCTTAATTTGAATGGTTCAATCCCAACAATAAGCAATGCTTTGTTATCACCAAGAATAACCATACCACAACTAGGCTTATAAGTGGCAAACCACTCCTATCGATGACATATATGGAACGAACACTTGGAATCTAAGATCCACATATCATTGCTAGATGTGCTAGTTGAGACAGAAAGAACATCAACAACATCATCATCCAAATTTTCACCACCACCACTATTGCAAGCCACGTTGGCAATGCAGGGTTATCAACTCTTTCGTTATCTCTTCCATTAAGCTTTGGAAAATTTTTCTTAAAATGTCCAATCTCATGATGCTCATAACATCGAACATGCTTGGCCTATGATTTGGACTGAGATTTCTCTCTAGACTTATTATAGTCATTTTTTATGCTTACCCCTTACAAGTAAGCCTTCACCTTGATCATCACTCCTATCACTAGACACTTTCTTCTTCAACTCTCATGAGTTTAAAGAAGATTTCATATCTTGCATGGAGATACTATCTTTACTATATAACATATTATCCATAAAATTTTCATATGAGTGAGATAATGAGCATAAAAGAATTAAATTATGATCCTTATAATCTATTGTGATATCAATATTTCTCAATTCCATAAAAACTTATTGAAATCATCAAGGTGGTCTGTAAGAGACTTACCTTTTGGCATCCTTGAGGTGTACAATCATTGCTTGAGATACAACCAGTTTGTGAAAGATTTTTTTATGTATAGAGCCTCCAGTTTTGCCCGCAACTTTGGTGCCATTGTTTCTTTAGCAACCTCCCTCAAGACATTGTCGAAGAGAGACAATTGAATCACTGTAGACTGAGGTTTCAACCCAAGAGGGGGGGTGAATTGGGTTTTTAAAAACTTTCGCGGAATAAATACAAGTTTATAAAAACATATAACCAACAGGCAATTAAACAAGTAATATGTTGTAAATAAAGAGTTTAAGGAGTAGAGAATGCAAACTCAGTTTATAGTGGTTCGGCAATATCGGATTCATTCCAACCCTACGTCCACTCTCTTCAAGGAACCTCCTTGAAGTAATCCACTAAGAAACTTAGTCGTGCAACTTCACGGGTGTTGTACAAACCGAACACAAGCAATTTATGGGTGTTGCTCAAACCGTACAATCTTCTTCGTCTCAGAAGTAATCTCTTTCCTTTCAGAAGTAATCCCCTTCCTCTCGGAAGTAATCCCCTTACAATAAAAGCTGTAAAGTAAATGGTAGAGAGACAGCAAATGAAAGCTTATACAACTGAATAATGTCTCTCTTTCTAAGTAAAGCTTGAAGAATGGCTCAACATGAGTATTTCAAAGCTTTTTTGAGTTTCAAAGAATGAATGACTTGATTGTGTGTGTTCTTCTCTTTTTGAATGTCTTTTCCTCCTTGATGAATGCTGAATTGAGTCGGTTTATATAACCATCAATTAATATGGCTGTTAGACTTTAATTTGAATTGATTATGCCTTTAAAATATCAGATTTCGAGTCCCAACGGTCATATTTTTGAACTACCAATCAACTGAGTCGTGATACCAGTCGACTGAATCCTCTTTAAAAATCACATTTTTGCTGCTACAGTGTTACCAGTCGACTAGGTATGACTTACCAGTCGACTGAGAATCTTCTACCTGTTTTACTAGTCGACTGATACTATTCACCCGATCGACTGGGTCATTTTTTGAGCACTGTTACAGTGTTTTCAGGATGAACAATGTTTTCTAGATGAATAGTATTTTCAGCATCAATTTTCTTCATATCTCTTTATTCTTTTTGGATTTTTGAGTTCCAAAAAATCTCATAATTGAATCAAACTTTCTTGCACATTAAACACACGAGTTAAACACTTCAAAAGTGTTTTGTTATCATCAAAATTAATCTAATCAATTTCTTGATTAAGGCGTTTTTGATGATGACAAAACATATTACAAATTTAAGCATAATGTATGTGCAAGATATATGAAGAATGATATATTACAAATGCTCAAATAATTTTCTATATCAACATAAATTCTTCTTAAGTTCAATTAGAGAATGTTAAGTATTGAGCCCAAAGAATTTATTTGCATTTAATAAAATCACTTGGAGATTTTATATCTTCAGTTAATTAAGACTATATAATAAAATGCAATGCAAATATAATTAGCTCTTAAAAACTGAAATGCTTACAAAGTGTATCTTAGGATTCAAACCTATAATTTGTCTTTATTGACTTTGAAAATGCATTTAAATTATTCTCCTTGAATTTGATCTTTTGGAGAACTTATTGACTTTTGAGATCATCAACATTGATTCACCAATTTCTACAATCTTGATCTCCTTTGATGTATAAGCACTATTAACAATATGTATTACTTAAGTAATATTCATTAGTGCTTAATTAAGATTTTTGTCACTATCAAAATCATTTAGGGTCAACAATCTCCTCCTTTTTGATGGTGACAAAAATCTTAAGAATAAGATCTAACAAGATCTCTAATATTCTTATTTTTCTCTCCCTTTTTGTCATAATAAAAAAGGGTGGATTTCAAAGAAGAGCTCCCCCTCAAAATATG
Source organism: Bretschneidera sinensis (assembly GCA_023935145.1). NCBI lineage: Eukaryota > Viridiplantae > Streptophyta > Magnoliopsida > Brassicales > Akaniaceae > Bretschneidera > Bretschneidera sinensis. The sequence continues at coordinate 76,133,550 of CM043704.1, forward strand.
CTATTGAAAATATTTTGATGAAACGTATTGAGAAAAGAATCGTTTTACAAAACATCAAGAAATATAAAGCTTTGAAAGAGTTCCTTTAGCACATAAAGATAAAATTCTCAAGATATAATATCTAAATTTAAAACATATCAAAAATAGTTTATCAAGTATTTAAAACTCATTTGAGTAAAATGATTTTACCAAAGGTTTTCTCTTTTACCAATAAATCAGATTTTCTCACCCCTTCAAAAAGTCTAAAGTAACTATTTTTAAAGAAATAAAATTGGATAAAACTTAACAAGCCTTATTGGTAGTTGATTGATTGAATAATCAAGACAGAGAGCTCATCAACTACTCAAAAAGATGTTCAAATTGGAAATATCTATAAGTACTTAAAAAAAAAATTACTTCTCCTGCATATATGCACCGAAATGCAATTTTCAATTATCAATCAAATATCATTTTCAGGGTATGTTAAATTCAATAAATAGATGATTATCAATTCAATGCAAAGATAATCATTAATTTCAAACTCAAGCATATATAATAGAAAGTTTCATATTTAGCTCATGCTTGATAAATAAATAGTTCAAAAGTAATTCTCAAATCTAAATTCAAGCTCAACACTTGATTTATCCAATGCCAAATCAAAGAGAATTTATCAAAAATCAATTAATATTTGAGTATTAAATAGCTCCAAACAAAGTCCAGTCAACTGGTCGACTGGTATAGCCTTACCAGTCGACTGACAGATTAGGCAGAGACTTACCAGTCAACTGGAATATACTTACCAGTCGACTGGACCCTTAAGAAAATTTCCAGTCTTTAGTCTTTAGCACAAAATTTTTTTATCTATGCCATCTTGAGTGAGGGAGTGATTAAATGAGGTTTAATACTCTTTCACCAGATGTCAAATATGAAAAATTATGAAATGTAGATGCAATCAAACATACAGTTTATCATAATCTAACAATCTCATTGACATTCTAATTTTGCAGAAACTAGCTTCACTTAGAGATTTTGTGAGAATATCAGCTATTTGATCTTCCGAAGGTATGAATTCTAGTCTTATATCACCTTTTTGAGCATGGTCTCTTAAGAAATTATGTCTGATTTCTATGTACTTTGGTTCTAGAGTGCTTAATAGGGTTCTTGGTTAGGTTGATAGCACTAGTATTGTCACAATGAATCGGGATGTCTTTTAGGTTCATGTCATAGTCTTCTAGTTGTTGTTTCATCCATATCACTTGGGCACAACAACTTCCAGCTGCTACATATTCCGCTTCAGTGGTTGATAGTGCAACGGAATTTTATTTCTTGGAAAACCAAGAAGTTAACATTGCACCTAAGAATTGGCATGTTCCACTTGTGCTTTTTCTATCTAACCTACATCCAGCAAAATCAGCATCTGAATATCCTACAAGCTCAAAAGATGAATCTCTAGAGTACCATAATCCTATGGTTTGGGTTCCTTGTAGATATCTAAGGATTCGTTTTACAGCAACTACATGTGATTCCTTAGGATTAGACTGAAATCTAGCACACATACATACATTGACATAATATCAAGTCTACTTGCAGTTAAATAAAGTAAAGCACCTATCATGCTTCTATAATATTTAGTATCTACAGATTTACCTCCTTCATCAAGATCAAGTTTTGTAGTTGTGCTCATAGGAGTTCCAAGTGGCTTCGAGCTTTCCATCTCTAACCTTTTTAGTAGGTCCTTAGTGTACTTTGATCGATTGATGAAGATGCCTCTTTTAGTTGTTTGATTTGAAGTCCAATGAAGTAGGTAAGCTCTCCCATCATGCTCATTTCAAATTCACCTTGCATGCACCCTTGTGAAGGATCACCAATCACTTGATCAATCGGGTGAAAATTTACATATCTCCAATCTTTGGGAAGACTATCCTCTTGTTGGCTTATAGATGGTTGGTCCAAATTGTGAGTTTCCATCTCTTCATTTACTTGAGGTGGACTCTTCTTTGGGTCAACAATGGGAGTAGAAGTTTCCAATCTTGGAATAAAATCTGCATCATCTTTAAAGGAAACTTCTCTCCTACTAATTGGGTTAGACTCATCAAGAGTTACATGTATAGATTTACTACTAGAGTTCTCTTATTGAAAACTCTATAAGCCTTACTAAATGTTGAATATCCTAAAAATATCCCTTCATCTGTCTTAGAGTCAAATTTACCTAAGTTAGTTTTATTGTTATTTAGGATGAAACATTTGCAACCAAATGTTCGAAAATAGGAGATATTAGGCTTTCTACCTTTCCATAGTTCATATGGAGTTTTATCAAGCATAGGCCTAATTAAAATTCTATTTAAGATATAGCAAGAAGTGTTCACGGCTTTAGCCCAAAAGTATTTTGGTAAACTATTTTCACAAAGTATTGTTCTTGCAAATTCTTTTAGAACTCTGTTTTTCCTCTCAACAACTCCATTTTGTTGAAGAGTTCTAGGAGCTGAAAAGTTGTGATCAATTTCATTTTCATCACAAAATCTTGAAAAGCTTTGATTTTCAAATTCTCTTCCATAATCACTTCTAATACTTGAAATACAAATTCTTTTTTCATTTTGAACCTTTTTGCAAAACTTTTCAAATCCTTTGAAAGCTTCATCCTTATAAGCAATAAAAATAACAAAGGTATATCTTGAATAGTCATCAACAATAACAAGAGCATATTGATGGCCACCTAGATTAATGTTACTAATTGGACTAAATAAGTCCATATGCAAAAGTTCCAAAGGTCTAGTAGTTGAGACTACATTTTTTGCTTTAAAAGAAATCCTAGTTTGTTTTCCTATTTGACAAGCATCACATACTTTGTCTTTTTCAAAATTGATTTTGGGAAGTCCAATGACTAAATCTTTTCTTGAAATGATTTTCAGCAAGTTCATGTTTACATGACCAAGCCTTCTATGCGATAGCCATGGATTTTCACTAAAAGCAGGAAAACATTTTTCATTTTTGAAATACAAGAATTTTAAATCAACTATATAGACATTTTCATGTCTATGGCCAATAAATTTGATCTTGTTGCTCTTGGTATCTATAACTAGACAATGAGAGGTCTTAAATGTGATTTTTTGTTGCCTTTGTCACAAAGTTGACTAATACTTAGTAAATTTGGCTTAAGGCATTGTACTAGCAATACATTATCTAAGGTTGAGAAATCATTACCGACTTTTCCATGCCTGATGATCTTTATTTTTGTGTTGTCTCCAATGGTGACAAATCCACAATCTCTTAGAGTTAGCTCATTGAATACACTTTTATCACTGGTCATATGCTTTGAGCATCCACTATCAAGGTACCAGCAGTTACCTTTCTCCTTGGTGTGGAGACATATCTACATCATATAAGGATATACGATCGCACTTTTAGGTACCCAAAATTTCTTGGGTCTTTTGAGGTTAGTCCTAGAAAACAAGGTTCCTTTTGGGACCATACTTTCTTAACAGTATATGGTGATCTATAGACATGTTGATGATGCACAATCCTAGGATAATAATTATTGAAATTTCTAGGATTTCTTAGTTGTGCATGTCTATAATTCTTGGGATAGGAGTTCCTAGGATACATGTTTCTATGGTAAGGAATATGAGTATGCATATCATTTCCAAAAAATGTATGATGATGCATTATAGGATTCATACTAGCATTATTATGAGTATGCATATTATTTCTAGGATAACCATGATGGTAATTCCTAGGACATGCAGTGTGCAAGTTTTGATTATACATATTGCTTCTAGGATGCACATGATGGTTATTCCTAGGATGTGTATAAGTATTTCTTGAATGAGCATACATTTAAGCATGAGTATTTCTAGGATGCTTCATTCTAGTATATACATTAGAATTAGTATTTCTAGACCTACTAATATTCATTAAGGGAATGTTTTTGACCTTGCTAGTGGTCTTTGAAGTATAGGCTTCATTCATACATGAAGCTTTCATGAATAAGCTCTCTTTTGATTTTTGCTTACCTAATGGAGAATAACCTAACCCAGATTTTCCTCCATTTAATCTTTGGCAAGAAAGCACTTCATCAAGCGTTTCTTTACCAAGCATGAGTCTAGATATAGTATCATTTAATTCTAATATCTTCTTCTTTAAATTCTCATTTTCATCTTTAAGAAAATCTTGAGAAGAATCATAAATCAATGAAGATAGTTTATCTTTTTCTTCTCTTAGACCTACCATCTCTTTAGAAAGAGATGACACCTCTTTTTCAAGAATGGTATTCCTAGAACCGAATATCTTCAATTCTTCATACATTTCATTTATGACTTCTATCAATTCTTAACTACTACTAACAATGTTATTTTTTGAAGAGGAAGAAGTCGATACCTCATTTTCGTCGTCGATTACCATAAGACATAGGTTGGCAATTTCCTCGTATCCGATCTCTTTATTCGAGGAGTCTTCTTCTTCATCATCATCATTATGATTAACATCTTCAATTTCCAGAAGAGGTAAGGATGTGGTGGAACCATCAATTTTGTAATCCAAGTAGCTTTCATGCTTCTTGAGGGATTCCTTAAGCTCTTCTAAACTTTCACTTGTAGAATGCTTTGTCAAAATAATTTTCCATTGATTTGACAAAGACCTAAAAAATATTCTTACAAGTTCAAGGTTAGAATAAATTTTACCCATGAAAGATAAAGTTTTAACAAGTATGGTAAAACGAGTTTGCGAATCAAAAATTGATTCATTTTCATTCATTTTAAAATTCTCTAAGTCATGAACAAAGTTTTTCAATTTGAAATTCTTTTCTGGCTCATTTCCTCCATGTATAACCTCCAATAAATCTCAAATTTCTTTTGCAGTCGTACATGAGGAAATTTGATCAAGTGAACCATAAAACATGTTCATAACTTTAGCATTTAGTTGAATGAATTTACAATCATTTACATCAAAATCATTTTCATTTTCAAGAATGAAATACCAAGCATAATAATCATGTGCTTGAATAAAAATCTTCATTTGAGCTTTCCAATAGGTGAAATTTGTTCCATGGAGAAGATGAGGACTAGAAGGATCTCTTCCTTCTAAAAATATAGTTGCCATAGGATCAACTCTAGGATGTTAAGCCTAAAATAAGAGCACCTCGCTCTGATACCAATTGTAGATTGAGGTTTCAACCCAAAAGGTCAACCCAACAGGGGGGTGAATTGGGTTTTTAAAAACTTTCGCGGAATAAATACAAGTTTATAAAAACATAAAACCAACAGGTAATTAAATAAATAATATGCTGTAAATAAAGAGTTTAAGAAGTAGAGAATGCAAACTCAGTTTATAGTGGTTCGGCAATATCGGATTCGTTCCGACCCTACGTCCACTCTCTTCAAGGAATCTCCTTGAAGTAATCCACTAAGAAACTTAGTCGTGCAACTTCACGGGTGTTGCATAAATCGAACACAAGCAACTTACGGGTGTTGCTCAAACCGTACAATCCCCTTCCTCTTGGAAGTAATCTCTTTCCTTTCGGAAGTAATCTCTTTCCTTTCGGAAGTAATCCCCTTCCTTTCGGAAGTAATCCCTTTACAATAAAAGCTGTAAAGTAAATGGTAGAGAGACAGCAAATGAAAGCTTATACAATTGAATAATGTCTCTCTTTTTAAGTAAAACTTGAAGAATGGCTCAACATAAGTATTTCAAAGCTTTTTTGAGTTTCAAAGAATGAATGACTTGATTGTGTGTGTTCTTCTCTTTTTGAATGTCTTCTCCTCCTTGATGAATGCTGAATTGAGTGGGTTTATATAGCCATCAATTAATATGGCCGTTAGACTTTAATTTGAATTGATTGTACCTTTAAAATCTCAGATTTCGAGTCCCAACGGTTATATTTTTGAACTATCAGTCGACTGGGTCGTGATACCAATCGACTGAATCCTCTTTAAAAATCACATTTTTGCTGCTACAGTGTTACCAGTCGACTGGGTATGACTTACCAGTCGACTGGGAACCTTCTGCCCATTTTACTAGTCGACTGGTACTATTCACCCGATCGACTGGGTCACTGTTTGAGCGCTGCTACAGTGTTTTCAGGATGGACAGTGTTTTCTGGATGAACAGTGTTTTCAGCATCAATTTTCTTCACATCTCTTTATTCTTTTTGGATTTTTGAGTTCCAAAAAATCTCATAATTGAATCAAACTTTCTTGCACATTAAACACACGAGTTAAACACTTCAAAAGTGTTTTGTTAGCATCAAAATTAATCTAATCAATTTCTTGATTAAGGCATTTTTGATGATGACAAAACATATTACAAATTTAAGCATAATGTGTGTGCAAGATATATGAAGAATGATATATTAAAAATGCTCAAGTAATTTTCTATGTCAACATAAATTCTTCTTAAGTTCAATTAGAGAATTTTAAGTATTGAGCCTAAAGAATTTATTTGCATTTAATAAAACCACTTGGAGATTTTATATCTTCAGTTAATTAAGACTATATAATAAAATGCAATACCAATATAATTAGCTCTTAAAAATTGAAATGCTTACAAAGTGTATCTTAGGATTCAAACCTATAATTTGTCTCTATTGACTTTGAAAATGCATTTAAATTATTCTCCTTGAATTTGATCTTTTGGAGAACTTATTGACTTTTGAGATCATCAACATTGATTCACCAATTTCTACAATCTTGATCTCTTTTGATGTATAAGCACTATTAACAATTTGTATTACTTAAGTAATATTCATTAGTGCTTAATTAAGATTTTTGTCACTATCAAAATCATTCAGGGTCAACAATCACAAATAATACTTTCTCCATTATGTCTTCCTTCTCTGTTTGTTTCAGTGTTTTTGGCAACTTGTCATTCCTATTAGTGCTTTTAACAAACCTTATTGCCGGAGCATAGCTCGCATCTTTAGCTTCCACATAATAAAGTCATTGCACCCATCGAGTTTTGCAATCACATAATTAGTCATAAACAACATCTTGGCTTAAGTAATTTATCAAACACCTAGCGTGCAACCTCTCAACAACGAGTCAAGAACACAACTAACCAATACCAAACCCAACCAAGAGCTCTGATATGAATTTTTTGTGCAAAAAGCCACAAGAGATGATAAATGCAACCACAAGAAAGCAAGAATAAATGAGCAAACAAACCAACAAGAACAAGCACAAAAGAGAGATAAGAGATTTACGTGGTTTAGCCGAAGCCTACATCCACAAGATCGCACACATGGAGAAACTTCACTATAAAATCAAGAGATTACATGTGTTTAGATCTGAGATCCCATCACTCAACCCAAGCCTCCATTCACCCAATCCACTCTTCCAAAGTGTTTACACTCACCCAAGAAGATACAATAAGAACTTAATTAAAACATATCTCTCTTCTTCACTCCACTTGTAAGTGATCACATTCACAAAAGCATCTACTTATAGATCACAAATTCTCTAGCAAAAAGTAGCTTCCCCACTAAGTTTGTTGGTCTTCAAATGTCTTTGTCACCAAGTTGCTTGGTTCCCACACTAAGTTGCTTGGAAACTACACCAAAGCACTCAAAGCTTGCACAATAAATATGAGCCAAAATTCTAATAAATATTTTTAAATCTTAATTGTCAATTTTCTATGAACATAGTGGGCACCATTCCCAATTGAGCTTATGAAACAATATTGATTTTGAGGTCATGAGTCTTTGAGCTAAACAATATTGATTCACATCAAAAGTATTTTGGTGCTTTAAGATTTTGAAATCAATTTCTCATTCTAACAACTCTTTTATAAATAAAAGAGTGAAAAGGTATGTTAAATCATTTTTTTAAAAGGTGAGTTAAATCTCTGAATATAAATCAAGGCTAAAAGAAAATTTTGATTTTAATGAGATAACTAACTTCCATAATAGTTCACCTAAAAAAAAGCTACAATATGTTCCAAACGATATTATTACTATTCCTTTTTGGGTTCAAAAGTTAAGGACATAAAGCAAACCATACAATTCATGTCAATGTCTTAAAAAGAAAAATTCACACCAAAGTTATCCTTAATCGATTAATCCCTAACAAGAAACTGATTATAGAAAAAAGAACAAAAACAAAGATTAAATTTTTATTTTGTATATCTAATCCCAAAGTAAGATGTAAACTCTCCTTTTTGTAGAGGAGAAAAGTAAATCATACAATTCATGCATATATATATATATATATATATATATATATATATATATAAAAGAAACATAATTCATGTTAATGTGTTACAGACAAGAATCTTGATAAGTTATAGTTCTTGATAATTATGAATATGAAAATGGATTGATGCACGAATTGTAGGGAATACGAAGATGATTGATACTAATTAATGATTAGTGGTCAAATCCCTAAAAGATATGTAGAGAAAGAAGAAAATACAAAACTAAAAGTTATTGTTTATTCATTGATGAAATGTGTATTACAAAATATTTCTAGTTACAAAGTTATCGTCAAAGTAGGTAACACGATAACAAAACAACATATTCAACAAGCTAATTAATTTTAACAATTTTATAACATATTCTAATAGATTTACGTCCTACTAATATATTAACTAATTCCTATCATAATGTTATCCCTAATCCATATCTAAAAAATATATGTTATCCCTAATCCCTAATTTCAATTGTAAAATCAAACATTTCAAATTTTGACACGTGTTATAAAATCCAGAAGATTTTCATTTTTTTATTAAAATGATATTATATATAAATAGTATAATGATTGATTTGTTTTGCTATAAGAACTAGAAGACTTTTAAATTTTTCTTTCTTCTTGTTAAATTATAATTTACCACAATTGATAATTTTAAAAAAAAAAACTCAACAAATGAATTTCTTTCCATCCATTGTAAGAATAATATATGGGCTTTGATTTTATTTGACATTGTTTCCAATAAAAAATAAATCAGTTTAAAAGAAGAAAAGAAAAAATGTAAGCCCAAATAATTCTGACTTTTAAAAAATGAAATGATTTCAAATTTTAGATAAAAGAGAGAAAAAAAAAAGAAAAAAGAGATTCAAGAGGCCAAGATGGTAATAAATAAGCATTAGGGGAGAACAATGAAATTTCCAAAACCTCAAATTGCAATTTCCATAATTCCTCCCCAAAATTATATTTATCGATATTTTTTCTCATTCATTTCACCCCCGCTTCCTTCTGAAATTGGTCTTCAAAGTCCCCACCCACCTCTTCACTTTCCAGTCATATTTCATCATCTTCAGCCAGAAAATATAGTCTTCCATCATCACTTTCTCTTCTTGCAGAGTTGCATGTTTGCAGCCTCCCAGTATCTCTTCAGAACCCCGTCCAATTCCCCTCTTTCTATTTCTTACCTCTCCATTATACGTAACATATATACGTACACATCACTGTATCTATATATTGACATAGCCCCTCACCCTAGATCTCAGAAGCAGCAAAATCCCAAATCTGTTCAGTACACATTTACATGGCTTCTTCACCTGGAAACCCAAATCCACAACCCAACCCACCATTTGATATGCACAAACTCTTCAAACCCACAGCAAACCCATCACCGCCAACGCAACTCCCTTCCTCTTATCCTCCACTGACTGGCCCCTTCTTTCACAACCAGTACCAGCATCTTTACATGCCCCCTTTTAACAACAACAGTAACAACAATATTAACAATACACAGCAACAACAACAACAACAACAAGAGCCTGTCTCTAACTGGCAACACCAAAGATCACTCGCTTATCCTACACCCCCTCTCAACCTCACCTCCCCTCTCAGCAATAACAACGCCAATGCCGGTACGCAAATCCTCGCTCTCATCAACAATAACCAACCCAGTACAACCAATCAAGATTTGCCACATCAGCAGCCTATACAGTTGTCGGTGATACACCCACCTGAATTCTCCGGGGCGTTCCCTGGCGGGGCGGGTCCCATCCGGGTGCCCAGCTGCAAGCTGCCTAAGGGCAGGCGTTTGGTGGGTGATCATGTGGTGTATGATGTGGATGTGAGGTTGCAAGGAGAGGTACAGCCCCAGCTTGAGGTGACTCCGATAACCAAATACGGGTCGGACCCTCAGCTCGTGGTCGGGCGCCAAATCGCGGTCAATAAGGTGTACATTTGCTATGGATTGAAGGGAGGGAACATTCGGATTCTTAATATAAACACGGCGTTGAGGTCTTTGTTTCGTGGCCATACTAAGGTTTAACTTTGAACTTTAGCTTTTATTAGTTTTATAGTTGCAAAGCTGTCGTTGGATTTGTTATATACTACATGTATAAAATAAATAAGGGTGGTACTTCATTTTATTTAGGGACAAGTTAAAAGACTTACTGTTTTGCATTACATAAATTCACTTAATGTGGGTTCTAGAGTTGTGTGTTTGATTTTTTATGAACCCATACTTTGTGTCTTCTAACAGCAATATTGAAAATGGTGGTAGAGTTTGTGGCATTCTGGTTCAGAGCTGTGGTTGTATTGATAAGAGGAGTACGTGATGGGGTTTTTCGGACAGATAAATGTAATCTAGTTGTGCATCTAGAATGTTACCTTGAATTTGTGGGGAGTTATCACAATGAATTTCTGATTGTGAAGAAAATTTTGTGCTAAAAAATGTGGCTATTTACTTAATTAGAGATCTTTGAGAGGTCAGACAAGGATTAGCTACAATTGCATAGGAAATTAAGCAACAAATAGTGAGATGTGGCTAATAGGATGTGAAATATAAGTGTTGTAAATAATGCATTAGAAATCTACCATTGATCATATTGTATGATGTAGTATAATCTGGAGCGGTTGTAACAAGAAGTTTGTAATGCTTTTGTTCGCCAAGTTCAAATTATCATTTCCAGATTATACTACAGATCGAATTAATCTTTGAATGATGCTTTACTTTCCCCGCTACACTTGCTACATATGACCATCTATGTAATTAATTTAGTTTATCTATGCAATCAGTTTATATGTCTTTCTATATGCATGGCATATTCTTCTATGGAACAGTAGATTCTATATTATTCTGCTAAATCTTACTCTCATTCATTGCATTCATTGTCATTGGTTTGCTCTTGGACATGGAAACTTTTTCTTGTTTTTTGTCTTCTTCAGCCACTCTCCTTATCAATTAATTTTTTGTGCTATTAGGTGATACTTTTTAGCTTTTGTTTTGTTCATGATGGGTATGTGTTGCATAGTTGGCTTTGATCATTTTCTTTTATCACCTTGCTTTAAATTTTGATGATTTTAACTAGCAATATGCTAAAATATCTGTCTTATGATATTTTATCCACTGAATGCAATTATTCTAAAGGAAGAAAATAACTAGGTGATTTTGTTTATATTTTAGTTATCTTATTCCTATGTTAATCTAAGCAATGTCTTGTTCTCTCAGAGGATCACTGACATGGCTTTCTTCGCTGAGGACGTTCACCTTTTGGCCAGGTAGTTTTCTACCTGTTAACGATAAGTTCTAGCTTTTTGTTTGTCTTTCACTTATTATTTGCTTTTTTTGCAGTGTGAGTGTAGAGGGACGAATTTTTGTATGGAAAATTTCTGAAGGTTCAGAGGAAGAAGATAAGCCTCAAATAACAGAAAAGATGGTTATTGCTGTTCAGATATTAGGAGAGGGGGAAGCATTACATCCACGTGTTTGTTGGCATTGTCACAAACTGGTAATACAATTTTTTTATACTCATTCTTGATGTATGAGTTGCTTTCTTCTATTAATGATTACAACCTATTTTGTAATCTGTTTATTTCCTTTGGCTGCAAAGTTACTGATTATTCTGTTTTATGACTGTCACAGACTCACAAACACCTTCTTTTTTGTTTTTTTGTTTTGATAAGTGACTCACAAGCACTTTCTTTGCAGGAAATTTGTGTTGTTGGCATTGGAAAATGTGTTCTGAGAATTGATACTACAAAAGTTGGGAAAGGTGAAGTATTTTCAGCAGATGCACCTCTCCAATGTCCTGTTGATAAGCTGATTGATGGGATCCAGCTTGTTGGTAAACACGATGGAGAAGTGACTGATTTATCAATGTGCCAGTGGATGACAACTCGCTTAGTTTCTGCTTCTGCGGATGGCACGGTTTGTATTTGTCCTCATCATTTTGTTGTATTTGATACTTCAAATTTCTTTTCTGCATCTTCCTTTTCAGAAACTTTTAGTAATGGCTACTATAGTCAAAATCTGTCTTTTTTGTGCATCCTCTTCATCTTTTGTAGTTGGAGTCTTGTAACTTAAACTTGTATTTCTTTTTGTTTTGTGGCTAAAACATCATAATTCATATGAGAAGAATGAAGTTATGTTAGCATTGCTTACCTTCACGTTATCTTATGTATTTCTCTTTAAAAAGAAGATATATATATATATATATATATAGAGAGAGAGAGAGAGAGAGAGAGAGAGAGAAGATGATTACGCCCAAAACATAACGCGGTATTGTAGTACAACTTTGGGGTGTCGATTCCACAGGGAAACAAACTAATTACAAAAGAAGGTGTAAACCTCAACACAAACGATAAAAGTTAAAGTGACAAAATCTGAATTGTTGATTGTGTGAAAATTGTGTAAATAATTGATGGATAATATAATAAAGAAACAACAAGGTTCCGGAAATCCTCCCTAGGTTCGTTGCCCTAATCCTAACTTGATTAAGTTGTTTTTATCTCGATTGCAAGTTTCACATCCCAAACAGGCAATCGGCAAATATTCAATTAAAGCGCATGTATAAACCCTAATGTAGTTGATATGAATTATTCTTTACTTTCAAGCACACATGACCTAACTTATAAATTATCAAAAGACGACGATATATCTAAATGACAATACCACAGCAATGGACAAATCTATAAAAGAGATCTACCGGACTCAATCACACTCAAACAAATACACATAAGAAGAGCATGACTAGACTTATATGGAAAAGAAGCATGCAATCACTGGACTAATAAGAAATCTACTAATTAAATTAAAGAATAAAACATAACAATGTTTAATGAAAATAATACAAAACTACAACTGAATCAAATAAAGGAAAATAAGAACAATTACACCTAAGGATTCATCCCTTCGCCTTGCTTGGAGACTAGCTGGCCATGGGGCTCATGCTTCCTCGAGTTGCCTCCGGCCTCTCAACGAAGATCTCCCCCTTGGTAGTGAAAGCTTCGGCGATTCCTCAACTTGCCCTCCAAAAGTACTTCGGATTCCTCCTAAGGGCCCTCTGGATTCCTCCTAAAGGCCCTCTGGATTCACTTTCTGATGATCTCAGATTCTCCGATTGATCCTTAAAACTGAAGTGGAGTGGGTCTTATATAGGCAAATACCACGAGTGCAATGTGTTTCCAATCCGATGTGGGATGTGGGATATAGAAATGTGTTTCTAACCGATGTGGGATTTGGGATTTAAGCCTTCACATGCCCTTCACGCTGAAATCCCGCACAGCCCGACTTTTGTCTACTTAAACTGCCATAACTTTCCCTAGAAAATTCCTTTTTATGAACCGTAAAATTCTCCAGAAAATAGACTTCCGGATCTTTCTAAGCATATATGGCTCATCTCCTGGTTCTTCTTGTATCAATACAGTTTAATTTGCAAAGATGATTGATCTATACGGGCAATTCTGGCAATTTAGTGAAACTCCTTTCCAGTGCGGGCAGCAGTTGCTGCTCTTTTAAGCCATCCATTTTGTCCTTCCAAAAGCATTCCTTGACTCCAATATGCCTCGAGTCTTTGTGCCTCTAGCAATAATAACTTTTCCATCTCTTTAAGGCTCAAAATACCTGAAAATGCATCAAGACAAATTAGTGATCCAAAGATGACACTTTAGAGTTGTTAACATATAAAAGTGCAATTAAACCTAGATCAACTCGAAAATGTTAACAATTAAGTACTATTAAGTTGCATTTTATAGCTCTCATCAGAAGACAATGGTGAGTAGTGGAAATCCTTGGCTGAAGTTATGATTAGATAAGATGGTTCAAATTCCCTCTCCTAATAGAAGTATCTAACCAAGATAAGAATCAGAGATATACTATATTTGCTGAGAGTTTCTGGATAATAATATGGTGGTCTGGTATTAGGGTAGCCTTTCTTCAAAGTAAGGTGGTTCAAATGACCTCTCCTAATAGATTGTTTTGACAACAGATAAAGATATGGGAAGATCGCAAGGCACAGCCCCTTGTGGTATTGAGACCACATGATGGCCATCCCGTTAATTCAGCCACATTCTTGACTGCTCCCCACCGACCAGATCACATTATACTTATCACAGCGGTACGTGTTCATTGAGTTCTTCATTTTGATTGTTAAAGGTATTTTAGTCATGCATGTATTGTCTAATTTTTAAGCACCTGAGTTGTTGTAGTGATGCTGTTTCTCATTACTTTTAAACCTAGCAAATTCTATTGTTAATTGTCTAAATTTTAATGCTTGATGTGCTTTTCTTTCACAATGATGAACATTCATGGATAAACCTATTCACAGGGTCCTCTGAATCGAGAAGTGAAGATTTGGGCAACAGCAGGTGAAGAAGGCTGGCTGCTACCCAGTGATGCTGAGTCATGGAGGTGCACCCAGATACTGGACTTGAAGAGTACAGCTGAACCTCGAGCTGAGGAGGCCTTTTTCAATCAAGTTGTAGCATTGTCTCAAGCAGGCCTGCTTGTACTTGCAAATGCAAAGAGGAATGCTATATATGCTACACACTTGGAATATGGTCCTTGTCCAGCAGCAACACACATGGATTATATAGCAGAGTTTACTGTTACTATGCCCATTTTGAGTTTTACTGGCACGAATGATCCTCCTGATGAACCTATTGTCAAGGTTTATTGTGTTCAGACACAGGCTATTCAGCAGTATACTTTAGACTTATGCCAGTGCTTTCCACAAGCACTGGAGAATGTCGGTTTAGAGAAGTTAGATTTTAGTGTTTCACGTGATGTGACTAATACTGAAGGATTTTCTGCTTTGGACCCATCTGGATGTAAACCTACTGAGTTGCCCTTAACTGGTTCAGTACCCAAACCATTTATTCAACTAAGTAGCTCTGAGAGTGCAAATGCTTTGAAGTATCCTGTAAGCTCTGCTCCTATGGAGGAAGCAACTTCACAAGAATTTGTCACTTTGAATGGTGAATCAAAACCTTCTGCTCTGGCATCAGCAACTAGTGATGTTGATGCTGTTTGTGCTCCATCACCACCTCTTCCTTTAAGTCCTAGGTTGTTCAGAAAGCTTTCTGGTTTTCGAACTTCAACAAATAGTTTTGAGCCATCTCCCCCCCTCAGTGACCATGGTGGAAACCAGCCAGTTATTGACTATTCAGTTGACAGGCAAATGGATACCATTGGAGCAAAATTGTCAGATGTGCCTTCCTTAGATAATGGTTCTAGAAATGATGAGAAGAAAGTAGTACCTGATGATGTTTCTAGCATGCGTAACCCTCCCATGATGTTCAAACACCCAACTCATCTAATAACTCCTTCAGAGATCTTGATAGCTGTTTCATCGTCTGAAACGACTAATATTATCACGGACAAGAATGATGCGGATGCAAATATTCAAGATGTTGTCATCAACAATGATGTGGGCAATGCGGTGGCGGAGGTTAAAGTAGTGGGTGAAGCAAGATCTACTCAGAATGATGAATTTGGTTTCTGTGAAGAATCTCAAAACCTTGTTTCAGAAAATAGGGAAAAAATCTTTTGCTCTCAGGCATCAGATCTCGGTGTTGAGATGGCCAGAGAATGTTTTTCAGTATCAGAGGAAAGTTCTATTGTAGATAAGGGTCGTCATGTTGATGATGTCAGTGAAACAGAGCTACATGCCCAACGTTCTCATGCTGGTGAGGAAGAAGGCCATGATTGTAGAAAAGATGCGTTTGCAAAGGTTCCTGAGTCAGCTACACCTACTACATTCTCACAGTCACCAGCACCAAGTACAAAAGGGAAAAAGAAGAAGGGGAAAAATTCACAAGGGTCTGGTCTATCTTCTCCATCTTCAAGTGTTTTCAATTCGGCAGATTCATTCAATGAACCGGATCAGAGTTCAGGTCTCCCCTCTGCAGAACCTGCTCTTCCTCAAATCTTTGCAATGCAGGAGATGCTAAATCAGGTGACTTCTTAGCGTTGAGACACAATTATCCCTCTATTAATTTTATCCATTATCCAATGTGCAAATAACCAGTGCAAGGGGTTAAAAGCCTTTTCTAACACTACAAGTTAACTTCCCTGCAAATTACCAGTGACTTTCTGGAACAATTTAGGGGTACCTGGAGAGGGTACGGATAGCACTATTTTTAAGCTTAGCAATACTTAAGGCTCAATTTGCTCAGGAGAGTGGTATACTACAGTACTTGACACTAGAGTGTGGTCTAAAAAGTTTAATAAATTGTAGGTACTTTTTATTTGGTTTATTACTAAGAGAAATTGTATGTATAGCCTTTAAATAGAGTAGTTTTGTTGCTGATGTTATTCTGGTTTTAGCGAGGTTGTTGTCATTCCTCCCCTCTCAGCCCAAACAAGAGAAGAGAAAGATTTAGTTTTAATGTGGCTGTTGACAATACATTTGTTTTTTTTATGCAACTGGACGTTGGAGTTTGACCTCTTAGTTGGAGTCTTTCCTGAACAATTCTCAAACTTCCTTTTTGTGGTGGAAGTGCCACTAACGATCTGAAAATATGCTCAAATCTTGGTGATGTGAGAGATGCTAATCAGGTAAGTTATTAGAGTTGAAACATACTCAAATCAGAAGGAGGAGAAAATTGACTTATTACACGGCTGTTGACAAAAACAGTGTCTTTTGTGCAATTGGGGATGTTGGAGTTTGACCTGTTCATATGGGTCTTTCCTGAATAACTCTCTATTGACTTAGTACCATTACTGTTACTAAATCCTCTAAGGTCATGTGGCTACACTAATATTCTTACATTTCTTGGCTGAAAATTATGGATGGCACACTTTTCCATTTTTTCCTTGCCTTAGTGTATTTCCTAACAAATGAACACTTCAGGTTTTACGTCTCATATGGTAGGCTATAATAATTATTGATTGTACTTGTAACATTGTACTGTCTGCCCATTAGTCTTTGACTTTTTCTTTTTTAATCATTCTTGTAGCTAATGACCTCGCAAAAGGAAATGCAGAAGCAAATGTCAAATATAGTTAATCTCCCCATCACAAAAGAAGGGCGAAGACTAGAGGCAGCTCTAGGCCGAGGCTTTGAGAAAGCTGTCAAGGCCAATACTGATGCTTTATTGGCTCAATTTCAAGAAGAAAACATGAAAAATGAAAAGTTATTGCGAGACCGGACACAGCAAATAACAAGTTTTATTACAAACTTAATGAACAAGGACTTGACATCCATGTTTGAGAAAACAGTTAAGAAGGAATTTGCTGCAGTTGGACCAGCTGTAGTTCGCACTATCACCCCATCTATTGAGAAAACAATATCTTCGGCTATTGCAGAGTCCTTCCAGGTTAGAATTCTGAAGATCTGACCTTTTCACAGAGAAGTTGTATTACTGAGACCTAATTGGTGCTTTGTGCTGCAGAGAGGAGTTGGTGATAAGGCAGTGAATCAACTGGAGAAATCTGTTAATTCAAAACTTGAAACTACCGTTGCTAGGCAAATTCAAGCACAGTTTCAAACTTCTGGCAGGCAAGCCCTCCAGGTATATACAAGTTCAACTTAGTTTTTGTTATAAAAAAAGGTTCAACTTAGTTTGATTGAATGGCTGAAGAGGATTTAAGTTAAGCAAATAAATCTCCACGTGATATATTTATATATATTGAATATATCCTTGACATGAACACAGAAACTTCTGATCTTACCAATCTTTTGTGCAGGATGCTATTAAGTCGGGTTTGGAAGCTTCTGTGATCCCTGCCTTTGAGATGTCATGCAAAGCAATGTTTGAGCAAGTAGATGCTACATTTCAGAAAGGGATGGTCGAACATACAAATGCAGCTCAACAACACTTCGAGTCCACACATTCTCCGTTGGCACTTTCTCTAAGGGTGTGTATTCTCATGTGGCATTAACATTCACCAGAAAGTGGTCTCCCTCTCCTCCCCTCCTCCCCAAAAAAAAAAATTAGAATTCTGAAGTCTGAGTAATTATACCAAGAAAGACATAATGGAATCTGCTCTTGTTGGATACACTAGAATGTGTCATAGCAGCCTGAATGATGACATAAGCATTTCTAGTTTAAGGAAGATACACTGTTCATCTCACTGGCATTCCTTAAAATTATTTTCTGAAAAATCTTTCCATGAGATGATATAAGGAAGTTACATTGAATAGTGCGGGTATTTTTGGTGAGGGATGACCCTGAATAATGGCTATGCATTAATTGAATTTACAATTTTGCTTTTTGGTCATTTGAATTATTTCTCTGGGATGAAGTATTTTGACATGTTGGTCGTGTCTGCTACAGGGTTTTAGATGTTTGGTGGGATTCACTACTGTAGGCCCTTAGTTATGTAAATTAAAATTGTTGGGCATGTTAATTTAGGTATGTCAATTTTGTTGTCTACAATATCCATATGC
The DNA here is from genome assembly GCA_023935145.1 of Bretschneidera sinensis. NCBI lineage: Eukaryota > Viridiplantae > Streptophyta > Magnoliopsida > Brassicales > Akaniaceae > Bretschneidera > Bretschneidera sinensis. The sequence continues at coordinate 76,152,082 of CM043704.1, forward strand.
CTCCTTTGTAATGACTGCTTTTGGATGTTTGCAGGATGCCATTAATTCTGCATCATCAGTGGCTCAAACTTTAACTGGAGAATTGGTTGATGGTCAACGAAAATTGTTGGCTCTTGCAGCTGCTGGAGCAAACTCAGGTGCCGTGAATCCCTTGTCTACTCAATTGAGCAATGGACCTTTGTGTGGTCTCTATGAGAAGGTTTGTCCTGACACAAGAAATCAGTGAAAGTCAATATGTGGTGTCAAATATGAAATATCATTTGTTTTCATGAAGGTTAATTAGTTTTGGGTAATTTAAGGATTTTGCATGTATGCTTCAGGTTGAGGTGCCTTTGGATCCAACCAGAGAGTTATCAAGGCTAATATCTGAACGTAAATATGAGGAGGCTTTCACCATTGTATTACAGCGAAGTGATGTATCTATGGTGTCCTGGTTATGTTCGCAGGTATGGTTTAGATGCACATTAGTTAAAAGCATAAACCTAATTAATATGCTATATGGATGTTTTATTGGGTTTATATCAAGCTCTGAAGCTGTCTTTTCTGTTATTTTTGTAAGTTTTCTGGAGCTCATTACATTGTCAAAGTTGTTTGATGTTTGGACTTCAGTTGAAGTTTGCATCTCATTTTTCTTGTGTGCCTGTGTTTGGTGGCTGTTGTTGAAAGTTCTAATTAGGGTTCTTATTATGTGTCATTTCTTAGTCTTACTTAGTTTATGTTTGTCTTATCTAATAGATGTTTCCTAATCCTATTAGTTTTGATATTCATAAGTCTATATATAGGACTGTTGATATGTGTTGAAAATAAGAATGAAAGAAATTCTGTCATATTGATTGAATGAAAAGAATACAATTGACTCAATATATAGACTTGTGAATACTAAGTTTAATAGAACTAGGACACAACAATTAGATAAGATAAATATGATCCAAGCCAACTAGGACACTCATTAAGAATCCTATTAGGATTGCCAACATCCCTCTCAAGTTGGAGCATAGATATCATATGCACCCAACTTGTTACAAATAAATCGAATTCGAGAACCATCTAATGATTTAGTAAATAAATCTACTAACTGATCTGTTGACTTAACATGTATGGTACTAATCACATTTTGTAGAAGCTTTTCTTGAACATCATAACAATCAACATCAATATGTTTAGTTCTCTCATGAAACATTGGATTATTTGCAATATGAATAACTGTTTGATTGTCACACATCAAGCTCATAAGACTTGACTGGTTAACCCCAAGTTCCACTAATGACTGCTTTAGCCAAACCATCTCGCAGGTAGTATGCATCATTGCTCTATATTTGGATTCAACACTCGATCTAGCCACCACGATTTGCTTCTTACTTTTCCATGATACTAAATTACCTCCCACAAATACACAATATCCAATAGTAGACCTTTTTATCAAATAGAGAGCTGGTCCAATCTACATCAGTATAACCTTTAATTTGAGCATGACCACGATTTTGATAAAGTAAACCACGATCAGGAGCACTCTTGAGATATTTCAAAATTCGAACAACGGTATCCTAATGACTAGTTCGCGGAGCATCGAGAAATTGACTAACCACACTTGTTGCAAATAAAATATTAAGCCTAGTAACAGTCAAATAATCCAATTTTCCAACCAAATGCTTATATTGGTCCGGATGAGATAATAATTCACCTTGATCAACTATGAGTTGTGTTGGGATCCATAGGATTATCTATAGGCTTGCACCCTAAAAATTCCAATATCATTCAACAAATCAAGAACATATTTACACTGAGACAAAGAAGCACTATGATAAGATCTAGCAACATCGATACTTAAGAAGCATCTCAATTGTCCTAAGTCTTTTGTTTGAAATTTAGTACTCAAGAATTGTTTTGATGTTAAAATTCCTTCTTTTTCATTTTCTGTTATCACAATATCTTCCACATATACAATCAATAATATCCTACATGCCTTACTGTCTTTATAAAATACAAAATGATCTACACCACATCTACTGAGGCCAAAATCAATCATTACTGCACCGACCAAATCACGCTCGGAGATTGTTTCAATCCATATAGAGATTTCTTTAATTGACATAACTCAGACTCCCCTTAAGCAACAAATCTGGGTGGTTGCTCCATGTATACTTCTTCCAGCAAATCACCATTTAGAAACACATTTTTCACATCTAAATGATGTAGAGGCCATTGAGAAGTAGCTGTTAGAGAAATAAACACACTAACGGATGTAATCTTAGCCACTAGAGAGAATGTCTCAGCATAATTAATACTATATACTTGTGTACACCCTTTTGTTACTATGCAAGCTTTTAATTTGTCAATAGTACCATCAGGATGAACGTTTATAGTATAGACTCAACGACAACCAACACAGATTTCCCAAATGGAAGAGGAACCAAGTCCCATGTATCATTTGTACTCAAGGCATGTATCTCTCTATTCATAGCTGCTTTCCACCCAGAATGAGATAAAGCTTTTGTAATGGATTTAGGAATAGAGACAGAAGAGATTGAAGCAACAATGAAGCATATGAAGGAGATAAATAATCATAAGACAAAATTAGCAATCGAATGAGTAGTACATAAACGTTTACCTTTACTAAATGCAATAGGACGATCATCCTCAGACGATGAAGTAGGATCGGGATCTGTCAACAAGGGAACAATTGGTGGAGTAGCAGAAGCGAAAGGTTGCGGACGACAATAGTAAACTTGCAATGGAGGGGCAGACGATGAAGAGACTAATGGAGGAGGATCTGATTGTGTAACAGGCATGAGAATAAGTAATGGATAAGGAAATGAATTTGCAAGATCTGATATAGAATGAGACTCAGAGTAATATGGAGAAGACTCAAAGAATGTAACATCAACACAACCAAAGTACCTTTGTAGTGAGGGACTAAAACATCGATAACCTTTCTGTGTACGAGAATAGCCTAAGAAAATACACTTAATAAAGCGGGGATCGAGTTTGTCAACTTCTGGATGGAGCTTGATAAACAAAACAAACATATCCAAAAACACGAGGAGGTAAGTGGAAGGTAACATCTCTAGGAAATAGCACGGAGTGGGGGGAATTGACCTTGAAGAATAGATGATGGCATACGGTTGATTAAGTAACATGCAGTCATAATGACCTCACTCCAAAACAATTTGGGGACATGCGTATGAAATAAGGGAGTACGAGCAGTATCCATAAGATGATTTTTTCTCTCCGCAACCCCATTTTGTTGGAATGTATGAGAGGTAGATGATTGATGAATAATGCCAGACTTAGTCATAAAAGTTGTGAAAGGGTCGAAAAATGCTCACGAGCATTGACACTACGGAGAATCTTAACAGATAAGTCAAATTGGTTTTTAATCTCAATGCAAAAGGCACAAATAATAAAAAACAACTCAGAACGGTTTTTAAATAAAGTTAGGTAAGCTTAGAATAATCATCCACAAAGGAAACCAAATATTGAAATCCAAGTTTGGAAGTCACACGACTTAGACCCCAAATATCATAATGTACTAACGTAAAAGGACTAGACACACTATTATTAATTCGGGAAGGAAAAGACCCACGATAATGCTTACTCAATTGACACGACTCACATTCTAAAGTCGAAATCTGACTCAAAGTAGGAACCAACTTTTTTAGTTTTTCTAAAGACGGATGACCAAAACGATAATGTACCTGAAGCGGGAACACGTCAATCGAGCAAGCAATAGGTGATGGGATAGGATCAAAGTAATACATGTCGTCCAATTCATGCCCTCCATCAATTATCTTCCTTGTTTTCAAATCCTGGATAAGAACAAAATCAGGAAAAATGTAACAGAACAGTTAAGATGTTTTGTAAGCTAACAGATATCAAATTATACTGAGAGAATGGAGATGATAAAGACATAGAAGAACTAGGGTGCACAATGCCAATATCACTAGCAGTGGTTTTAGATCCATCTACGAGAGTAACATTAGGCAAAGACGAAGAGTGATAAAAACTAGAGAAAACATCAGTACCTGACAAATGATTAGTAGCTGTCAAGGACCTAAGGTCTAGATGAAGAGTTACTAGGTATACTGTAAGAACTCACTATACTCATCTTTGGAAACCATGAGAGAAGTTGAAGGCACGAAATTGAGGTAAGTCCATATTCAATAGAATTAGAAGTCATAACATTAACAATCATGGGATGACCAATTAACTTCCAACACGTCTCTCGAATATGCCCAGAACGATAACAATACGTACATTGATGAAGTAACTTCCAACACGTCTCTCAAGTATGTTCAGAACGATGGGAGTACGTACATTGACGAATGAACCGCGACCACCACCACGGCCAACAAAATTATCACTATGACGGAATGAAGTGCTAATATGAGGACTTAGATGGGGAGACATACCATAGATAGTCTTGGATTCCATTGTGAATTCTTCAAAAAAAAAAAAAAAAATACCTTCCATTCAGAAGATAGAGTTATGAGGAAAAAGAGGGGAACATACTTTTTTTTTAAATTGTTGCCCTTTTTTTTTCGTACGAATCTATCTAACTTTCTCTACTACCTGTGAACAATACCCAAAAATAGTGTCGTGAACAGTACCATTAACACTAACCGATAACTTTTTTTTGAAAAAGAAAGAGGGAAACAAATTATTTAGGATCCCAAGAGAAATTCTCTTTCATATTGATTGAATGAAAAGAATACAATTGACCCAATATATAAACTTATGAATACCAAGTCCAATAGGATTCGAACACAATAATTAGATAAGATAAATATGATCCAAGCCTAATAGGACAATGATTAAGAATCCTATTAGGATTCTCAACAAATTGTATTTAAATCAATCAATAAATAATACAAAATTTCTTTTCAATTCTTATTTTCAACATGATATCGAAGCTCAATGTTTGGGATCCTAAGATGATATGAGATAAATACCATTAATATATATATATATATATATATATAGAGTTAGAATATTTTTTAGTTTTTGTATTTTTTGGGGCAATTTTTCCAGTCCGACCTCAACGTTGTATGTCAAAAAAAACTATGGGCACTGTTCACATGTACTGTCCACGACATTGTTTATGGCAATTTTAGTACTGTTCACACGTGGCAATGAAAGTTAGATGAATAGATTTGTACGGAAAAAGGGTGAAAAAAGGCTGTCAAAAAAAATATTCGTTGAGTTCAATAAGTTGAAAAAGAAAAAAAAGAGTTAGAGAAAAAGGAGCAGAACAGTTCAAGAAGAAGAAGAAGAGTTTCTCACCCCGATGTTGATGTTGTTAACCCATATATGATGTTGTTAACTCGATCCAACGTGTATTGATGTTGTTTCTTCCATACTCAATGATTACAGTCCATTCAAGTCAAAGTCAAAGTTAGTAAAAAAACCAAGACAGACAAAAAAAGTCAGTTTTGTTGATATGAGCTAATTGTTTGATGTGGGTGTGGAGCCCCCGTTTGTTCTCATCGGTTATTGTAATTTTTGGGTTTTGGTTTATTTGTTTCAGATTGGATGAGGTTTGTTGTTGATACGGGTTTCGTTGTAAAAAGTTGTGCATGTGTATGCTACAACTTAGGGAGAGTGTTGAGAGTTCTAATTTGGTTTCCTATTATGTGTCATAGTAGGTTTCTTAGTTTGTTTTAGTTTATGTCTGTCTTATCTAATTGATGTCTATTAATCCTATTAGGTTTGATTTTCATAAGTTTATATATAAGACTGTTAAATTGTATTCAAATCAATCAATAAATAATAAAAAATTTCTTTTCAATTCTTAATTTCAATTGTTGTTTCTATTATTTTTGTAAATTTTATGGAGTTCATTGCTTTGTCAAAGTTGTTTGATGTTTGGACTTCAGCTGAAGTTTGTCTCTCTTTACTTTTTCTTTTGTGTACGTGTTTGGGGATGTTGGATACTTGGGTGAAATATGATGTCTTGAATTTGATGCATTGCTTTGTAGTAAAATTGATATGAACATCTTTGTTTTATGTTTAGTTTATGCAGGTTTTATGTTTAGTTTATGCAGTCCAGTTGTGCACTAAATTCTGATGTGTAATAACTTTACTAAGTCATACTATGGTGTTTCTACTTGCTCGTTCTCCTTCCCTTTCTGTCCTTTTTGGATTCTGCTTGTCCCCTTCTATCTGCTGCTGGTTATCATCCCATGGTTATTAAATCTTTGCCTCTGATTTTGGCAGCTCGATCTGCATGGGATTTTGGCAATGGTTCCTCTTCCCTTGAGCCAGGGAGTGTTGCTCTCTCTTTTGCAGCAGCTGGCCTGTGACATTAACAACGATACAACTCAAAAGCTAGCATGGATGACAGACGTGGCTGCTGCCATAAACCCAGCAGACCAGATGATTGCAGTCCACGTGCGATCGATATTTGAGCAAGTCTATCAGATACTGCAACATCAACGGAGTACACCTTCGAATACTGGTGCTGACCTGTCAAGTATTCGTCTTCTCATCCATGTCATTAACTCCATGCTAATGAGCTGTAAATGATACGTTTCCTGTTTCAGCCATTGTGCAAACTATGATATGGGCTTTCAGTTAATGTTGTCAGAAGATTGTACAAAATTCCAGTGATTTTTGCTGCCGGCAGACTCCTAGGGTTTTTTCTTTCTAGTATGTTTTTTCATTCTTATTGGGTAATTAGGCGAAGGAAAAGTGTCCTAGTTTTAATTTTTTAGAGTCAGTGGTCCTTCAGTCTGTGATGTATAGTACTAAAAGTTAGTTCCTTCATGTTGATCTTTTTCTGTTTGTGTACTGTGAAAGTTATATATTCTTTTTCGTAGTTGTAGTCAATCAACCTTTTTTATATATATAAAAATAAGATTTTAGACTACCCTTTCTGGCGCTTACTACAGAGTAATTAGGGTCTTAAAATTCTTAATTCTTTAAAAAAGGTTGTTTTAATTTTATTTATTTTTTAAATAAAATTGTTTTTCAGTATAATTTAAAACAAAATGATATCAAAGGTCTTTATCGATTTTACCTAAAATTCAAATTAATGTTTTAAAAAAAAAAGCCAACTATACATAGGAGAATGCCAAATCGGTAACGGACAAGAATGGCAAGGATCCAATCAAGTCACAAGGAATTGAAAACAGAACCATGACAACATGTATTTTATAAAAAAAAAAAAAAAAGGAAAATTATTTCATAAACTATCCTATTGGTATAATTTTTAAAACAAGCTTTTTTCATTATACAAATCAAGAGCTATAACTTATAAATCGCCTTTTTTTAATTTCTATTGCGAGCCATGCTAATTAGGGTTTAATTACTTTATTCACTGTGCTAAAGTAACACTCAAGAATATTAATTAATTATCTAAAATTAACAAATCACCATAAAAGTGCATCTTGTACCAACAGCTTAAAGAATTATGCATCCAATTGTTTCAAGGATTTGAATATGGATCCAAAGTCCAAACAAACTAGTATTAGTAGATATCACAAATTTAGAAACGGTTGCAAATAATTATAGTATATAAATTAATGATTACTTGACCCTTTAGTTGGTATATATTTTCTGGTTTTTATTAATTTCACTTCAATTTTGGCAGCCATATGTAAGCAAACTAGAGAAACAGTAATTATCAGCGATAAAAATAATGAAAGCGTAATAATTTGTATTTCCGAATGAAATTAAGTACTCCATAAGAATTAATAAAAAGAAAGAGACGAGGGATCTAATGGAAACAGATCGAAGCAGAATAGTACGCATCAACATATGTTACCTTTTGTAAATCAATAAAAAATAAATCGTTACAACTAAATAAGAAATATGAAAACTATAAATCGGAGAGTAAAAATAACATACTGAAAGATGTTCTAAATATATACCGGAGTTTTCAGTTACAGTATTATGGTATAATGTAGTATTAATACCTAGTACTAACTGAAATGTGCATATTTATGCATGATTAAAGTTAAGAATCAAAGTATTTAATTAAGAAAATCATAAGTTTAAGTGTTTTTTATTTAATTTTTTTATTTTTAAAACGAGTGTGGTTAGAAGAAAAATTGAAGTTAAGGAAGAGGGGGTTGTAAGGATAGGTTATTAAAAATTAATTTGAACCTTATATCAAATTACTCAGACCATTGATGTATTTGATGATATAGCAAAAACAACTTCATTTTAAGAATTAAAATTAAAACACTCGTTTACTATCGCAAATTGCACTTTTAAAGTGGTCACCTTTATGTTAAATTACAGAGATCATTGATACACTTGACGATGTGGCAAAAACAATCTCATTTAAAGAAATAAAATTAAAACAACCATATTTAGAAAATTAATAAGATTTTTAAGAACCTCATTTTGGGAAAAAGCTCGCTTACTACCACAACTTGCACGTTTAAGGTGTTGTAATATTTTTTTAAACGAGAACAAAATATGAGAATCAATACTTAGAGACGTGAATTAATCACTGTCTTTAATACTTTATTCGTCCCTACTAGCATTTGAGGGGTATTTATAGGTGTAGAAACATCTCTTCAAATAGTTTTGAAAAGTCATGTTTTTCCAGTTGGAAAGACATGATTTTTTTAAAAATTTAATGAAAGCCTTACGATCATGTCTATTAATTTTTACCGGATCATATCGTATCTATTTAAAAAATCTGACTTTTTATATTTAAATTACAATATTTAGATTTAAATCACACATTTCTGTTTAAATTATAACGTTTAAATTTAAACTAATATCTTTTGAGTTTTCAAACAATCCTTTAATATTATTTTAAATGATTTTTTCTAATGATCATTGATGAATTTAGTGATATGGTAAAAACAAACTTATTTAAAAAAAATAAGATTAAAACAAGCCTATTTAAGAAATTAAGATATTTAAAAATCTCAAATAGGAAAAAAAAAGCTTGCTTACTACTGTAACTACGAGGCTTAGGGTGAACATGGTTAAATTAATTGAATAATGATGTAGAGTTTATGAAATAATTTATAAAAATAAAAGTTTGATAAAATGCTTTTTGCATAAAAAATTTAAAAGAAAATTGAAAAATGAATTTGTATGATAAAATTGTTTTCACTATTTTTTACTAAACAATTTTTAATCCTACAGTTATTTTACTATAAGCTTTTAGTAGAAACTTTCTAAAGACATGTTGATTTGAAATATTGAGTAATAAAACAAACTTAGTTGCCCAATAATCCATTGCGTATTCGCCTAATTATTACCAAAACCATAAGATTGATTCACACTTTCAATTTTCAACTTGTAGTAGCGAGTAAAACATTGTACCATTTGGCCCAGAAATAGTTTTTTGAACACGTTTTTGATAAATCAGCAACAGAACTAAAAATCACTTTTTAGATTATGCTTATAAAAAACAGAAATCAATCCTTAAACTGCCCCCAAACAGCACCTTAAAAAAAAAGCTGCTACTGTATTTACTCGTTCTCTGTGAAAAATGGGTGAACAATTTACACAATTTCTACTGCCATGTGCCTACAATTTCTCAATTTCCGAAAACAAAACAAAAAATGAAAATTGAAACGGAAAAGAAAAACAAGACTCTGGTGACTGGTCTCCTACCAGCACTGATCCGTTTCCCATCTCCGGGTCGGGTAAACCCGAGATTGCCCCCCAACATAGGTACGTCTCCTGTGGGTCCCTAACGACAAATCGTAGATCTCCCTGGTAGCCGGATCGGACAGCGTTGCATACGCGTTGTGGATATCGATAAAATCTCTACCGTCCGATTCCGACGCGTCGGGATGGTACATCTTCGCCAGGTTCCGGTACGCCGACTTTATCTCCGGCAACGACGCCGTTTCCTTCACCCTCAGAACCTCGTACAGACTCGAGGGCTTCTGTCGTCTCGTCGCCACGGCTGCCTCGGCGGGGAACGTCTGGACCGCAGCCCTACACGACAGAGCCTTGGCGGGAAATTGGACGGCTTTACGGCGGGATCTGGTGGTTTTAGTAAGAGAATCGGAGGGAGTACCCGTCGAGAAACGTAACGGCTTCCCGGCGGAGAGAGTTAGGGTTCCGTTCATTTGGGAAATGAGGGTTGTAAGGGCAAAAAGAGAAACTTAAGAATTTGATTGTGTATTACGCTCAAAAGAGAAAGCTATGTTGTTTTGGCTTTGTTTCTGAATGGTGGAGTACACGGAGAGAGAGTGGCGTGAGAGTATATATAAGGGTCAATACATAGAGAGAGAGAGACACACACACAGCTATTTAGGCAATGAAAAAAAACCGTGGGTTGTGTTGTCGGTTCAGAGAAGATTACAGTGGATGGGGCCAGAAATGAAAGCTGACGTGGTAAACAGTAGCTTTTCCTTTTTCAGTTATATACTTCCTAATTTTCTATGGTCTCCAGCTCAGCCAGCCACTCAGGAGTTGGCTTGGCTGAACTGCGTTCAGTGTTTACTGTTTAGGAGCAGCTGGATTTACCCATTTCTGTGGTCCTTTGCGTTCGGATTAGAGTTGATCATCAATCTGTTTGGCTCGGTACATAATTTTTGCAAGTTTAGATAAAGAAAATTGATCAATGAATCGAATTTGATTAAGAAAATTAATCAAATTAAAAAAAAGTCAAACCTTGGAAAGTAAAAAAAAATAAATCGGTTTGTCCCAATTCAATATGTTTACATTTATTGTATTTCATATATTTAATTTATATATTAAATAATATATATTTCATATGTATTATGTTAGTATTAAGATTTATTTACTATAACATTTTATGTTATGAAAATAAAAAAAATGTAACAATTTTGATATATCCAAAATATGCCAACCAATGAAAAGTTGACATGTGGACACGTGATATCACTCCAAAGTAGAATGATGAGCTCACAAGCATGATCCTAAAATAGAATGATGAGTTCGCAAACCTAAAGACGTGTTAACAACACACCCTTAGCCTAGATCTAAAGGCATGAGGTGAGGAGAAGTTATTATTTAGCACAAGTACATAAAAGATAAATAGCATAAAAATCAATCTCATATTTAAATAGTATAAGAAAAAAGAAAAATTTTATTTTCATTCAAAGCTGAGATGACCCTTTGTGTCATGTATTTTTCATAGACTCAAACTAAACATTTTTTTGAGTTGAGATATCCTAGTGGAGCCCACTCCAGATTTTCTAAAGATAAGATCTCTATAAAAGGGGACCTCTTTCACAAATGGCAAGTTATCTCCCATTCACACATGGAAAATCTATCTCCATAACGCTCTAGTTCTTTACAATCTTTAAATTAATGATACTAATTTAAGCGTTAGAAAGTCTTCCTCGAAGATCCAAACTTTGGGAGACTATCTAGTTTACGTGTTCTCATGTACGCAGGATCCATGGGCTCCTTGGTAGATTTTCAACATGAACAAATTTAGAGTAGGAAAATAATTTTTTATTCTTTTGGTGTAATGTTGTCTTTTTTACTAATTTAGAGTCGGAAAAAAATGAAAAATTAGAATGTGATGGACGAGTCTGAGCTTGATCTAACTTATTAGAGCCTGAGTGTAGACAAAAATTGAGGTCCAAATTTTCAGTATGGATTGAGTCGGACCATATTTATCGGACCTAAAATTTGTTAGAGTTTTGTTTTAAAAACAAAGAGCCATTCAATTTGGGCTATTGGCTAGGACATACCTTATGGGTCTTCCAAAATTTATACATAAACTTTTTACAGTCGACTGAGACATTACCCAATCAATTGGCAGGCCGATACCTAACTCCAATTCATCCAGAGGCTTAACCCAATTGATTGGGTTTAGTGGCAATCGACTGGAGGTTCATTAATTTCGAATATTAAATTTTTCAACAGCTATTTCTTTAAGAGCTATGCCTTTTAGTTCATACCTCTTTGTTTTTTTAATTGTTGGAGGTTTGAAAATCATTATAAATATATCATTTAACTTCTTAATAACTAACTTTAATCTCTACAACTTATTCTCTTCTTCTTCTTTTCTAATTTTCTCTCAAAAAGTTACAACCGCTGTTTTCTTTGTTTTATAGAGAACTCAAAGGAGAATATCTGAATTTGCTCTCAAAGGTTCTCAGTGACTTTGTTGTATTCTAGAAGATTATTTGTAAGAGCCCAGAGCAATTAAATTGGGACAAATAAAGCCTTAAAGACAAGGATTCTTCTTGCTTCAAAGTTTTTATTTTTCCACAATTTCTTAAATTCCATATCCATCAAAATAACAACAAAATTTAATGTAAACCCGACTCAAACACGAGTTTGATCAACTTTACACCGAAGGTAATGGCAACGTACTAATATCTCTCTTATCCTCTAATCCAAAACCTTTTATTGCTTTTATAATTGGAGAAATTCTTATCTGTATCGGATGAAAACTTTGTTGATAATTGTTAAATAACTTTATTAATAATATCCGTATAACTACTATTTATAATACCAATAAAATTAATAAACAATTACTAATGATGTTTTTATCCGATATATAAAAATTTCTCTCGATGGGTAGGTCCTGTTACTAAACTATCGATTGATGACACGTGTTAGGGTAAATTTTTGTATCAACGTTTCTTAAACCAAGCGGCTTATAATTAAGCCTATATAAGCTTTAAGGCTTGCTTGGTGCAGCCGACACAAAAAGAATATGTGCTCGTATAATTTGTTTATATAAGTGCATTACTGAAAATGCCCTTCATATAATGACAAACTGGAATTAACTTAGCCCATAATAAAGGCCCAAAACGTCAAGGTTTCTAGAAGACAAGGAGTTACTCGCGGATAGTCAAGCAAACCTTTTTCCATGAAAAGTGAATTTGGGTTTTGCGACCACTCAATGTGGTTGGCTTCGCACGTACGAGGGCTTCTAGAAGCACTCGTCTATTTCACTTCACATACTATAATTTAGATAGGGTAGTAGTGAGATGGGTTTAGCTTTGCCCTAAGGATAAGGATTGGCACGTGAGAATTGCTTCTAGAAGACATTGGTTTAACAAGGAGTTTATATTATATTAAAGCAAGGGACCAATATAGCAAAATAAATAAATAAATAAACCAAAAAATAATTAACAAATGGGTTTCGTTATAGAAATGAAAGCAATGGCTTACCACAAACATATGATTTGTACATTAATACAGCAGGTGACACAGATTGGATAAAGAAAAAGTGAAAAATAAAATGATTGGTTGGCACCAATGTTATGTCCATTTTTTTAATTGATCTAAACAACTTTAATTAAATTAATCCTCTATTAGAGTCAACATCTCACTATTCCGTTGGTCACAGCACATGACTCCTCAACAAGTTATCATTACTGTTTTTTTTTTTATACTAGTTATCAATAAAATTAATATTTTTTTAAAAAAATAAAAAGAATAATATTAGGTACATGTAATTTTTATTGAATGTTTTACACTTTATTTTATATATATATATATATATATATTTATATTTTATAGATTAATTTAATTTTTTTTAGAGAAACCATTACAATCATATTATTCACGAAGAATTATAAAACTATACGTAACTGGTATCTTTCGATAAAGATACTACGTATGAAGAAAAACTAGTAAAACAACAACAATAAACTACATTTTCATCTAAATTATAAAAATAAGAAGTATGATTTTCAAACAGTTGCGTGATAAAAATTGTCAATTTATGTGAAAATAAAAAAAATGTCAAGAATTGGATAGAGGTGTACATAAGGGGAAAAAACGAATTACCGAAACACTGAAAATTTAGGAAATATATCTATTTTTTAATGAATTATTTTATTTTAATATAATTCGATAACCGAAACTTTCAGTTTGACTACTGTTTGATTTACACCCCTAAATTGGATATGAAAGACTGCCAAATCAAATCTCATAAAATTACCAGTTATACAGATCGAGAAAATCAACTCATATATATATAAATTAATATTCTGACTGAAACTGTGTTGACAAAAATTAAAAAAAAAATATATATATCTTCTTATTAGAGATAAACATTCATTTGAGTTTACACTTTTATGTAATACTTTTTTTCTCCGTACATGACGATGCTATTTTTTTAAATAGGAGCGATGATTAAATTAGAAAAATAAAATAAAGTACAACAATAAGATTCTTATATAGAGGTCAATTAATGTATAATAATTAACATATTTTTTTTAAACATGGGTACTTATTTATATAAAGTTGAATAATGTATTTTTATCAATCAAAAGTTTTACACCTTATTTAGACTTAATCCAAATTATTATAATAGAAACTGAAAGATTATAACAATCTAAATTCTAATAAAATAATAGATGATTATCAATCAAAACTCATAATAAAACAATAAAAGATTATAAGCTTACAACAATCCAAATTCTAATTGAACAATAGATTATTATATCAATCCATATTTTATTATGATTACAATATTATTTTTATACAGTATAATAATTATAGAATAAAAACTATACCGTTTAAATAAAAATCGTTTTATCTATCAAAATTTTATACTCTATACAAACTTATATATATTATAAATAAAAATTAACTTTAATCACTCTCATAATTACTAAAGTTTCAATTTCATCTAGAATCTCTTTTTCCAAAATATACATCATATTGATGCTTTTTTTTGTCTTATTCTTTTGAAAAAATTAATTAATAACGTTAATATAAATATAAGATTCAAAAATTAACATTATTAATAAAATTTTTAAAATTATCAATAAATTTTTTAACTGATCTAAACTGAATGATTTAAATTCGAATCAATCAAAAAATCCTCTTTAGATATTGCGTTTGGGGCACCAAACAACGATAACTTGAAATTCACAAAAACTGTAATTTAAAAAACGAAGGAAAAGCTATATTATATAAATATCTCTAGTGACCCATTTTATATTACGGGACAAAAAATAATGGCTACTTTCAAATTTGTTAATTGGGAAGGTGGGTTATTGCTTTTTAGCCCAGCGGAGTGGGGTTTATGTTTTGGGTGCAATCCAAGTATATATGATTGAAAGTATTTGTCAGTTTCAACATAGCCATCCCTTTCAAGACAAACCCACCACAAGCTTCACAAACCAAAATCAAAACCCACAGCTTCAGATTCAAACGCACACAACTTTAGAATCTTGTATACATGTAATCTTTTTTTTTTTCTTTCCTGTGGGCTTTTAAGAGTTTACTAGTAGAAGAAATTGATTTGATTTTGTTGTTGATGCTAATTTATTGCTTTCATGGTTCTATTTTGCTGATGTTTTGATGTGGCTCAAAGTCCACTGGACAGTGATATCTTCATCTTTATCCAAAAAAAAAAAATCTTAATTATTTTCGACTACCTAAAATTAATATTTTGTCTCATTATCGGATAATAGTAATCAAAAGTAAATTATGTTGGCATCCTTTAAGTTTGCTCATAAATAAAATCTATTTCGACTATTTTCTACTTTTATCAATGTTCAATGTTCAATTCTCCATGAACCCACACTTGTCACATTTTTTTTTTTAATAGATTCGAAAGAACCTTTTTCTCTCATAAAAGCCGCTCACTTCTTCGATCAACGTGTATTAATAATGAAGTTAACATTCTTAAGTGATTCTTTATTTTATTTTTATAACTCAAATTTTAAAGATCTTAATTTCGAGGTCACCACGAAACTAATAAAGTTATTCACGGAACTATTTGCCCATCAACCTTTAATAAAATCTTGAAAACTATCCATTTTAAGTTATATATTCTCAAAACCAAAAAGAATCAGATCTCAATGCAAACTTTCCACTTCAAGCATAGTAAGAGGATGATCCGAAGTGAACTATTTAATATTAACAATTAAAAATTCACAGATAAAATTGAAATCAGTGACAAAGTTAATAGTTTTACTCGAAATTGGTAGAGTGTGACTCTAAAGCTAAAGCCTTTAAAAGAATGCTTTTCCTCCGAATCTTGACCTTGAAAATTTTTCTACACAATTGAGGAAGGCATTTCTTTACTGCCCACCAACTGTACTGTTCTTCACAACTTCAGGTAGGCCAACCGTCCGGCTAAGCTTCTAGCTGCTCTAGCGCATCAGCACAAAAGTAGAAATGGTTTATTTTTAAGAAAAGCCATAATTAAACATCACCCCCACTCTCCACAAAAATAATCATTACTTCCAGCTTGGATGGTCGTTAGACACCTGATTTTGCAGTTGGTCAAACGCCAAACGAAATGGTATGCGAAGAAAATTAGTTGGTCGAAATATGCTTTCTAGAGTGGTATGAGTTATGATTTAATGTGATGTGATCCAAAATATTCTGATCCAAATAAGCTTCAGACCCATCAAAATATTTCGGCTCAAATGAGCTCTAGGCCCAACAGAACAGCCCACTCCGAGTAAATTTAGGCCAGGCTAACTCTCCGGCCTGATGAAGACTCCGGTCCAAGAAACAACCCAGCAAAACCTTTGGGCCCATGAAGAATGACCCAGACTCGGGCCCCCTCGAAGCACAGCCCTACAGCTACATCGCAGCCACCCTGCAGCTACACTGCAGCCACCCTGCAGCTACACTGCAGCCACCCTGTAGCTACACTACGACCACCCTACGACCTGCAGCAGCCACCTACAGCCACCCTACGGCCGCCCTGCCCCGAGCTTGTAATCATTGACCCCTTAGGGGCGGATGGCTATAAATATGCCCAGGTATAGACTCCACAAGAGAGAGTATTTTTTCTATTGGCACTTGATTCATTTGAGCCCTTGGTTTGTCTTTCAAACCCTCAGCTCCTCCCCTTTAACCCTTGCTAACTTTAGTCTCCCTTTGTTACTTGCGCAAGATCCAGGTCATGTGCCTTGCCTTCCCTCTGACTCTCGAGAAGGCAGCAAGTACCTGATATTCAAGGTTGAAGCCAGGGAGCATCAACAACTTCAAAGAACTTAGTTACGCCTTCGCCTCTCATTTCCTCACTAGCAAAGGGCCAAGAAGACTTCAGAGGGCCTCTTCAACATCATCCAACACCGAGGGGAGAGGCTTCGAGCCTATATCTCGCGGTTCAATACAGCAACATAGGAGATTCCCTACCTTGACCCAAATGTCCAAGTAATGGCCTTCAAAAATGAATTGAGGTCGGGCATTTTCAGCTCTAAACTGACTCGGCGCCTGCCCTAAGACATGAACGAAATCCTGGCCCAGGCTGAGAAATACATACTGACAGAAGATGACCAAGCCTTCAGAAGAGAGAGGGAAGGGGAAGCTGAGAAGAAGACGAAGGATTCCGATCCCCAGAAGGGGACAATAAAGAGGCTCCACCAGGAGAACAGGTACAAGCCCCACCATTGAGTTGACAGCTTCACTCCACTCAATGCCACCCGGACAAACGTCCTCATGCAACTCCAAGATAAGTCCGTCCTTCAGTGGCTGCTTAGGAAGCCGCATCCCGGAGGTGACCAGAGGCAGTGGTGCCCCTTCCATAAGAACTATGGTCATGACACTGAGGAATGTCATGACCTGAAGGAACAGATTGAAGCTCTAATCAACTGAGGGTACTTAAAAGAATCTACCGAGCCTCGGAGAAGGGATGAGCCCGCACTGCCGAGAAAAGATATCGGACTTCCCTATCGCTAGCAGAAGCGGAGGAATCCGCAAAGAAACCTTGGGACCGAGCAAGAAGGGTACATTCAGAAGAAGCAGGAGGTGGCCACAACCACCTGCATCGTCAGGACCATCTGCGGGGGCCCGACCGTGAGAGGTAGTTCGGGGCAGGGCATTAAAGCCTACACCAAGGCCATAGCTTCCGTGAGCGGCCCCTACAAGAAAAGAAGAACTGAGCCAGTGATCTCTTTCACGGAGGATGATTTGGAGGACGTGCAGACTCCTCACGACGATGCAATAGTCGTCTCCCTCTTAGTAGCCAACTACGAAGTACGGAGGGTCCTGATTGACAATGGGAGCTCAGCGGACATATTGTTCCATGATGCTTACCAATGTATAGAGCTGAAGAATGGATGTCTGGAGCAGTCCCCGGCCCCCCTCTATGGTTTCGGTGGTTCTCCAGTGTTTGCTGAAGGGAGTATAGTCCTCCCAGTGGCCGCAGGAATGGTGCCAAAGACCTCCATGGTGCAGACCACCTTCTTGGTTGTCAAACAACCCTCCTCCTACAATATAATCATCGGCCGACCCACCCTCAACAACCTGAAAGCTGTTGTTTCCACCTATCACTTGAAGGTCAAGCTTCTCACCAGTGAAGGTGTAGGAGTGATCAGAGGGGATCAGAAAATCTCCCGGGCCTGCTACCTAAACGCTATCAGAGAAAGGAAGAAGACAGATGCCCTGCCCCTTGAGGTAGAAGATCTCAGGGATGAGATAAAAGCACCTAGGGGACGACTTGCAGAGGAGTTGACCTCGATACTACTTGGAGGAGACCCCGCCCGGACAGCCCAAATAGGTGCAAAGCTCCCCAAAGAGCATAGAATCCTCTCCCTGCTCCGGAAGAACAGAGACTTGTTTACCTGGTCGGCCTCGAACATACCAGGGATCAGCCTTGGGACTATCGAGTATCACCTAAACGTGGACCCCAGGTACAAGCCGGTCATTCAGAGGAAGAGAACAACGATTAATACTGAGGTGGATAAGCTATTAGAAGCCGGTTTCATCAGGGAGGCAAAGTACCCGGAGTGGGTGTCCAATGTGCTGATGATTTGCAAAGTCAGCGGCAAGTGGTGCATTTGCATTGAATTTACAAATTTAAACAAAGCTTGCCCAAATGACAGTTTCCCTCTCTCTCTGATTAACCAGTTGGTAGATGCTACCTCAGGGCATGAACTTTTTTCTTTCATGAATGCGTACTCCGGTTACAATCAGATCTTCATGCACGAGCCAGACCAAGATAAAACCACCTTTGTCACTGACCAAGGGCTGTATTGTTAAAAAGTCATAGCCTTCGGACTCAAGAACGCTAGGGCAACCTATAAGAAGCTGGTAAACAAGATCTTCAAGGGGTAGATTGGGCGGAACATGGAGGTTTACGTGGAAGATATGCTAGTTAAGAGCGTAGGAGCACGAGACCATTACTCCGACCTGGAAGAAGCGTTCGGAGTATTGCACTAACATAATATGAGGCTGAATCCGTCTAAATGCGGGTTCGGGATAACTGGTGAAAAATTCCTATAGTTCATGGTCACCCAGAGAGGAATAGAAGTCAATATGGAGAAGATAAATGCCACATTGATATGACCCCTCTTAAGTCTGTAAAAGAAGTTCAGCGACTCACCGGTCGAGTCATAGCTCTGAACCAGTTCATGTCTAAGTTTACAGAAAGGTGCATTCCTTTCTTTAAGGCCATCAAGAGGGCGAAAAGTTTCTCTTAGTCTGAGAGCTGCCAAGAAGCTTTTGAAGATTTAAAGAAGTACTTGAGTTCGTCGCCACTCCTAACCAAGCGAATCCCGGGTGAAGAACTTTTCTTTTATCTGTTGGTCTGGCAGAGCACTGTGGCATTTGTCCTGGTGCCGAAAAAAGCAGGCGTCCAAAGTCCCATTTACTATATCAGCAAGATTCTTCACGAGGCCGAGATAAGATACCCCCTATCGAGAAGATGGCCTACGCCCTGATAGTGGCAGCGCGGAAGCTCCGACCTTATTTTCAGGCGCACACCATCATCCTCCTGACAGATCATCCCTTAAGGCAAGTCTTGTACAATCCCAGCGTTTTCGGGAGAATAGTGAAGTGGGCGGTGGAACTGGGAGAGTTTGACATTCGCTACCCGCCCCGACAAGCGATCAAGAGCCAAGCTCTGGCTGACTTCATTGTGGAGACAACTCTGTCCATGGACTCGGGAGAATCTATAGTGTCCGTGCCCGATGAAACCTCACCAGGATAGACCCTCCATGTAGATGGATCCTCAAAGTCACTGGAGAGTGGGGCAGGGCTCATTCTCTGTAGTCCAGAAGGCTTTACGATCGAGTATACCTTGAGGTTCGGGTTTAAGACCTCCAATAATGAAGCAGAGTACGAGGTTTTTCTAGTTGGTCTAAGGCTGGCCAAAGCATTAGCCGTCGAGGTTTTGGATACGTTCAGTGACTCTCAGCTGGTAGTGAGTCAGGTAAAGGGAGAGTTTGAGGCCAAGGGTGAGAAGCTCGCCCAATATCTCCAAAATTCGAAGGAGTTAGCCGCCATGTGCAAGACGTTTGGATAACTCAAATCCCTTGGGCCTAAAACTCCAAAGCAAATACCCTGGCCAACTTGGCCTCCTCCCATCACTTGAAGACCAACCGAGCTATCTATCAGGAAACTCTTCCCTCGCCAAGTATAGATGAGGCTCCAGTCCTGCCAATAGAGGAAGGGCCTTTGTGGATGGATCCAATCCTCCAGTATCTAAAAGACGGCACGATACCCGAGTAGAAGGATCAAGCCAGGAGGCTAATCTCTCATGCCTCACGATACACCCTCATGGAAGGGCAATTATACAAAAGGGCTCTGATCATGCCTTACCCGCAATGCCTCAAGTCAAGGGAGGCCGATTATGCTCTCCGAGAGGTCTACGAAGGGATATGCAGGAATCACCTGGGAGCTCGAGCCTTAGCTTTCAAGATTCTTCACCAAGGGTACTACTGGCCCACAATGAAGGACGATGCAGTGGACTTGGTGAAGAAATGTGAGAATTGTCAGCGGTGGTCTCTGATAACGCACGGCCCTGCTAACCCTCTTGTCTCCATCGCCAGTCCCCTCCCCTTCGCCATGTGGGGGATGGACATCCTTGGCCCGTTCCCAACGGCCACTGGGCAGAGGAAGCACTTCATCGTGGCCATTGATTATTTCACCAAGTGGGTTAAGGCAGAGCCACTGGCCAGTATTACAGATCACCAAACTCGAAACTTTGTCTAAAGATCAATAGTATGTCGGTTCGGGATCCCTCGGGTATTGATCACGGACAACGAAAAGCAGTTTAATAGCTCTTGGTTCAAGACATTCTGCGATGACTTCCACATCGAGCACAGGTTCTCATCCGTTGGGTATCCACAGGCCAATGGTCATGCTGAAGTAACTAACAGGACACTTCTCCAAGGAATCAGAAGAAGACTTGACGAGGCAGACAAACAGTGGGCTGACCAGCTCTCCAATATCCTTTAGGCCTATCGTACGACAGTACGAACGCCAATAGGAAAAACTCCCTTCTTCATGGCATACAGATCAGAGGCCGTCATCCTTCTTGAAATCGGGGTCCCAACAATGTGAGTACAATGCTTTGAACCAAGCCACAACGAGGAAAGATTAAGGATGAACGCGGATCTCGTTAAAAAAGCTCGGGATAAAGCTCGAATCCGCTTAGCTGCTTACCAGTAAAGGGCTGCTTGATACTATAACTCCCGAGTCCGCCCCAAAAACTTCAAGCTGCATGACCTCGTCCTCCGAAAGAGTGATGTATCCTGTCCTCACCACACGGAGAAGCTCATCTCAAACTGGGAGGTCCCTTATCAGTTTCAAAGGGTTTGTAGAGTTGGCACCTATGAACTCGAAGATATGGATGGCCAACCCATCCCCCGCACCTGGAATGCAGAGAACCTTTGTAGGTTTTATCAATAAAATGTAAAATGTAAAAGCAAAAATTCAATAAAGATTGAAAGTTGAACTCCATAAAATTTTCTTAAGTTAAAAAAGGGAGTACAAAGGAAGGGCACTATCGACCCCGGATACAAAAACAAGCCTATTCTAAAGGACCTAATGGGCGTCACCATCACTCTTCGCTCTGCCTTCGTCATCTCCTACATCCCGGCTTCGCTCTCTGGGCTTGGCTGGGTCTCACAATGTGGACCCTTCAGAGCGCCGGCACCAGCAGCCTCCTCTGCGCCCTCTCCTAAAGAAGTGGCTTTGGACCCCTCTGACTCAGCCGCCAAGTCAAGACCTGAGAAGTCCACCTCTGTGAAAATGAGCTCCGCCCTTCTCTTGGCTTCATTGAAACCTTCAAAGTACTGAACTGCACCCTCCCTTGTCAAGGATGCCTCATTCTCCATGGACTGGTGGCAAACCCCTTCTAGCTCCTTCCTCAGGACCTCATCAGACCGGCGCCAATGATCCCTCTCAAACATTGCCTCTACCCTGTCTCTCTTCACCATCTCAAGAGAGAGAGACAAGTCATAGGCCAAGTTTTGGGATTCCTCCAACTTGTGCTGAGTCTTAGCTAAATGATCTGCCATGTCCAAGGTGCACCGAGAAAGCAGTTCAGCTAAAACTCCAGCCAAAAAGAACAACCTCGTCAGAAACAAAAGAAATATGTGGGGCAACCAAAAAGAAGAGCAAGTGCTACCTGAGAAAAAAAAACTTCCACGACTGAGCACAGTGCCTCGATAGGCTTCGACGAAACATCCACCACATCGCGAAGAGGGATTCCCAGCACTAGATGCTTGCGAGCGACCTTAGAATTGACAAACACAGAGTCATCCATCCTTAAGGCCCACCGTGGAGTAAAGAGAGGAACCATCCCAGTCGCTTCTTGGAGCAAAGGCACCCCCAAAGTGGGAGTGAGAGTGACTGGGTCCACCCATTCTTTAGGAGTCGGGGACCTCGGGGAACTTCCAGCTGAGATTGGAGCCAAGGAAGGACTTTAGCTTTCTTCTTCTGCCCGGATCCGCTAGCCTTTACGACCTTCTTCTTCTCGCGAGCCAGACGCCTAGCCATTGCTGCCATCTCCATGTTTGCATGAAAAGAGAACCATTAAAGACTTAGAGAAAAAAGGTAAAGTTTCTATGAACTAATAAACCAGCCGCTACCATGCTCAAGGTTCGGGGGAAGGCTGGGAAGATATAGGCCGCGCCTGTGGAGTTCTTCATTATCTCTGAGCACCTCGATATCCAAAGGCACGACAAGCATTGCCCTTAATATCTCCTGCTCACGAGGCAAGAGGTGTGGTCTTTTGCATTTACCAACATGCTCCAGACTCCAATTAAGAGGGATGTCGAAGCTCCCAACACTCTGAACTAAGAAAAAGGCTTATTTCCACATCTTTATGGAGGAAAGCTTCTCTTTCAGAACACTCTTCCCCCGCCTCGAGCTGACAATGACCCACCTCAAGTGACCAAGCTGGGCTAGCTGAAAATAGGCTTTGAACACATTGATATTCATCACTCCTCTAACCTCCTGACACACGGCTATGAATATTAATATCAATCAGAGGAACGGGTGGAGAGGGTGCCTGAGCCCGGACTTAAGCTGATGTTCATAAATGCACAGCTCATAAGGCACCCGGCTGGATAGGGCATCGCAGGCCCTCTCCCCACCCTCGGGGGCTTGCATGTGAAAATCTAGGGGGATCCTGTATTTTACCTTCGTCCTCACGAGGTTAGCCTCTTCCACTACGCTCGAAATAGAGTTCGCTTCGAATGCCCATTCCTCCCTCTCAGTGTTCAGAGTGTCATCCCTAATAACCATGGACACCCGAACGTCCCCCTCCCCAGATGTTTCTGCCTCCTTGCTCTCTCCCCCTTCTCCCTCATACGGCTCAAGGGCCTGACCTTCCCCCCTATGAGCCACCTCCTGAGAGGAGACTCCACCACTAGAAGAAGCACCCATCACTTCCTCCAACTCCCTGGACAGAGCTCCACTAGTATCACTGCCACCAGACATTTTACTTATTTAGAAAGAAAAGCTTTTGCAGAAGACTCCTAACAAAGCTGGGCGCTCTCAAACTCTCTAGCTAAACCAACACTCTCAGGATCTCTCAATAACACAAAGTGAAGAGTGAAGAAAAGGGGGAAACCGCTTATATAGAGGCTATGGCAGCAGAAATGAGAAACATCAATCCGCGCGTCAGATGAAAAGACTCGCGCCCTGCCATTCCCCAGGCTCAATTTCCAATCAACAAGGTGCTAGTTGTCGCTAGAACATGTCTTTTGCAGTAACCGACGCGCCGCCATTTCTAATCAGCCATCATCGTTTGATACGCCTACAGAAAGGTAAGCCTAATAGGCCTAGAGTGGGCAGAAGGGCCCACATGAGTAGGAAGGAGGAAGCTACACGACAATAAAATTCTCCAAGTCTTGATCGCTCGACCATGTTTTCTCCAAATTTTCAAAAGTTCGATCCTTGTCAACGCTCGACCATGTTCTCCAAAAATCTGAGCCTTTCCAATGTTCGGTCGTATTCTCCAAAAATTCTGAGCATATGAGTTGCGTTGCATACATTAGACCATGTTTTCTCCAAGGATTCTCCACAAATCCGAGCCTTGCCAACGCTCGGTCGTATTCTCCAAAAAGTCTGAGCGTATGAGCTGCGTTGCATACGCTCGGCCATGTTTTCTCCAAGGATTCCCAAAAATCTGAGCCTTGCCTATCGCTTGGTCGTATTCTCCAAAACGTCCGAGCGTATGAGCTGTGTTGCATACACTCGGTCATGTTTTCTCCAAGGATTCTCTAAAAATCTGAGCCTTGCCAACGCTCGGTTGTATTCTCCAAAAAGTCTGAGCGTATGAGCTACGTTGCATACACTCGACCATGTTTTCTCAAAGGATTCTCCAAAAATCCGAGCTTTGCCAACACTCGGTCGTATTCTTCAAAAAGTCCAAGCGTATGAGCTGCGTTGTATACTCTCTGCCATGTTTTCTCCAAGGATTCTCCAAAAATCCGAGCCTTGCCTATCGCTCGGTGGTATTCTCCAAAAAGTCTGAGCGTATGAGCTGCGTTGCATACACTCGACCAAGTTTTCTCTAAGGATTCTCCAAAATCCGAGCATTGCCAATGCCCGGTCGTATTCTCCAAAAACTCCGAGCGTATGAGCTGCGTTGCATACGCTCGGCCATGTTTTCTCCAAGGATTCTCAAAAAATCTGAGCCTTGCAAACGCTCGGTTGTGTTCTCCAAAAAGTTCGAGCGTATGAGCTGCGTTGCATACTCTCTGCCATGTTTTCTCCAAGGATTCTCCAAAAATCCGAGCCTCGCCTATCACTCGGTCGTATTCTCTAAAAAGTCCGAGTGTATGAGCTGCATTGCATATGCTCAGCCATGTTTTCTCCAAGGATTCTCCAAAAATCCGAGCCTTGCCAACTCTCGGTCGTATTCTCCAAAAAGTTCGAGCGTATGAGTTGCGTTGCATACACTCGACCATGTTTTCTCTATGGATTCTCCAAAAATCTGAGCCTTGCCAACGCTCGATCGTATTCTCCAAAAAGTCCAAGCATGTGAGCTGCGTTGCATACGCTCGGCCATGTTCGCTAAAAAGTCCGAGCGTATGAGCAGTGTTGCATACGCTCGGCCGTGTCTTCTCCAGGGAATATCTAAAGTCCGAGCCTTGTCTAATGCTCGGCTATGTTCTCCAAAAGTTCCAACGTTGAAGCTACGCAACCAACGCCCGACCTTATTCTCCAGGGTTCAGACGTTCCACAAACCCTCTACCGAGACTACTCCTAGATCAAGCATTTCTCCCACATTGTGTCTACAATCAAGTTCGTTTTATCAAGTATGAAAGGCAAGGATATCACACAAGGCAAAGATTGAAAGAAAAAATATTTTATTAATTCAGAGAATTACAACTAACGACCTCGAAGTACAAAGTAAAAAGGGCCCTAACGGCCTTGAAGTACAAAGGAAATGTTCAAAAGTCAAGCTCCTCAGACAGCGCCGGTTACAAGCTACCACACCCCCTTCAAGCTGAAAAGCTCCTGGCATAATCTTGAAGAGCTCCTGGCGCGAGCCTGAGACTTAAAGCACTCACATGTCAGGTGCAACCCCAGGCCCAAGTGACCTCCTCAGCCCATCTTCTTCTTCTGTTCCAATAAGCTCAAGGGGCCGGAGGAGCCCACCATCTAGAGATGTGGCCCCCCTGGTGTTACATGAACCAGTGGTACTTCTTCGAGCTCAGCCGTGCCCCTCTTCTTCTTCGGTTCCAAGGAACCGAGAAGGTCTTGGCACAAGGAACCCTCCCAGCTCCCCCTCGAAATCTGGAAGAGGTCCTTGCCTCCACTTAGAATCTGAAAGAGGTCCTGACTCCCGTTTGAAATGAGGGAAAAGACCATGTTCGTTGAACCACGATCCTCCTCCAGAGTGATCTCATCCTCCTCTTTGGCTTTCATAAATCCCTCAAGGAATGGTCTAGGCCAATGACTATTAGAAAGTAATATCTCCCTCTCAAATCTCTTCAGAAACTGAACTTGTTTTTGCTTAAAGACAAAAGGTGTCAGAGACCCCTTTTTATAAGAGGGGAAAACGCGTCCAGCAAAGGGAATTAATACAGATATTAGAAAAAGAGGAAACTTTGTGGTTTTCAGAGCGAATTTTTGTTTCCCCAAGCAACCTTTCGCCTCCTGAGAGTAACGGTCCGACTCTTAAGGACTGCCGTTCGAGTGCAAGTCTGACTTCACACTTTTTAATAAGTCTTTTCGCTTCCCTAGGCGACCTTTCGTCTCCTGAGCGTCACGGTTCAACTCTCACGATTGGGCTTTACTCCTCAGCTCCATTTGAAAGCTTGACCCACAAAGTACTTCCTTGAGCACATGAATGTACCCAAGGAAGTGGGGGGCCTATGATATGGCCCAAACAGGCTCCAAGCTCACTAAAATATTCCGACCCAAACAGGCTCTAGGCCCACCAAAATACTCCGGCCTAAATGAGCTCCAGGCTTAACAGAACAGCCCATTCCGAGTAAATTCAGGCCCGACCAACTCTCCGGCCCGATGAAGACTCCAATCCAAGAAACAGCCTAGCAAAACCTTTGGGCCCATGAAGAATGACCCAGACCCGAGCCCCTTCGACGCACAACCCTACAGCTACACCGTAGCCACCCTGCAGCTACACTGCAGCCACCCTACGACCTGCAGCAGCCATCTACAGCCATCCTACGGCCGCCCTGCCCCGAGCTTGTAATCATTGACCCCTTAGGGGTGGATGATTATAAATAAGCCCAGGTATGGACTCCACAAGAGAGAGTATTTTTTCTATTGGCACTTGATTCATTTGAGCCATGGGTTTCTCTTTTAAACCCTCGGCTCCTCCCCTTTAGCCCTTGATAACTTAAGCATCGGAGCGTCCTCGGAGGCTTTCCCCTCCCTTCCTTCCGAGGACCTTTAGTCTCCCCCTGTTACTTGCGCAGGATCCAGGTCATATCAGCACCCGAGCCACGTCCTCACCCTGGCCACATCAACATCAACAGTTCGCGGCATCAACATAATGAGTCCTAAAAAAGTGGTACGAGTTAATTATGATTTAACTAACTCTAGTTCATTATTTTATGTTATTTATTTATATATATTATTAATTAATTAAAAGAAGAGCTAAGTTGACCTCTACGAGTTTGTAGATACCAATTTAATTAAGAACTTACATTAAAAAGTCTAATAAAAAAATAAAGTTTGACGATAATTTAAGAGTAAGATGGTTATTTGATATTTACGTAAAACAAATGAAGAGATATTAGGTTAACACGTCACTCTCTCTTCAATTTTAGCCCACATACAATTTTAGAAACCACCCACTTCCGTCTCACTCTTCGATCTTTTACGTTTCTCTCCCTTATTATCTCACAACATTCTTTAATTTACCCTTATCTTATCAACTTACAATTTCAAAATCCAAGTCCCTAATAAACTGCTAAACTGCAGATTAATCAACTTTGAGATTTTTCTTTTAATTTATTACTCGTGTTTTCTCTTCCCTTTTCATTTTTTCATGGTTCTCATAGAAAAACGTTCATAATTTTTAATTTTTGAAATCTCATGTTTTGTGCTTTAGATTTATCCTCTTATAGATATTGGAGTAGTCCAAATAACGGTGATTACTGTAGATTTCTTCGTTTAATAAAATATGTGTATCAGTGTATGTATACATATATGACTCTTCGTTTTTGACAAGTCCTCATCTCTTGTATGGTAATAATTGCAAATCCGCGGAGAGATTAATAATCAAACAAATGGAATTACATCACCAAATACAACTCAAGTAATTTGGCTGTTGGCATATATCACCTGAATTTGGAGGTCAATGCAATATTTTTGTTCTTAAGATGTGAAAAATTGTTTGGAGGTGCCAGGGAGAACATGATTACTATTGGTTGGAAATTGGGAATATTTAAGGGGACAGACTGAAGTGCAGGCCATGCATGATTTTATAATGTCTATAATTGAACAGATTATTGGCATATGGAAGCAGATAATGCTTATAGGATAGGATAACATCTTTGTTGAAAGTTGGTACATAGCATGATTGTTTATTTGTTGTCTTTTAATCAATTATACATTATGGAGTTTGTAGGGAATATATATAGGGTATGTGCATGTACTCATTTTGAGGATGTTTACAAAAAACTGAAAGAAAAAGAAAGTAAATTTAATGATAAGTTACTATATTATTGTCAATTAAATCATAATTTAGGTACCTCTTATACCTTTGCTTTTTTTTTTCTTCCTTCCAACCTAGATAATCCATTGAATTTATGCAAATACTTTTCTTCTTTTCATTATGTAAAGCTCATATGACACGTTCTTTGAATAATTATACATTCGGGTGTGTTTGGTGGAAAATATGAAAAAAGAATAAGATGATTTTTATCTTATAAGTGTGTTTGGTGAACAAAATGAAAAGAAAACAAGATATCTCGTTTGATCATAATAAGATAAAATCACCTTATTTTGGAGGATAAGATGAAACATATTATTTTCTTACTTATCTATCTCATCTCATCATATCCACTAAATAAGTCTTTAACATGGCACCCATCTACTTACTTTACTAAGACTATTGTTGTTAATTTGTTCATATGAAAATGAGTTTTAGTAATTTTTATTTTACATCAATGATTAACTTATTCTTTTTTTCATCCACTCAGACAACAACTCTCTAAATTTTGGGATAAAAGATGTGCCTTCACATGCGTTTGTATGGTATACATTCCTCATATTGGACCCGAATTCAAATTGAGGACATCAAGCCCCAAAAAATGAATAATTTCATGGAATTTGCAGTCAGTTTTGGGTACCGAACCTTTGTGGGCTACATGTTGAGCCCAATTTTGTAACTGAAGCTTTTGCGTTCTTTATGTTGGGTTTCATTTGAAATGTAAGGATGTCGGCCTAAAAGTTATATTCGCTCAGGAAACAAGACATGTGAAATCTTATCTAACCTGCAATCTTTCCGGTTGTAGGTTAAGGTTTTGTCGGTCAAAATAGTTTTAAAGTTAAAATCCGTTTAATGTTTTTTAAAATAACTTCCAAACTGATATAAATATAAAACTTGATGTATTATAGGCATAAAAATCAGATTCTTAGAAAATTTTCTTTGAGCTTTTGATTTTTTTTTTTAAATTTCTTTTAAGAACGTTTCACTTAACTTTTGATTCTTAGAAACAGAATCCTCCGAAACTTTCCACCAAAAGGTACATAAATTCCATCAAATTTTAAACGTATTTACACGCTTTGTACTTTTTTTCCCCCTTTTGTTGATGGGCTTGAAATGAAAGGTACGTTTGGGCCCATCTAGCCTAAAACCAACCTACAGATTTTTTAAGCCTAAGGCTATAAAAATCAGGGCATATAGCTCGGCTCGGTTGAACTCTACTTGGGCCAGAAAGAATAGACAAACACACGGATATAGGTTAACTTTAGTCAAGGTAGAGGTCCACTTTATCTAACTTATAGCATAATTTTTTCGACTTTAATCCAATCAAATTCATAATGTGTTTTATAATTCTAAACTCTATTCCAATCCATTAAAACTTGATTTGAGCTTGGGTTAGCTTATAAAACCAAAATAATTTAATAATTTGGGTTAAATTGAATTAAATTAGATTCTTGAAGTTTGATTTTCTTCATATCATATATTAAATATTATCAAAAAAAATTATAAAGCCTCATATTAAATTATTTAAATTTTAATGTCTCTCAGATATTCAAATATCAAAAGTCTAAATAACCTATAGAAATTCAAATCACTATCTAAGAGTACTGGTTACATAATTAAATTTGGGTTTATGTGTTACGGGTTGAGTTAGAGTTGCAAAAACTCACCCTAATTCAACTCAAGTTTAATTCGAGTTGAAATTTTTTAACATTAACCCAATCAAACCTTAAAAAATCTTAACTTTAATTTATTCAAAGTGCGAATGAGTTCGGATTGGATTGAATTAATTTGGCCAAGACGCAACTCTACATGTTTTTTACAATTTTTAAGAAAATAATTGCGGAGCATTTTGTGGAAAACAAAATATTGTTGAATATTCGTTATTTTTTGAAAAAAATTGTGGAGCATTTATATTTTTATAAATTTATAATTGTAATTACCCAAAAATCCAAGGAATAATTAAATCCAAAATTTTAAAAAGTTATTGATAAAGTTAAATAAAATTGACGGTCGAGATTAATGCACGCGAACACACGGAGCTCGAAGAGATTTGCGCATCAATTAACCCAGAACTCGAACCATTTTACTTCTTTCCATTTTTTTTTTTTTTTGCAAATACTAGCAGTGGAGGATCCATCAAAGAAACCTGATTCCTACGGAATGAAGCATTGAAGCTATGTTTTCCTCTGTACCTGCTGTTGCATTAATAATAAGCGTCAGCTTGTGGTATGTATTTAGGTTTACTCCTTACTACTACTATTTCATTTTTCCCCGTTAAAATGGTTAATGTTTGAAGGACGGAGCCAGATTCAAGAAGTAGTACTTCTACTGATTCGGTTGAGGAATCAAACTGTACCCATTATCTTATAGATATCCTCTCTCAAAGCTATTTAATCGTATTTAGTTTTGTAAAATATATGTATTTGTATTATATATAGGAATTTCTTCATCTGCAAAAGAAGAATGTAAGATATAATGGCTATGTTTGAGTTTAGCTTCTAACTTTTAAGCTAGATTTTTTTTAATTCGTCAAAAACTCAATCAAATCGAATAAAACTACTGTTTAATATTTTAATTGTTATTTAATAAAATTTAATATGCTTTTATTCAATTTGATTAAGATTTTGACAAATTTTACAAGCGTATGTGTTGTCGTTTATTGTAATGATAGACAATCAATCAGTTTCACAATTTTTGTAATTAGGGAAAGAGACGCCTTTAATTTAGCTGATTTTGTGGAGCTTCTCTCTCCTGTACATGAGTTGCACCCTTGTTTGTCTTTTTATACAATTTATTTACTTATAAAAAAAATTAGTTTCACAATGAACAAGTAGTTAATTGTTCTGAATCAATAAAATTAAAAAAACTACTGGGTATTAATTTTGGTACATCTTGTTATTATATTTAACATCAAGTCCTTTTTTTTTTTGTTTTTTGTGTAATTCTTTATTTTATTCTTGATGTATGTGTGTAAACTACTGTATTGTTTTTTGTGATAATTAATTGATATACTATGTAATGATAATTGATTTTTTTTTGTATTTCCATTGGAATTAAAAGAAATTTGGATATTAGTTTATATCTTGATTACACACTGGTCGAGAACTCTTTTATCAGGTGTGCTTCCATTTCTGGAGTGTAAAATTCATCTAATTTACATTAATTTGTTGTGTAGAGAAAAAAGTGAAGGCTCATTAACATGAGTTGAAAGAAAGCTGTGAAAAAAATTAAAAAAAGAAGATTATGCTGATGCTGACATGTTATCGTTATGTAAGTCTCATACATGTGGAATTTGTTGCTATTTAGTGTAGAATGTGATGGTGCTCTGGTATAAGATAGTGGTTTCGATCAGATTTTATTTCATGGAGAAGGGAAAGAAAATACTCTTTTTATTCCTAGAAGTACAGTGATTTTTTTTTAGTTTCACTTCCAAATCACTGTTCTATCATGTTTTAATGAAGATGCCACTTAAGCTGAAACCAAACAATCAACCCCAAAATGAGGGAAGGGCCTTGGAAGCCTTTATATCAGATAATAGGGGGGTATATGAGATGTGAAGGGAGTATATGTTTTGGGGGTTTCAGTATGTGCCTTTAGGCCAGAAACTAGTGATTATTGACTAATGCATTTAGGCAACTATCTGGCTTGGTTTGTCTGATTACATTTTTTTTTTCTTATTTGGGATCAAGGAAGTGTTAACTAAATCATTCTAGCAGGTTTTCAAACTTCTGCCTTAGTAGCATGGAGGGAGTTAAGCATTCAGAGCGAATAGATGAACCTGCAATAGTACTTGGATTTTTTCCAATGGAATTTAAGATAGTTCATGGTGCCTCCCCCCTCCCTTCCCCTTTTTCATCTGCTTGTATGAGAGTGGATGAGAGTTAGTAGCTCGGAGAGCTTGTATCTATGGAAGTTATGAACATCATATTTTCATCTCTCTATGTTGCACTGTTGCGTGTGTTCAGGTGTGCAGGTTGTGTTACATGTGCTTTTCTTTCTTGTATATATCTTTAGACCATTTATCATAACTCACGTGTTCTGATTTGCTTCTGATTACTTTTATTAGAAGGAACTTTGCTGTTAATCTTTTCACCCATCATTTTGACACATTGTGTTTCAAGAGGCACATTATGGAAGCTATGGCTACAAAATCACGAAAACGACGAAGGCATTTGAAAGCAACGAGGAACTGTGATTCAGATGATATAATCAGCAGTTTACCCAATGAGGTTATCTGTCACATACTCTCTTTTCTTCCAACAAAATTCGCAGTTGGAACTAGCATTTTATCAAAAAGATGGAGGCTCCTCTGGGCTTCTGTTCCCATAATAGACTTCGAAGATGACATTCTTTTGTTTCCTAACAATGGTTATGGTGACTGTTTTGTAAATTTTGTGAATAGAGTATTGGCTATGCACGAAACCTCTTGTATACAGAAGTTTTTTCTAACTTGTCATAATGATCATGATCTGTCCTGCATTAAATCATGGATCAACACTGCGGCAATGCATAAAGTTAAAGAGATCTCACTTCAAGTCTATACGGGTCATTTAATTGAGTTGCCCCAAAGCCTTTTCACGTGTGGCACACTGGAGATCTTAAAACTGCTAGGTGATATTACTCTTGATGTCCCTGCTTCTGCTTCTTTGCCAAATCTTAAAACACTTCATCTATTTGGTATCAGATATATGCATGAAGATACTGCAGAGAAGCTTTTCCTTGACTGTCCCCTCCTTGAAACTTTGTTCATCAGCAAATGCATATGGGATGATGTAACAGTATATACTGTTAGATCTTTGGCACTGAAGTATTTGATGATTGGCTTCGATTCAATTCAACCAGCAAACACAGTAGAACAAGATGTGATTGAAGCTTCTAAGTTCAAGCTTGTGGTTGATGCCCCAAATCTTGAAGTCTTCTATCTCCTTGCTAAGACCTCTGGGGACTATTGTGTCAAAAATCTCTCCTCGTTATCTGATGCTGTTCTCGATGTTAAGCAAGCCCATGAAAGGTTCCTAGACTCTGGATATCATGAAAATTGCATATTTGGGCTTCTTAGAGGTATATCTAATGCGAAGGTCATGTTTCTATATGATGATACTCTCCAAGTAAGCTTGTTCGACCATTTTACTTTTTAGTACTGCCATTGTCATTATTGCTATTTTTATCATTTATGTTTGCTTCTTGTGCAGTATCTCAACCGAGTTGATAATTTCGAGATGCCTACATTTCATAACTTGAAAGTTTTACTATTTGGCATTGATCAAGAGCATGGCTGGAAGTTGCTTCCTGCGTTTCTTAAGTATTCACCCAATCTAGAAGCTGTCATATTTAAAAAGGTGATTTCAATATTTCAGCAATGATTTTAGCTAGACAATCTTGGAAGATTTTTTTAATTGTTGGTGTCTGCTGTCTTTAGGGACTTATGCAATTTGACAACCAAAAAGGGTTTGAATGGTGTCCTCCGAGGCATGTGCCACATTGTTTGTTGTTTCACCTGAGGGTAATTAAGATTTGGAATTTTAGAGGACAGAAGGATGAATTGAAACTGGTAAGGTACTTTCTTAAGAATGCCAAAGTCTTAAGAATGATAGAAATCCATCTTCAAGAATGTGATTTAGATGATGACTTGAAGATGAAGATAAGAGAGAAGATTTCAAAGTTTCGAAGGGGCTCAAATTCTTGTCAGCTTGAATTTTCGTGAAGTTTCTATATATTTATTTTTGCTTCTTAATGTAGCGTGAGACACTGTTAGTTTTCTGTTTTGTTATCTTTTTGTGTAAGGAGATGAAGTTACTTTGTAATACCTTTCCCTGAGAACATGCAGTCCTTTGGTTCCATACGGTCAAAATCGATTCAAGTTTTCTAAGGTTCAAGCTAAACAGTTTCATCCTCTACAGATAATACTTTTTCCAAACATGGGCAACCTCATTACAGCATCTTTAGGAACATGCCCAAAACTGAAAGAATGAAAATGCCTATGTTTGGATAGAGGGGAATGGAGAGAAAAGAAAGAGTATATGTACCTCTTTGCTAAATTTTAAATTTTATGAAAGAGCTGCATACCCTTTCTTTTTTACTCAATGCAAAAATCAGTGATGGACCACACCGGGAGAGGTTCACACCGTTTTCCAGAACAAGAGAATGAACCTTCGTTGAATCTCCATCCAACACTACATGTAGGAACCCAGCATTATGTCTAGCAGAAACCAAGGTTTCACGTGTAGCCATGGCTTCAACCAGAAGAGGAACAGGCTTCAACCTGAAGAGGAACAGAAACACAAGCAAAGTGATGAGATAACCTTGCCATGAACGAGCCTGTGCTACCACCAGAGCCCCTTCATGGTACGAGACCAACTACATGCACGGTGTCCAGCGAGTTGAGTAGCTGCAAAATCAGAGTAGAGGTAGCTATCAAACAATTGATGAACTGATTTAGATTGCCAAGAGAATTAATTTTATAGTGATATAAATATTTCATCTCTTTCCAAACTCACTCATAATAAATTAACGATTATATAATAGATAAATTGATTTAATTGCAGTAATTAATATAAACTCGATGGTTGGAAGAGAGATGCATTAGCTGGGTAGATTCAATTGTATATGATTTTCATGCAACTAATCTGATTGCATTGCAAACAATTTTGGCATGCAGCACCACCAACACCTAACATGCATGATTCATGATTATATGGGACACTCATGTAATCATGTTTCTTATATTGCCTATATCTCTTATTGTATATACAATCAGTTCAATATTTGTATCTACCAAAAAAATTGATAGAAGTTCAAAGACATATTTATAAATTATTATGTACAAACAACTTTTGAAATTGATTGAAATATAAATGAGATATTAGAGCAAACCAAATCATTTTATCATTCAAAATGTTTGGGATTGTTGAAAGCAAATTAATCAGAATTATCACAGAAAAAAGACATACTTTTCAACAGAGTATGAACTACCTGATATTATTCCTCCAATGCCTTATTATTTCTACCATCGCCCTCCCCTGCACCAGACCTCTGTGGCCATAATCAAACCGTTTCACACCATACCTATATGTGAGGACTGCTTGTTGGGATAAGGCGGGTTGTTCGATGAGAGACAATCAACGACCATGACGTCGAACATTTTGCCTAGCTCATTGGATTTCTTAACGTCACATCCGGTGTATGGCACGACCATGATGCTATTGTGGGCTGCCGCTCCTTAAGCTGCTTGGGCCGACCGAGACATACAACCCATTACTCAGTTGGTGAGATGTGATTCGGGTACACATTTGCAGAGTCAAAAGGTTTTGTAGAGAGAGTGAAGTTTGGCTTTGCAGAGTAAAGAGTGTGAGTGAGTGTTTAGTGTGTAGGTGAGTTTGATGGTAGAGTTAGAGGAAGGAGTGGAGTGGTAGGTGTCAAAAATTAATTTTTTTGGTATTTTTATATAATTTTATTGACTATTTAAGTATTGTTAACACAATTTATTTTTATTCTTAATTAATTAAGATTATGGTTCAATCCATTAAAAAAATAAAAATATGTAATTGAGATTATTTTTATGATGAAGATATAAATTTGTTCAGATTAACAGCGAACTTTTATTTGCAACAAATAATTATGTTTTTAATAGTTAAAAAAATTAAAAAGAAAAATACACATATTCAAATGCTTCAATTAATTCAATTATCAAATAGTTTAAACACTTAATTATTCAGTATTTAGACACTACTTATTTATTCAATATCATTCAAATGCTCATTCAGTATTGAACCCTTATACTTAGAGGAAAAAAAAAACAAAGGCCACCTAAGTTCATTATTGCGATAAAACGCCCGAAATAAAACCTGGACTGTTGTCACGAGCTTGAAAGGGCTGACTCCATGTTCTATCATTTCCTTCGGCTAAGAAAACAATGGTTTTTGCATTCAATTTGGAGTTTATGCTTGATAATTAGTTGTTTGTTTTTCTTTGCACATGTTTCTGATTTTTGATAAGCCATAAATAAACAGCAAAGATATAGAATTGATAAGATCCTCAAATTTTATTGAAATCATTTGAAATTTTTATTATGTATGAAAAACTAATAAACTTTATAATTCAAATGTAAATGGATTTGCTATAAAATTGAATAAACTTGTAATATACGTGAAAGATCTTCTTATCAAAGATTGGGATTGCAGCATATGTAATAATCATCGTGAAGCGAATCATTGTGCCGACTATCAGGAGAAACAAGGGTAAAACTTAACTGAGAATTCCCATGTCTGGCAGCTACCTCCTGCAGTGGTTAGTTATGCTTAGGGATGATTTAGTGGGAGTCTCCTGGCCCAGATTTGTTTGTCTAGTGGGCTTGCCGACCCCTAGTAAATAAAAAAAACTTGTAAAGTATGTTATCAAAATGAATAGAATTTGCGAATAGAATGAATTTCATAATTCATTTGATTCTGAACAGAGGGTGACAAGAACAAAGTATCACATTCTGATACAACAGGACTGGTGATAGAAAGTTGTCAAATCAAAAAGGATTACTTGATTCCTTAATTCTCAAATAGGGGAAGAATAACAAGTATAATAAAAAAACATGAAGCCATTGAAGACAATGTTTGCAAATAATAGCTTCTTCATCAACCCAATGGTACTCTCTGTCCTATGAATCCTAACAGATAAGCCTTCAATTTCTTTGCTTAGCACTGCAACACTTACAACATCAGCTTCATAGTCTCTAACTGGTGCTTCATCAACAGCCGGAGGAGGAGGAACCCACCATTCTATGAAACGACTTTTCTCTTCTCCGCATGAGTGACTTAGTTCATGTTTGCTTTCCTCTGAATCTGAAGCTTTTACTGTTCCTTGTTGCCTATTTTGGCATATTATGTTGCGAAATTTCAATTCATTCCAGGTAATCTCGCTAATGCCAGGAGAAGACAGTGCATCCTAAATTTAAGCAATTGTTAAATCACATGTAAATTTGTGGGAAGGGAAGGTTTTTTCACTTGTTATACTACGTAGTATATCTATACTGCAAACACACGCACACGTGGAAACGCGCATACACCCAAAATATCCCATTTAGTTTTGGATTCACAAACCTCATAGTCTTCATCAAACTTGTAGCTTCCATTTGTATTTACGCTCATAGCTTTTTCTCTTTTATTAAGAGATTAATCTGCAATATTAGATGGGTAATTGAGCTTGTAAATTATCAATAAAATAAAAGAAATTCTACATTGATAAAAGCAAATTTCAAATTATAAAAAATACTAAATAGAAACTAATAGTGTAGTTGGGAGTTTAGAAGGTAGAGAAATGATGGGTATTTAAAAAGAATGAAAGAGAAAAGAAGGTAGGGTGGGTATCCTTTCCTTGTTTATATAATAAAAAATAATAAGAGGGTAAAGGTACGTAAATACCTTTTCCTTGTTTGGTTAAAAAGGGTATGGAAAAAAAATAACTATATTATTCTTTATAAAATTAAAACCATTATAAAAAAATTAAAGTTGAAATTATTCAACATATAGCAATATCTCAATCCCCTTCCATACCTCACAAATTGAGGGTTATAATTAGAAATTGAGGTTTGGAGGGGAGAGGATATAGTACACAATACATTCGTCGCAAATATAGTGTGTAGAAAAATTCACAAACAAAATTCTTTAACTATTTCAGTTTTTTTAATTGAAACGATGATAATTCAAATTAAAATTAAGAATTTATTTCAAATGAAGAATCATTTTAACTATCTTCGTTCTACAAGATGATAAATAACAAATATTTAAAATAGAGAGTCACATATTTTACATTAATAGATATATCACTAAAATTATCAAATTTGATTAATTATATATATAAAATTTTGAAAGTTCTTCCTCTTGAGTTGAAAAGTTTGGTGCCTTTAATTCATAACTTTAAAAGAAGAGGGAAAAGAAAAAAGAACAATGCATAGAAAAATATGGTGAATTGTTACAGCCTACCCAATGAGAAAATCAAAATCCACTATCATCTAAAAAATGTAGGGAGAAACCTGAAGATAGCTTGTGTTTACATAGAAAATGAATTTCCAATCGAAGGAAAAAAAAGTATTTCTTTTGAGGAGTTAGCTGTAATATGCAAGAGTTGGATTGAAAAAACAGAAGTTCCTGAATAAATAAGATTTCAATTGAGCAAACTAGTACTAATGTAAGGATCAGCATTCCTTATACAGAGCTCCTTGTAAGATTTGCATGAATCAATTTTTTACAAATAATTTTTAGAGAAAAAAGAATATAATAACTATTTTGAGATTTAAAAAATCTACAAAATCAGATTCTTTAGATATTTTTCATTTATTTATGAATCAAACTTTTGAGAGAGTAGATATCACATAATGACTTCATATTTTTTTCCTTGTCATGTCTTTTCTAAAAAAGCTGTGAAAGCAGACATTTTAGCCTTTTTTTTGTTTAGTGATTTTCTTCATATTGTCTTGTCTTGTCTTCCCATGGATACATAATTTCTTCAACACGAAATATCAATTGTCTACTCACATGCTCATAGCTTTCTCGCTGATACAGATTTTGTGGATTTGTTGTCTACTGCTTGGAAAAATCGTCGAAAGTAAGATATAAGCAATAGAAAGAGTGAAGGAAAGGAAAAAGAAAATTTGCATGAGAAGTTTTTAATTATAAAAATAAAAAAATTAACCCATATTTTTTTACATCGAGTTATTATCGTTTTTGTACTTAATTTACAGTAGATTTGAGTTCGATTATTTTTTTATAAATATTAAAAACATATTTTGATAAATTACGTAAATATTTAATTATAAAAAATAAATGACAAATAAATAAATTTATAGCATGTTTCTAAGAATATAATTAACTTTCAATTGTCCAATAATGTCTGCCTGTTTCATGTGCGGTAAGTGAGTGGTAGAGACGAATCTAAGATAATTACTTGGATGGTAAGATGTCAGCCTAGATTTTTAATGATAGTGTTAAAAATTTATCAAACTAAAATTGCATGTTATGCCACTAAAAAATCTCATATACAAAGTTTTTTTTATATAAAATCTCATATATAAAGTTAAATGATCCATATAAAGTGAATTAAATATATCTCAAATATTAATTGTAATCATGCTCAACGTTCTGTAATATCATAAAATTCATTTATGTAATTTGTATAAAAAGTTTTAGTAATTCTTCTTTCAATATGAGTAACCAAATAATTTGCAAGATATTCATCTTCCATTTTCACTGAGAGTAGAGTGTCCCGTCGCAAGAAATTTATGAACGATGAGTATTAACAAATTATGATTTTTATGTAATTATGATTAATAAAATAGTTTTTTTATAAAAAAGGAAAAAGTAATTTCAATTTACTCTCACCTATTTTATTTTAATTAAAATTTACTTTGAACATTGTTCATTTTACTTATTGATTTATTAGCATTGTTAAGATGATGTTTGAAAATTGATTAAAGTATATTTAAATCATTAGATTTAAGTAATTTTTACCTTGAACTTACTGATTTGCTTTTTATTTTTCTCTTGGGAATCTTTAGAATTATTGATGCTTAGTTTTCAACTCTCTCTAACCATCAAATGAAATGTAAATAACCCGTCATCTTTTTGAAACTATAGATATGAAAAATGTACAATTACCAAATTTTACCTTATTATTTTCTTTTTCCTAATTCACCTGATTATTTTTTTTCACAAATTTTCTATTTCACTTGATTTTTCCTGTTTCACTTTATTTTTTCTATTTCATATATATTTTTCCTATTTAACCTAATTTTACTATAAATACCTATTCATTTCAAAAGCGCGCGTAGTTTACGCCTTGGGCGTACGCCTGTGAATTTTTTTTAAAGCAACATTTTGTGTTGCAACGAAACACTCCTGATATAGTGAATAATTCACTCTCCAATAGCCTGGTGACACGTGGATAACTCTCTTCCAATAACTGAATGATACGTGGCTATGTCAATAACGGGCACGTAGAAGAGCAGATAACGAAGCCATAATCATTCACAGACTTCTCGAACGCAAGAATGGAAGCAAGATTTCAGGGACTGTGTCGTCCTTGAACACACAACCAGACCCTTTGCTAGAGGAGCAGAATCTCAAGGATCGCACCATCCCAAACACGTGGTCAACTTGCCCCATGAACCATTATAAAAAGTCAAAGTATGTAGATCTTAACTCAATTTCAAGTTCATCACTGAAACACTAATATCACAACCCTCTCAATTTTCTCAAAACCTTGCACTGACAAAGGCATCGGAGAGTCCTCGGAGGCACAAACCCCTTCCCTCCTGTGACTCTATAGTTCATCCCTTTTTTTTTGTGTAGACTGTGGAATCCCAGACCTCCAGCTCAGCAGTAGATTTTTGGCATCAACAGATTGGCGCCGTTTGTGAGAAAAACCAATATCTCGCTAACCAGTAGAAGCAAAAAAATGTAAAGAACTCATCTACTTACCTAGAAACACCACCAGGAACACCGGCAAGGGAGTCGCCAGAACCAGCACCGCACCTACACAAAACAATACCTATAGCTAGCAGTCTAGCTCAAGATTCCCTGCTATGTCTGAACACATGACCTTTGGCTGTGACCTGCGAACCCTTCCGAGAACACGATGTCCTCGCCGCACGAAGATCGACTCACCTAAAAATCTCCAAGGAGACACCTCGGCGCATCCCGCTATTCCAATGATTCAAGCGAAGTTCCTAGAGCTCTCTTGTTTAGTGACGAACCTGGTCGCTGAAGTCCGGATAGGGGGTCGACAGCCTTCACCCCAATCTCCTCACCGCGCTGCCAGGCAAACTAGCCCTCCTAGTGATGGGCTCCTCATTGATAATCGTTCCACTGTGGAATCTTCGCCACCTCGTGTCAGTAAATCTAGAGGAGGCTCCTCCTTCAAAAGCAACCTCGGCCTAGACAAATGGATCGAGGAGATGGAAGAGAAAATCAACGAAGCCTTTAAACACCGGAATCATAACATTTTGGATGAACTCAACGTCCAGGACTGTTGTGCAAAAATTTATCTAAATTAATAGGCAAATAACTGAACGTTTTACTTGCAAGTGCATAAGGTTAACATAGTAGTATAGTGTGAAAGTGCGAGATCATTCCCACAGGGATTGGTAAATTTTGATTTAAAATTAATTTCACAATATAAAACTAGAGAAATAATAAATGGATTTGATTCGATAATGATAAAAGTGTAGGGACTTGATATCCACCACTAATCATGCTTCCACAATAAAACAATATGCCAATGGTTTAATCACGTTATGAATACCTAATGTTTTCAACTTAAGGGCATGGTGTATACTCCTTAAGCTATTGATTTCCCTAAGCAACGAGTTAGGCATGGTGTATGCTCTAACTCTTTTCTTTCTTAAAGGATTTAGCATGGTGTATACTAAGTTGTTCATTAAGAAAGCATAATATCTGGAAATCGACAAATACACGAGGCCTAGGGCATGATATATACTCCCGGTTTCCCATGTTGATTAACCCAAGAACCTGGTGTGGATTTCGTTTGTTACTATTGTTAAACCCATGACTCGGTCATCCAAATTGATTTAACTAACTAGTCCATACCACATGCATATGTTGATCAGACAAATACATATTAGGAATTCAAGAAAACAGGAATTATTCAAGTTAAACATCATAATATAAATATCGCAAAGGCGCCAATATTGAATTA
Organism: Bretschneidera sinensis; assembly: GCA_023935145.1. NCBI lineage: Eukaryota > Viridiplantae > Streptophyta > Magnoliopsida > Brassicales > Akaniaceae > Bretschneidera > Bretschneidera sinensis. The sequence continues at coordinate 76,194,032 of CM043704.1, forward strand.
TTGAGTAAACATAATCAGGGCTTCAATCATGCCCTACTAGTAAATTAGTTACACATGAGTTTGATGTTAAACATCTTTATAAAAAAAAAATAGAATAGAAAAGAATAAACCTGATGGAGCTTCCTTGAAGAGTCGTCAATTCTTCTGCCAAATCCCCCACCCTTTATTTCTATATTTACAGGCCTATTTATAGAGTTTAAGTAACCCTAGAAACATCTAGAAACCCTAGAAGTTGTAAAACAAAACCTTAAGCCTATTTCTAAAATAGGACCAACCGACATACTGTTCACTGACGCGCGAATGCACTCGATCACAGTATGGTGTGCTCGATCGCTGTTGCGATCGATCTTTCTTCTTGTGCGTACGAGTGCAGGTGTGCTCGATCCTTCTTCTTGCGCGTACGAGCGCAGGTGCTACAATTTAAGCAATTGTTAAATCACATGTAAATTTGTGGGAAGGGAAGGTTTTTTCACTTGTTATACTCCGTAGTATATCTATGCTGCAAACACACGCACACATGGAAACACACATACACCCAAAATATCCCATTTAGTTTTGGATTCACAAACCTCATAGTCTTCATCAAACTTGTAGCTTCCATTTGTATTTACGCTCATAGCTTTTTCTCTTTTATTAAGAGAATAATCTGCAATATTAGATGGGTAATTGAGCTTGTAAATTATCAATAAAATAAAAGAAATTCTACATTGATAAAAGAAAATTTCAAATTATAAAAAATACTAAATAGAAACTAATAGTATAGTTGGGAGTTTAGAAGGTAGAGAAAATGGGTATTTAAAAAGAATGGAAGAGAAAAGAAGGTAGGGTGGGTATCCTTTCCTTGTTTATATAATAAAAAATAATAAGAGGGTAAAAATATGTAAATACCTTTTCCTTGTTTGGTTAAGAAGGGTATGGAAAAGAAACAACTATATTATTCTTTATAAAATTAAAACTATTATAAAAAAATTAAAGTTGAAATTATTCAACGTATAGCAATATCCCAATCCCCTTCCATACCTCACAAATTGAGGGTTATAATTAGAAATTGAGGTTTGGAGGGGAGAGGATATGGTACACAATACATTCGTCGCAAATATAGTGTGTAGAAAAATTCATTCACAAACAAAATTCTTTAATTATTTCAGTTTTTTTAATTGAAACGATGATAATTCGAATTAAAATTAAAATTTTATTTCAAATGAAGAATCATTTTAATTATCTCGTTCTACAAGATGATAAATAACAAATATTTAAAATAGAGAGTCACATATTTTACATTAATAGATATATCACTAAAATTATCAAATTTGATTAATTATATATATATATAAAATTTTGAAAGTTCTTCCTCTTGAGTTGAAAAGTTTGGTGCCTTTAATTCATAACTTTAAAAGAAGAGGGAAAAGAAAAAAGAACAATGCATAGAAAAATATGGTGAATTGTTACAGCCTACCCAATGAGAAAATCAAAATCCACTATCATCTAAAAAATGTAGGGAGAACCTGAAGATAACTTGTGTTTACTTAGAAGATTAATTTCCAATTGAAGGAAAAAAAAGTATTTCTTTTGAGGAGTTAGCTGTAATATGCAAGAGTTGGATTGAAAAAACAGAAGTTCCTGAATAAATAAGATTTCAATTGAGCAAACTAGTACTAATGTAAGGATCAGCATTCCTTATACAGAGCTCCTTGTAAGATTTGCATGAATCAATTTTTTACAAATAATTTTTAGAGAAAAAAGAATATAATAACTATTTTGAGATTTAAAAAATCTACAAAATTAGATTCTTTAGATATTTTTCATTTATTTATGAATCAAACTTTTGAGAGAGTAGATAACAAATAATGACTTCGTATTTTTTTCCTTGTCATGTCTTTTCTAAAAAAGCTGTGAAAGCAGACATTTGCCTTTTTTTTTTTTAGTGATTTTCATCATATTGTCTTGTCTTGTCATCCCATTGGTACATAATTTCTTCAACACAAAATATCAATTGTCTACTCAAGAGTGAAAGGAAAGGAAAGGAAAAAGAAAATCTGCATGAGAAATTTTTAATTATAAAAAAAAAAATTGACCCATATTTTTTAAGTCGAGTAATTTAATTTACAATAGATTTGGGTTTGATTATTTTTTTCTATAAATATTAAAAAACATATTTTGATAAATTATGTAAATATTTAATTATAAAAAATAAACGACATAAATAAATTTATAGCATGTTTCTAAGAATATTACTAGCTTGCAATTGTCCGATAATGTCTGCTTGTTTCATGTGCAGTGAGTGAGTAGTAGAGACGAATCTAAGATTATTACTTGGATGGTAAGATGTCAGCCTAGATTTTTAATTATAGTATTAAAAATTTATCAAACTAAAATTGCATGTTATGCCACTAAAAAAATTTCGTATACAAAGTTTTTTTTTTTATATAAAATCTCATATATTAAGTTAAATGATCCATATAAAGTGAATTAAATATATCTCAAATATTAATTGAAATCATGCTCAACGTTCTGTAATATCATAAAATTCATTTATATAATTTGTATCAAAAGTTTTAGTAATTCTTCTTTCAATATGAGTAACCAAATAATTTGCAAGATATTCATCTTCCATTTATGAACGATGAGTATTAACGAATTATAATTTTTATGCAATTACGATTAATAAAATAGTGTTTTTTAAAAAAAGGGAAAAGTAATTTCAATTTACTCTCATCTATTTTATTTTAATTAAAATTTACTTTGAACATTGTTCATTCTACTTATTGATTTATTAGCATTATTAAGATGATGTTTGAAAATTGATTAAAGTATATTTAAATCAATACATTTAAGTAATTTTTACCTTGAACTTAGTGATTTGCTTTTTATTTTTCTCTTGGGAATCTTTAGAATTATTGATGCTTAGCTTTCAACTCCCTCTAACCATAAAATGAAATGTAAATAATCCGTCATCTTTTTGAAATTATAGATATGAAAAATGTACAATTACTAAATTTTATCTTATTATTTTCTTTCTTTTTTAAAACCAAAATCTCTAGTTTCTTCAATTTCAACCAATTCTACTTTTCACCTACTTTTTTTTTTTCACATTTTTCTATTTCACCTATTTTTTTTCACAAATTTTCAATTTCACCTTATTTTTTCTATTTCATATTTTTTTTCTATTTCATCTGATTTTACTATAAATACCCATTCATTCTTTCATTTCAAAAGTGTTCGTATTTTACGCCTCGGGCGTACGCTCGTGAATTTTTTTTAAAGCAACATTTTGTTTTGTAGTGAAACCCTCCTGATATAATGAATAATTCACTCTCCAATAGCTTGGTGACACGTGGATAACTCCCTTCCAGTAACTGAATGATATGTGACTATGTCAATAATAGGCACGTAGCAGAGCAGATAACGAAGCCGTAATCATTCACAGGCTTCTCGCACACAAGAATGGAAGCAAGATTTCAAGGATTACGCCATCCTTGAACACACAACAAGACCCTTTGTTAGAGGAGCAGAATCTCAAGGATCTCGCCATCCCGAGCACGTGGTCAACTTGCCCCCTGAACCATTATAAAAAGCCAAGGTATGTAGATCTCAAGTCAATTTCAAGTTCATCACTGAAACACTAATATCACAAGCCTCTCAATTTTCTTAAAACCTTACATTGACAAAGGCATCGGAGAGTCCTCGGAGGCACCACCCCTTCCCTTCTGTGACTCTTTAGTTCATCCTTTTTTTTTTGTGCAGACCGTGGAATCCCAAACCTCCAGCTCAGTAGTAGATTTTTGGCATCAACAGATTGGCGCTGTCTATGGGAAAACCCAATCTCTCGCTAACCAGTAGAAGCAAAAAAAATCTAAATAACTCATCTGCTGCCATGCCGCCTATAAACACCACAAGGAACACAGACAAGGGAGTCGCCAAAACCAGCGCTGCACCTACACAAAACAATACCTACAGCCAGCAGTCCAGCTCAAGGTTCCCTACTATGTTTGAACATAGAACCTCTGGCTGTGACCCGCGAACCTTTCCAAGAACACTACGTCCTTGCCGCAAGAAGGTCGACCCGCCTCGGCGCATCCTGCTATTCCAATGATTCAAGTGTAGTTCCTAAAGCTCTCTTGTTTAGTGATGAACCTGGTCGTTGAAGTCTGGATAAGGGGTCGACAGCCTTCACCCTGATCTCCTCACCGCGCTGCCAGGTAAACTAGCCCTCCTAATGACGGGCTCCTCATTGATAATTGTTCCATTACGGAATCTTTGCCACCTCGTGTCAGTAAATATAGAGGAGGCTCCTCATTCAAAAGCAACTTCATCCTAAACAAATAGATCAAGGAGATGGAAGAGAAAATCAACGCAGCTTTCAAACACCGGAATCATAGCATTTTGGATGAACTCAGCGTCCAGGGCCCACCATTCACACAGGAAGTTCTCGAAGCTCCGCTCTCGCCAAAATTTTGAATGCTACAAATCAAGCCCTATGACGGCTCGGCAGATCCCTTGGACCACCTATAACATTTCAAGATTGCCATGATCCTGCATCGGCACTCTGATCTGGTCATGTACCGAGTGTTTCCCCTGACGCTCGAAAAAGCTGCCGGTATGTGGTATTCCCAGCTGAAGCCAGGAAGCATCGGCACTTTCAAAGAGTTCAGCTATGCCTTTGCTTCTCACTTTCTCAGCAGCAAGAGACCTAAGAAGACCTTGGAAAGCCTGTTCAACATCATTCAGCATCAAGAGGGGAGACTTTGAGCCTACGTCTCAAGTTTCAATGCTGCCACTTGGGAGATCCCTGACCTCGATCCCAACGTTCATATGCTGGTATTCAAAAATGGACTGAGATCTAGAATCTTCAGCTCCAAGCTCACCAGGCGACCGCCTAAAGACATGAACGAGGTATTGACCCGAGCAGAGAAGAACATGCTAGCAGAAGATGATCAAACTTTCTGAAGAGAAAGGGAAGGAGAAATGGAGAAGAAGAGGAAAGACACCAGTGACCCTCGCGGTGCCACGCGGGTAAATATAAAACCGGCATTCGTTTCAAAAGTTTCACTCCTCTCAACACGTTCAGAATCAATGTCCTGATGCAGTTCCAGGATAGTGCAATCATTCAATGACCCCTGAAGTCACAGTGCCTCAATGGGGATCAAAGTAAGTGGTGCTGATTCCATAGAAACCATGGGCACGATACTGAGGAGTGCCACGCTATGAAACAATAGATTGAGGCATTTATCAATCGAGGGCACTTGAAGGAGTTTACCGAATCATGGCAAATAAGAAGGCTCGATCAACCCATAAGGAGTCCTGAACATTATTCTAATCAAAACCGAGAGCTTTAAGCTCCCCGAAAGAGTTCGAGGCTGAGCCGAGGAGAACTTAACCGGGGAGGTTAAGAAGTCACAACCACTAGAATCATCAAAACAATTTGTCACGGATTAGCTGCCGAAGGCAACTCTAGGTAGAATAGGAAAGCATACGCTAGGTCCGTGGCTTCCATCAATAGGCTTCATAAGTGAAGGAAGACAAACCAGATGATCTCATTCGCGGACGATGATCTAGATGGAGTACAGACCTCGTACGATGATGCCATGGTAGTTTCCCTTCTTATAGTCAACCACGATTACAGACGCATCTTGGTGGATAATAGAAGTTCGACGAACATCTTATTCTTTGATGCTTTTTAGAAGATATAGTTGAAAGATAATCAGCTAAAGCCAATTTTTACCCCGCTATACGACTTCTCGGGGCTCTGGTGTTTGCAGAAGGTAGCATAATCCTCCCAGTCACCTCGAAGATTGCTCCACGGACTACTATTGTGCAGACCACTTTCCTGGTAGTCAAACGACTGTCGTCCTACAATGTGATTCTCAGCCTCAATAGACTGAAGGCTATCATTTCCACTTACCATTTGACAATGAAATTTCTCACTGAAGATGGAGTAGGTGAAGTCAAAGAAAACCAGCAGGTCTCCAAGTCTTGTTATCTGAATGCTGTAAGAAGAGGAAAAAGAACTGAGGCTTTGCCCCTTGAAGTGGAAGACTTTAGATATAAGGTAAAAACCCTACGTGGCCGACCCATAGAGGAGTTAACCACTGTCCTACTTGGTGAAGACATCTCCAGAACAATCCAAATTGGCTTCAGTCTTCTCATGGATATAAAAAAAACCCTTTGTCTATCTTCTACAGAGGAATTAAGACTTGTTTGCGTGGTCAGCCTTGGATATGCTTAAGATTAGCCCCGAGGTCATCGTGCATCGACTAAACATGGATCCGAGCCACAAGCCAGTCGTTCAGAAGAAGAGTTCATTTGCCACCAAGCGGTAAGCTGCCATTAAGACCGAAGTTGACAAGCTACTCGTAGTTGACTTTATCCGAGAAATGGATTATCCCGATTGGGTATCCAATGTCGTGATGGTCAGAAAGTCAAACAGCAAGTGGTGAATTTGCATTGACTTCACAGATCTGAATAAGACCTGCCCAAAAGACAGCTTTCCCTTGCCCTAGATCGATCAGCTGGTTGATGCCACCTTAGGGCATGAACTTCTAACTTTCATGGATGCCTATTTTAGCTATAACTAGATCTTCATGCATGAGCCTGACCAGGAGAAAACAGCCTTCGTCACTGACCAAGGGCTGCACTATTATAAAGTCATGCCCTTTGGGCTAAAAAATGCCTGGGCAACATATTAGAGGTTGGTGAACAAGATCTTTCATGGGTAGATCGGAAGAAATATGGAGGTTTATATGGATGACATGTTGGTCAAGAGTGTCAAAGCCAAAGACCACAACTCTGACCTAGAAGAGGTGTTCAAGGTGCTTCGGCATCACCAGATGAAGTTGAACCCCAAAAAGTGTGCATTCGGAGTCACCGGAGGGAAGTTTCTCGGTTTTATGGTCATTTAAAAAGGAATAGAAGCTAACCTAGAGAAGATCAAGGCTATCTTTAGTATGACCCCCTCTCGGATAATAAAGGAAGTGCAAAGGCTGACAAGGCGTGTAGCGGCACTTAGTCGTTTCATGTCGAAATTTGCAAAGAAATGCCTTATATTCTTCAGAGCCATCAGGAAGGTAAAAGATTTTGTCTGGATTGAAGATTCTCATAAAGCCTTTAAAGAGCTAAAAGAATATCTGAGTTCTCTCCCACTTTTGACCAAACGTGTCACGGGAGATGAGCTCTTCTTGTATTTATCGGTTAGGTATGAAGTTATGGCTTCCGTTTTGATTAAGGAAAAGACAAGTGTCCAGAAACCCATGTACTTTGTTAGCAAAGTCCTTCATGATGTAGAGGTATGGTACCTCCCGATAGAAAAGATGGTGTATGCTGTCCTAATCACAGCACGGAAGCTTCGACTGTATTTCCAAGCATACACCATCGTCCTCTTAACAGATGAACCATTGAAACAAGTGCTTCATAAGCCAGACGTCTCAGGGAGGATGGTTAAGTGGTCCATAGAGCTAGGGAATTTGAAATCCGGTACAATCCCTGAAAAGCCATCAAGGCTCAGGCTCTCGTAGACTTCTTTGTGGAGACAACACTCCTGGAAGGTCTAAACAAAACCCTAGAACCGGAGATAACCGAGCAAATTCCGCAATGGACTTTTCATGTAAACGACTCCTCCAACAGCACTGGAAGTGGGGTAAGGCTTATCCTTTGCAGTCCGGATGGATTCATCATTAAACATGCTTTAAGGTTTGGGTTCAGAACTTCTAATAATGAAGCTGAATATGAGGTATTACTCACTAGAATGAAGTTAGCAAAAGTGATGGCCACTGAAGCCTTGGATGCGTACAACGACTCGCAGCCAGTAGTAAATCAGATGAACAGTGAGTTCGAGGCCTGATGGGAGAAGAATTCTCAATACCTTAATAAGGCTAGAGAACTTTTCGCTACATTTAAAGTATTATGGATAACTCAGGTTCCTCGAGCAGAGAACTCAAAAACTGATGCTCTAGCCCGAATCGCCTCCTCTTGGTAGACCGAGCCAACCCAAGCCGTCTAGACTCTCACAACTCTGAGCATTTATAAAGTACCTATGCTACCAGTGACTAAGAAGAAACGTGGGCAGACCCGATCCTTTGATATTTACATAATGATCAGCTTCCTGAACAGAAAAGTGAAGCTAGGAAACTTATTTCCTGTGCTTTTTGATACGCAATCATAGATGAACAGTTATACAAAAGAGGTTTTACAATGCCTTATTTGAAGTGTCTTGGGCCTGTCGAGGCTAATTACGCTATTCGAGAGGTTTACGAAGGGGTATACGAAAATCACCTGGGAAGCCGAGCTTTAGCCTTCAAAGTACTCCGTCAAGGATACAACTGGCCTAAAATGTAGAGAGATGCCACAGAATTAGTCAAGAATTAGAGAAGCTATCAGCAATACTTCTCTGTGCCCCTACAGGCTGGCGAACCCTCTTACCTGGATTGTGAGCCCACTTCCTTCGCCATGTAAGAAATGGATCTCCTTGGTTCTTTCACTGGGGCGCTCGGCCAAAGAAAATATCTAATCACCTCAATAGATTACTTCACCAAGTGGGTAGAGGCGAAACCACTTACTAGTATAATGGATCATCAAGCTCGAAGTTTTTTTGGAAGTCCATAGTTTGTCGATTCAGCATACATCGGATACTGGTCATGGATAATGGTAAATGGTTTGATAGCGCTTGGTTCAATGCATTCTGAGAAGAGTTTCACATCAAGTCTTAAAGTATGGGTGCGAAAGAACAAAATGAAGAGAAACCAAGTCTTAAAGTATGGGTGCTGCGGCCTGAAGAAGTCGAAGCCTCAGCCTCCAGAACTAAGCCCAAAAGAGCAAGGAAGCCATCAGTGGGCGCCGCGGCCTTGATCAATGAGAGGTGCAGCCTGGCAATGAGAGGTGCGACCTGGACTGATGAGAGGTGCGACCTCAAAAAGTAAGAAGAAATCCCAAAGGTCTGCGGCGCTGCCTGGATCAATGAGAAGTGCGGTGCCCACGCGATCCCCTGCTCCGTGTCATGACCTAATTAGGACTTTAATGATGTTTTAAACCTGAAAGCACCCTTGGACCTTTTGTATTATAAGTAGATCACTTAGGGTTTGATAGGAGGACATCCATTAAGGCTGTAAATGAAGGAGAAAGCTTGATATTCTTCTCCATTACGGTGTTCAAGCATGAGCCCCATGGCCAACTAATCTCCAAGCAAGGCAAATGGATGAATCCCTAGGTGTAGTTGTTCTTATTTTCATTCTGGATTCAGTTGTAAAGATTTATTGTTAAAACATTGTTTATGATTTACTCTTTGATTAAACAAGAAGAATTTAGGTTCATGTGATAGCTGCACTTTATGTTCTTCTTATCTTAGATTTTCTTAATCCATTGATTGCATGCTTCTTCTCCATATAAGTCTGGTCAAGTTCTTCTTATGTCAAGTTGTTTGGATGTGATTGAGTCTGGTAGATTTATCTTTTAGGTTTTTCCATTACTGCGATATTATCGTTGAGATATATTGTCGTTTCTTGATAAATCTATAGGACAGGTCATGTGCACTTGAATCGAAAGTAAAGAGTACTTCATAGTAATTACATTAGGGTTTATATGTGCTTTGCTTGAATATACACCAATTGCTTGTTTGGGATGTGAATCTAGCAATTGAGATAAAAACAATTGAATTGAGAGTGGAATAAGGCAACAAACCTAGGGAGGATTCCCGGAACCTTGTTGTTTCCATTATATTCTTCATTATAATTACACAACTTTTTCACACTATTTCATTATCAAACTCAGATTTACTCATTTGGATTTTATCGTTTCGTATTAAAGTTTACATCTTCTCTTGTAGTTCGCTTTTCCTTGTGGGATCGACACCTCAACTATACACAATAAGCGCGTATTAGTTTTAGCGTAATCAGGCCTTCTGTAGGGCATCAAGAAAAGATTAGATGAAGCCCTACGCGAGAAACTCATTTCATCATAGCATATGGCTCCGAAGCGGTCATCCCCTTAGAGATTGGGGTACCCTCGTTACGAGTACAGAACTTCGAGTGAACTAACAACGAAGAAGCCTTGCGGATGAAAACTGATTTTATCGATGAAGTTCAAGATAAAGCTCAGATTCAATTAACCACCTATCAATCGAGAGTGGCTAGGTACTACAACTCTCAGGTCCGAGAGAGAAGTTTTAAGCTATGTGATATCGTTCTAAAAAAACAAAGTGTCTCGTCCTCGAGAAACGGGAAACTCATCCCAAACTGGGAAGGCCCATATCGTATCAAAAGAGTTTGTCGAACCGGCACATTCTAGCTTGAAGAGTTGAAGGGCAAGCCCATCCCTCACACTTGGAACGCGGAGAAGCTTCGTAAATTTCACTAATAGTGTACACCTTTCGAGTTCTATGCTTCGCATAAGTTGACAATGTAACTTGTGAATGCCTTGGTTATCAATGAAAGAACCCTCATTTTCCAAGTTACCTCATCTCAGGCTCTCTTACCAATAACAATGAAAAAGTATTAAGTTTGCAAAGGGCGACAAGGTGACAGAGAAAACTAGAAATTTCATTAAGCAATTCATTACAAAGGAGGAAAAACTATTATAAAAAAGAAGAAAAAACTACAAAAGACTACAAGTCCTCAGGGATCGACAAGTCCTCCTTGCTTCTAGGTCTACCCACCACGGCCTCGTCTTCATCCCCCAAAGTGGCAAGCTCGAAGGCTGAGAAGTCGACTTCAGGATAGAGCGCCTCAACCTTCTTCTTAGCCTCCAAGAATCCCTCGAGGAACTAGAGCCCGACCTCCTCCTCCATGGCCTCTCGGTAGAAAGAGGAGTTCTCAAAGCCAACCATAGCCTCTTCCATCTCTCACTGAGCCTCTATTCGGACGCCATGGCAGCATATTCTCTTTACTTATGGCCTTCTTTTGCTCCATGGCCTCGGCCCTGGCCCGGTGGACACCCTCATGGTTTAGGAGAGCTTATTCCAATGAGCGTTATAGCTATTAGATGAGCCCGCATCTGTCATCCAGCTTTTGTTGGCACTAGGTCAGCCTTTCGCTCATATCTAAGCAGTGGTGCGAAAATGTCCCATTCACCACGCTCGACTGAAACAAAAAGTGGGAGAATAAACTACCGTGAAGCAGAAAAAAATCACAAGAAAAATTCAAAGGTAGAAACACTCACATGATAGGCAAAGGCCTCAGCCACGGAACAAAGGCTCTTAATAGGTTTCTTCGAGAGATCGATCATGTTGAGTGGAGGCATCCCTAGTACGAGGTACTCTCGAGCAACCTTTGGGTGAACAAAAACTGAGTTATCCATCTTTATGCCCTAATTGGGCATAAAAACCCTGACCTTAGAAAGATCCCCTTAGGATTAGGACGAGGGCTGTGTCTGCTTGGGAAGAGGTGCGACAGAGATATATACCTTGGCTCAGATGAGGGCTTGGAGGGGCTTGAGGTCTCTACATCAATAAGGATGGGAGAGGGAGCCCACGATCGCTTCCTCGACCCTTGGGCCTGTGTAGGCTATTTCTCAGCTTGTGCAGCCCTCTTTCTCTCCTAGGCCATCTTCTTCGCCCTCTTATTGGCTTTAGCTGTGGCTTCCATCTCTGCTTAGTAAAAAACACAAGTATGAATAATTGGAAACAAAAAAATTATAAAAGTATAGACACCTAAATATATACCACTTTCTAAGGTCCTCTTAAGACTACGAAGGTAGAGGCTACGTTTCGCCAGCACCTTGTGTTATCATACAAGACCCTCATGTCAATGGGCGTGGCAACCATAGCCTTTAGCGTCTCTTTCTCGTGGTGCAGGAGGTGCAGTTTCTTGCACTTCCCTACATGATCCAAACTCCAAGATAGTGGAACCTCGAAGCTCTTCTCACTCTAGATGTAAAAGAAAGCTTTCTTCCACTGCTTGATGGTGGTAGGTTTCATCTTCAACAGCCTCTAGCTCTGGAGCTAATCATGACCCACCCATACTGGCCGTGCTTGCTAATTTGGAAGTGGGCTTTAAAAACATTGATGTTCATTAGCCCTTTCAAGTCCAAGCAAGCATAGATGAATGCCATGATTTGACGCACAAAATTAGGCACCAGCTGGCACAATGCTATGTCAAAGAACCTCAGCACCGAGCAGATGAAAGAATGGAGTAGGAATCTGAGCTTGACCCTCATATGCTGTTCATAGACACATATCTTGAAAGGCACTTAGCTCGAGAGGACATTACAAGCCTTTTCCCCAACACTAGTGTTTCTCAGGATGTACTCATATGGAATATGGTACATGTGCCTGATGACCTCGAGCTCCCCCTCTTCCAACTTATTTGGCACATAATTTGCTAGGAATGCCCATTGCACACTCTTTTCCACCCTCATATCTCACCTTAGCTTGGTAAAAACATTATCTACCTCATCATCATCCTCAGAAAAAGAATTCTCTTCCTCTTCCCCAGTCCCATAGGGAACCATTACCAATGGCCCCTCCTGAGTGTTGTCACTCCCGGAGGTTTCATCCTCATTAGAGGCTCAGTATAGACCTATAGTCTCATTTAATTCCTTAGACAGTTCATGGTTGTCCTCACTATCACTACCATTACCACTACCACTAGGCTTATCACGATAATTATCTACTGAAGACATTATAAGAATGGGAAAGGGAAAACTCACCAAAAGTAGATCCTTACGGTAACTCCAAGCACTTCAAACCCAAAAGCAGATCACTCATTGTTCACCCCTCGATCCTCCCCATGAAAAAAAGCTCTCAAACTCATGTAGACTTCGAGGGCTCTCAATCTCTAGCTGACTCTGATGGCTCTCAAAATTTCTCTCTAAATGCAAATGAAGTGAAGTGAAGAAATGAGAGGAAAATCCTCTCTTATATAGAAGCTCAAGCGTGATTAACGAGGGAAATTAACTCCTTTTTAGCTGTAAAGACACGAATTTGGCATAACCGAGGTGCCGTTACACTCTCCAAGATTACTAAAAGCGTACCATCAAGGTATGCGTCGCCATTACATTCATTGAAATGACAACACATGCTCTAACATTTAATGACCCAACATTTAATTTTCTAGAACGACCCAACACTTTAGCATTGATTGTCTCCATAGAGAATTTTGACTGCTACTCAAATGCTCGGTCCCATGCTTCCAAAGCCGAGCATTTTGAATGCTGTTCAAATGCTCGGTCCCACGTCTCCAAGGCCGAGAATTTTGACTGTTACTCATATTCTTGGTCCCATAACTCCAAGGCTAAGCATTTTGACTACTGCTCATATGCTCGGTCCCATGCCTTCAAGGCCAAGTATTTTGACTGATGCTCATATGCTTGGTCTCACGCCTATAAGGTAGAGCATTTGACTGAGGTCCATATACTCGGCCCAGGTTTCACAAGTCGAAACACGCAACCAATGACACAAAGCTCTATTATACTTCCTCAAGCAAATAAATATACTTAAGGAAGTGGGGGGCCTTTGATGTAGTGAATAATTCACTCTCTAATAGCCTAGTGACATGTGGATAACTCATCTCCAATGATCGGATGACACATGGCTACGTCAATAAAGGGCACATAGCAGAGTAGATGACGAAGCCATAATCATTCATAGACTTTTCACACGTAAGAATGAAGCAAGATTTCAGGGACTGTGCCGTCCTTGAACACACAACAAAACCCTTCGTTAGAAGAGTAGGATCTTAGGGATCGTGCTATCCAGAGCACGTGGTCAACTTACCCCCAAAACCACTATAAAAAGCCCAAGGTATGTAGATCTCAACTCAATTTCAAGTTCATCACTGAAACACTAATATCACAACCCTCTTCATTTTCTCAAAACCTTATACTGACAAAGTCATCGGAGAGTCCTCGGAGGCACCACCCTCTTTCCTTCCGGTGACTCTTTAGTTCATTCCTCTTTCTTTGCGTAGACCATGGAATCCTAGACCTCTAGCTCAACAGCAGATTTTTGGCATCAACAACTCCCATTCAGCAAAACAATGTCATATCAGTTAATAATTTAGGCCTTTGGGGTTTTCTTCTTCCCTTTGATGATTCCTAAACCAAAGTTGGAAATCTCTCCTTTTGTTCTCTCATCTCAGTTTTGCATCTCTCTCTCACTTCTCCATATTTTGATTTTTCAATTTTTCTAGTCAATCTTACACTCTCCTCGACTTATTCTCTCTCAATCATAGTCATTGGCTTTCTAATTGGCATTGGGAAGTTTGGATTTCTACAATTTCTTCAAGAGCTCACAGTCATTAAGTAAGTCATTTTTATTTTTTACTTCTCTCATTCTCTCACATCTTAGTTCTACATCTCATTATCACTTCTCAATATCTTGAGTTTTCAGTTTTTCTAATGAATCTTACATTCTCTCAGACTTAGTCTCTCTTAAGCATGGTCGCTGACTGCCTGATAGGCATTGGGAACTTGGGATTTTTGCACTTCCTTTAAGATGTAACAGTCACTAGGTAAGACATTTTTAGTCAATTTCTTCCTGCATAAATGTATAAATATGTATTGTGATGAAATTTATGAATTTATTTGATGGTAGTTTGTGACTGGAAGTTCTATCTTTTGGGGAGCTTTATTTTGGTACTTTGTGCTGAAACTCTAGGCATATCTGTAAGCATGTCACTTATAAAAAAACTGTAAGTAGAAATTTCTTTATTTGAAGATGAAGATGTACAAAGTGGTGTTTCATAACTTTCTTTATTTGAACAATGAATCAATAATAAACATGTAACAAGTAGAATTTTTCTGAGGCATTTATAGCTATAAGATCAAGGTTTTGCTAAATATTTTGCTAAATATTTATTCTTAGGTCATAAGTTATGAAAGTTGGTTGAAAATTAATTTATTCACATTTATTTAAATTTTAATTTTTTTAATAGAATTTCTATCATTTAATTAATTTATTTAAAACGTCCCAACATTTCAAAAGACTTAAGCGCCAATGTCTCTAGGTTTATGCCTTACCTGCTTGGGGCAAAACATCTCATCCAATGCCCTCATCTCTGAAAACAATGCTCTGAACTAGTATAGACTGAAAGTTTAAGGTGAACTTTCTAGACAATTAAAAACAAAATCTAGAAAAAATATATTAAATAATGACAAAAAACTAATTTTTGACCTTTTACATATGTATAAAAAGTAATTATTATTTTTATTTTTAAATTTTTTGAAATAATTACTATTCAATTTTCATGTAATTACTAGTGAATTTCTCCGATTCTATGGTAACTCCCATGAAACCAAGTCCATGGTATCATCACTCGCATCAAAATCTTAAAATTTTTAGTTTTACTAAAATATACTTATTTCATTGTACTTGTGGAGGCTAATTTGACATAAGCGCCCAAGTTAGTACTAATAAATGAGAATTAAATATTAATACTATGGATTCGGTTATGTGAGAGTTACTACAAAGTTAGAAAAATTCACTAATAATTATGAAAAATTGAGTAATAATTTTGATATTTAATTTTTTTTAAATTCTTTTAAATAATTACTATTCAATTTTATTATAATTATTAGTGAATTTTCCATATTTCGGTAACTCTTAAGGATAACCATTCATGGAAATATACAATCTCCTTATAAGTGACGCAAACAGTGGCCTAGGGAGTTAGAAAATTCTAAAAGAATCCCAAGAAAAGAAGAAATTAAAAATAGGGTAAATGTCTATTTTGGTCCCTAAAGTTTGGACCTATTCACAATTGGGTCCCTATGGTTTCAATTTAAACAATCGGGTCCCAGACGAATGATGCTGTGAAAAGAACTAACGGGGCACATGTGAGATACCAAAATTACCCTTTAGGGATTCTTCTACCCAAACCTAAACCTAGAGAAACCACTTCTTCCTTTATTTTCGTTATTCCTTATTCACCTGCTTCTTTCCTCTTCTCTCTTCTCCTACTTTATTCATCTTCCCTCGTCAGCTGGTTTCTTCCTTTTCCTCATTCAGATTTCGTCATTCATGTTCATCCATTTTCTGGGGTTCTTTTCCGCGTCATTCTTCCATCATCTTCATCCGCCACCTAAGTCCACCTTATTTCTCTACCTCCTCTTCATCGTTCTTTGTCTTATTTCTAGATTCTTCATTTTCTTCGTCAATCTTCCATGGGTTATAGAATGGGAATGAGAAGCAATAATGTTTGCAGGTGTGGGCATCCTCCACGGCTAATCACGTCGTGGATTGATAATAACCTTGTTCATCGATTTTTTAGTTGCCATTAACAGGAGTGTGCCAGCACTTCGAATGGTTTAATCCTCCAATATGCCAGCAATCGAATCTAGTAATCCTCGGGCTTCTGCGAAAGATTTTCAACTTGGAGAGGAACCGTTTCAATTTTGATGAAGGTTTTATTGGTAGTAGAAATGATGATGAATCGCCCGTTACATCAGCTGTTCGAATAGTTCGATCCAACTATGAGGCAGAGGTTGTCTGCAACCATGGAACAGGAATGGTGCATGATCCAGCTAACCGAATTGCTAGGAATAGTATAGCTTTCTGTTGTTGTGTTTGGCTATGGGCTTTTATGTTTAGGTTGTTCATTTTTTTGGTTAGTGTTTAATATGATTGTTTTGGGAAGAAGATGCTGAGTGAGCTTTGATTGAACATGTATAGAGGTTGATGTTTAGTTATTGATTTGGTCTAATATGTTGTATATGAGAAGACATTTTAGTGAATGAAATGAAAGTATTTTGCAAACATTGTCTACTGTCATGTTTTGATACCTGTGTTTTGTATTCTCTTTATGCCCCGTTTTGATAATCCATTACACAATCCGAACAGGTGCAAATGAAACAATACCATAATAGAAAATAGAACGTAAAAATATAAAAATTCTTCATTGCTAAAATTTCAACTGATCACAAATAAATGCAATATTCATTGCTAAAATTTTACCTGAAAAAAATAAATGCAATACAAAAGTCCATCCAAAAAGACGTATCAAATGCTAAGTCTGTTACATCAGTTAGGTCCAAAAAATACCAATAAAGTAATCCACCATAAACCACAAAGACCAATCATAGTCAACATAATCCATCCAAAAACTAAGTTTGTTACATCAAAGTCACATGAACTACCAAAATCCACAATCAAATTCTAAGGTTGCTTGTTGTTTTTTTCCTTTTCAGAATGATTCTTCGCAGAACCACTTGCTTGCTGGACTGGTGAGGTTGCATATGTAGCTAGCTGGATTGGTGGGGTTACCAGTGTAGATTGACAGACTGGTGGGGTTCCCTGTGTAGATGGCTAAACTGGTTGGGTGCCTGTGTGCCTCACTCTTGTCTGCTGGGAAGCGTATTATCTCCGTGTTCGTGTGTTGCTCCTTGGTTGAGATGATCCACTTGCCTACAATTTGAAAAATATAAGTGACAGTATATTCCAACTCATATAGAATAAGTTATATGTATGTGTGTGTGTGTATATATATGTATATACATATATATTTAGTCAACATAATCTATCCAAAAACTAAGTTTGTTACATCAAAGTCACATGAACTACCAAAATCCACAATCGAATTCTAAGGTTGCTTCTTGTTTCTTTTTTTTTTCTTTTTCAGAATGATTCTTCACAGAACCACTTGCCTGCTAGACTGGTGAGGTTGCATATGTAGCTAGTTAGATTGGTGGGGTTGCCTGTGTAGATGGACGGACTGGTGGGGTTTCCTGTGTAGATGGTCAGACTGGTAGGGTTCACTGTGTAGATGGCTAGACCGGTGGGGTGCTTGTGTGCCTTACTCTTGTCGGCTGGGAAGCGTATTATCTCCGTGTCCGTGTGTTGCTCCTTATTTGAGATGATCCACTTGCCTACAATTTGAAAAATATAAGTGACAGTATATTCCAACTCATATAGAATAAGTTATATGTATGTGTGTGTGTGTGTGTGTGTGTGTATGTGTATACATGTATATACATACACACACACACACACACACATATAAAACCCAATGTACTCAAACTTATTAACAAAAATATATTCTAAAAAGGCCAAGAATATAAGTTACCATTCCTTGAGATCTTGGTTGGACTGGTGTAGGGCCTTTACGCTGTGTTACACCATCATCAGCCCTGCTTGTCTTAGGTTCAAATGTTCCACATCCCTAGATAGAACATAAGTAATAAGTTATAGAGTTGTTCTTCAAAGTAGTAGCATTATGTAATTATTTTCACATGTTGTCTCTTCTTCCTCACTTGAAGCATTTTCTAGGATGCACTGGTTGTTGCTCACTCTTTCTTTTATTGGCAACCTACAAAGCAAAGCAAAGAAAAATGTAATGAGACTCGAGCAAAATATTTAGAACATGTAAACAATGAATGCAACAACAGTTAAAGCACTTACACTTGGTATTTGAGTTGTAGAGTTCCTTTTTGAGGTACTATCAGTCTCTGGTCCCTTGCAACTTCTCTTGTTATGACCCATCCCTTGACAAACACTATATGTTACTGTACCACCTTATTGTCCTTCCTTAGAGTCTCTAATCATCTTTCTCTTCGGCCTCTCTATTGGTTTCCTAAATGGAGGTGGGTTTGGTGGTTCGTCAAATGTTATAGGTGTAACAACCCATCCCGAGTTGGCCACCCCTGAGACAGTGTCATCGTATTTTGAAAATCCTAGCACGACATGTATATCAACAAATAAAAATAATACTAACATAAATTCTTTTACATCAATCCTTAACCCTCAACAGGGGAGATACATCAATCTAATCTTTAAACATTATATACAACATAAAATGCATGAATATTTACAAATAAATTTTTTTATTTTATTTTATCATTAGTCTAAGGATGTAGACACGTATGTGGCTTACAGAAAAAAGATTTCGTCTGACTCTCAACCCACCAGACTATTTGTCTTGCCTATTACTTGAAATCATTATACAATAAGGGGTGAGCTTCACAAGCTCAGTGAATTAAATTTACTAGAAGTATTCATTTGTATAAATGGTCTTTCAATATTTAAACATTTGTATCTCATACAACTTGATACTAGCATTCTACTATTACTACATATGTCATAAAATCCATTCTTTGTCAATCTCTTCCTCTTATTTATTGGTTCACCTTAAGACCATCAATTATCTCATAATTACCTCATAATGAGGTTCACATCATAAAGTCTACGATGGTTCTTATCATATAATACTTCTCGGTTTCTTTCTCACCATAACTGTCTCTCTGTGAGACTCATTCATCTATAAATAAATTCACAATAACACATAACATATCAGCATTTCAGTAATGCAAATCAATATTTAAAACAGATGCAATGCATGAATTATTATTAGGGAACTTTTTCTCATATGTCGTCATGTTTTTATCTTAGACCGGTTGCCTTCCCGGTTCTTTCATTCTCATTTAGATCGGCTGTCTTCTCGGTTCTTTTATTTACATCTTGTCCCAGCTATCACGGTATTTATTTCCAGCATATACTGGCTGTCACGGTGTCCTTTTTATTTCCAGTATATACTGGCTGTCACGGTTTTTCAATTAGACCGACTGCCTTCTTGGTTCTTTTCTTTTCATTTAATGCATATGCATATGAACAATGATATAAAATATGCGTATGAACAATAACATAAAAAAACAAACATGAATTAAAATATTTAATTTTGACTATCCTAATTTTTCTCAAATTATATAATTTTTTTTGACTAAATTCATCTCATCCTGATAAAAGCCATAAAATGCACCTTAACGATGTTTAATTGTTAGCATTTTATGATTCTTCTCGGTCTATATTGCACTCTTGTGTTGATAACTCTTAAGGAATATTTTTGGATCACTAACTTATTCCAGTACAATTTTAGGTATTTTGAGTCCAAAGAGGAGAAGAAGCGATCGTTGTTTAAAAGCACAAAGGTTCTACGCACGACGAAGCATAGGAGTAGCTGTGGAGAGGCAAAACATGAAGAAAATTAGCTAAAAGACCAGCACCGCAGTGCCTAGAAACTCTCCCATTGTGAACAACCAGCTAGCACCTCGGTGCCCAGAAGTTTGCCCAATCCAAAATATGCCTAGCACCGCGGTGCTCCCTAGCAGCACCGCAGCGCGCACACGGATTTGCATCTCCGAGTTAGACTTTAATTTGGGCTTTTAAACATTAGAATAAACCCAAAAAAACCCTTAGAATCTTGTACTATAAATAGGATACTTTGGGTTTAAGAGAAAGGGGATCTTGGTTGAGAAGAAAAGCCAGAAAACTCAAAGCAATAGCTCATCCACAAAAGTGCTTAGCCATGAACACCATGGCTAACTAACTTCCTAGCAAGGCGAAGGGATGAATCCCTAGGTGTAGTTGTCCCTATCTACCCATATTTAGTTCAATTGTAATAATAATTTATTGTCAAACATTGTCATGATTTACTTCTTTATCTAATTATAAGATTTTATCTATTCCGGTGATTGTATCTTTTTTTTTCCTTGATATAACTTTAGTTATGCTTCTCTTATGTCAAGATTATTGGGTATAATTGAGTCCGATAAATCTAGCATTTAGGTTTGCCCATTACTGCAAATATTGTTGACAAAGATATATTGTCATTTCTTGATAAACCTATAGGATAGATCATATGTGCATAAATCGGAAATAAAAAGTATTTTATTACGATCACATTAGGGTTTATACATGTTCTCATTGAATATTTGCCGATTGCATGTTTGGGATGTGAAATGTGCAATCGAGATAAAAACATCTGAATCGAGTTAGGATTAGGGCAACGAACCTAGGAAGGATTCCCGGATCCTTGTTGTCCCTCTATCATATTTTATAACCTACACAATTACTTCATCATCAATTTCAGATTCTCTACTTATTTTGATTATATCGTCTCATATTAAGGTTTACATCTTTCTTTATAGTTAACTTGTTTCCCTATGGAATCGACACCCCAAAGCCGTGCTACAACAATCGCGTTACTGTTTTGGGCGTAATCAAATTTTTGCGCAATTGCCGAGGAAACGCGCTTACTTATAAGGAAGTTTGTCAACTCTAAGACAAGACGATACTATCTTTCCTTTATATTCCGATTTTTTCCTTTATTTTGTTATGTTCGATTTATTTCTTTTAAAATCAGTTGGTGTATGCTTAGACAGAGAGATTCGCGAGGGAGATTCATTAAGGGACCCGAAATAGAGATACCTTTCCCTTCCACATCCGTTAGTGAAACCTCGCCTAAATCAAACTCTAGCGTTCACCCCACAGAAAGTTTAGAAAACTTTGTTAACATGGCTGAAAACCCTAATGAAAATATTGCTAGGACACTTAAAGACTATCTACATCCTAGCCGGATAGCCACACCATCGTGTATTATGTTTCCAGCCAACACCTGCCATCAAGACTTTAAACCGGGGATGTTACAATTACTCCCCACTTTTGATGGCCTGGAAAACGAAAAACCCATATGTGCACATTAGAGAATTTGAAGAAGTAGTTGCGACTTTCCATAGTCAAGATGCAAC
Organism: Bretschneidera sinensis; assembly: GCA_023935145.1. NCBI lineage: Eukaryota > Viridiplantae > Streptophyta > Magnoliopsida > Brassicales > Akaniaceae > Bretschneidera > Bretschneidera sinensis. Next base: position 76,215,473 of record CM043704.1, read on the forward strand.
CAATGATATCGTGAGACTCAAGTTTTTTCCTTTCTCCTTAAAGGATAAAGCTAAGAGTTAGTTATACTCATTGAGACCACGATCTATTGGGTCATGGAATGATATGACCCAAGTCTTTTTTAACAAATACTTCCCTCAAAATAAAACTAATGCATTGAAAAGACAAATCTCCACCTTTGCACAAAAGGGAAACGAGACTTTGTATCAATCTTGGGAGAAATTTAAAGAGCTGTTAAGTATGTGTCCACATCATAGGTATGAAAATTGGCGCTTAGTGAGCTATTTCTATGAGGGTCTTACCTATAGAGAGAGTCAATTTATCGAGATGATGTGCAATGGTGAATTTCTGCAAAAAGACCCTGATGAAGCTTTTGAGTACCTCAATGAGCTTACTGAAAAAGCTCACACATGGACTGGACCTAGTGTTACTGAAAGCAAAAATAGGTCACGACCTATAGAAAACCCTAGTGGTAGAGGAATCTACCATCTTAGGGAAGAGGATAATCTTAAGGCCAAGGTCGAGATGCTTACTAGGGAGTTAGAGGCACTGAAAACGAAAAAACCAACACACATGGTTAATCAAGCTGAACCTTTAGAACCATGTTTTGTGTGTGGTGGGATTGATTGTCCTGCTCAAGATTGCCCCACATTTGTTGACATAAGAGGGTTGTACGAGGAACAATTTAATGCCTTAAGCATGTACAAGAAGCCTCAAGCACCCTTCTCTAACCCTTACAATATGGGGTGGCGAAATCATCCCAACTTCAGCTGAAAATCTAAAAACCAGTAGCATGCACAGCCCCCTAGATCATACCCAGCACCTTATCATGCACCCTCATCCTCTAGGAACTCTCTAGAAGACACTTTACATGCTTTCATAGAAGCACAAGGTAGAACAAACCAGAGGTGTGAGGCATTAATTACACAAGTGGTTGAGGAGAACAAAGAAATAAGGAGCCAAGTGTCTAAATTAATGGGCTCCTTAAGTGTGACTGAGCGAGGTAATTTTTCTTCCCAAGCTCAGTCCGTACCTCACGGTCAACATATGGCATAAGAAAATTTGAAAGATGTAAATGCCATTGTGACCCGAAGTGGCAAGTCACTGCACATTCCACCAATGAATAAATCCGAGGATGTGGAAAAGGGTCAAACTAATAGTGAAGCCGAGTTGCTTAAAGACCTTGAAGTGACCAAAAATCCTTTTAAGGCACCATTCCCCTAAGCCTTAAAATCCAAAAAAAATTTGGAAATAAATAATGAAATCCTTGAGAACTTAAGGCAAGTGAAACTTTATCTTCCTCTTTTGCATGTGATTAAACAAGTCCCTACCTATGCAAAAGTTCTCAAGGATTTATGCACCATCAAGAGGAAACACCATGTTAAGAAAACGACATTCCTAATTGAGCAAGTTAATGCGTTAATTGAGCAAAGAATTCCCCCAAAATACAAGGATCTGAGCTGTCCTACCATTACTTGCAGCATTGGAATTCATGAAATTGGACAAGCCTTGCTAGATTTAGGAGCTAGTGTAAACCTGATGCCATTCTCCATTTACTTACAGTTGGGGTTAGGAGAAATCAAACCAATCGATGTGGTATTGCAATGGACTCATGAAACTGTCCTTGCTATTGCGAATGCTCTAATAAATTGTAGGAATGGACTCATGAAACTGTCCTTTGGCAACATGACACTTGAAGTAAATATTTTCAATGTTGCAAAGAAACCCGAAGATGAGGACGAACACCACCAGCTTTACATGATTGAGTCACTTATAAATGAGGGAGTTTCCTTAGCTCATGATTATGATCCTCTTAAGAATTTTCTTGTTAATTCTGAGATAGATTTATTTGATGATAAAACTGATATGATTAATATTTGTACTATTTTTGACAAATCTCAGGATTATAGCAATCGAGCATGGCAACCAAGGTTTGAGAAGCTGCCTGAAAGAAGCAAGACACAAGTCCCCTCAAGTGTGGAAGCACCTAAGGTCAAACTAAAGCCGCTACCTAAGGGCTTAACGCATGCTTTTCTCGGTCTAGGTGATACCTTTCTTGTTATTATTTCTTCTGAATTATCTGAGACCCAAGGGGAAAAACTACTTCAAACTTTGAATGCACACAAATCAGCCCTAGGTTAGAGCATGGCTAATTTAAAGGGAATTAGTCCCCTAATCTGCTCCCATAAAATAAATTTGGATGAAGGAGCTAGTCCTTGTAGAGACCCTCAACGTAGGCTTAACCCCACTATGAAAGAAGTAGTGAAAAATGAAGTGCTGAAACTGTTAGATGCGGGTATTATATATCCTATAGCTGATAGTAAATGGGTAAGTCCTACACAAGTCGTCCCTAAAAAGTCCAGAGTCACGGTAGTAAAGAAAGACCTAGGAGAGCTAGTCCCTACCAAACTTGTGACCAGGTGGCGTATGTGCATCGATTACAGAAAATTAAATGCTGCCACCCGAAAAGACCATTTCCCACTCCTTTTTATTGATCAAATTCTTGAGCGTGTAGCTGGTCATCCCTTTTACTATTTTCTAGATGATTATTCTGGTTATTATCAAATAGAAATTACATTAGAAGACCAAGAAAAGACCACTTTTACTTGCCCTTTTGGCACCTATACCTTTCGCAGAATGCCATTTGGATTATGTAATGCCCCTGCTACTTTTCAACACTGTATGATGAGTATTTTTAGTGACATGGTTGAAAGTTGCATGGAGGTTTTTATGGATGACCTAACTATTTTTGGATCTTCATTTGAAGCATGCTTAATGAATTTAGAAAGAGTATTAATTCATTGTGAGGAAAAAGAATTGGTTTTAAATTGGGAAAAATGCCATTTCATGGTACCATCCAGCATTGTCTTAGGGCATATTGTCTCTTCTAAAGGAATAGAGGTTGATCAATCTAAGATTGAATTAATCTCTAAATTGCCTATACCCAAGAAAATAAAGGATGTGAGGTCTTTCTTTGGTCATGCTGGTTTTTATAGGAGGTTCATACAAAATTTTTCAAACATATCTAGACCACTGTGTGCCCTCCTAGTTAAAGGCAGTCCCCTTGAATGGACAGGAGCTTGTCAAGAAGCATTCCAAATGTTGATCGACAAGCTTACTTCCGCACTTATAATGTAGTCATCAGATTGGACTTTGCCTTTTGAAATCATGTGTGATGCTAGTGACTACGCTGTAGGTGCTATTCTTGGACAACAAAGAAAGGGAAAACCATTTGTCATTTACTATGCTAGTAAAACTTTAAATAGTGCTCAAATGAATTACTCCACAACTGAAAAAGAATTACTAGCTGTAGTATTTGCTTTAGACAAATTTTGTGTTTATTTAATTGGTTCTCTTATTCTTATTTTTATAGATCATGCAGCCCTCAAGTACCTTCTTACAAAGAAGGATGCTAAAGCACGACTAATACGATGGATCCTCCTCCTACAAGAATTTGACATCACCATCAAAGACAAAAAAAGAGTGGAGAATGTAGTGGCTGATCATCTTTCGAGACTTACTTTCGAGGACACTTGTGATGAAATGCCGATTAAGGATGATTTTCCCGATGAGCAATTACTATCCATTTCTTCTCTACCATGGTTTGCTTACATTGAAAATTATTCGGCTACAGGTGAGATACCAATGGATTGGAGCGCTCAAGACAAGAGGAAATTCTTATACGAGGTACATAATTTCTATTGGGATGACCCTTATCTTTTCAAGTATTGCCCTGACCAAATTCTAAGGCATTGCATCCCTAATGAAGAGATTGCAAGTGTCTTAGAATTTTGTCACTCCCAAGCTTGTGGAGGCCACTTTTCAATGAAAAAAACCGCTGCAAAAATTTTGCAGTGTGGATTTTATTGGCCTTCCTTGTTTAAAGATAAAAACACCTACTGTCGCTCATGTGAAAGGTGTCAAAAGTTAGGAGCTGTGTCCCGTCGAAATATGATGCCCTTAAACCTTATTTTAGTAATTGAAATATTTGATTATTGGGGCATCGATTTTATGGGACCCTTTCCTCCTTCCTTTGGATACTAATATATCATTGTGGCAATAGATTATGTATCTAAATGGGTAGAGGCAGCAGCTTGCCGAAGCAATGATAATAGAACGATAATCAAATTTCTTAAAGAAAATGTGTTATCTCGATTTGGTACACCACGTGCTATAATTAGTGATCGAGGTACACATTTTTGCAATCGTTCTTTTGAAGCTTTAATGCGAAAATATGGGGTGTTACATAAAATTTCTACTGCCTATCATCCTCAAACTAGTGGACAAGTAGAGCTCACTAATAGGGAAATTAAACAAATTTTAGAAAAAACGGTTAACACGGATCGCAAGAATTGGTCTTTGAGACTTGTTGATGCACTTTGGGCCTATCGTACTGCTTTTAAAACACCCTTAGGCATGTCACCTTATAGGCTTGTTTTTGGAAAGCCTTATCACTTACCTTTGGAGCTCGAGTATAGAGCTTATTAGGCCATCAAGTCTTTTAATTTTGACATAGGAGAGACGGGTAAGCTTAGGAAGTATCAACTGACCGAGTTAGAGGAATTAAGAAACGATGCTTATGAGAACTCTAGAATCTATAAGACCAAGATGAAAGCATTCCATGATAATTTTTTTTTGAGGAAAACATTTAGACACAATGATCGGGTGTTCTTATATGATTCTAGACTCCATAAGCATCTAGGAAAAATTCGGTCAAGATGGACTGGTCCTTTCATAGTAAAACATGTTTTTGAAAATGGAGCGGTGGAAATTGAGGACACTAAGGACGGTCGAATTTTTAAACTGAATGGTCAGCGCCTTAAGATCTTAATCAATAGGCTAGATCCGGAGGTGGAAGACATTCCACTTATGCATCCGGTCTATTTCCCTTAACTTTACCACACATGTACGTTTTCATTTATTTTTCTTTTGATTTGTTTGTTTTGTTTTTAATTACATTTTATTCAATCTTAATTGTTAGTTTTTTCTTTTGGTTTAATTTAATGTTTTAGATTTACTTTTTAACTTTATTTTATTTTTCTGTTGGCAACCAAGAACAGAATTTTTGGGCACCAGTGTGCACCTCGGTGCTCCTCAGCAGCACTGCGGTGCCCAGTACTAGGATCAGAAGCACCAGGCCCAGCACCGCAGTGCTCAGAACTGAGCCCAGCAGCACCAGGCCCAGCACCGCAGCGCACAACGCTAGGCCCAGTATGCTAAGCCCAGCACCGCAGCACACTGCACGACGCTAGCTCGAGCCCAGAACCTACCTAACCCTAATTCTGCACTATAAAAGCCATTTTACAGCCTTCTTCCTCATTTCTTCTTTCATAAAACCAGTAGCAGACTACCTCCTCTCTCCACTTTGAAACACATCCTTACTTGCTCAATCACTTACGCTCAAAACTTTCTTGTTTATACATCATTTCTTACTAAATTGCTCACTTTTGTTACTGATTTTGCTAGCACTCTCTCTCTAAAGCTTGGTTATAAGAAGACCATTGGGTTCATTAAGAACACTTCAAGAGGTAGATAGTTTTTCTTCTCTCCACCATGGACATTAAATTGGAATTTCAGCAAGAAGAATGGTAAGCACTTCACCTAGTAGTACACATTGTCCAGCACCTGTGCACTTGTGCTCACAAAAGGGAGTTTTTCTATACTTTCTCTTTAAACATTAAGGACAATGTAAATTTTAAGTTGGGGGTGGAGGAAACGTATTTCTTTAAATTGTTTGGTGTTACCTTCACTTACCTTCTGTTTTAAGCATGATTTGTGTTTGCCTTGGATGTAATTCACATGTCAATGATATAAGCTTAATTGAGATAACATACAACATTTAGAAGAAGTTAAATTTTGTTTCAATTCGAAAATACTTTAAGTGTCAACCTTGATTTGGTTAGTGACTCTAGTTTGTGGTAAGATTGTATGATTAATCTTAAGTACTTAGAAAATTTTTATGTGTGATTATTTCGTGAATATTTTTATGGTCTTGGCAAGCTCTAGAACTTACTTAATAACCACATAAGGCAAATTCCTAGAATGCACATTACTTAGGATATGATATAGGTCATTTTTGGACCGTTTGGGCCTTTCGAACTTACCATTGCTATATTTATCACTAGTCACCCATTTGAGCATTTTTCTTGAAAAAGAATTTGAGTTTTATTTCTTTCAATAGCCCATTTACTTACCTTTATGAGCCTAAGAAAATATTTTATCCTTACCTTTCTCTTAAAAGAACTTAGCTATGCACATTTGTTGAGCAGCACTTAAAGGGAGTAAGGATGGGAATATGAGAAAATATCACTACCATAATCCAAGTACATTAAAGGAGATAAGTTGGGGGTTGTTGAAAAGAAAAGAAAAGAAAAGAAAAGAAAAGAATGAAGAAGAAGGTGAATGGTCTTATGCCAAAATACAAAAGAAAAGAAAAGAGAAGTGATTTATGGCAAAGAAAGAAGAAAAGAAAAGAAAAGTGGTGATTTGAGAAAAATACTCGAATAAATAGTTGAAAAAGTTGGGTGATGAAGTAAGGTTATCTAGCACTTAAAAGCGGTTATGTTTAAAGCTAAAAGATTTAGTTCTTTTACTTGTAAATTCTTCCCATCCTTTCTTAACCTTTACCTTAGCCTAACATTACAAGCTTATTAAAGACCTATTGATCCAATGTAATGTGGTTTTTCTACAATAGTAGAGAATGGTTTGAAAAGTAAGCCTACGGAGTTTGTTCATGTGATTGATGTCACACAATTTGTTGTGTTTTTAGAGACCAAGACTTGTATTCATGAACGTGATGCATAAAATCATTTGAGTGTACGGATTATTGGATTGTGGTAAGAAGGATGTTAAGAGTCAATAACGATTGCAAGATCGATGTTTGGATTATTTTTGGATTTGAGTGATATTTAATGATCCTATGTGCTATATATTGTGTGCAATGTTTGAGACAAAAGTGAATTACTCTTGGTTAACACTAGTAGTGGTTTACTTTGTTTTTGACTCCCACCATGGAATTCATCTCTTGTTTCTGCTTGAATTGCCAGAGACTAGCAATAAGCTAGTTGGGGGTTGGCCACAAAATGCACTTCAACGATGTTTAATTGTTAGCATTTTATGATTCTTCTCGGTCTATATTGCACTCTTGTGTGTTGATAACTCTTAAGGAATATTATTGGATCACTAACTTATTCCAGTACAATTTCAGGTATTTTGAGTCCAAAGAGGAGAAGAAGCGATCATTGTTTAAAAGCACCAAGGTTCCATGCACGACGAAGCATAAGAGTGGCTGCGAAGGGGCAAAGCATGAAGAAAATCAGCAAAAAGGCCAGTACCGCAGTGCTCCTCAGCAGCACCGTGGTGCCTAGAAACTCGCCCATTGTGAACAATCAGCCAGCACCACGGTGCTCCTCAATAGCACTGCGGTGCCCAGAAGTTCGCCCAATCTAGAATATGCCTAGCATTGCGGTGCTCTCCAGCAGCACCGCAGCACGCACATGGATTTGCATCTCCGAGTTAGACTTTAATTAGGGTTTTTAAACATTAGAATAAACCTAAAAAAACCCTTGGAATCTTGTACTATAAATATGATACTTTGAGTTTAAGAGAAAAAGGGATATTGGCTGAGAAGAAAATCCAGAAAACTCAAAGCAACAACTCATCCACAAAAGTGTTTAGCCATGAACACCATGGCTAACTAACTTCCTAGCAAGGCGAAGGGATGAATCCCCAGGTGTTAGTTGTCCCTTTCTACCCTTATTTGGTTCAGTTATAATAAGAATTTATTGTCAAACATTGTCATGATTTACTTTATCTAATTATAAGATTTTATTTATTCCGGTGATTGTATCTTTTTTCCTTGATATACTTTAGTCATGCTTCTCTTATGTCAAGATTATTGGGTATAATTGAGTCCGATAAATCTAGCCTTTAGGTTTGTCCATTACTGCAATATTGTCGACAAAGATATATTGTCGTTTCTTGATAAACCTATAGGATAGATCATATGTGCATAAATCGGAAATAAAAAGTATTTCATTACGATCACATTAGGGTTTATACATGTTCTCATTGAATATTTGCTAATTGCATGTTTGGGATGTGAAACGTGCAATCGAGATAAAAACATCTGAATCAAGTTAGGATTAAGGCAATGAACCTAGGGAGGATTCCCGGATCCTTGTTGTCCCTCTATCATATTTTATAACCTACACAATTACTTCATTATCAATTTCAGATTCTCTACTTATTTTGATTATATCGTTTCATATTAAGGTTTACATCTTTCTTTATAGTTAACTTGTTTCCCTATGGAATCGACACCCCAAAGCCGTGCTACAACAATCGCGTTACTGTTTTGGGTGTAATCAAATTTTGGCGCCATTGCCGAGGAAACGCACTTACTTATAAGTAAGTTTGTCAACTCTAAGACAAGACGATACTATCTTTCCTTTATATTCTGATTTTTTCCTTTATTTTTTTCTGTTCGATTTATTTCTTTTAAAATCAGTTGGTGTATGCTTAGACAGAGAGATTCGCGAGGGAGATTCATTAAGGGACCCAAAATAGAGATACCTTTCCCTTCCACATCCGTTAGTGAAACCTCGCCTAAATCAAACTCTAGCGTTCACCCCCACAGAAAATTTAGAAAACTTTGTTAACATGGCTGAAAACCCTAATGAAAATATTGCTAGGACACTTAAAGACTATCTACTTCCTAGTCGGATAGCCACACCATCGTGTATTATGTTTCCAGCCAACACCCGCCATCAAGACTTTAAACCGGGGATGATACAATTACTCCCCACTTTTCATGGCCTGGAAAACGAAAAACCCATATGTGCACATTAGAGAATTTGAAGAAGTAGTTGCGACTTTCCATAGTCAAGATGTAACCAATGATATCGTGAGACTCAAGTTTTTTCCTTTCTCCTTGAAGGATAAAGCTAAGAGTTGGTTATACTCGTTGAGACCACGATCTATTGGGTCATGGAATGATATGACCCAAGTCTTTTTTAACAAATACTTCCCTCAAAATAAAACTAATGCATTGAAAAGACAAATCTCCACCTTTGCACAAAAGGAAAAGAGACTTTGTATCAATCTTGGGAGAAATTTAAAGAGCTGTTAAGTATGTGTCCACATCATGAGTATGAAAATTGGCGCTTAGTGAGCTATTTCTATGAGGGTCTATAGAGAGAGTCAATTTATCGAGATGATGTGCAATGGTGAATTTCTACACAAAAAGACCCTGATGAGGCTTTTGAGTACTTCAATGAGCTTGCTGAAAAAGCTCACACATGGACTGGACCTAGTGCTACTGAAAGCACAAATAGGTCACGACCTATAGAAAACCCTAGTGGTGGAGGAATCTACCATCTTAGGGAAGAGGATAATCTTAAGGCCAAGGTCGAGATGCTTACTAGGGAGTTAGAGGCACTGAAAACGAAAAAACCAACACACATGGTTAATCAAGCTGAACCTTTAGAATCATGTTTTGTGTGTGGTGGGATTGATCGTCCTGCTCAAGATTGCCCCACATTTGTTGACATAAGAGGGTTGTATGAGGAACAATGTAATGCCTTAAGCATGTACAAGAAGCCTCAAGCACCCTTCTCTAACCCTTACAATCCGGGGTGGCGAAATCATCCCAACTTCAGCTGAAAATCTAAAAACCAGTAGCATGCACAGCCCCCTAGATCATACCCAGCACCTTATCATGCACCCTCATCCTCTAGGAACCCTCTAGAAGACACTTTACATGCTTTCATAGAAGCACAAGGTAAAACAAACCAGAGGTGTGAGGCATTAATTACACAAGTGGTTGAGGAGAACAAAGAAATAAGGAGCCAAGTGTCTAAATTAATGGGCTCCTTAAGTGTGATTGAGCGAGGTAAGTTTCCTTCCCAAGCTTAGTCCGTACCTCACGGTCAACATATGGCACAAGAAAATTTGAAAGATTTAAATGCCATTGTGACTTGAAGTGGCAAGTCACTGCACATTCCACCAATGAATAAATCCGAGGATGTGGAAAAGGGTCAAACTAATAGTGAAGCCGAGTTGCTTAAAGACCCTGAAGTGACCAAAAATCCTTTTAAGGCACCATTCCCCTAAGCTTTAAATTGGAAATAAGAAGTATTTCATTACAATCACATTAGGGTTTATACATGTTCTCATTGAATATTTGCCGATTGCATGTTTGGGATGTGAAACGTGCAATCGAGATAAAAACAACTGAATCTAGTTAGGATTAGGGCAACGAACCTAGGGAGGATTCCCGAATCCTTGTTGTCCCTCTATCATATTTTACAACCTACACAATTACTTCATCATCAATTTCAGATTCTCTACATATTTTGATTATATCGTCTCATATTAAGGTTTACATCTTTCTTTATAGTTAACTTGTTTCTCTGTGGAATCGACACCCCAAAGCCATGCTACAACAACCGCGTTACTGTTTTGGGCGTAATCACATCATAAATCACATCAAATCATCCATCAAAGCTTGTCAAGATCCACTAAATTTCATCCCAAGTCACATAAAATCATCTATTAAACTTGTCAAGATCCATTGAATTTCATCTCCTCATAATTCGTATCAAAACATCAACCATAGCTCATCAAGAATTTCACTTATCGCTTTTATTATTAAATCAACTTATTATTCCAAAATATTATTTCTCACGTAATAATTTTTTACATATCCATAATTCCTATCATACCTATCAATCAATTGTTCATCTATCAACAAAGAATAAGCTAATAATTTATTTTAATATTATCACTAGATATTTCTTTTTTTTATATAGATTACTTAAAGTAAATCTAACTCACCACGTAGCACTTAAAGCTACCCGTGGATAACCTCATTGCCTTTCTCGCTCTTCTCACCAATTTCTTCCGGTTGCTGATCGTCAACACCTGATATTATATTTATTTTAAATCTAATTATTTCTTCAATTTTTCATAAACCACACCCTTTGAAAATTTTCACTTTGAATTATGGGAAATTTCATGAATGCTAAAAAAATTCAAAAATAAACATTACATTATTACCTTATATTTTTCTGATAGCTTCTCTTGATTCTCTATGAAATTTCACCGTAAAGCCCTTCAAAATTTTGCTCTTTTAACCTTTCTTTCATCCCCAAGTGTTTAAAGAAAACGCGAAATTTGAAAGAAAACTATATGAAATTGGTAAGTATAAGTTAACATTCGGATCTTAGTGTGTGTGTGTATATATATATATATATATATATATATATATATATATATATATATATATATATATATATATATATATATATATATATATGTAAAATTAAGTTCAACAACCTGCCACATTTTTAACACTTGCCCAACATGTAAATCCCTCAAATTTAACTTGGCAGCAGGTGGACACTTGCTGCCACATTTTCTTCCTTTTTTTTTTTCTTTTTACTGTTCACATTTTTTTAAGAATTATTTTATTCAAATAATAATAAACCTTTCATATATTTTTTTTTAATTCCACGTCGTACTTATTAAATTACTTCTCTACCCTTATTTTTCGAATACGGGTATTACAATAGGCCATAATGATGGGCCATTAAGTGGCTCAATGCTAAGATCATAGGATATAAGGTAATACCCAACATGGTAAAATAGATTGACATAACCCTCAGATTGTTCTCTATTGGCATATATTGCACTTATGCTATGCTTGCATGGGATCCCATTTAAAGCATGCACAAGTGTGCTTTTCTAGGCCAACAGTGTAGGTACCATTTCCACTCTCAACCTAATACCTCTTACCCCCAGATAGTGAGAGTACACAATCCATTGAGGCCAACTTCAATTTCTCCAGTTTAGCTTATATATTTGGATATAGTGGCCATTCATTGATAAGTGCTTAAATATTCATATTTAAGCCCACTAATTTACATTTGTTAAGCTCTTTGTCTATATATTTTAGTATATTTTACCTCACTTTTGTGTTTTACACGTTTTTATAGGGTCTTAGAGAAAAAAAAAACATTTTTGACACTTAAAGGAAGAAATCTGAAAATCCTGGAGCAGTTGCTAGCTAGTGTGCGATCGAGCGCACTCCTCAGTACGATCGAGCGCACCAGTGTGCAATTTAGTGCACATGTACGGGCGTGAACAGTAAAACGACAGAACCTATTTTGGAAATAAATTAGGGTTTTGTTTTAAAACTCCTAGGGTTTCCAGGATTACTCAAACCTTATAAATAGCCTTGTAAAACACAGAAAGAGGAGCTCCCTTTTTAGTTAATCTCTCTTTTGAGGAGCATATCTCCTTTTTAGTTTTAGTTTAGTTTAGTTCGGGGAGACCGGAGAAGGAGACCGTGGAGACGAATTGACAACTATTCTCCCGGGTTTCTTTTTTCCTTTATTTTATTATGTGTAACTAACTTTTTAGTAAGGGCTTGGTTGAAGCCCTAATTATGTTTATTCAATAATTCAATATTGGTGCTTTTACGATATTCGTGTTGTGTTGCTTGACTTAATTAATGCCTGTGTTTATTTAAATTCCTCATATGTGTGTATCTGATCAACGTATGCATGTGGTATAGATTAGTTAGTTGAATCAATTTGGATGACCGAGTCCTGGGTTCAACAACAGTAACAAAAGAAATCCACATTGAATTCTTAGGTTAATCAACATGGGAAACCAGGAGTAGATACCATGCCCTAGGTCTCGTGTGTTTGTCGATTTCCACAAATCTTATGCTCTCTTAAGGAACAACTCAGTAGATACCATGCTGAATCCCTTAAGAAAGAAAAGAGTTAGAGTAGATACCATGCCTAACTCGTTGCTTAGGGAAATCAATAGCTTAAGAAGTAGAAACCATGCCCTTAGGTTGACAAACAGTAAGTAATCATAGCATGAGTAAAGCATTGGCATATTGTTTTGTTGTGGTAGCATAATTGGTGGTGGATATCAAGTCCCTATGCCTTTAACTTTATTATTTCAAACTCAATATTTATTTATCTTGTTTTTATATTATTATTGCGAAACTAATTCTAAAACGAAATTCACCAATCCCTGTGGAAATGATCTCGCACTTACACACTATGCTACCATTGACTTTGTGCACTTGCAAGTAAAACTGTACGGTTATTTACTTAGGTAGATAAGCCTGCACAACAAGTTTTTGGCGCCGTTGCCGGGGATTGTGCTAAATTTTCTTTTCGAATTATTTTCGTTAGTTTTATTTTATTTTATTTTATTCTGTTTTGTTTTATTTTTATTTTTATTTTTATCAAAAATCATATTTATTCCTTCTTTTCGTTTTTTGTTTTTGTTCAGGTGTGCAGAGGAGGAGTTTCTGTCCTCATTGTGATTGAGCACACTCCTTGGTGCGATCGAGCGCAATCCCAGTGCGATCGAGTGCTGTTCTTGGTGCGCTCGAGCGCAAAAGCTCCAAAAAGTACCCAAGCAGCAATACTGAAACTACTGCACTGAAGCTTTTCAACTAATTCCTTTGAAGGAGAAGTACCAATGGCGAAAGCTACATATACTTATCTAGCTGCTATGGAGAGGAAGCTCGATATGCTTATAAACACCATGATTGCTCAAAACATCTCACCTAGTCGACGAGCCAAACAACTCAATGTATGTGCTATATGTTCTCGTTTTGATCACACTACTGACACTTGCTTTTTATATTTATCTGCAGATCAAGAGCAAGCGGACTATGTGGGACCGAAAAACTACAACATTTATGCAAATACCTACAATCCTGGATGGTGGAATCACTCATAGAGCAACAATCCAAATGCCTTGAACCTTCAAGGGCAACAAAGAAACTTCCACCAAGCAGCCCAAGCAGTTCCGGAATCAAAGACAAGTGACCTAGAGAGTATTGTAAGGCAACTAATAACGTCACAAGAGCAGTTCATGACTGAGAAAAAGCAAATAAATGCAAGGCATGAGCAAGCTTTTCGAAGACTGGAAGTACAAGTGGGGCAAATAGCTAAAGAACTAAGTGGAATAAAGCAAAGTGTTGTTGAGCAAGCTTTTCAGGTCCATCACGTTGATCCATTAGAAACTGCTCTTACCTATAGTGTCCCAAGATTGGATAGTGAGCCTGGATTTAAGAATGTTACTGATGACATCATTGAAACTATAAACCTTCTTGAGGCCCCTCCAAAGCATCCAAGTAAGTACACCGATCCATTTGACACTCCTGTGCCTTCTAATACTATTTTTTTCCCTTTTATTGTATAGGCACCTAACTTGGAATTCAAGTAATTGCTAGAACACTTAACTTATGCTTATATGGGAGAGAATAAGACACCACCTGTGCTAGTTGCTGCCAATCTTAGTTTTGGGTAAAAATAAGGCTTGGTCTGGCTGAAGACGTTAAACTTAGCGCTCATGGGAGGTAGCCCACAGCTTATCCTTTTATTTTTATTGTTTTACGTATTTATTGTTATTTATTTATTTTTAGTACTTTTTGTTTTCCCTTATTACGTTAGTTTTTCTTTTTTAGGGACAATGTGTGCATTCGTTCAAGTTTGGGGGTATGCTATGAGCCATGCCGACCCAGCTAGTTCTACATCTCCCAGGTCAGATCTTTCTATGTTATTCACACATTAAAGACAATGTGTAATTTAAGTTTGGGGGTATGGGATTCATATTCACACACTTTGTCCCAGTTTTGTTTAGATAAATACACATTCATATTTAATGAAAAACAATTTTGTGGTTGTTTACAACAAATATTATGATAAAACTTCATTAGTAATCTTAAAATCTAGAACACATAGTCTAGTAATAAGAATTTTAAAAGTTAGTTACATACCTCAAGGAACTTAAGAATTCACAAGTTTGACCCAGATCTGATACGAGCACATTAGCATGCATTTGTGTGGGGTATGACATATAACTTTAATATATATATGTTTCCATGACTTAATCGTAATCAAATAACTTGTTAGATAAACACTTTGGTATAGACAAATAAAGAGAAAAATGTCCATCATGCAAAAAGAGAAAATAAAATGCTCCTAATGATCATTAAATAAAATTTTCATTGAGTAACTGGACCTCTTGCCTCAGTAAGCATTGAGTGCTCACGTCAAAAGGTGGGGGTTTTTGCTTGGAAGCATTCAGACTTATTAGTTTTGTAGCATTTTTGACTCGAGTTAATAAGTCCTTGGGGGTGTCTTCACACCTAATGCCCTAGAACCATCTGGTTTGGAAGTCATTGGCTAAACACTCGCTACAAGGGTCAATTAGAAAGCTTAATGAAACTCAACATGGCAAAGATCTCACGATGAAAGAAAAAGAAAAGAAGTAAAAACTATGTCATCTTTGTTTTGTCTAACAAGGAATTCAATGAAGGTTTGGACACCGAAACACTATACAATTAGAAATATTTGAAAGTTCCATCTTTTTTTGTGCTAATCCACCACACACACTAAGTCAACTTGTGATGCCTTAAACTAGCCTTGTGTAAGTAACATGAACTTTTAAAATCCTTATTCATTGCAAAAATGTGTTTTTCTTATAAGCTTACTCATGAACTATCATCATGGTTTTCTGTGCAACCCAAGTTTTTAAATAAAACATGAATGCTAAATTTATCTTTGTTGTTTTTCATTTAGTTTTAGTTTTGTATTGCTAAGGAACTAGCAATATATAAGTTTGGGGGTGTGATAAGTGCTTAAATATTCATATTTAAGCCCCTTAATTTACATTTGTTAAGCTCTTTGTCTATACATTTTAGTCTATTTTACCTCACTTTTGTGTTTTGTACGTTTTTATAGGGTCTTGGAGAAAAAAGAAGCATTTTTGACACTTAAAGGAAGAAATCTGGAAATCCTAGAGCAGCTGCTAGCTGGAGTGCGATCGAGCGCACTCCTCGGTACGATCGAGCGCACCAGTGTGCGATCGAGTGCACATGTACGGACGTGAATAGTAAAACGACAGAACCTGTTTTGGAAATAAATTAGAGTTTTGTTTTAAAACTCCTAGGGTTTCCAGGATTACTCAAACCTTATAAATAACCTTGTAAAACACAGAAAGAGGAGCCCCCTTTTTAGTTAATCTCCCTTTTGAGGAGCATATCTCCTTTTTAGTTTTAGTTTAGTTTAGTTCAGGGAGACCAGAGAAGGAGACCGTGGAGACGAATTGATGACTCTTCTCCCGGGTTTCTTTTATTTTATTTTATTATGTGTAACTAACTTTTTAGTAAGGGCTTGGTTGAAGCCCTAATTATGTTTATTCAATAATTCAATATTGGAGCCTTTACGATATTCATGTTGTGTTGCTTGACTTGATTAATGCCTGTGTTTATTTAAATTCCTCATATATGTGTATCTGATCAACGTATGCATGTGGTATGGATTAGTTAGTTGAATCAATTTGGATGACCGAGTTCTGGGCTCAACAATAGTAACAAAAGAAATCCACACCGGATTCTTAAGTTTATCAACATGGAAAACCGGGAGTAGATACCATGTCTTATGTCTCATGTGGTTGTCGATTTCCACAAATCTTATGCTTTCTTAAGGAACAACTCAGTAGATACCATGCTGAATCCCTTAAGAAAGAAAAGAGTTAGAGTAGATACCATGTCTAACTCGTTGCTTAGGGAAATCAATAGCTTAAGGAGTAGATACCATGCCCTTAGGTTGACAAACAGTAGGTAATCATAGCATGAGTAAAGCATTGGCATATTGTTTTGTTGTGGTAGCATAATTGGTGGTGGATATCAAGTCCCTATGCCTTTATCTTTATTATTTCAAATTCAATATTTATTTCTTTTGTTTTTATTTTATTATTGTGAAACTAATTCTAAAATGAAATTCACCAATCCCTGTGGAAACGATCTCGCACTTGCACACTATGCTACCATTGACTTTGTGCACTTGCAAGTAAAACTGTACGGTTATTTACTTATTTATTTAGGAAACGTGCAACATTCATGCCTCCTTATCAAAGCTTTTTTCTTAACAAACCTACCTATAAGTTTCTTCCTTATAGTTTCCAAAATCTTAGTTATAGGCGGGTCCCTAGATGGAAGGATGAAACTATTAAAAGTTTCACACAAATTGTTGAGCAGCATGTTAAACTTGGTATGTGGCAAGAATGCATGCTTAGACCAAAACCTAGGCTCATGCTCCATTATCCATTTGTAAGCATTGTCATCCAAATCCTTCATTTTCTCCATATGACTCTCAAACTAATTTTTAGTTGTTAATTTTGCTGCTGCCTCAAAGATGTTTCAACTATTTTCCTTTAATTTTTCTTTTTCATGTTGGCATACATATGCCTCAGACGGAATCTATTAGACCATATCTTCAAATGCTGGCAGTAAGCCCTAAAAGACATTGGAAAGATAGTTAATATAAACTTATGGAATATTTACTATAATGATTAATATAAACTTATGGAATATTTACTATAATGATAATTATACATTATGTTGATCACTATTGAAGATCTATCTTCTTTCATTGACAGTGTTAATGTGTGCAATGAGCTTGACTAGAAACCATGACTACACTTCCTTGGTTTTAGCCTCCGTAACTGAATATGCAATGGCGAATATGTCTCATTTCCATCAGCACCAATTGCAACAAGTACTGACTATGTGCTAGAGGCTTTAGATGACATTCATCAAGGCCTATTAATGGCCTACACCCAACCAAGAACCCTTTCTTGTAAGCCTCAAAACAAATGTACAGCCTTTTGAACACTGGTGGAGAATAATTTATGTCACAAAGTATATCAACTGTGCTACCAGGGTATGATCTTTTTTATCTTTTCACAATAATCCCATAACCTTCTATACTGATCGTTGTAGCTCCTATATATTTATTTAAGTGTTCTTAGCCCTTCAAGCCTTCATGCCATAAATATCAACACCAAAGTCATGCATTGTATCTCTCACAATAGGCATAGGCTTATGAGTTGGATAATTTCTAAACTTCTCCATGTAGTGTTTTACCAAAACTTTGGGCTACAATATTTGTAATATCTTGTTCTTGGACATGAGTGGGTTGGTCTTAGAGTCTTAATCTAATATGTGGAGGAGTCTCTCAACCTTGGAGCATATAACACTTAGTTGTAAGTCTTGTGACAACACTTCACCCTCACCTTTACTTTATCATTTTTTACAAATTGGATTGCACACTCTTTCAGAATTGAGTACCTAATGACTGTTTCTCTCAAAATTGCCTTCGAACCATAACATGCCCATCTTCAATTTAGGATCCCCCATGTCTGTTTCAGGGTTGAATTCAGATCACCCTGACCCATTATCTTCATTATTAGAATTCCGAGGGTTGTGCAAGTCATCTGACCCAGTATAGTTAGAACTATCATCATTTACTCTCTCATCAGGCTCAACTCCAAAAAAAATTGCACCTTTATAACTGCCAACGTTGTTCCCCCCAATCTCAAAACTAGTAAGCCCTTCGTCAACATTATCCTCCCAGACTATGTCATCCTCACCAAGCCCATCATCGTCATTAACTTTGAAGTCATAGCCACTGCCATCATATTCACCACTAGAAGAACCATCACCCTCCTCATTATGTAGAGTCTCTCTATCCCCATAAAACTCAACTTTGAACACCATAATCATTGTTAGAATCCCCACCATTATGAAACTTTTCACCATGAACACTATCATCATTACCAGACTCCTCCTTATCTATAAATATTTGCACGTGTTGTGCGTTTATTTACCCAAATAAATAAGCAAATAATTGAACATTTTTTACTTGCAAGTGCACAAAGTCAACAGTAGCATAGTGTGCAAGTGCGAGATCATCTCAATAGGGATTGGTGAATTTCGTTTTAGAATTAGTTTCACAATGTAACAATTGATAGAAATAAATATTAAGTCTAGATTGATAATGATAAGAACATAGGGCTTTGATATCCACCACTACTCATACTTTAAGTAATGTGCCAATGCTCTAGCCCTACCATGAATACCTAATGGTTATCAATCTAAGGGCATGGTATCTACTCCTTAAGCTATTAATCTCCCTACGTAACGAGTTAGGCATGGTATCTACTCTAACTTTTTTCTTTCTTAAGGGATTCAGCATGGTGTATACTGAGTTGTTCCTTAAGAGAGCATAAGGTCTGTGGAAATCAACAACCATATGAGACGTAGGGTATGGTGTATACTCCCGGTTTCTCATGTTGATTAACCCAAGAATCCAGCGTGGATTTCTTTTGTTACTATCGTCAGACCCAGGACTCAGTCATCCAAATTGATTTAACTAACTAATCTATACCACAGGCATACGTTGATCAGATACACACATATGAGGAATTCAATAAAAATAGACATTAATCAATTAAAGCATCATAACATGGCTATTTGCAAAGACAATCAATGAATATATATATATGGAAAAGCATAATTAGGGCTTCAGTCGAGCCCTATTAAGAGTTAGTTACATATGCTGTTTATGATAAACATCCTCATAACATAAACTAAAACCGAAAAATAAAACCCGAAGAATACTATAGAGAAGGGTCGTTAATTCCTCTCCAAAGCTTACAACTTCAAGCCAAAGTAAAAGATAAAAGAAAAATCTATTTTCTGTGTTTTACAAGCCTATATACAGGGTTCTAAGGATGTCTCAAAACCTTAATTTCCAAAATAGGTCCGGAAGAACTCTTTCCAAAATGGCTCTGCCGTCTCTCTGTGCATGTGCGCTCAATCGCTGGCTTCTGTGCTCGAGCGCATGGGTTTGCTTGAGCCTTCTATATGTGCACACGATTTCTTGTGCGCTCAATCGTGGACATGTTGCGCTCGATCGCACTAGCTTTTTCCAGATCTTCAGTTTTCTTTGTTTAAAGCTTCAAAATGCTTTCTTTTCTTAATAAAAAACACAGAAAACACAAAAATCAAGTAAAACATAATAAAATATGTAAACAAAGAGCTTAACAAATGTAAATTAAGGGGCTTAAATATGAATACTTAAGCACTTATCATACTCCCAAACTTACATATTGCTAGTTCCTTAGCAATACAGAACCAAAAACTAACTGAAAAAATAAAATTAAAGATAAACTCATCATTCATATTATGTTAAAAATTTGGGTTGCACACAAAACCATGATATTTGTTCATGAGTAGGCTTAAAATATAAACACATCTTAATAAGAGTTTTAAATTCAAATTACTTACACAAGGCTAGTTTAAGGTATCACAAGTTTGACTTAGTTTGTGGTGAATTAGCACAAAAAGATGAAGCTTCCAAATATCTCTGCTGTATAGTGTTTCAGTGTTTTAACATTCATTGAATTTCCTATCAGAATGAATACTAGTGGCACAGTTTTATTTATTTTTCTTTTATCATGAGCTTTTTGCCAAGTTGAGTTTCATTAAGCTTTCTAATTGACCCATGTAGCGAGTGTTTAGCCAATGACTCCCAGACTAGTTGGTTTTAGGGAATTAGGTGTGATTACGCCCAAAGTATAATGCGATAGTTGTAGCACGGCTTTGGGGTGTCAATTCCACAGGGAAACAAGTTAACTATAAAAGAAGGTGTGAACCATAACACAAACGATAAAGATTTAAGTGAGAGAATATGAACTTTTGGTAATGAAGTGATAGTATAAAACAGATTGTAAAAAATAATAGGGAGACAACAAGGATTCGGGAATCCTTCCTAGGTTCGTTGTCCTATCCCTAACTTGATTAAGTTATTTTTATCTCGGTTGCAAGTTTCACATCCCAAACATGCAACCGGCAAGTATTCAATGAGCACATATATAAACCCTAATATGATTGTTATGAAATACTTCTTCGATTTATGCACATATGATCTATCCTATAGGTTTATCAAGAAACGACAATATATCTTTGTCGACAACATTGCAGTAATGGACAAACCTAAAGGCTAGATTTACCAGACTCAATTATACCCAAACAATCTTGACATAAGAGAAGCATGACTAAATTTATATCAAGGAAAAAGATACAATCACCGGAATAGATAAGATCTTATAATTAGATAAAGAAGTAAATCATGACAATGTATGACAATAAATTCTTATTACAACTGAATCAAATAAGGGAAGATAGAAACAACTACACATAGGGATTCATCTCTTCGCCTTGCTTGGAAGTTAGTTAGCCATGGTATTCATAGCTAAACACTTTTATGGATGAGAGCTGCTGCCTTTATTTCTAGGTTTTTCTCCACAACTAATATGCCTTCTCTTAAGCCCTAAGTGTCCTATTTATAGAACAAGGGTCCAAGGGGTGTTCTTGGGTTTTAATCTAATGTTTAAAACCCTAATTAAAGTCTAACTCGGAGATGTAATCCGGTGTGCGCGCTGCGGTGCTGCTTGAGGAGCACCGCAGTGCTAGGCATAATCTAGCTGGGTGAGCTTCTGGGCACCACGGTGCTGGCTGAGGGACACCGCGGTGCTGGCTGCTTGTTCACCATATGGGAGCTTCTGGGCACTGCGGTGCTGGGCTGTGCTTGATTTTCTTCATGCTTTGCCTCTTCGCAGCCACTCCTATGCTTCGTCGTGCATACAACCTTGGTGCTTTTAAACAATGATCGCTTCTTCTTCTTTTTGGGCTCAAAGTATCTAAAAATGCACTGAAATAAGTTAATGGTCCAATAATATTACTTAAGAGTTATCAACACATAAAAGTACAATAAAGACCGAGAAGAATCATAAAATGCTAACAATTAAACATCGTTGAGATGTATTTTATGACTCTTATCACAAACCCCAACTAGTTTATTGCTAGTCCCTAGCAATTCAAGTGGAAATAAGAGATGAAATCCATGGTGGGAATCGAAATCAAGTAAAGCAATATCAGTGTTAACCAAGAGTAATTCACTTTTGTCTCAAAAATTTCACATAACATATAGCACATAGAATAACTTAAATTCACCCAAGTTTAAAAGTAATCCAAACATCAATCTTAAAATCGTTTTTGACTCTTAACATCCATCTTACCACAATCCATTAATCCGAACATCTGGATGATTTTATGCATAAGAATCGTTAATACAAGTCTTGGCCTCTAAAACATGATAAATTTCGTGACATCAATCACAAAAACAAGCTCCATAGGCTTACATTTCAAACCACTCTCCACTATTATAGAAAAAATCACATTATATTGGATCAATAGGTCTTTAATAAGCTTGTAATGTTAGGCTAAGGTAAAGTTTAAGAAAGAATAGGAAGGATTCACAAGTAAAAGAACTCAATCTATTAGCTTTAAACACAACCTCTTTTAAGCACTAGATAACTTTACTTCATCACCCAACTTTTTCAACTATTTGTTCGAGCATTTTTCTCAAATCACCACTTTTCTTCTTTCTTTGTCATAATTCACTTCTCTTTTCTTTTTCTATTCTTTTCTTATTTCTTTGCCATAATTCACTTCTATTTTCTTTTCTTTTGTATTTTTGGCATAAGACCATTCACCTCATTTTTCATTCTTTTCTTTTCCTCAACCCCCAACTTATCTCATTTATTGTACTTAGGTTATGGTAGTGATATTTTTTCATATTCCCATCTTTACTCCTTTTAAGTGCTCCTCAACAAATGTGCATAGCTAAATTCTTTTAAGAGAAAGGTAAGGATAAATATTTTCTTAGGCTCATAAAGATGAGTAAATGGGCTATTAAAAGAAATAAGGCTCAAATTCTTTTTCAATAAAAAGGCTCAAATGAGTGACTAGTGATAAATATAGCAATGGTAAGTTCGAAAGGCTCAAACGGTCCAAAAATGGCCTATATCATATCCTAAGTAATATGCATTCTAGGAATTCACCTCAAGTGGTTATCAAGTAAGTTCTAGAGCTTGTCGAGACCGCAAAAGTATTCACAAAGCAATCACACATAAAAATTCTCTAAATGTTTAGGACTAATCATACAATCTTACCACAAACTAGAGTCTCTAACCAAATGAAGATTGACGCTTAAATTAATTTCAAACCAAAGCAAGGTTTAACTTCTTCTAAATGCTAGATGCTATCTCAATCAAGTTCATATCATTGACATGTGAATTAACTCTAAGGCTAACACAAAACATGCTTAAAACAAAAGGTAAGGAAAGGTAACACCAAGCAATTTTTAAAGAAAATGCGTCTCCACCCCCAACTTAAAATTTACATTGTCCTCAATGTTAAAGAGAAGGTAAAGAAAAACTCCCTTTATAAGCACGAGTGCACATGTGCTGAAAAATGTGTACCACTAGGTGAATTTGCTTGCCATTCTTCTTGAAATTCCAATCTACAACATAGAATACGACAACAAAAAGGAAAGTAGCTATGGTGTACCCTGAAGATTCCCCATATGTTAGGTTAGCACATGAAATGAAGAAAAATCACTAAAATGAGAAAAAGAAAATAACGAAAGATAAACTAAGGAAAAGGGAAAATAAGAGATAGAACCCAAAAGTATTCCTCTAAATCTCTTCATCATTTGCATTCCCTTCACTCTCTTCAACTTCCTCGGGAAGTGGATCAAAAGACGAACCCGGATAGGGTGGCAAAGTAGGAAAATGACCAATATTACAACCAGTAGTGGAGGCAAGGTGTTGGTACATCTGACCAAAAGAGGAGTTAACCACTGCTTGATAATCAGCTTGTCGAGCCAAAAATTGGTCTTGACGATCTAACCTAACAAGAAATAATGTCTGCTGACTCTCTATCTGCTTAAGTCGCTTGGCAACCGTGAAATACCTAGAGGTGGGGGAATGAGCAGCAAATACTGACTCATTTCTCGGAATTGGTGGCCTGGAGGTTTTAATCTGAGCTAGCAGGATATCATCAATGGGTCTTTTAGGTGGTTGAGTCTCCTCATCAGGGCTGTATTGGACCCCAACTCGGATGCACAATTAGGTTATTAAAGAAGGAAAATATAATCCGAGCTTTTGTCTAATAGTGTGTTTGATCGAATCATAGATGACTCGGCCTACATTGATAGTCATGCCCATCAAAATTGCATAGATTAACACAGCTCACTCAACAGTTAAGGCACTATAGTGTAAAACAGGCATAATCCACTGACATATAAAATATTGCCAAGCCCTAGCAGTGGCATTGAGAGAAGTATCGGGTAAAGTGACAGCGATATCACCCGTCATTTTTCATGTAGTGCCCAGAATGCAAAGGGTAGTGCAAATCTCGTCATAATTGATGGTAGACACATATTCACTATACTCACTAAGTTCAATGTCAGGTAATCCATAGAAGCTATTAATGGTTGAGCTGCTAAAAGAAAGGGTTCGCCCCCTGACTCTTACTTTCCCATTCCTATGCTCGGGTACATTGGCGTAAAATTCTCTAACCAAATTCGGGAGGGAGGTCTTGTAAATATACTCCAATTCCTATCTAGAATCATTCTAAATAAGGTTGGATTACCCCTCTCGGTGATGTTGAATCCTTTTTCGGGAATGGGTTTTCGACTTTCCAACATACTAATATATCTCTCACTTGCTTCAAAATTCACAAATTTGGTCTCATCATACTCTTGTTGTGGTTTCCCCCTAGGTCTCTTGGTCTTAGGTGTCATAGAAATCAAATATTTAGAATAGTAGACTTAAGGCAAAATATAACCATTAAATAGCACAAATGCACAATAAAATGGAAGAAAGTGGTCTTACTTGATGTCCATGGTGGAGAGAAGAAAGACTATCTACCTCTTAAAGTGTTCTTGATGAACCTAATGGTCTTCTTATAACCAAGCTTTTGAGAGGGAATGCTAGCAAAATCATCAAAATGAGTGAGCAATTTTGTAAGAGATGATGGTATAAACAAGAAAGTGTTGGGTGCAAGTGAGTGGGCAAGTATGGATTTGCTGCAAAGGGGAGAGAGGAGGTAGTGTGTTGCTAGTTTTGTGAAAGAAGAAATGAAGAAGGAGGCTACAAAATGGATTTTATAGTGCAGAATTTAGGGTTAGCTATGTGCTGGGCTCAAGCTAGCATTGTGCAGTGCGCTGCGATGCTGAGCCTGGTTCTGTGTGCTGCGCTGTGCGCAGCCGTGCTGGGCCTGGAACTGCTGAGCTTGGTTCTGGGTATCGCAATGCTGGGCCTGGCATTGCTGAGCTTGGTTTTGGGCACTGCAGTGCTGGTTAAGGTGCACCGTGGTGCACACTGGTGTCCAAAAAAAAAAACTGTGTTGGTTGCCAAAAGAAAAATAAATTAAAGTTAGAAAGTAATCCATAAAAATATAAATCACACTAAAAGAAAGACCAACAATTGAGATTGAATAAAATTTAATTAAAAATAAAACAAACAAATTAAAAGAAAAATAAATGAAAACGTACCTGTGTGGTGAAGTTAAGGGAAATGGACCGGATCATAAGTGTAATTTCTTCCACTTCCGGGTCTTGCCTATCGATTAAGATCTTGAGGCGCTGCCCATTTACTTTAAAAACCTGACCATCTCTATTATCCTCAATGTCTACCGCTCCATTTTCAAAAACATTTTTCACTATAAAAGGGCCGGTCCATCTCGACCGAAGTTTTCCAAGATGCTTATGAAGTCTAGAGTCATATAAGAAAACCTGATCATTGGGTTTAAATGTTTTCCTCAAAATGTTTTTATCATGAAGTACTTTCATCTTAGCCTTATAGATTCTAGAATTTTCATAAACATCGTTTCTTAACTCTTTTAACTCGGTCAACTGATATTTTCTAAGTTTACCCTCTTCGGCCATATTAAAGTTAAAAGATTTGATGGCCCAATAAGCTCGATGCTTGAGCTCCACAGGTAAATGGCAAGGCTTCCTAAAAACAAGTTGATAAGGCGACATACCTAAGGGAGTTTTAAAGGCTGTACGGTAAGCCCAAAGCACATCAGTTAGTCTCAATGACCAATCCTTGCGATTGGGGTTAATTATTTTATCTAAAATTTGTTTAATCTCCCTATTAGCAAGCTCTACTTGTCCACTAGTTTGAGGATGGTAAGCAATAGAGATTTTATGCAATACCCCATATTTTTTCATTAAAGCTTCAAAAGAATGGTTGCAAAAATGTGTACCTCGATCACTAATTATAGCACGTGGTGTACCAAATCGAGATAACACATTTTCTTTAAGGAATTTAATCACCGTTCCATTATCATTGCTTCAACAAGCTGCTGCTTCTACCCACTTAGATACATAATCTATTGCCACGATGATATATTGGTATCCGAAGGAAGGAGAAAAGAGTCCCATGAAATCGATGCCCCAACAATCAAAGATTTCAATTACTAAAATAGGGTTTAAGGGCATCATATTTCGGTGAGACACAGCTCCTAACGTTTGACACCTTTCATATGAGTGACAATAGGTGTTTGCATCTCTAAACAAGGTAGGCTAATAAAATCCACATTGTAAAATTTTTGCAGCGGTTTTTTTCATTGAAAAGTGGCCTCCACAAGCTTGGGAGTGACAAAATTCTAAGACACTCGGAATCTCCTCATTAGGGATGCAACGCCTTAGAATTTGGTCAGGGCACTACTTGAAAAGATAGGGGTCATCCCAATAGAAATTATGTACCTCATATAAGAATTTCCTCTTGTCTTGAGCGTTCCAATCCATAGGTATCTCACCTGTAGCCAAATAGTTTACGATGTGAGCAAACAATGGTAGAGAAGTAATGGATAGCAATTGCTCGTCGGGAAAATCGTCCTTGATTGGCATGTCATCACAAGTGTCCCTGAATGTAAGTCTCAATAGGTGGTCGGCTACTACGTTCTCCACTCCTTTCTTGTCTTTGATGGTGATATCAAATTCTTGTAAGAGGAGGATCCATTGGATTAGTCGTGCCTTAGCATCCTTTTTTGTGAGAAGATACTTGAGGGCGACATGATCTGTAAAAATAAGGATAGGCGACCCAATTAAATAAGCACAAAATTTATCTAAAGCAAATACTACAGCTAGCAATTCCTTTTCAGTTGTAGAGTAATTCATTTGAGCACTATTTAAAGTCTTACTAGCATAGTAAATGACAAAAGGTTTTCCCTCTCTTTGCTGTCCAGGAACAGCACCTATAGCGTAGTCACTAGCATCACATATGATTTCAAAAGGCAAAGTCTAATATGGTGACTGCATTATAGGTGCAGAAGTAAGATTACCGATTAGCATTTGGAATACTTCTTGACAAGCTTCTGTCCATTCAAAGGGAGTGTCTTTAACTAGGAGGGCACTTAGAGGTATAGAGATAATTGAAAAATTCTATATGAACCTCCTATAAAAACCAGCATGACCAAGGAAAGATCTCACATCCTTTATTGTCTTAGGGGTGGGTAATTTAGAGATTAATTCAATCTTAGATTGATTAACCTCTATTCCCTTAGAAGAGACAATATGCCCTAAGACAATACTGGATGGTACCATGAAATGGAATTTTTCCCAATTTAAGACCAATTCTTTCTCTTCACAGCGAATTAATACTCTTTCTAAATTTATTAAGCATGCTTCAAATGAAGATCCAAAAACAGTTAGGTCATCCATAAAAACCTCTATGCAACTTTCAACCATGTCACTAAAAATACTCATCATACAGCGTTGAAAAGTAGCAGGGGCGTTACATAATCCAAATGGCATTCTGCAAAAAGCATAGGTGCTAAAGGGACAAGTAAAAGTGGTATTTTCTTGGTCTTCTAATGCAATTTCTATTTAATAATAACCAGAATAACCATCTAGAAAACAATAAAAGGGATGACCAGTTACACGCTCAAGAATTTGATCAATAAAAGGGAGTGGGAAATGGTCTTTCCGGGTGGCAGCATTTAATTTTCTATAATCAATGCACATACGCCACCCGGTCACAAGTTTAGTAGGGAGTAGCTCTCCTAGGTCATTCTTCACCACAACGACTCCGGACTTTTTAAGGACGACTTGTGTAGGGCTTACCCACTTACTATCAACTATGGAATATATAATACCCGCATCTAATAGTTTCAATACTTCATTTTTCACTACTTCTTTCATGGTGGGGTTAAGCCTACGTTGAGGGTCTTTACGAGGACTAGTTCCTTCATCCAAATTTATTTTATGGGAGCAGATTAGGGGGCTAATTCCCTTTAAATCAGCCATCCTCCATCCTAGGGCTGATTTGTGTGCATTTAAAGTTTGAATTAATTTCTGACCTTGGCTCACAGATAATTCAGAAGAAATAATAATAGGAAAGGTATCACCTGGACAGAGAAAAGCATGTTTTAAACCCTTAAGTAGGGGCTTTAATTCGACCTTAGATGCTTCCACGTTTGAGGGGACTTGTGTCTTGCTTCTTTTGGGCAGCTCCTCAAACCTTGGTTGCCATGCCCGATTGCTATAATCCTGAGATTTGTCAAAAATAGCACAAATATTAATTATATCAGTTTTATCATCAAATAAATTTATCTCAGAGTTAACAAGAAAATTCTTAAGAGGATCGTAGTCATGGTCTAAAGAAACTCCCTCATTGATGAGTGACTCAATCATGTAAAGCTGGTGGTTGTCGTCCTCATCTTCAGACTGTTTTGCAACATTGAAAATATTCACTTCATGGGTCATGTTGCTAAAGGACAGCTTCATGAGTCCATTCCTACAATTTATTAGTGCATTCGCAGTAGCAAGAAAAGGTTTACCCAAAATCAAAAGGGATTTTAGAGTTAGTGTTAACAGCAGAAGTGGTATCAAGAATTAAGAAATCAACAGGATAATAGAATTTATTAATTTGAATAAAGACATCCTCTACCACACCTTGAGGTACTTTGATTGAATGGTCAGTTAATTGCAATACCACGCCGATTGGTTTGATTTCTCCTAACCCCAGCTGTAAGTAAATGGAGAATGGCATCAGGTTTACACTAGCTTTTAAATCTAGCAAAGTTTGTCCAACCTCATGATTTCCAATGCTGCAAGCAATGGTAGGACAGCCCAGATCTTTGTATTTTGGGGGAATTCTTTGCTCAATTAATGCACTAACTTGCTCAATTAGGAATGTTGTTTTCTTGACATGGTGTTTCCTCTTAATTGTGCATAAATCCTTGAGAATTTTTGCATAGGTAGGGACTTGTTTAATCATATGCAAAAGAGGAAGATTAAGTTTCACTTGCCTTAAGTTCTCAAGCATTTCATTATTTATTTCCAGATTTTTCTTGTTGGATTTTAGGGCTTGAGGGAATAGGGCCTTAACAGGACTTTTGGTCACTTTAGGGTCTTTAAGAAATTCGGCTTCATTACTAGTTTGACCGTTTCTCACATCCTCGGGTTTATTCATTGGTGGGATGTGTAGTAACTTACCACTTCGGGTCACAATGGCATTTATATCTTTCAAATTTTCTTGTGCCATATGTTGACCGTGAGGTACAAACTGAGCTTGGGAAGGGAACTTACCTCGCTCAGTCACACTCAATGAGCCCATTAATTTAGACACTTGGCTTCTTATTTCTTTGTTTTCCTCAACCACCTATGTAATTAAAGCCTCACACCTTTGATTTGTCTTACCTTGTGCTTCTATAAAAGAATGTAAGGTGTCTTCTAAAGAGTTCCTAGAGGATGAGGGTGCATGATAAGGTGTTGAGTATGATCTAAGGGGTTGTTGTGCATGCTGCTGATTTTCAGATTTCCAGCTGAAATTGGGATGATTTCGCCACCTCGGATTGTAATTGTTAGAGAAGGGTGCTGGAGGTTTCTTGTACATGCCTAAGGCACTACATTGTTCCTCGTATAGCCCTCTCATGTTAACAAATATGGGGCAATCTTGGGCAGGATAATTAACTCCACCACACACAAAACATGGTTATAAAGGTTTAGCTTGATTAACCATGTGTGTTGGTTTTTTAGTTTTTAAAGCCTCTAACTCCCTAGTAAGCATCTAAACCTTGGCCTTAAGATTATCCTCTTCCCTAAGATGGTAGATTCCTCCACCACTAGGGTTTCCTATAGGTTGTGAACTATTTGTGCTTTTAGTAGTACTAGGTTCAGTCCATGTGTGAGCTTTTTAAGCAAGCTCATTGAGGTACTCAATAGCCTCATCAGGGTCTTTTTGTAGAAATTCACCATTGCACATCATCTCCACAAATTGGCGTTCTCTATAGGTAAGACCCTCATAGAAATAGCTCACTAAATGCCAATTTTCATACTCATGATATGGACACATACTTAACAGCTCTTTAAATTTCTCCCAAGATTGATACAAAGTCTTGTTTTCCTTCTGTGCAAAGGTGGAGATTTGTCTTTTTAATGCATTAGTCTTATGTTGAGGGAAGTACTTGTTAAAA
Source organism: Bretschneidera sinensis (assembly GCA_023935145.1). Taxonomy (NCBI): domain Eukaryota; kingdom Viridiplantae; phylum Streptophyta; class Magnoliopsida; order Brassicales; family Akaniaceae; genus Bretschneidera; species Bretschneidera sinensis. Next base: position 76,245,688 of record CM043704.1, read on the forward strand.
AGACTTGGGTCATCTCATTCCATGACCTAATTGATCGTGGTCTCAACGAGTATAACCAACTCTTAGCTTTATCCTTCAAGGAGAAAGGAAAAAACTTAAGTCTCGCGATATCATCGGTTGCATCTTGACTATGAAAAGTCGCAACTATTTCCTCAAATTCTCTAATGTGCACATAGGGGTTTTCGTTTTTCAAGCCATGAAAAGTAGGGAGTAATTGTATCATCCCTGTTTTAAAATCTTGATGGCGAGTGTTAGTTGGAAACATTATGCATGATGGTGTGACTATCCGGCTAGGATGTAGGTAATCTCTAAGTGTCTTAACAACATTTTCATTAGGGTTTTCAGCCATGTTAACAAAATTTTCTATATTTTCTGTTGGGTGTACACTAGGGTATGATCTAGGCGAGGTCTCACTAACGGACGTGGAAGGGAAAGATATTTCTAATTCGGGTCCCTTAATGAATCTCCCTTGCGAATCTCTCGGTCTAAGCATACACCAACTGAGTTTTTAAAAGTGATAAGTAGAACAAAATAAAAAAATTAGAAAATCAAAACTAATAGAAAGGAATGATAGTACCGTTTTGTCTTAGAGTTGACAAACTTCTTTGTAAGTAAGCGTGTTTCCCCGGCAACGGTGCCAAAATTTGATTACGCCCAAAATATAACGCGGGTAGTTGTAGCACGGCTTTGGGGGTGTCGACTCCACAGGGAAATAAGTTAACTATAAAAGAATGTGTGAACCATAACACAAACGATAAAGATTTAAGTGAGACAATATGAACTTTTGGTAATAAAGTGATTATGTAAAATAGACTGTAAAATATAATAGGGAGACAATAAGGATCTGGGAATCCTTCCTAGGTTCATTGTCCTATCCCTAACTTGATTTAGTTATTTTTATCTCGGTTGCAAGTTTCACATCCTAAACATGCAACCGACAAGTATTCAATGAGCTCATATATAAACCCTAATATAATTGTTATGAAATACTTCTTCGATTTATGCACATATGATCTATCCTATAGGTTTATCAAGAAATGACAATACATCTTTGTCGAAGATATTGTAGTAATGGACAAACCTAAAGGCTAGATTTACCGGACTCAATTATACCTAAACAATCTTGACATAAGAGAAGCATGACTAAATTTATATCAAGGAAAAAAATACAATCACCAAAATAGATGAGATCTTATAATTAGATAAAGAAGTAAAGACAACCCTAAGGACTTACTAACTAGAGTAAAAAAAGAATTGAAACTAACTGGTCTTAATGCTTCCTTGTAAAATTCCCACCTTTTGACATGAACACTCACTGCTTACTGAGGCAAGAGGTCCAGTTACTCAGTGGAAACTTTTATTTAATGATCATTATATTCATCATTCCCACCTTTTGACATGAACACTCACTGCTTACTGAGGCAAGATGTCTAGTTACTCAGTAGAAACTTTATTTAATGATCATTAGGAGCATTTTATTTTCTCTTTTTGCATAATGACATTCTTCTTTATTTTTCTATGCCAAAGTGTTATTCTAACAAGTTATCTGATTACAGCTAGGTCAGGGAAATATACACATAGAGATTATATGTCATTCTTCACACCATTATGTGCTAATGTGCTCGTGTTAGATTTAGATCAACTTTGTGAATTCCTAAATGCCTTGAGGTAGGTAATTAGGACTTTTAAAACTTTATCAGTAGACTATGTATTTTAGATTTTAAGCTTACTAATGAAGTTTTATCATATTTGTTTTAAATCAACCAAAATTTTCAAAACAAAATGAACATGCATTTATCTTTCAAACAAAAAAATTGGGATATAGTGTGTGCATGTGTGTGCAAGTGTCTCTCTCTACCCTCAAACTTAATATACACATTATCCCCAATGTGTGAGTGACATGAAAAGATCTGACCTGGGAGTTGGAGAAATAGACTACTGGCATGGCTCGTAGCACGCCCCCAAACTTGGACTCGATGCACGCACTATGTACCTGAAAAAGAAAAACAAATGTTGTGCTGGAAAACAAGAAATATTAATAATAAAAAGTTAAAAAAAATAAATACTAATAATAAATAAAAGATAATACTAAAAATAAAAAGGATATGTTGTGGGGTGCCTCCCATGAATGCTAAGTTTTACGTCTTTAGCCAGACGGGGTATCCTCTCACTGCTGGTCATCGGGAGGTGTAGTCGAAGAGGTACCGGGTGCAGGAGGTAGACAATCGAGGATGGCCTGTAGCATCACCTCCTATCATGCAAACTGCGCCTCCAAACCATCTATCTGCTGATGGATCAGTAGGGTCACATCCTTGTCCTCCCGACGGATGTCGGAGAGCTCACAGCGGAAGGAGGACAACTCCTTTAGAAGGTGCTGATACTCAGTGGACCCCATATCTGGCTGGTCCTCCTCCCACGTAGGGCTCACTATTAGGTGCTCGGTGTCCATCGGATCATCTGCTACTGGCTCATCAATAGGAACATGCACCTAAAGCCCTCGGGGCATGTGGGACTGGCTGAGGCTCCATTGGGCCCTCCCGAAGAATGGGTGGTCGCTGATTGGTCCGTCGACTGAGGAGCCCTTGATCCCCTTCTTCTTGAAGATGTGACTAAGTAAGAATGGAATGGGAGCCTCTATGCATTAGCCGTGGAAGTTTGTCGGCTGTGCACATGGTCCCAAAACTTATGTATCTTGCTCCATATGACGGATGGTATGGAGTACCAGTGACCTCGATGAAAGGCGTAGAGGGCTTGTATAAATTGATCCTTCCTCTGAGTCTTGTGCCATAAGGGGCACACATTACGCTGGATGATGGAGTCCACGAGCCATAGGCGGGGAGGCAACTTCTACGGCTCTCTGCATTGTTTTGCCGGTCCACATACTGGCTTACACACATGTCCTCGACGATGTGGGGCAGAGGGAACGGGTCCGGCTGCTCCTCCATATAGCAGTTCTCCGGAGGGGACTCATCACAGTAGTGGAGGGCAGTGGCAATGTCTGTGGTGGTTAGCTCTATGAATCTGCCCTGGATTGAGAAGGATAAGATCTTTGGTTGGGTGCAGTCATAGGTCAGGTTCTCGTAGAAGCTGACCATGAATCTAGTGTAAGCTGTCAAACAGACCGGCTTAAACAGTCGTTTTAGACCCCGAGCCTTAAATTCTTAGACCGTCTATCTTGTTGCGTCCAAGCTCTTAAAATCCCCATCTATGTTAAAAGTAGTCTCGAACAGGATTTCACGCTGCTCAAAACTAGGCCGGGTGGAATAGAAGCGACTGTTGGAGGCTCGCAAACTAGAGGCTACTTGTTTAGACATTGTGGTGTAGCTTCTGGTGTAAATGCGCTCGATCAAAGCTTATGTGCACTCGATAGCACTGGGGGACTTGTGCTCGATCACAGGGGCCTTTGTGCTTGATCACAATGGTTTAGGCAATTTTATCGAACAGGTTGTGGGCGACGAATACGCGAAGCTACGGAAAGCACACTAACGCGACCTTAACCTCCTGTAATCACAAAATATAACCACATATTAAATGAAAGATGCAATTAATTATTAAAATGTAATTCAAAAATGTGTGTGATTGTGTATAATAACAAACAATGTAGAGAAAAAGAGAAAAAGAAAAAGAAAAATACCGTGCAAGATGGTGATTTGCGGTGGTAGGGTGGTGGTCGTGGTGGAGTGGCGGTGGTTTGGAAGCAAATACTGTGCAAGACTAGGGCAAATGAAACTGTGAGAGTGAGAGGTGCGCTAGAGCGTAGTGTGAGGAAAATAAGTGTTTGTGAGCTGAGTAAGAATAAGAACCATCATGTGTCTTCTCTGCCCCGAGTGCGCTCGAGTGCATTGTGTAGTGCACTCGATTGCACTTGTGTGCAAGTGTGTAGTGTGATGCACTCTATGGAGCATAGGGCGAGAGTGCGCTCGAGCACACTATGTAGGACGCTCGATCGCAAGGTAGAAAGTGCTGATAATAATAAAATATAAAAGGACTAAAATAATGAAACGAACAAGGAGAAGAACTAGTAACGATACAACCATATCGTACTTTAGTGGCCTCAGTACCACTAACCTTAGTAGAGGTGCTTAAGCTACAAGATTATCAAATGTGGAACGACTTAAGTGGTCTCTTACTGTAGTGCTACTTTCTTTGAAGGGGGCACATAGGGCCCACCTCTTGTGGGTTAAGTGCTCTTGGTTCAGCTGTATACTGGACAGATTGAAGTGCCAAGTCTTCATCTCTAGGAGGTAAGTTAATATCAAGGTATGGTTTGGCTCTGTGTCCATTTACCGTGAAGGGCTGATTTCCGTTGGAACCATGGACCTCCAAAGCACCATGAGGAAAGACCTTGGTGGCCGTATAAGGACCATGCCATCGGGACTTGAGTTTTCCTGGGAACAATCTTAATCTTGAGTCGTATAGCAATACCTTTTGTCCCACATAAAACTCTTTCCCAATTAGTTGTTTATCATGATATGCTTTTGTCCGTTCTTTGTAGAGCTTGGTGTTTTCATAGGCATCATACCTCAATTCCTCTAGTTCATTTAAGTGCAGCTTCCTCTTCTCACCCGCTTGTTTCATATCAAAATTGAACTGCTTTATGGCCCAATATACTCAATGCTCTAACTCTACTGAGAGATGGCATGCTTTCCTAAAGACTAAGCGGCATGGAAACATGCAAATTGGAGTCTTATAAGCTGTTCGATATGCCCATAAGGCATCATTCAGGTGCAAGGACCAATCCTTCCGATTAGGATTCACGGTCCTCTCTAGGATTTCTTTGATCTCTCGGTTACTTATCTCCACTTATCCACTGGTTTAAGGATGATATGGAGTGCCAACTTTATGAGTGATCCCATATTTTCTGAGTAGTGCGGCAAAAGAGTGATGATGAAAGTGGCTACCGCCATCACTGATGATTAATCTCGGAGTCCTAAACTGGGTAAAGATGTTAGCCTGTAGAAACTTTACAACCACTTTGTGATCATTAGTCTTTAAGGGGATAGCCTCGACCCATTTGGACACATAATCCACACCCACAAGAATATATAAATAACCAAAGGAGTTAGGAAATGGACCCATGAAATCAATGCCCCATACATTAAAAAGTTCTACTATATGAATATTTTGTAGGGGCATCTGATTTTGGGAAGAGATGTTACCTGTCTGTTGGCATCTATCACATGAGTTGCAAAAGGAGAAGAGATCTTTAAACAGATTAGGCTAATAAAAACTAGATTGTAATACCTTAAGAGCTGTTCGTTTAGCCCCAAAATGTCTTCCACAAGCAAACTGATGGCAGTGTTGTAATAAGCTCACATGCTCCTTTTCTGAGACACACCATCTGATGATTTGATTGGGGCAGAATTTGAAGAGGTAAGGGTCATCCCAATGGTAGTGTCTAAACATAGATATTAGCCGCTTCTTTCCTTACGTGGTCATACCTGGGGGAAAAACCTTAGTAGTTAGATAATTGACAATATTAGCATACCATGGAAGTTTTACCTCTAGTGCGAACAATTGTTCATCATGGAAGTTCTCATTCAAAGGTAGCTCATTTTTGTTATTCTCATAGGATAGCCTTGATAAATGATCTGCGACCACATTCTCAAAACTTTTCTTGTCTTTAACTCTAAATCAAATTCCTGCAATAGGAGTACCCATCTTATTAACCTAAGCTTTGCATCTTTTTTAGAAAACAGATATCTCAAAGTAGTATGATAAGTGAATACAATAACCTTAGAGCAAATAAGATATGATCTAAACTTCTCTAAAGCAAAAATAACAGCTAATAATTCATTTTCAGTAGTAGAATAGTTAAGCTGAGCATCATTTAAAGTTTTAGAAGCATAGTAAATAGCATGAGGTACCTTATTGATTCTTTAACCTAAGATAGCTCCCAAGTTGAAATCACTGGCATCGCATATCAATTCGAATGAAAGATTCCAATCTGGTGCCATCATTATTGGGGCGAAGGTGAGAACATCGTTCAATGTGTTGAAAGCTTTCATACAGTTATCAGTCCACTCAAACTTGGTATCTTTAGCTAACAATGCATAAAGAAGTCTCGAGATCTTGGAGAAATCCTTGATGAATCTTCTATAGAAACCGACATATCCAAGTAAACTTCTAACACCCTTGACTGTGAGAGGAGGAGGTAGCTTTGAAATGATGTCTTTTTAGCCTTGTCTACCTCAATACCTTTGTTGGAAATGAAATGACCTAACACAATGCCTTGTTGAACCATAAAGTGACATTTCTCCCAATTTAGCACTAAGTTGCTCTCTTCATATCTCTTTAGGACATTCTCTAGATGATCTAGGCATTCATCGAAATTGGAACCAAAAACATTGAAATCATCCATGAATACCTCAATGTATTTCTCCACTATATCAAAAAAATATGCTCATCATACATCTTTGAAAGGTGGCTGGTGCGTTGCATAAACCGAATGACATCCTTCGATAAGCAAATGTACCGAAAGGACATGTGAAGGTAGTCTTTTCTTGATCCTCAAGTGCTATGGCAATCTGGTTGTACCCATTGTACCCATCCAAGAAGTAATAATAGCTATGGCTGTTGTGCGTTTATCCACCTAAATTAATAAGCAAATAATCATATAGTTTTACTTGCAAGTGCACAAGGTCAATAGTAGAATAGTGCGCAGGTGCGAGATCATCTTTATAGGGATTGGTTAATTTCGAGTTAGAATTATTTTCTCAATATAAAAGATAGAGATAAATGTTTGATTATGAATTAGTAATGATAAGAACATAGGGCTTTGATATCCACCACTAATCATATTTTCCTATAAGTAAAGTGCCAATGCTATAGCCTTATCATGAATACCTAATGGTTGCCAACTATAAGGGCTTGGTCAACTCCTTAGGCTATTGATCTCCCTAAGAAACGAGTTAGGCATGATGTACACTCTAACTCTTTTCTCTCTTAAGGGATTCAGCATGATGTATACTGAGTTGTTCCTTAAGAGAACATGAGCGCTGTGGAAATCGACAACCAAATGGGACCTAGGGCTTGGTCCACTCCCAGTTTCCCATGTTGATTAATCCAAGAATCCGGTGTGGATATCTTTTATTACTATTGTTAGACCCAGGACTTGGTCATCCAAATTAATTTAACTAACTTATCCATACCACATGCATACGTTGATCAGACACACACATATGAGGAATTTAAATAAACATAGACATTAATCAATTAAAGTATCACAACATGGCTATTAGCAAAATTAATCAATGATTATATATATAGGAATGCATAATTAGGGCTTCAATCGAGCCCTATTCGGAGGTTAGTTACACATGTTTAGTAAACTAAACATCATAACCATAACTAATTAAAACTGAAAAATAAAACCCGAAGAATGCTGAGGAGACGAGTCGTCAATTCCTCCTCAAAGCTTACAACTTGAAGCTCAATCCGAAAGTGTGTTTTTTGTGTTTTACAAGGCTATATATAGGGCTCTAAGGGTGCCCCGAAACCCTAATTTCCTATTTAAGGCTTAGAGATTTCTTTCCAATTCTGGCTCTATCGCCTCTGGAGCGTGTGCGCTCGATCCTTCTAAGTGTGTGCTCGTATGCCTATGCACTTGATCCCAAGGGAGATGCGCTCGAGCGCACCTTACTGGATTGCAGAACTTTACTTTTCATTCCTTAAAGCTCCAAAATGTCATCTTTTTGTCAAAGCCTTATGAAAAACACATAAAACACGAAAATGAAATAGAATCTACTAAAATAGATAAACAAAGAGCCTAACAAGCATAAATTAAGGGGCTTAAATATGACTATTTAATGGCCAGCTAATCTTTCTAACATCTGATCAATGAATGGCAAGGGGAAGTGAACTTTCTGGTCACTTTGTTCAATCTTCCGTAATCAATACATACTCTCCAGCCATTTGTTTTTCTTGTAGGTATGAGCTCCTGATAAGAGTCATAAAATGCATCTTAACAGTACTTAATTGTTGGCATTTGAGGGTTGATCTAGGTTTTAATTGCACTTTTATACGTTAACAACTCTTAAGTGTCATTCTTGGATCATTGATCTATTTCGGTGCATCTTCAGGTACCTAAGTTCAAAAGAGGAAGAAAAGTTATCGTTGCTTGAAGCACAAAGACTCAAGGCATATCGGAGTGAAGGCATGGTTGTGAAAGGCAAATGAAGAAGAATTAAACCTTGAATGTGTGCGCTGCGGCCTAAAAATATCCAAGCCTCGACCTTCAGAACCAAGCCAAAAGAGCAAAAAAAGAAGCTTCAGTGAGAGGTGTGACCCTGATTGATGAGGGGTGTAGCGCCCAGAACCATTAAAAAAAGGCAATGGTGAGAGGTGCGACCCTGATTGGTGAGGGGTGCAGCACCCAGAAGCTTGAAGAAAGCCCACTGGTGAGAGGTGCGGCTCCCACTGATGAGAGGTGCAGCGCCCACATGATCCCTCTCTTTGAGTTATGACCTAATTAGGACTTTAATGATTGTTTTAAACCCTAAAACACCCTTAGACCTTTTGTATTATAAATAGATCACTTAAGGTTTAAGAGAGGACATTCATTGAAGTCTGGAACACTCAAGAAGGCTACCACACTCTCCTCCATCAAAGTGTTCAACCATGAATTCCATGGCAAACTAATCTCCAAGCAAGGCAAAGGGATGAATCCCTAGGTGTAGTTGTTCTTATTTTCCTTTATTGATTCAGTTGTAATTGGGATTTATTGTCTAAACATTGTTATGTGTTACTCTTTTATCTAATTAAAGGATTTTCTTCTAATCCGGTGATTGTATCTTTATCTTTGATATAAGTCTAGTCATGCTCTTCTTATGTCAAGATTATTGGATGTGATTGAGTCTGGTAGATTTATCTTTTAGGTTTGTCCATTACTGTGATATTGTCATTAAGATATATTTTCGTTTCTTGATAAACCTATAGGGTAGGTCATGTGTGCTTAAACCAAAAGTAAGAGTAATTCATATCAATTACATTATGTGCTTAGTTGAATATTTGCTGATTGCCTGTTTGGGACGTGAAACTTGCAATCGAGATTAAACAATTGAATCAAGATTGGAATAAGGCAATGAATCTAGGGAGGATTCCCGGAACCTTGTTGTCTCTTTATTATATTTCTCAAAACTATTTACAATTTTCTCATATTACTTCACTATCAAAACACAAGATTTTCTCACTTGATCTTATCGTTCGTATTAAGATTTTATCTTTTCCTTTATAGATCGCTTTTCTCTGTAAAATCGACACCCCAAAGCTGTGCTACAGCTACCGCGTTATACTTTGGGTGTAATCAAATTTTGGCACCGTTGCCGGGAAAACACGCTTTCATACAAGGAAGATTGTCAACTCTAAAACAAGATGGTACTATTGTTCTTTTCTTTAAGTTTTTGATTTTCTAATTTCTTTTTTTATTTGTTCTGTTTTATTCCCTTTTAACTCATTTGGTGTATGCTTAGACCAAGAGATTCGCGAGGTAGAGTCATTAAGGGACCTGAAGTAGAGCTACCCTTTCCTTACACGTCCGTTAGTGAAACCTCGCCTAGATCAAACCCTAGTGTACACCTAAACGAGAATTTAGGAAACTTTGTTAACATGTCTGAAAACCCTAATGAGAATGTTGCTAGGACACTTAAAGATTATTTACATCCTAGCCGAACAGCCACACTATCATGCGTCATGTTTCCAGCCAACACTCGCCATCAAGACTTTAAAACAGGGATGATTCAATTACTCCCTACATTTTATGGCTTGGAAAACGAAAACCTATATGTACACATTAGGGAGTTTGAGGAAGTAGTTGCGACTTTTCATAGTCAAGATGCAACTGATGATATCGTGAGACTCAAGTTTTTTCTTTTCTCTTCAAAGGATAAAGCTAAGAGTTGGCTATACTTGTTGAGACCACGATCTATTGGGACATGGAATGAGATGACCTAGGTCTTCTTCAATAAATACTTCCCTCAACATAAGACCAATGCTTTAAAAAGGCAAATCTCCACCTTTGCACAAAAGGATAATGAGACTTTGTATCAGTCTTGGAGAAATTTAAGGAGCTGTTAAGTATGTGTCCTCATAATAGGTATGAGAGTTGGTGCTTAGTGAGCTACTTTTATGAGGGACTTACCTATAGAGAGCGCCAATTCGTAGAGATGATGTGTAATGGTGAATTTCTGTAAAAAGATCCTGATGAGGCCATAGAGTACCTCAATGAGTTTGTTAAAAAAGCTCACACTTGGACTGGACCTAGTGTTATTGAAAGCACAAATAGGTCACGACCTGTAGGAAACCCTAGTGATGGTGGAATATACCATCTTAGGGAAGAAGACAACCTAAAAGCTAAAGTTGAAATGCTCACTAGGGAGTTAGATACATTAAAGACTAAAGGTCCAAAGCCAACACACGTGGTTAATCATGCTGAATCTTCGGAACCATGTTTTGTGTGTGGCGGGGTAGATCATCCCACTCAAGAGTGCCCCACGTTAGTAGATATGAGAAGGATGTATGAGGAACGATGTAGTGCTTTAGGCATGTACAAGAAGCCTCTTACACCCTTCTCTAACACCTATAATCCGAGATGGCGAAATCACCCCAACTTCAACTGGATGTCTGAAAATCAGCAGCTTGCACAATCCCCTAGATCATACCCTGCACCATATCATGTATCCTCATCCTCTAGGGCTTCTTTAGAAGAAACTTTACATGCTTTTATTGAGACTCAGGGTAAGACAAACCAAAGGTGTGAAGCATTAATCACACAGGTTGTGGAAGAAAATAGGGAAATAAGGAGCTAAGTGTCAAAATTGATGGGCTCCTTAAGTGTGGCTGAGCGAGGTAAGTTCCCTTTCCAAGCTCAATCCACACCCCATGGTCAACACATGTCACAAACAAATCTGGAAAATGTGAATTCCATTATGACAAGAAGTGGTAAGACATTACACATCCCAACAACGAACAAATCCGAGGATGTGGAAAAGGGTCAAGGTAGGAGTGATACCGAACTGCCCAAGGACACTAAGGTTACTAAGAGCCCTATTAAGGCACCATTCCCTCAAGTCTTAAAATCAAACAAAAAAATTTGGACCTAAATAATGATATCCTAGAGAACCTAAGGCAAGTAAAACTTAATTTACCTCTTTTGCATGTGATTAAACAAGTTCCTACTTATGCAAAGGTTCTCAAGGATTTATGTACAATTAAGAGGAAGCACCATGTAAAGAAAACAACATTCCTGACTGAGCAAGTTAGTGCTTTAATTGAGCAAAGAGTTCCCCCAAAATACAAGGATCCTGGCTGTCCAACTATTGCATGAAGCATTAGAAATCATGAAGTTAGACAAGCCTTGCTAGATTAAAGAGCTAATGTAAACCTGATGCCATTCTCTATTTACTTACATCTAGGTTTAGGAGAAATCAAACCAACCACTGTGGTATTGCAATTGGCTGACCGTTCAGTCAAAGTACCTCAAGGTGTGGTAGATGATGTTTTGATTCAAATTGATAAATTTTATTATCCTGTTGATTTCTTAATCCTTGATACTACTTCTGCTGTTGACACTAATTCTAAAATCCCCTTAATTTTGGGTAGACCTTTCCTTGCTATTGCAAATGCTCTAATTAATTATAGGAATAGACTCATGAAGCTGTCCTTTGGAAACATGACCCTCGAGGTGAACATCTTCAATGTTGCAAAACAGCCCGAAGATGAGGACGAGAACCACCACTTATACATGATCGAGTCACTCATCGATAGGGGAGTTTCTATAGCTCATGACTTTGATCCTCTTAAATATTTTCTTGTTAATTCTGAGATTGATTCTATTAATGATAAAACTGATATAATTGATATTTGTGCTATTTTTGATCAATCTCAGGATTATGGCACTCGAGCATTGCAACCAAAGTTTGAGAAGCTGCCTGAAAGAAATGAGAAACAAATCTCCTCAAGTGTGGAAGCACCTAAAGTCGAATTGAAGCCACTACTTAAGGGTTTAAAGCTTGTCTTTCTCGGTCCATGTGATACTTTTCCTGTTATTATCTCATCTAAATTATCTGAGACCCAAGGTGAGAAATTAAATCAAACCTTAAATGCACATAAATCAGCTATAGGTTGGAGCATGGCTGATTTAAAATGAATTAGTCCACTGATCTATTCTCATAAAATAAATTTGGATGAAGGAACTAGTCCTCGTAGAGATCCTCAATGTAGGCTTAACCCCACTATGAAAGAAGTAGTGAAAAATGAAGTGCTAAAACTATTAGATGCGAGAATTATATATCCTATAGCTAATAATAAATGGGTAAGTCCAACACAAGTCGTTCCTAAAAAGTCCGGAGTCACTATGGTAAAGAATGACCTAGGAGAGTTAGTCCCTACCAAACTTGTGACCGGGTGGTGTATGTGCATTGATTATAGAAAATTAAATGCTGCCACCCAGAAAGACCATTTCCCACTCCCCTTTATCGATCAAATTCTTGAGCGTGTAGCTGATCACCCTTTTTATTGTTTCTTGAATGGTTATTCTGGTTATTATCAAATTGAAATTGCATTAAAAGACCAGGATAAAACCACTTTCACTTGTCCCTTTGGCATTTATGCTTTTCGTAGAATGCCATTTGGATTATGTAATGCACCTACTACTTTTCAACGATGCATGATGAGGATTTTTAGTGACATGGTTGAAAATTGCATGAAGGTTTTTATAGATGACCTAACTATTTTTGGATCTTCATTTGATGCATGCTTAATGAATTTAGAAAGAGTGTTGATTCGTTGTGAGGAGGAGGAATTAGTCTTAAATTGGGAAAAATGCCATTTCATGGTACCATCCGGTATTATCTTAGGGCATATTGTTTCTTCTAAGGGAATAGAGGTTGATCAATCTAAGATTGAATTAATCTCTAAATTTCCCACACCTAAGACAGTAAAGAATGTAAGATCTTTCCTTGGTCATGCTGGTTTTTATAGGAGGTTCGTACAAATTTTTTCCAACATATCTAGACCACTATGTGCCCTCTTAGTTAAAGATGTCCCATTTGAATGGACTCAAGCTTGTCAAGAGGCCTTTAAAATGCTAATTGGCAAGCTTACTTCAGCACCTATAATGCAGTCACCTGATTGAACTTTACCCTTTGAAATCATGTGTGATGCTAGTGACTATGTTGTAGGTGCTGTACTTGGACATCGAAGGGAGGGGAAACCTTTTGTCATTTACTATGATAGTAAAACCCTTAATAGTGCTCAAATGAATTACTCCACCACTGAAAAAAAAAATACTAGCTGTAGTATTTGCTTTGGATAAATTTTGTTCTTAGTAATTGGTTCTCCTATCCTTATTTTTACAGATCATGCAGCCTTCAAGTATCTTCTTACAAAGAAGGATGCTAAGGCACGACTCATACGATGGATTCTACTCTTATAATAATTTGACATCACTATCAAAGACAAGAAAGGAGTAGAGAATGTAGTGGCTGATCATCTTTCGAGGCTCACATTTGAGGACACCTCTGACGACATGCCAATTAAGGATGACTTTCCCGAAGAGCATTTACTCTCCGTTACTTCTCTAGTATGGTTTGCTCGTATCGTGAATTATTTAGCCACCGGTGAGATACCAAGGGATTGGAGCGCTCAAGACAAGAAGAAGTTCTTAAATGAGGTACATAACTTTTATTGGGATGACCCATTTCTTCTCAAGTACTCCTGACCAAATTTTAAGGCGTTGCATCCCTAATGAAGAGATTGCCAGCGTCTTAGAATTTTGTCATTCCCAAGCTAGTGGAGGCCACTTTTCAATGAAAAAACCGTTGCAAAAATTTTGCAATGTGGTTTTTATTGGCCTACCTTGTTTAAAGATGCAAACATCTATTGTTGCTCATGTGAAAAGTGTCAGAAGTTAGGAGCTGTGACTCATCATAATATGATGCCCTTAAACCCAATTTTAGTGATTGAAATCTTTCATTGTTAAGGCATTGATTTTATGGGACCCTTTCCTCCTTCCTTCGGATACCAATATATCATCATGGCAATAGATTATGTATCAAAGTGGGTCGAGGCAACAACTTGCCGAAGCAATGATAATAGAACGGTAATTAAATTTCTCAAAGAAAATGTGTTATCTCGATTTGGTACACCACGTGCTATAATTAGTGATCGAGGTACACATTTTTGCAACCATTCTTTTGAAGCTTTGATGAGAAAATATTGGGTGTTACATAAAATTTCTACAGCCTACCATCCTCAGACTAGTGGAGAAGTAAAACTTGCAAATAAGGAAATCAAGAAAATTTTAGAAAAAACGGTTAACCCCGATCTCAAGGATTAGTCTTTAAGACTAGTTGATGCGCTTTGGGCTTACCGTACAACTTTTAAAACTCCCTTAGGTATGTCACCTTATTGGCTTGCTTTTGGAAAGCCTTGCCACATACTTGTAGAGCTCGAGCATCGAGCTTATTGGGCCGTCAAGCCTTTTAATTTTGACATAGGAGAAACGGATAAGCTTAGGAAATATCAGTTGATCGACTTAGAGGAGTTAAGAAACGATGCTTATGAGAACTCTAGAATCTATAAGGCTAAGATGGAAGTATTCCATGATAAAAACATTTTGAGGAAAACATTTAAACTTAATGATCGGGTGTTCTTATACGATTCTAGACTCCATAAGCATCCTGGAAAACTTCGGTCGAGGTGGACTAGTCCTTTCGTAGTGAAAAATATTTTTGAAAATGGAGCAGTAGAAATTGAGGATACTAGAGATGGTCGTATCTTTAAAGTCAATGGTCAACGCCTTAAAATTTTAATCGATAGGCAAGATCCGGAAGTGGAAGACAGTCCGTTTATGGATCCAGTCTATTCACCTTGACCACACAATAGGGGTATGTTTTTACTTTTATTTTTCTTTTGTTTTGTTTGTTTTATTTTTAGTTATGTTTATCTTCAGTTTAATTTTTAGTTTTTAGTTTTATTTAATCTAATTTTTATTTTTACTAATCTTATGTATTTTCTGTTGGAACAAACAAGTTTTTTGTTTAGAACCAGGACCAATGTACGCGCTTAGGCCCGGCCCATAGCACTGCAGTGCACAGTGCCTAGGCCCAGCACTCCACAACGCCTTGCCCCTACCTGTGCGCGCTACAGCGCATAACGCCTAGGCCCAGCACGCCCGAGCACATACCGCGGCGCGCCTAGGCCCATGCTGCAGCGCCCACCCGAAATCATGCACTCTTAAAACCCTAAAATCTGCCTTTCCTCTTCATTTCTCTCTTACAAAAAACCCAGCACACTCCTTCCTCTCTCATCCTTGCTCCAAACCCTCACTTACCCACTCACCTTTACTCAAAATTTCTTGATTCTAACATCATTTCTTGAAGGATTTCGCACTAATATTGCAGATTTTACTAGAAATTTCTCCACAAAGCTTGGTTCTAGGAAGATTTTGGATTCTTTAAGAAAATTTCAAATTGGTGGGTAGTCTTTCTTCTCTCCAATTGTGGGCATCAAGTAAGACCAATTTCTTCTCTTTATTGTTCATTTGTGCTATTTGGTGGTTAATTTTGCCTTAGTTCTATTGTTCTATATATTTGATTCACATGGCACCTAAGACCAAGAGACCTAGGGGGAAACAACATCAAGAATATGATGAGACCAAATTTGTTATTTTTGAGGCGAGTGAGAGATATATTAGGATGATACAAACTAGAAAACACATTCTTGAGAGAGGATTCAACATAACAGAGAGGGGAAACCCATTTTATTTAGAATGATTATTGATTGGAATTGGGGCACATTTACAAGACCCCTATCTCATTCCCTTACAAATTTGGTTAGAGAATTCTACACTAATGCAGACGAGCATAGGAATGGTAAAATGAGGGTGAGAGGACATACAGTTTCTTTTAGCAGCACATCTATCAATAAATTTTATGGACTGCCTGACATAGACAACAGTGAGTATAGTGCCTATACGTCTAATATTAATTATGAAGAAATTAGCAACACTCTCTGTACTCCGGGCACAACATGGAAAATGATGGGTGATACCCCTAAAACCTTGCTCGGTACTTTTTTGACTGTCAATGCTCGGGCTTGGCAATATTTTGTATGTCAAAGGATGATGCCTACTACACATTTTGGTGACCTTACTGTTGAGAGAGCTGTTTTGATTTATTCCATTTTGATGGGCATGACTATCGATGTGGGCCAAGTCATTTTTAATTCTATCATACACACTGTGCGACAAAAGCTTGGATTATACTTCCCCTCTTTAATCATCCAATTGTGCATCCGAGCCAGAGTCTAATACAGTCCCGATGAGGAGGCTCAGCCACCCAAGAAACCCATCGATGATGGCATGCTAACTCAGATTAAAGCCTCAAGGCCGCTAACGCGAGAGAGGGAGCAGTGATTGCTGCCCCCCTTCCCTCCTCTAGGCATTTCACTGTTGCCGAGCGCCTTGAGCATTTAGAGAGTCATTTTGATGAGCATCAAAAACTGTTGCTTAATAGGTTTGATCGTCAAAACCGATTTTTGGCTAGGCAAGCTGATTATCAAGCGGGGGTATACTCTTCTTTTGGTCAAATGTACCAACACCTTGCCTCCGCTACTAGTTGTGATATGGATCACTTTCCTACTTTGCCACCCTATCCGGGTTCATCTTTTGATCCAACTCCAAAGGAAGGTGAAGAGTATGAAGGGAATGAAGAGGAAGATGAGGACTTAGAGGATTAGTTTTGGGTTCTATCTCTTGTTTGTCTACTTTTCTTTTGTTTTTATTATTGGATAACTATACTAACATTTATTATGTTTTCCTTTCTGTTATTTTATTTTTCGTACTTTATTTTTCTTTTTTAGTTATTTCTCTCCATTTCATGTGCTAACCTAACATATGGTGGGAATCTTAATGGTACACCGCAGTGCTTTCTTTTTGTTGTTTTGTTCTATGTTGTAGATTAGAATTTCAGCAAGAAGAATGGCACGCAGTTCACATGATGGTGCACAATTTTCAGCTTGTGTGTACTTGATTACGCCCAAAGTATAACGCGGTTATTGTAGTACGGCTTTGGGGTGTCGATTCCATAGGGAAACAAGTTAAGTACAAAGGAAAATGCGTGAACCTTAAAACGAACGATAAAAGTTAAACTCAAGATTTTTGAGCTTTGATGGTGAAATAATGTAAAGGAAAATTGTGTAAATGTAAATGAAATATAAATGAGAAATAACAAGGTTTCAGGAATCCTCCTTAGGTTTGTTCCCTATTTCTACTCTTGATTCAATTGATTTTATCTCGATTGCAAGTTTCAACTCCCAAACAAGTAATCAGAATATATTCAATCAAGCACATTTACAACTCTTATATAATTGCTATGAATTAATCATTGATTTCGGTTCATGCACACATGACCGATCTTAAAGATTATCAAGAAACGACAATATATCTTAAAAGACAATATCACAGTAATTGACAATCAATAAGATAAATCTACCGGAATCAATCACATCCAAGCAACCTCAATGGAGGAGAAGGATGCAATCACCGGATTAAGAGAGTCTAAAAGAAGAAGAATAAAAAGTACATCTATCACATGAACTCAAATCTTCTTACTTAATCAATGAATACTTCATAAACAATATTTAACAATAAATCCGTACAACTGAATCAAGAACAGGAAATAAAGAACAAGAAATCCTTAAAGATTCATCCCTTTCCCTTGTAAAATGATTAGTTGGCCATGAAAATCAAGGTGGAAGAACAATAAGGATGCTCTCCCCTTGATTTGGCCATGGAGTTCAAGGTGGATGAACAATATGGATGTTCTCCCCTTGATTTGCAACCAAAGAAAACTTAGAAATAAAATGGAAGAATGCTGGATTTGGATCCCTTGAATCCTCTCTTTTTTCTCTCTTCCTTGCTTTCTCTCTTCAATTATTTGAATGCCCGGTTGCACACTCCTTAAGGAGGTATTTATAGATTACAAGTAGTATCTAGGGGTATTTTGGTCTTGGAAAAATGTCACTTGCTCGCCCTAATCAGGTCAAGAGGCGAGTGGGCTGTGCTGTGCGTCTGGGCCTGCTGTGCTGGCCTGAACTGTTTCCACTAAAACTGCCATAACTTTCTCTAGAAAAATCCTTTTTACGAACCGTAAAATTCTCCAGAAAATAGACTTCTGGATCTTTCTAAGCATATATGGCTAATCTCCTGGTTCTTCCTACATCAATACAGTTTAATCTGCAAAGATGATTGATCTGTACGGGAAATTCTGGCAATTCAGTGAAACTCCTTCAGCTTGTATGTAGAAGTGCACACACTAGTGTGCCTACCCTTAACTTGCTCCAAAGTGATGCACACACTTGTGTGGAGTCTTTTAACTTACTTCAATTTATTAATCCAGCCTTGGTTTAGACTTTAACCATCTTTGAATCATGTTTGGACACATCTAAACCTTGGACAAAAACGAGCACCGACACCCAAGATCTTTTGGTGCTTTAAACATGGATCGCTTTATTATCTCTTTTGTACTCAAAGCACCTGAAAATGCATCGAATTAAGTCAATGATTTATGAATATCACTTTAGAGTTATCAACATGTAAAAGTGCGATTACGACCGAGATCAACCCTAAAATGTTAACAATTAAGTATTGTTTAGATGCATTTTATGACTCTCATCACAACCCCCAACTAGCTTATTGCTAGTCCCTAGCAATTCAAGCGAAAGGCATGAAATGAATTATTTATTTAGAAATCAAAACAAAATACAGCAATGCTGGTGTTAACCAAGAGTGATTCAAAAATCTATCTTAAAAATCATGCATAACATATAGCACATAGAATCATTAAATATCACTCAGGTCCAAGAATAATCCAAATGTCAACCTTAAAATCATTATCGACTCTTACCATCCATCTTATCACAATACATTAGTCCGAACACCCGGATGATTTTATGCACAACATAGCATGAATACAAGTCTTGGCCTCTAAAAACATATTAATTTGCGTGACATCAATAACAAATCAAGCTCCATATACTCACTTTTCAAATCACTCTCCACTATGTAGAAAAATCACACTTTATCGGATCAATAGGTCTTTAATAAGCTTGCAACGTTAGGCTAGGGTAAAGGTCAAGAAAGAACGGGAAAGTTTAAACAAATAAAAGAACTAAGTCTCTTAATTTAAACACAACCACTTTAAGCACAAGATAACCTTACTTCAACACCCAACTCTTTTAACCATTTTTCAAGCATTTCTCGCAATAAATCACCATTTTTTTTTCTTCTTTCTTTGCCATAATTCATTTTTTCTCTTTTTTTTATTTTTTATTTTGGCATAAGACCATTCACCTCCTCTTTCATTCTTTTCTTTTCTTTTCCACAACCCCCAACTTATCTCTCTTAATGTACTTGGGTTATGGTAGTAATATTTTCTCATATTTCCACCCTTACTCCTTTTAAGTGCTTCTCACAACACGTGTATAACTAAGTTCTTTTAAAAGATACGTAAGGATAAAATATTTTTAGGCTCATAAAGGTAAGTAAATGGTTTTATCGAAAGAAACAAGGCTCAATTTTTCTTTTCAAGAAAAAGGCTCAAATAGGTGACTAGCGATAAATATAACAAGGGTAAGTTTAGAAAGGCTCAAACGGTCCAAAAATGGCCTACATCATATCCTAAGTAGTGTGCATTCTATGATTTTCGCCTCAAGTGATTATCAAATATGTTCTAGAGCTTGTAAAGACCGCAAAAGTATTCACAAAACAACTGCGCATAAAAGTTCTCCAAATGCTTTAGACTAATCATGCAATCTTACCACAAACCAGAGTCTCAAACCAAAGAAAAATTGACACTTAATTTATTCTCAAAGCGAAGCAAGATTTAACTTCTTCTAAATGTTATATGCTATCTCGATTAAGCTCATATCATTGACATGTGAATTAACTCCAAGGCTAACACAAAGCATGCTAAAAACAAACAAACATTTTTTTTTTATCCTAACAACGAAAAGAAAGAAAGTGACACCAAGCAGTTCAATGAAAAAAAAGAAAAGAAATATGTTTCCTTCACCCCCAACCTAAACATTGCATTGACCTCAATGTAAAAGAAAAAGGAAAGGAAACTCCCTGTGTGGCCAAAAATGCACAGAAGCTGAAAATTGCGCACCACCAATTGAACTGCATACCGTTCGTTTCGCTAAAATCAACTAGAAATTAAAAATTAAAATAGACTTAACACAACCAAAATTCTAAGTTAATAAAGACTTGACAACGAAATATTAATATATTTTTTATTTTTTTTATTATTTATTTTATTTTTATTTTGGAAATTTGAACTAAACTAAAAACTAACATTAAGATTGAATGAAAACTAACTTAAAACAGAACAAAAATTAAAAGGAATAACGTACCTTTGTTGTGTGGTCAAGGTGAATAGACCGGATCCATAAGCAGAATGTCTTCCATCTCTGGATCATGTCTATCGATTAAGATCTTAAGTCGTTGACCGTTTACTTTAAAGACCCGACCATCTCTAGTATCCTCAATTTCTACCGCCCCATTTTCAAAAACATTTTTTACTATAAAAGGGCCGGTCCATCTTGACCGAAGTTTTCCAGGATGCTTATGAAGTCTAGAGTCGTATAAGAATACCCGATCATTGGGTTTAAATGTTTTCCTCAAAATTTTTTTGTCATGGAATACTTTCATCTTAGCCTTATAGATTCTAGAATTTTCATAAACATCGTTTCTTAATTCTTCTAACTCGATCAGCTGATATTTTCGAAGTTTACCTGCTTTGCCCATGTCAAAATTGAAAGACTTGATGGCCCAATAAGCTCGATGCTCGAGCTCCACGGGTAAGTGGCAAGGCTTTCCAAAAACAAGCCGATAGGGTGACATACCTAAGGGAGTTTTAAAGGCTGTACGATAAGCCCAAAGCGCATCAGTTAGTCTCAAAGACCAATCTTTGCTATCGGGGTTAACCGTTTTTTTCTAAAATTTGTTTAATCTCCCTATTAGCAAGCTCTGCTTGTCCACTAGTTTGAGGATGATAGGCAGTAGAGATTTTATGTAATAACCCAAAATTTTTCATTAAAGCTTCAAAGGAACGGTTGCAAAAATGCGTACCTTGATCACTAATTATAGCACGTGGTGTACCAAATCGAGATAACACCTTTTCTTTAAGGAATTTAATCACCGTTCCATTATCATTGTTTCGATAAGCTGCTACCTCTACCCACTTAGATACATAATCTATTGCTACAATGATATACTGGTACCCGAAGGAAAGAGATAAGGGTCCCATGAAATCGATGCCCTAACAATCAAAGATTTCAATCACTAAAATAGGGTTCAAGGGCATCATATTTCGGCGAGACACAGCTCTTAACTTTTGACATCTTTCACAAGAGTGACAATAGGTGTTTGTATCTTTAAACAAAGTAGGCCAATAAAATCCACACTGCAAAATTTTTGCAGGGGTTTTTTTCATCGAAAAGTGGCCTCCACAAGCTTGAGAGTGAAAAAATTCTAAGACACTCGAAATCTCTTCATTAGGGATGCAACGCCTTAGAATTTGGTCTGGGCATTACTTGAAAAGATAGGGGTCATTCCAATAAAAATTACGTACCTCATATAAGAATTTTTCTTGTCTTGAGCGCTCCAATCCATAGGTATCTCACCTGTAGCCAAATAATTTACGATGTGAGCAAACCATGGTAGAGAAATAATGGAGAGTAATTGCTCATCGGGAAAATCATCTTTGATTGGCATGTCATCACAAGTGTCCTCAAAAGTGAGTCTAGATAAATGGTCAGCTACTACTTTCTCCACTCCTTTTTTATCCTTGATGGTGATATCAAATTCTTGCAAGAGGAGGATCCATCGGATTAGTTGTGCCTTAGCATCCTTCTTCGTAAGAAGATACTTGAGGGCTGCATGATCTGTAAAAATAAGGATAAGAGAACCAATTAGATGAGCACAAAATTTATCTAAAGCAAATACTACAGCTAGCAACTCTTTTTCAGTTGTAGAGTAATTCATTTGAGCACTATTTAAAGTCTTACTAGCATAGTAAATGACAAAAGGTTTACCTTTCCTTCGCTGTCCAAGAACAACACCTACAGCGTAGTCACTAGCATCGCACATGATTTCAAAAGATAAAGTCCAATCTGGCGACTGCATTATAGGTGCGAAAGTAAGCTTGCCAATCAACATTTTAAAGGCCTCTTGACAAGCTTAACTCCACTCAAAGGGGGTATCTTTAACTAGGAGGGCACATAGCGGTCTAGATATTTTTGAAAAATTTTGTATGAACCTCCTATAAAAACCAGCATGACCAAGGAAAGATCTCACATCCTTTATTGTCTTAGGGGCATACAACTTAGAGATTAACTCAATCTTAGATTGATCAACATCTATTCCTTTAGAAGAGACAATATGCCCTAAGACAATACCGGATGGTACCATGAAATGACACTTTTCCCAATTTAAAACCAATTCTTTTTCCTCACAGTGAATTAATACTCTTTCTAAATTCATTAAGCATGTTTCAAATGAAGATCCAAAAACAGTTAGGTCATCCATAAAAACTTCCATGTAATTTTCAACCATGTCACTAAAAATGCTCATCATGCAGCGTTGAAAAGTAGCAGGGGCGTTACATAATCCGAATGGCATTCTACAAAAAGCATAGGTGCCAAAGGGACAAGTAAAGGTGGTCTTTTCTTGGTCTTCTAATGCAATTTCTATTTGATAGTAACCAGAATAACCATCTAGAAAATAGTAGAAGGGATGACTAGCTACACGCTCAAGAATTTGATCAATAAAAGGGAGTGGGAAGTGGTCTTTCTTGGTGGCAGCATTTAATTTTCTGTAATCAATGAACACACGCCACCCGTTCACAAGTTTGGTAGGGACTATCTCTCCTAGGTCATTCTTTATCACAGTGACTCCAGACTTTTTCGGGACGACTTGCATAGGGCTTACCCACTTACTATCAGCTATGGGATATATAATACCCACATCTAATAGTTTCAACACTTCATTTTTCACTACTTATTTCATAGTGGGGTTAAGCCTACGCTTAGGGTCTCTATGAGGACTGATTCCTTCATCCAGATTTATTTTATGGGAGCAGATTAGTGGACTAATTTCCTTTAAGTCAGCCATGCTCCATTCCAAGGCTGATTTGTGTCATTTAAAGTTTGAATTAATCTCTTACCTTGGGTCTCAGTTAATTTAGAAGAAATTATAACAGGAAAGGTATCATCTGGACCGAGAAAGGCATGTTTTAGACCCTTGGGTAGTGGCTTCAATTCGACTTTAGGTGCTTCCACACTTGAGGGGACTTGAGTTTTGCTTCTTTCGGGTAGCTCCTCAAACCTTGGTTGCCACGCCCGATTTCTATAATCCTGAGATTTGTCAAAAACAGCACATATATCAATTATATCAGTTTTATCATCAAATAAATCTATTTCAGAATTAACAAGAAAATTTTCAAGAGGGTCATAATCATTAGTTAAGAAAACTCCCTCATTGACGAGTGACTCGATCATGTAAAGCTGGTGGTTTTCGTCCTCATCTTTGGGCTGTTTTGCAATTGAAAATATTTACTTCAAGGGTCATGTTGCCAAAGGACAGCTTCATGAGACCATTCCTACAATTTATTAGAGCATTCGCAGTAGCAAGAAAAGATCTACCCAAAATCAAAGGGATTTTAGAGTTAGTGTCTACAGCAGAAGTAGTATTAAGAATTAAGAAATCAACAGGATAATAAAATTTATCAATTTGAATCAAAATATCCTCAACCATACCTCGGGGTACCTTGACTGAGCGATCAGCCAATTATAATACCACGCCGGTTGGTTTGATTTCTCCTAATCCCAGCTGTAAGTAAATGGAAAATGGCATCAGGTTTACACTAGCTCCCAGATCTAGTAAGGCTTGTCCAACCTCATGATTTCCAATGCTGCAAGCAATGGTAGGACATCCCAGATCTTTGTATTTCGGGGGAATTCTTTGCTCAATTAGTGCACTAACTTGCTCAGTTAGGAAAGCTGTTTTCTTGACATGATGTTTCCTCTTAATTGTGCATAAATCTTTAAGAACTTTTGCATAGGTGGGGACTTGTTTAATCACATGTAAAAGGGGAAGATTAGGTTTCACTTGCCTTAAGTTCTCAAGGATTTCATCATTCGTTTCCAGATTTTTCTTATTGGATTTTAAGGCTTGGGGGAATGGGGCCTTAACAGGACTTTGGGTCACTTCAGGGTCTTTAGGCAACTTGGTGTCACTACTGGTTTGACCCTTCACATTCTCGGGTTTATTCTCTGGTGGAATGTGTAGTGACTTACCTCTTCGGGTCACAATGGCATTTACATTTTTCACATTTTCTTGTGCCATATGTTGACTGTGAGGTATGAACTGAGCTTGGGCAGGGAACTTACCTCGCTCAGTCACACTGAAGGAGCTCATCAATTTAGACACTTGGCTCCTTATTTCTTTGTTTTCCTCAACCAACTGTGTAATTAATGCCTCACACTTTTGGTTTATCTTGCCTTGTGCTTCTATAAAAGTATGTAAGGAGTCTTCTAAAGAGTTCCTAGAAGATGAGGGTGCATGATAAGGTGCTGGGTACGATCTAGGGGGCTGCACATGCTGCTGATTTTTAGATTTCCAACTGAAGTTGGGGTGATTTCGCCACCTCGGATTATAAGTGTTAGAGAAGGGTGCTGAGGGCTTCTTGTACATGCCTAAGGTATTGCATTGTTCCTCATACAGCCCTCTCATGTCAACAAAAGTGGGACAATCTTGGGCGGGATGATCAACCCCACCACACACAAAACATGATTCTAAAGGTTTGGCCTAATTAACCATGTGTGTTGGTTTTTTCGTTTTTAATGCCTCCAACTCCCTAGTAAGCATTTCGACCTTGGCCTTGAGGTTATCCTCTTCCCTAAGATGGTAGATTCCTCAACCACTAGGTCGTGACCTATTTGTGCTCTCAGTAGCACTAGGTCCAGTCCATGTGTGAGCTTTCTCAGCAAGCTCATTGAGGTACTTAATAGCCTCATCAGGGTCTTTTTGCAGAAACTCTCCATTACACATCATCTTGACAAATTGGCGTTCTCTATAGGTAAGACCCTCATAGAAATAGCTCACTAAACACCAGTTTTCGTACCCATGATGTGGACACATACTTAACAGCTTTTTAAATTTCTCCCAAGACTGATACAAAGTCTCGTTTTCCTTTTGTGCAAAGGTGGAGATTTGTCTTTTCAAAGTGTTAGTCTTATGTTGAGGGAAGTACTTGTTAAAAAAGACTTGGGTCGTCTCATTCCATGTCCCAATTGATCGTGGTCTCAGCGAGTATAACCAACTCTTAGCTTTATCTTTTAAGGAGAAAGGAAAAAACTTGAGCTTCCTCAAATTCTCTAATGTGCACATAGGGGTTTTCGTTTTCCATGCCATGAAAAGTAGGGAGAAGTTGTATCATCCCTGTTTTAAAATCTTGATGACGGGTATTGGCTGGAAACATAATGCACGATGGTGTGGCTGTCCAGCTAGGATGTAGGTAATCATTAAGTGTCCTAGCGCCATTCTCATTAGGATTTTCAGCCATGTTAACAAAATTCTCTAAATTCTCTGATGGGGGTGCACTATGGTTTGATATAGGCGAGGTTTTACCAATGGAGGTGGAAGGAGAAGCTAACTCTAATTCAGGTCCTCTAATGAATCTACCTCGCGAATCTCTCGGTCTAAGCATGCACCAATTAATTTAGAGGGGGAATAAATAAATAAAACAGAATAATAAACAAATAAATAAAACAGAATAATAAACAAATAAATAAAACAGAGTAATAAACAGATAAATAAAAATAGAATAATAAATAGATAAATAAAAACAGAATAATAAACAAATAAATAAAACAGAATAATAAACAGATAAATAAAACAGAATAAACAAATAAATAAAAATATAATAATAAACAGAATAATAAACAGATAAATAAAAATAGAATAAAATAATAAACAAATAAATAAAAACAGAATAATAAAAGAAAATTAGAAAATCAAAACAAAAGTAAAGGGATGATATTACCGTATTTACAAACTGCTGAAAAGAAAAATATTTACGATTTTTTTTTTTTTTACCATCACACTCAAAGTTGACAAGTTTCCTTATACTTAAGCGCGTTTCCCTAGCAACGGCGCCAAAATTTGATTACGCCCAAAGTATAACACGGTTATTGTAGTACGGCTTTGGGGTGTCGATTCCACAGGGAAACAAGTTAAGTACAAAGGAAAATGCGTGAACCTTAAAACGAACGATAAAAGTTAAACTCAAGATTTTTGAGCTTTGATGGTGAAATAATGTAAAGGAAAATTGTGTAAATGTAAATGAAATATAAATGAGAAATAACAAGGTTTCAGGAATCCTCCTTAGGTTTGTTCCCTATTTCTACTCTTGATTCAATTGATTTTATCTCGATTGCAAGTTTCAACTCCCAAACAAGTAATCAGAATATATTCAATCAAGCACATTTACAACTCTTATATAATTGCTACGAATTAATCATTGATTTCGGTTCATGCACACATGACCGATCTTAAAGATTATCAAGAAACGACAATATATCTTAAAAGACAATATCACAGTAATGGACAATCAATAAGATAAATCTACCGGAATCAATCACATCCAAGCAACCTCAATGGAGGAGAAGGATGCAATCACCGGATTAAGAGAGTCTAAAAGAAGAAGAATAAAAAGTACATCTATCACATGAACTCAAATCTTCTTACTTAATCAATGAATAATTCATAAAAAATATTTAACAATAAATCCGTACAACTGAATCAAGAACAGGAAATAAAGAACAAGAAATCCTTAAAGATTCATCCCTTTCCCTTGTAAAATGATTAGTTGGCCATGAAAATCAAGGTGGAAGAACAATAAGGATGCTCTCCCATTGATTTGGCCATGGAGTTCAAGGTGGATGAACAATATGGATGTTCTCCCCTTGATTTGCAACCAAAGAAAACTTAGAAATAAAATGGAAGAATGCTAGATTCGGATCCCTTGAATCCTCTCTTTTTTCTCTCTTCCTTGCTTTCTCTCTTCAATTATTTGAATGCCCGGTTGCACACTCCTTAAGGAGGTATTTATAGATTACAAGTAGTATCTAGGGGTATTTTGGTCTTGGAAAAATGTCACTTGCTCGCCCTAATCAGGTCAAGAGGCGAGTGGGCCGTGCTGTGCGTCTGGGCCTGCTGTGCTGGCCTGAACTGTTTCCACTAAAACTGCCATAACTTTCTCTAGAAAAATCCTTTTTACGAACCGTAAAATTCTCCAGAAAATAGACTTCTGGATATTTCTAAGCATATATAGCTAATCTCCTGGTTCTTCCTACATCAAGACAGTTTAATCTGCAAAGATGATTGATCTGTACGGGAAATTCTGGCAATTCAGTGAAACTCCTTCAGCTTGTATGCAGAAGTGCACACACTAGTGTGTCTACCCTTAACTTGCTCCAAAGTGATGCACACACTTGTGTGGAGTCTTTTAACTTACTTTACTTTATTACTCCAGCCTTGGTTTAGACTTTAACCATCTTTGAATCATGTTTGGACACGTCTAAACCTTGGACAAAAATGAGCACCGACACCCAAGATCTTTTGGTGCTTTAAACATGGATCACTTTATTATCTCTTTTGTACTCAAAGAACCTAAAAATGCATCAAATTAAGTCAATGATTTATGAATATCACTTTAGAGTTATCAACATGTAAAAGTGCGATTACAACCGAGATCTACCTTAAAATATTAACAATTAAGTATTGTTTAGATGCATTTTATGACTCTCATCAGCACTTTTGCTTACAAAAGGAGTTTCCTTTACCTTTTCCTTTCACATTGAGGTCAATGCTATTTTTCAGTTGGGGGTGGCAGAAACCTATTTCTGTTTCTCTTGAACTGCTTGGTGTCATGTTCTTTTTGTTTATTTTTAGCATGCTTTGTGCTACGCCTTAGAGTTAATTCACATGTCAATGATATGAGCTTGATTGAGATAGCATATAGCATTTAGAAAAAAGTTAAATTTTGCTTCAGTTTGAGAATAATTTAAGTGTCAATTTTCATTTGGTTTGAGACTCTAGTTTATGGTAAGATTGTATGATTAGTCTAAAAACATTTAGAGAAGTTTTATGTGTGATTGTTTTGTGAATACTTTTGTGGTCTCAACAAGCTCAAGAACTTATTTGATAATCACTTGAGGTGAATTCCTAGAATGCACACTACTTAAGATATGATATAGCCCATTTTTGGACCGTTTGAGCCTTTCAAACTTATTCTTGCTATATCTATCACTAGTTACTTGTTTGAGCATTTTTCTTGAAAAAGAATTTGAGCCTTGTTTCTTTCGAAAACCTATTTACTTACCCTTATGAGCATAAAAATATTTTATCCTTATCCTTCTTTTAAAAGAACTTAGTTGTACAGATCTGTTGAGAAACACTTAAGAGGAGTAAGGATAGAAATATGAATAAAAAATATTACTACCATAGCCCAAGTATATTAAAGGAGATAAGTTGGGGGTTGTGGAAAAGAAAGGAAAAGAAAAGAAAAGAAAATAATGAAAAAGGAGGTAAATGGTCTTATGCAAAAAAATATAAAAGAAAAAGAGTGAAATATAGCAAAGAAAGAAGAAAAGAGAAGAAAAATGGTGACTTATTGAGAGAAATGCTCTTATAAAAATGGTAGAAAGAGTTTGGTGTTGAAGTAAGGGTATCCAGTGCTTAAAGTGGTTATGTTTCAAACTAAGAGATTGAGTTCTTTTACTTGTTAAATCCTTCCCTTTCTTTCTTAACCTTATCCTTGGCCTAACGTTATAAGCTTATTAAAGACCTATTGATCCAAGGTGGTGTTATCTTTCTACAATAGTGGAGAGTGATTTGAAAAGTGAGCCTATGGAGCTTGTTTTTGTGATTGATGTCACGCAAATTAAATATTTTATAGGCTAAGACTTGTATTCATGAATGTCATGTATAAAGTCATCCGGGTGTTCGGATTAATGGATTGTGGTAAGACGAATGATAAGAGTCGATAATGATTTTAAGATTGATGCTTGGTTTACGTTTGAACTTAAGTAATATTTAATGATTCTATGTGCTGTTTATTATGTGCAATTTCTGAAACAAAAAGTGAATTGTTCTTTGTTTAACACTAGAATTGCTTTACCTTGTTTTGATTCCTACCATAGAATTCATCTCTTGTTTTCGCTTGAATTGCTAGGGACTAGCAATAAGTTAGTTGGGGGTTGTGATAAGAGTCATAAAATGCATCTTAACAGTACTTAATTGTTGGCATTTTAGGGTTGATCGTTTTAATTGCACTTTTATACGTTAACAACTCTAAAATGTCATTCTTGGATCATTGATCTATTTCGGTGCATCTTCAGGTACCTTAAGTTCAAAAGAGGAAGAAAAGCTATCGTTGCTTGAAGCACAAAGACTCGAGGCATACCAGAGTGAAGGCATGGTTGTGAAAGGCAAATGAAGAAGAATCAAGCCTTGAATGTGTCTGCTAAGACCTAAAAATATCCAAGCCTCAGCCTTCAGAACTAAGCCAAAAGAGCAAAGAAAGAAGCTTCAGTGAGAGGTGCGGTCCTGATTGATGAGGGGTGCAGCACCCAAAACCATGAAGAAAGGCCAATGGTGAGAGGTGCGATCCTGATTGATGAGGGGTACAACACCCAGAAGCTTGAAGAAAGCCCATTGGTGAGAGGTGCGGCGCGCACTGATGAGAGGTGCAGCACCCACACAATCCCTCTCTCCGAGTTATGACCTAATGAGGACTTTAATGATTGTTTTAAACCCTAAAACACCATTGGACTTTTTATTATTATTATAAATAGATCACTTAGGGTTTAAAAGAGGACATTCATTGAAGTCTGGAACACTCAAGAAGGCTACCACACTCTCCTCCATCAAAGTGTTCAACCATGAACTCCATGGCGAACTAATCTCCAAGTAAGGCGAAGGGATGAATCCCTAGGTGTAGTTGTTCTTATTTTCCTTTATTGATTCAGTTGTAATTGGGATTTATTGTCTAAACATTGTTATGTGTTACTCTTTTATCTAATTAAAGGATTTTCTTCTAATCCGATGATTGTATCTTTATCTTTGATATAAGTCTAGTCATGCTCTTCTTATGTCAAGATTATTGGATGTGATTGAGTCTGGTAGATTTATCTTTTAGGTTTGTCCATTACTGCGATATTATCGTTTCTTGATAAACCTATAGGGTAGGTCATGTGTGCTTAAACCAAAAGTAAGAGTAATCATATCAATTACATTAGGGTTTATATGTGCTTAGTTGAATATTTGCCGATTGCCTGTTTGGGACGTGAAACTTGCAATCGAGATAATACAATTGAATCAAGATTGGAATAAGGCAACGAACCTAGGGAGGATTCCCAGAACCTTGTTGTCTCTTTATTATACTTCTCAAAACTATTTACGATTTTCTCATATTACTTCACTATCAAAACACAAGATTTTCTCACTTGATCTTATCATTCGTATTAAGGTTTGCTCTTTTCCTTTATAGACTGCTTTTCCCTGTGGAATTGACACCCCAAAACTGTGTTACAACTACCGTGTTATACTTTGGGCGTAATCAGCTCCTCATCCTCATTCTTCACCATTGTGATCCAACTCTTTTTATAAACAACTTGGACCAGACTTACCCATTTACTGTCTGAGATGGGGTAGATAATGCCAACATCTAGTAATTTTAATACCTCGACCTTTACTACCTCTTTCATGTGTGGGTTAAGTCTTCTTTGAGCATCTCGAGTGGGCTTTGCTTTATCCTCAAGGTAGATATTATGCATGCACTTGGCTGGACTTATCCCCTTAATGTCAGCAACGGTCCATCCAATGGCAGATCTATGGTCCCTAAGAACTCTTAATAATTTATCTTCTTCTCCAATACTCAAATTAGCAGCCACAATCACAGGCAACGTCTTCTTCTCTCCCAAATAGGCATAAGTTAAATACTTTGGAAGCTGCTTTAATTCCAATGTTGGTGCCTAGACAATAGAAGGAAGAAGAGTAGTATTAGTAGGTATGAGAGATTCAAATGGAGGAGCATACTTACTTAGGTGTTTTGGAGAAGCCTCAAGGAGGTGCACAACTTTAATGATATAATCAGTAACATCTTCAGGTTCTTGCTTAATTTCCACTTTCGTAAAGCTATGGGTAATAGTAGTCTACACTGGATCATTGTGCTGGACCTAAAAAGCTTGCTCAACAAAACTTTGCATCATACATACATTAAAGCATTCTATATCATCTTAAGGTAGTTTTAATGCAACAAATATTTTAAACTCTATTTTCTCACCATTTACCTTCATACTTACTATACCTTTTTTCACACAGATCTTTGTATCAGTAGTTCTCATGAAGGGTCTTCCTAAAATGATAGGCAGGGGTAATGGCATAGGGCATTCCTCCATATCTAACACAATGAAATCAGCAAGTAAAACGAACTCACCTACCTTTACCAGGACATCCTCAAGAATACCCCTAGGTCTTTTTATACTTCTATCTGCCAACTGCAAGGTAATGGAAGTCAGTTGTAGCTCCCCCAAACCTAGGGTTTCAAATACTGTGTATGGTAGTAAATTCATACCCGCTCCCAAATCTAGTAATGCTCGCTCAAACAACTGATCACCTATCCTATAGGGAATAGTAAAACTACCTGGATCTTTCTGGTGGTCGTTTTCATAATAGCACAACACTTACCTCTTCAGTTAATGCTACCATCTCATGCTCTTGAAACTTTCTCTTATGAGTGCAACAATCTTTTAGAAATTTAGCATCAACAGGTATTTGTTGAATTGCGTCTAATAAGGGGATGTTTATATCTACTTTCCACAAGGATTCAAAAATATGAAGCAGCTTATTTTCTTTCTTTTGTTTTACTAACCTTTGCGGGAAGGGTGGTGCATTCACCTTCTTCGTCTCACTCACCTTTGATGCTGATGGTTTCTCTAGAGATACTTTTGTAGATTCATCGGTCCCTATCACCTTACCATTCCTTAGAGTTGTGATAGCCTTTAGTTGCTGGTGACCCTCTAGGTTAGGTAGTGTTTGAGTTGGAAGCTCACCTTGCTTTCTGCCACTTAGCTCTTTAGCCAATTGTCCCATTTGTACCTTTAGCCTTTGGATGGCTTGTTTATGTTTTGCTGTGGTTTGTCTTAGTTCAGTCCAAAATTACCTTTCATCTGCCATGAACAAATCTTGTGAAGTCATTAATTATTGTTACTGAGTTGCCAATTGCCTCACAAGACTTTCGAGGTCACTTTTCTTTGTTTCGAGAGCTGAGTGAGTAGCTGGCTGGGAGTTTCTTTGCTACCCTTGCTGGTTAAAGGTATTCTAATTGTTGCTTCAAGAGAAATTTGGGTGGTTTCACCATCTAGGGTTGTAAAGTGTTTGCATATGGGTTATTCTTTAACGGATAGTTGTTCGGTCCTACGTAATTTGCTTGCTTCGGGTTTGCAGATGAATACACAGGACATGTCTTAGTATTACAATCAAGTTGGGAACATATAACACATACCTGGAGTGGTGCAGCTGGTGGATTAGGTGAGGTATTCTGAGCAGTCATGGTTTTCATAAGTAGGTCTAGTTTCATCTCTACAGCAGCTATTTGGGTAGAGGATCCACCGTTTAAAATCACCTCATACATATTTTTGCTTTTGGAAACGTGTCTACCTCGAGAAGAAAATTGCTGGGTGTGCTCACTTAAGGTCTCGAATAGCTCCATGGCTTCTTTGTTGCTCTTCTCCATCAGCACTCCTCCACAACCTGAATCCACAATACTTTTATTAGTATCACTCAAACCCTCATAGAAAGCTTGTACCAGTTCATCCTGAGGTAGATTGTGATGTTGGCATTTAAGTAGTAGCTCATTTAAATGTCCCAATGCCTCAAAGAATAGGTCTCCATCCTTTTGTTGGAAAGACTGAATCTCCTTCCTCATTTGCCTCGTCTTTTGGGCTGGAAAAATTTTTCTTAGGAACTTGCTGGCCAACTCCTCCCAAGTGTGGATAGAAACTGCAGGCAATGAATTGTACCACAGTTTAGCATTATCTTTAAAGGAGAAAGGGAAAAGAATTAACATGATTCCTTCTTGGTCTAGGCCCCGGATGTGCTGGAACTTGCAAAGATCTAAGAACTCCCAAAGGTGCAAGTGTGGGTCCTCATTAGGTGTACCCCTAAAGTGAGTTAATGCACTGAGTATCTGCAGAGATATGTAATAATTGTCTTCCGCCTCAAGTTGATACGCAATGCATGATGGCTGGTCGATGTTCCTTAGGATGAAGGATTGTTTCATCGGCCTTCACTCAGGTGGTTGTTGGTTTTCTAGCTGTTCCGCCATTGATCCTTCGTCCTTTCATTTTTCTTCTACCTCTTCAGAGTTGTTTCTAAGTCTTTGTCGAATGGTCCGCTCAAGCTCGGTATCGAGGGGAAAGAAAGTTGGATGCCTGGATCGAAGCCCTTGCATGAATCAATGAAAACCACTTCAGTGCAACAGTTCAGTACTGCTGCTCGAGTAGCCTCTGCCTCAAATGCACTCGATCGCAGAGGAGATATGCTCGATCGCACAGTATTGTGCTCAGTCGCACAATGTAGTGCACTTGATTGCAAGTGTCACAGAGAGCTTTTGCTGTAGTGCCTGAAAAAAAAAAAAGGGTAATAAATTAGGTTTTGATGAAACAAAAATAAAGGTGAATAACAGAAACTTTAAAATTTGAGATTTTTGATAAAACTGAATAAATAAATAAAAATTTAAAAATTGCTAAACTAAATAAAAATAATTCTAGAAAGAAATTTAGTACAATCCCCGACAACGATTCCAAAAACTTGTTGTGCGTTTATCTACCCAAATAAATAATCAAATAATTGAATTTGTTTTACTTGCAAGTGCACAAGGTCAACAGTAGCATAGTGTTCAAGTATGAGATCATCTCCACAGGGATTGGTAAATTTTATTTTAGAATTAGTTTCACAATGTAAAAATTGATAGAAATAAATATTAAGTCTAGATTGATAACGATAAGAACATAGAGCTTTGATATCCACCACTAATCATACTTTCCCAATAAGTAATGTGCCAATGCTCTAGCCCTACCATGAATACCTAATGGTTGTCAACCTAAGGGCATGGTATCTACTCCTTAAACTATTAATCTCCCTAAGCAATGAGTTAGGCATGGTATTTACTCTAACTCTTTTCTTTCTTAAGGGATTCAGCATGGTGTATACTGAGTTGTTCTTTAAGAGAGCATAAGGTCTGTGGAAATCAACAACCACACGAGACCTAGGGTTTTGTGTATACTCCCGGTTTCTCATGTTGATTAACTCAAGAATCCGGTGTGGATTTCTTTTGTTACTATCGTCAGACCTAGGACTCGGTCATCCAAATTGATCTAACTAACTAATCCATACCACATGCATACATTGATCAGGCACACATATATGAGGAATTCAATAAAACAGGCATTTATCAATTAAAGCATCATAACATAGCTATTTGCAAAGACAATCAATGAATATATATATATATATATATATATATATATATATATATATATATATATATATAAAAGCATAATTAGGGCTTTAATTGAGCCCAATTAAGAGTTAGTTACACATGCTGTTTATGATAAACATCCTCATAACATAAACTAAAACAGAAAAATAAAACCTGAAGAATACTATGGAGAAGGGTCGTCAATTCCTCTCCAAAGCTTACAACTTCAAGCCAAAGTAAAAGATAAAAGAAAGATATATTTTCTGTGTTTTACAAGCCTATATATAGGGTTCTAAAGATGTCTTGAAACCCTAATTTCCAAAACAGGTATGGAAGAACTCTTTCCAAAACTGGCTTTATTGCCTCTGTGCGTGTGCGCTCGATCGCTGGCTTCTACGCTTGAGCGCATGGGTATGCTCAAGCCTTCTATATGTGCGCATGATTGCTTGTGCACTCGATCACGGATATGTTGCGCTTGATCGCACAAGCTTTTTACAGATCTTCAGTTTTCTTCCTTTAAAGCTTCAAAATGTTTTCTTTTCTTCACAAGCCTATAGAAAACACCGAAAACAAAAAAATGAAGTAAAACATAATAAAATATGTAAACAAAGAGCTTAACAAATGTAAATTAATGGGCTTAAATATGAATATTTAAGCACTTATGAGCACGTCATCATTGCCTCATCCTCCAATAGTTCCTAACTCAATTGGGACATCATGGTATTCTAAGGCTAACACTAGCTTAGGCACATCATAAGAAAGGTACTCATGTTCAATAGAACTAGCAGCTTGATATTGCCATGTATGCTGCACATAGATATCCATTACCATCTCATGCTTAACCAAAGCAATGAAATCCCTTACATCTTGATCAATTGGAAGACTCTTAAAGACATTATGTCCACTACCAGGTTCAATGTAAAACAAGTACTGAACATCAGTTACTCCAGCATTTCCTAACATGTCTGTGACCTTATAAATAAGCATCTTATCACTGACACAACCATCGTAGATCATAGTCTTATCCCCAACATATTTTTTACGTGGTTTGGATGGAAAAATACATTGTATCCATTGACCTACATGAAAAGAAAAAAATTCAAACCCGAATTTAGTGTTTGAAACAATAATCATTTCTATATTACTATATCTCTAGAGATAATGTGACTCTCAATTAGTTAAATTTCTCTTAACTGTCCATGGCAAGTTAAAGATTTTAGCAATGAAAAACTTGGAAGATCTTATTCATGTGTAGCAAATGAGAAGAAAAGGGCTTTCATGGCCCTTGTATGCACTTGTACCAGCAATAAAACAGAAACTTAAATTGAATGTCTTGAAAATATCGATTATTTCACATATGTTGACAAAAATATTTTCTTAAATAAAACTTTTTGATTGTCTTTTCGGAAAAGGTTATGAATTAATAATTATAAATACAAAAGAGAAGTTTCCAGATAATCAATGAGAGTTAATCACTAGCACAAAACTTGTCGACAAGAAGTTGCAACTGCTAAGTGAGTAAAAAATTTAGTAATAGTTAATTTGTAATAAATCAGTGATTGCTTTCAAATTGTTTAATATTAAAATGCATTGAAAATATCTAGATATACTATTAATAAAATCATAACACTATTTTGATATCATTTTTTTAAATAGCAAAAATATCACCGCATAAATATATATTTATTGTGTTATTAGGTATAAAAATATAAAATTAATCCCACAATCACTCCACATTTGCCTAATCAGTAACAATTTCCTATTTGAAAAACCATTTATCTATAGTAACTACCTAAACAGTTACACATCACCCATTTCAAAAACCACTTATCTATAATAACTACCTAAGCAGTTACACATTACCCACTATGCACTAATTCACACCTACCTATACATATTCTTTCATCCTCTTATTTGTTTCTTTTGTTAACTACTGTTATATAATTCGTTAAATTTAATTTTCTCTCTTTACGTTTCTTTTTTAGGTGAGATTCTTCTCAATTCTCTTTATTTAAAGTTGATTTTTTTGTTCATTAATTAAATTATGTCTTCCTTTTTAGGTTGTTTAATCTAATAGAAGAACATATCAACACGTGCATTAACACTTGTTAAGATGCTTGTAGTAATTAATGCAACATAATATCAAATTAAGAAATTAAATTTAAAATATATGCAGATTATCAAATTACTTTAAGAAAATTGGCTTAATTTTTTTTATTTTTATCATAATAATGTTTAAAATACGAAAGTGTTAAATTGGTTTCCTTTAAGATAGTTTGTAAAAAAGTAATTGAGTGAATTTTTTTATCAGGTTTTAAACAAAAAAAGATTGAAGAAAAATGATCATACAATTTGATAATTATTGTTTTTAATTTGTGGTATCTTCTTAAAATAAAATAAAAATTAGATAGTTAATTAATTATAATAAAAAAAACGTGATAGTGCCAGACGACTCTACTTAGTATAGATTGAAAGTTTAGGGTGAACTTTCTAGACAATAAAAGAAAAAATTTGAAAAACAAAATATTAAATAATGACAAAAAAACTAATTTTCTACCTTTTACATGTGCATCAAAATTAGAAGTAGATTACGGAAGTGTCGGATCAGGTGCGCGTAATTCGTTACGGTTCACAGATCAAATGAGTATGGGTGAAAAAAATTTGATTTTAAACGGGGCTAAATTTTCACATTCAAACCCAACAATTGAACAAAAAAGAAAACTGACGAGCCCTACATGTTTACAGGGATTAGATATTGCAAGAGATTAATTATAAGGTGATGCTGTTTTCAGAAATTACAGTTAAAACTAGAGTTTTCTAAGAAATAATTGTTACTAATTATAACTATTAGAAAGTAGTAAGTAACTAAATATAATTGAAGCATCTTAACAAAAAATTAACACAATAACACACAAAATAACAAATCATCTATTTGATTAACAGATAAACCTAACCCAACTCGATCGAGTAAATTTTTAATGAGTTAATAAACCTAAACCCATTGAAAAAGATTGACATTTATAATCCTAGAGAGAGAAGCTCTTCATTTTCTCTAGATTCTTAACTCCACTCTATCTCGGCTTCTATCTCTCTTCTATCACTTGGTGGCCACCCTGGCCAGCCAGTGTGGCCCCCATTTGCCTCCACCTCCTCCTTGCCCATTGAGTCAGCCTTCTCTTTGCCAACACCCTCATTCCCTTCTTGCAACCCTAGCTGCCGCGCACCCAATCTCTACCCCTAACCCTACTCCATCTCTAACGTCGGGAACTTCTTATTAGACAGGGCTCTTTACCTCGCTCTTTCATCAATATTATTGCTGGGGCTTCCACGATGCCTCTTGTAAGTGTCTTGGGTCAAGTTAGTACCCACAAGTTACTATCGGATTTGGCAATCTCCTCTAAGCTGTTTCTACAGAAAAGAGAGTCAGCTTTCATGCTGTCTCAACTGAAGTTCTCAAAGGCAGCTGAGACGTTTAATCATGCAGTAGTAATGAAGTTTTATGCTGGCCTTCCCCCCATGAACCATGTTCATTAACATATTCTCTCTTGGAAGCTAAAACATACTCTTATTGTAGGGGTTTTGGATACACGCCATATCCTTGTCCGTTTGGAATCACATGAAGATGTAGTTACTGTATGGGCACACTGTGATCACAAGATGGAGAACTCCTTGTATCGATTGTTTAAATGGAAGCCAGAGTTTTCCACCAAATGAGAATCAACCATAGCTGCTAATTTGGATCCGGCTGCTATGTCTACATCTACTTTTCTTTCACCTCTCGGTCCTTAAAGGTATAATATCTATTGGAAATCACCTCGGCAATGGAATAAGAGGTTTGATTCCTTCGTAATCAGCTTGGGTTTCATGAAGAGATACTATGGTTATTGCTTGTACTATAAGGGGCAGAAGATTGAGGAGATGGTGATCATCCTCATCTATGTTGATGATATGTTGCTGGTTGGGAGCAGTATGGAGAGGATAAATAAATTGAAGGCTCAGCTTAGTGAGGAGTTTGAGATGAAGGATCTTGGCCATGCACTAAAGATCCTTGGGATGTGTATCATCTGGGAAAGGGAGAGAAACAGATTGAAGATCTCTCAAACTTCCTATATAGAGAAGATGATATCTAAATTCTCTATGGAAGATAGCAAACCAGTGAAGGTTCCACTTGCGGGTAATTTCAAATTCTCCAGCGATCAATGTCCAAGATCGGAGGCGGAGAAGAAGGAAATGGAGAAAGTCCCTTACTCTAGTGCTGTTGGTTCTGTTATGTACACCATGGTGAGCACTAGACCGGACATTGCTCATGCAATGAGTGTTCTCAGCAGGTTTATGAGTAATCCCGGAAAGGAGCATTGGCTTGGGATGAAGTGGTTCCTGAGGTATTTGAAGGGAAGCTCAGAAGTAGGGCTGGCGTATGAGAAGAGGGGTAATGTAATCTGCCTTGAAGGGTTTGCAGATTCGGACTATGGAGCAGATCGGGATAAAAGGAGATCGTTTACCTCCTACTTCTTCAACTTAAATGGATGTTGTGTAAGTTGGAAGGCTCAGTTGCAGCCAGTGGTAGCACTCTCAACAACCGAGGCTGAGTACATAGCTGCTACGGAGGCCGTTAAGGAAGCTATGTGGTGCAAAGGGTTGCTTGAAGAGTTGAAGGTACTGGATGAGCAGGTTGTGGTATTTTTAGATAGTCAAAGTGCCTTGCACTTGTGTAAAAATCCAATGTTCTATGAGAGGACAAAGCACATGGATGTTCGGTATTATTTAATTCGGGAAAATGTTACGAAAGGATGCATCTATGTGGACAAGGTTGCCACGAAAAAAAATCCTGCGGACTTGGGTACTAAAGTTTTACCTCTAAGTAAGTTCAATCATTACCTTGAATTAGTTAGGATTGGAGTTGGTTAATTGGTAACTCAAGATGAGTTTTTGGATCCCGAAGCTTTTTGCACAAATGGTTCAGGTTTTTTGAACACTTAGACAAAGGTAGAGAATGTTGTTATTTGTCTAAGTTTCAAACATGTCCAAACATGGTCTAAGGATGGTTAAAATCCAAACCAAAGGTGAAGTATCAAATTTCAGCAAGTCAAATGGCTGCACACATGTGTGTGCTCAAGTTTGGAGCATGAGAGGACCATGCGCACTAGTGTGCGCACTTCTGCACAGCAGCAGAAGCATGTGCGCACAGCATCAGAAGGCAGCAGCATCAGGTTTGGGCGAGCCGCGCACACCCAGCACCACACCGCATAGCATGGCACACAGGTAGGACAGCACCTGGGGCACGCCGCGCAAGCACAGCGCCGCACCGCACAGAGTGCGCACAAGCACACTCTGCCTCAGCGCCGCACCGCAAGGCACACTGCAGGCACCTTGGGCAGCATGCTTCAAGGCACTCCAAAAGTGTGTGCGCAACACCAAAACACACAGCATCACTTGGAGAGTGATGAAAGGCTAAGATTCAAGGAAGAACATGATCAAGGGGTGAGGATTGGTTCACAAGAATGTCCAAGAATTGAGAGGCTATAAAAGAGGTTCTCAAAGCCTCATTTCACAATAATAAGAAGACATACAACACACACACAAGAGAGATTTGTGACATTATGAGATCATTGCAAACACTTAGAGAGAATTGTTTAGAGTGACAAACACAAGAGGGACTCTTTGTTAGGCTGGTTGTAAAGAAGAGAGGATAGTATAGAATTGATAGAAAACTTTGAAATAGGACTATCACTTTCTAGTTCTCTTCTTGTTTCTTCAAGAACTTGGATTCTTGAAGAGGATTGCTGTAACTTTGTAAGAACCATTGAGATGGTGCAGAGAGTTCGGAAGAACTCACGGGGACGTAGGCACATTGTCGAACCTCGATAACAATTGCTTGTCATTTTTCTTTCTTTGATTTTCTGTTCTTGTGTTCGATTGTTATTTTTCTTTCTATAAGTCATTCAAGACTTGGGTGTTTGGAAGATCACCACCTGGGCATCTTGTCAAGGTGATTTCCAACAATATCTTCTTTTTCTAAGTTCTTGAAGATGGATGATAAAACCATGACGTTGGAACATCTTAGTTCTATTCGGATTTTCGTTGAGTTTGACTCAACTTAACCGAAACCTAAATGAGTGTGGATTAGATATGGAAATCACAATGATGGGTTCTAGCAGAAAGTAATTTACGAGAGTAATATGGCATTCTGTTCCCAATGTTGTTTATAAGGTCATACCAATGCTGATTGCCATAAATCAATGATGGTAGGAAGTGGTGTGGCAGCTATGGGCGTGCGTAAAATAGAGAAGGCTACTGTAACAGTTCATAGGCCATCAAAGTTCAACCCTAAGACCGATAGACCTCCATAGTGGGGGTCCAAACGAGTCCAAAATAAATGGAAAGGGGTGGTTTTTTTTTATGTTTCGGCTGGGCCTGTGGGTGATATGCCCAATAGCTTATGAGTTTGTTTTCTCAACCCAAATGAAACTTGATCTTCCATCCAAGGATATTTTTGGGCCAGTATAGCAGATGGCTTCTGGATCCACGACTTTGGGGCCTGTAGTGCAAGGAAATAAAATTTTGGGCTCTCCGTTCCTGGGCCCTTCCAATGCAGATCATGTGGGTGGAGTAGGGACAACTAAAATGGTTCAAGGTGTAGGCCAAATCAGTGCTCTAGTTGCTGAGCTGGGTTTTGCTCAATCTAAGGGCCATAATCCAATTGATGGGTACATAGAGGAAAGAGAATTCAATTTGCCTCCAATCCGAGATAATAGTCCAGTTTGCTTACCAGGGGCTAAAAAAATAGAAGATACCTCGAAGGTTGGTGTTGTTTTTCTGGGCCGCTTCTTACAGGGTATGTATGAAAAGTTTGAGCCTGAGGATGTGGACACTGATACGAGCTGAGCTAGTATGCTACAAGGGGCTTGGAGGGACTGAGCTTGATAGTCCAGATATGGATACTGCCCCCGATTCAGATTCAGGTTTGGTCTCTCCAATCGCTCCTACCCATAAATTAAAATCTATAATTTCACGTCCAAAACCAAAAGTAAAATAAAGGCTAAAGACCTTGTAGAAATCCCCTCCAGTGTTGTTTAATGATGAGTACAATATTATGGAATATAAGAGGGGTAGGTGGTCTGGATAAGGTTGGTTACTTAAGAAGAATGATTAAAGAGCATGTAGCTTCTTTGGTAGTTTTTATTGAACCTAAGCATGAGGGTTTAAGTTTGGCCTTTTATGCTAAAATAATTCGGTTTAATAATTTTTATCATGGCAATCCTGTTAACAAAAACATTTGGCTGTTGTGGAATGATAATATTCAGGTGGAGGTGTTGCAGGTTACGACTCAATTTATCTCAGTTTGTATCACTGGTGTGGTATCTCATTTTAGCTGTTTTGGCTCTTTTGTCCATGCCAAAAGCCAGTATTATGAGCAGTGATGCCTTTGGGACGATTTAACAATGTTTGGAGGTGATCACCTGGGGCCCTAGTTTGTGGGAGGAGACTTCAATGCTGTCCTTGACCTAGCAGATAAGTGTAACAGGGTGGCTATGGACCTTTATGGTGCGTGGGAATTTAAAAAATTTATTTATGCTAATGCTCTAGTTGACCCAGGGTTTGAATCGAGCAAATTCACTTGGAGCAATGATCGCAAGTCTTCCTCTAGGTGTTGGGGGCGCTTGGATCGAGTGTTAGTTAATTTGAAGTTTTTGAAGAGTTTTTCAATGTTTAAGGTAATATATTAGCCTTGTATGTTCTCAGATCATGCTGCTCTAATTTTCTCTACAATCCCTTTAATTTTAGGACACCGGCCTTTTAAGTTCTTCAAAGCTTGGACGTCTCATGGTTCTTTCATGAGTTTGTTAAAGCTAAGTGGGACGAAGGTATTGATGGGCCTTCTATAGAATGCTTAGCTCTTAAGCTAAAGAGGTTATGCAAATGACTCAGAGTGTGGAATTGGCAAGGGTTTGGGGATGTTAAAAAACGAATTTTTAGTGCTAACGACAAGCTGTTAGAAGAAGAGTTTAATGTGCAATGTGATTTTTCGGATGATCTTGTGGAACGGTTGCATGAAGCCAAGAAAGAGCTCTAGTACTTATTACTGTTCGAAGAATCTATGACCTAGGGTAAAGTGAGAATTAAATGGTTAAAAGAAGGTAACTGCAACACAAAATTTTTTCATGCTTCAATTAAATAGCGCTATATTCGGCTAAGAGTTAAAATCAAAATAAGGGATGAGTGGGTTTCAGATGAGGCAATGCTGGGCAGTGTTGCTTGTGAGTATTTTCATAGGTTATTTTCGAAGAGGTTCCTTCATCAAGTGGTGAGGGGCTGTTTGATTGTATTCCATCATTGGTGTCGCTAGTGCAAAATGCAGCTTTGTGTGTTCTTTCTGCCTTGGATGAGATTAAAATGCCTATGGAAGGGTTGGACCCAGATATTGTGCCTGGTGCTAATAGGTTTACATGGCATTTTTTTCGTTCTTGTTGGGATATACTACAATTGGATGTGGTAAGTGCTATTCAGAATTTCTTCCAAGGTGGTTACATGCCTAGGTCGTACACGGTAACTTGTTTGGACATCATTCCTAAGGGTAATAACCCGACAGCAATAACAGATTATCATCCTATAAGTTTATTTACTTTTATGTACAAAATCATATCTCAGGTCCTTGCAAATCGTTTGGCTCCATTGTTGCCTTCTCTTATTTCAGAGGTGCAGGCTGGGTTCATTTCAGGTCGAAGTATATATGAAAATTTCAATTTGGCTCATGAGATGATCCGGGATATAAACAAGAAATTTCCAGGCTCAAACATCATTATAAAGCTAGATATATCCAAGGCTTATGACCGGGTAAATTGGGGTTTGGTGCTTCGTGTGCTCCATAAGTTTGGTTTCAATGAACAATGGTGTGATTTGATTTTTAGGTGCCTATCTAATGTGTGGTACATGGTTTTGGTGAACGACACTCAGCGAGGCTTCTTTCCTTCATCAAGAGGACTTCAGTAGGAGAACCATTTGTCCCCTTTATTGTTCATCCTAGTTGAGGAGGTGTTCTCCAGGAGCTTTAAGCGCTAGGTCCAGGATGGTTTAATTGAAAGATATTAGGTTTCGGGTGCCACTCTGGGTAATTCTCACTTGATGTATGCGGATGACATGTTGTTGTTTCTTAATGGTAAGAAAAGGTCTATTGATACTTGTAATAGTTTGCTTAAGCAATATAAGGCTTGCTCGGGCCAAAAGATTATTGGGTGAAGAGTTCTTTTCTCTATAGCTCCACTTAGCATCGAAACCGTATCCTGATGATGCAACTTTGGTCCAATCTATCTCATACTCGCTCACCAATTATGTATTTAGGGGTTCCTCTATTCCAAGGAAGAGGTACTATCCATTATTTTGTTCCTTTGGAGGATAAAATCCGGGATCGATTGACAACTTGGAAGGCTAGATTCTTGACTGCGGTGGGTAAGTTAACGCTCTTAAAAAGTGTTCTGTGCTCCATTCCTTTACACACTTTGGCTTCAGTATCTTTTCCCAAATGCTTTTTGCAAAACTTG
Source organism: Bretschneidera sinensis (assembly GCA_023935145.1). Classification (NCBI taxonomy): domain Eukaryota; kingdom Viridiplantae; phylum Streptophyta; class Magnoliopsida; order Brassicales; family Akaniaceae; genus Bretschneidera; species Bretschneidera sinensis. The sequence goes on from CM043704.1 coordinate 76,289,834, forward strand.
GAGCGAATATTTACGTCTTTTTTCTAGAATACTGGGGAAACTATAAGGAAGCATTGGGTGGCTTGGGACAAAATTTGAAGGCTTTTGAAGAAGGAAGCTTAGGTATTCTTCATTTAGTCGAGGTCTATAACATTTTTTAAGCAAAATTGTCTTGGAGCTTTGTTCAGGATAAATCACAATAGGCGATTTTCATGCAAAAGAAATATGGTCCTCATTCTCATGAGCTTGGGATGCCGAATTATAGCTCTCGTGGGTGGAAGAGTCTTCTTTCACACATCGCTCACATACTGGATAACGTTACTTGGATTGTGGGTCTTGGTTCTGGATCATTTTGGAACTCGCGGTGGCACCCCCTGCTGAACCTAACTGGTCCTCTTCCTTTTCGTGACGCTTTAGTTCATGAAGTGGTGACTAACACAAATTATATGGAGGCTGTTAAGGTGTGTGCGCCAGATATCTACGCTGCTGCCTCTAGGCTTCATCTAAATCATTCCCTGAATACTTTCATATGGGATTATTCCTCAATTGATGCGTTCTCTACAAAGAGTTATTGGGAGCATACTCGGGTAAGGGCACTAATCTTTCAATGGCATAAAAAGTTATAGAATAGGTGGATTCCACCAAAATTTGCTGTTTTTGCATGGTGAGTATTCCTTAAGGCAAAAGCCTAGTCCATTACTATGCATATGGCTTCAAAGTGCGCTTGTTGTCGCTCTCCTGAAGTGGAAACTCTGGACCATCTAATGGTTAGCGGGGATTTAGCTCACTTGGTGTGGTGTTATTTTAGCACGAAGATGAATATTGTAATGGTGGACTCTGGCCTAGATTTATTTACGGCCTAGCTGCATCGGGCAAGCATTAACGAACATTTTGGATTCACGAGGGTTTGTATTTTCATCTTAGGCCTTTGGGCCATCTGGTGGGCTCACAACAAAGCGGTCTTTGAAGGATGTCAGGTGAGTGTGGAGGCGGTAATTCACCGGGTCCTTTTTGGGTTTCGTGAGCTACATGGTGTGTACAGTCCAAAGTGAAGCACTTTTTCAGCTTATCTTTTGTATCTTCATAGGTTGGGCTTGCTATTAGATAGGGCGTTAGTTCGTACGGGTCGATGGCTTGAGTGGTCCGGGCTTCCAAATAATCTAATTAAGCTCAATACAAATGGCTCACTATCTGAAGTCGGGTGTGTAGGTGGCGGTATATTTAGAGATGGGTCTTCTTTTTGGCTTGCTTTCTCCTTTAAGTATGGGTCTTGTACTAATATGCGAGATAAGGCTTTGGTGTTACGAGATGGTTTGCTTTTGGCCCGTTCTAATAGCTTGGGGCTTTCGGTAATTGAGTGTGACTCCAAGGCCCTTGTGGATATTGTTCAGGGGTGCTATGTGTGTCCTTGGGATTTAATTTATCTTAGGAGGGAGATTGTGGGTCTGATTCCAAGAGTAGCTTCTCTTTGACATGTTTTTTATAAGGCTAATAGGGTTGCAGATTGTTTGGCCAAGTTGCGCCTGTCATTGGTTGGGAACAGTGTTTACCGATCAGTGATGAGAGTCAGAAAATGCATCTTAATAGTGCTTATTTGTTAGTATTTAGGGTTGGATTTCACATTTATGCCATAATAATTCTTAAGTTTCATTCTTGGTCTATTGATTTATTTCGATGCTTTTTTAGATATTTTGGGTTTAAAAGAGATGAAAAGGCTAACGTTGATTAAAGCACGAAGATTCTATGCATGTTCACAAGCATTTGGAAATGAGTTTAACTAAATTGCCAGAATTTCCCGTACAGATAAGTCATTTTCACGGATTAAACTGTATTTATTCAGGAAGAACCAAGAAATGAGCCATATATTCTTAGAAAGATCCGGATATCGATTTTCTGAAGAATTTTATGGCTCATGAATATGATTTTTCTAGAGAAAGTTATGGCAGTTTTAGTAGACAAAGCTCAGGCTGTGCGTGATTTCAGCATGATAGATCAGTCATTTTTGCGGATTAAATTGTATTGATTCAAGAAGAACCAGGAGATGAACCATATATGATTGGAAAGATCCAGATGTCTATTTTCTATAGAATTTTACGGCTCGTAAATATGATTTTTCTAGAGAAAGTTATGTCAGGTTTAGTAGACAAAGGTCAGGTAGAACCGGGCCTGGATAGTAGCAGAACTGGGCCTGGACAGCAGCAGATGCACACAGCCTGAACAAAAACCTTAGGATGACTTTTTTTGTCTACAAATCCATCTCCATACAGCTATATATAGAAATTTAGACTCAGAGAATAGAGGAGGAGAGTTTTTGAAGAGAGCTTCCATCTTCTTCTTCCTCACGGTGATCAAGGATGAATTCCATGTCCAACTAAACTCCAAGCAAGGCGAAATGATGAGTTTCTAGGTGTCATTGTTCTTATTTCTATCTTTGATTTAGTTATATGGATTGATTGTTAAACATTTTTTTTTTTATAATTTACTCTTTAATTAAATAAGAAGAATTTGAATTCATGTGACATATTCTCTTAGATTTTCTTAATCCGGTGATCGCATTCTTCTTCTTCATATAAGTCTAGTCAAGCTTTTCTTATATCAAATTTGTTAGATGCAATTGATTTTGGTAGATCTATCTTATAGGTTTGTCCATTACTACAGTATTATTATTGAAATATATTGTCGTTTCTTGATAATTTATAAAATAGATCTTGTGTGTTTGAATTGGAATTAAGGAGTAATTTATGGCAATTACATTAGGGTATTTATGTGCTTTGATTGAATATTTACCAATTGCTTGTTTGGGATGTGAAACTAGTAATTGAGATAAAACATTTGAGTCAAGATAGGAATAAAGCAATGAACTTAGGAAGGATCCCTGGAACCTTGTTATTTCTTTATTGAATTCTTCATCATATTTTCATAACTCTCTTATATAATTTCATTCGTAAAACTCAGATTTTCTTATTTGAACTTTATCGTTTAGTGTTAAGGTTTACACTTTCTCTTGTAGTTCATTTTCCTCGTGGGATTGACACTTTAGCTATCCACAATAATCTCGTGTTAGTTTGAGTGTTATCAAATTTTGGCGCTGTTGCCGGGGAACTGCGCTTAATTACAAGGAAGATTGTCAACTTTAAGACAAGACGGTAACATTATTCTTTGCTATTTGTTTTGATTTTATTTTGTTTTCTTTATTCGTCTCCCCTCTAATTCCTTTGGTGTATGTGTAGACTTAGAGATCAGCGAGGTAGATTCATTAAAAGACCCGAAATAGAGTTACCCTCTCCCACTTTGTCTGATAGTGAAACTCGCCTAGATCAAATCATAGTGCACACCCAAACGAGAATTTGGAGAATTTTGTTAAAATGGCCAACAATAACAACGAGAATGTTGCTAGGACACTTAAGGACTACTTACACCCTAGCCGAACGGCCACACCATCTTGTATCATGTTCCCCCCTAATGTTCAACAACCTGAGTTTAAGCTGGGCATGATCCAATTGCTACCAATTTTCCATGGATTAGAGAATGCAAACCCCTATGTCCATATTAGGGAATTTGAGGAAGTAGTAGCAACCTTTCAAAGTAGGGCCGATATGTTAGACACCGTCAAACTTAGGTTTTTCCCCTTTTCGCTTAAGGATAAGGCCAAGGTTTGGTTGTACTTGTTAAGGCATAGGTCTATAGTTAGTTGGGATGAGATGAAATAAGCCTTCTTTCAAAAGTATTTCCCAACCCATAAGACCAATAACCTCAATAGACAAATCTCAAACTTTGCACAAAAAGAGAGTGAAACTTTATATCAAGTTTGGGAACATTTCAAAGACCTTTTGAATTCTTGTCCACACCACAGGTATGAGAGTTGGCGGGTAGTTAACTATTTCTATGATAGACTTCTAAGTAGGGAAAGACAATTTATAGAAATGTTGTGTAATGGAGATTTTCTTCAAAAAGATCCCGACGAAGCCATAGATTTTCTAGATGACTTATCGAAAAAAAGCCCACAATCGGACGGGACCTAATGCCATAGAAAGTACTAAGAGAAACCAAACCGATGGAATTTATCAACTTAAGGAAGAGGATAGCCTTAAAGCCTGTTTAGAGGTCCTAACGAAGGAAATTTAGGTTTTAAAAACCAAGGATGCTAGAGCCCCCGAACTGGTTGTTAGGGTAGAGTCCTACGAACTTTGTTTTATGTGTAATAGGGTAGATCATGTACCTAGGGATTGTCCAGCCTATTTTGAGATGAAGGAAGAGTGTAATGCTTTAGGTATACCCTTTAGGAAAACATACTCACCTTATTCTAACACCTTCAATCCCGGTTGGAAGAATCACCCTAATTTTAGTTGGAGATCCGATACACAACCTTCTACCCAATCTAGTACCCAATGGAGACCGGAAGTAACTTCATCTAATGCACCACAACAATATTTACCCCTGGAAGATGCTTTTAAGACATTTATGCAGGTACATGCCCAGAGTATGGAAGAGCAAGGCAAGATAAACCAATGGTTCCTAGAGGAGCAACAAGGAGTCAAAGAGGAACAAAAGGTGATAAAGAGCCAACTCACTAAGTTGACTAATTTATTGACGGTTCAAGACCAAAGTCGTTTCCCTTCGCAGCCACAACCTAATCCAAGGGGAAACATATGGCCTAAACCTCCAATCCTGACAATTAAAATGTTAAAGAGGTTAATGCCATGACTACTAGCAGCGGTAAGGAAATTGATGGACCCACTCTACCATTAAACTTGATTCCGAACACCATAAGTATCAAGGATGAAACCCCCAAGGAACAAGATGCCTATAGTGATTCTATACCAGTTCCTTTCCCTCAAGCATTCCTTAAACCTAAGGAGAGAAATTTGGCATTAAAATGTGAGATTCTTGAACAACTTAAGCAAGTTAAAATTAACCTTCCTTTTCTTCATGTCATAAAACAGGTTTCCAACTATGCTAAAGTCATTAAGGATCTCTGCACATTCAAGAGGAGGCACAATGTGAAGAAAAAGACATTTTTAACGGAGCAAACAAGTGCGGTAATTAATAGCAAGACACTGCCCAAGTATAAGGATTCGGGTTGTCCTACGGTGGCTTGCTAAATTGGAAACAAAGCTTATGGCCAAGCATTGCTAGATTTAGGGGCTAGTGTGAATCTCATACCTTACTCCGTTTACTTGCAACTCGGTCTAGGTGAGATCAAACAAACTTCCGTGGTACTTCAACTAGCGGATCGATCGGTAAGAAAACCAAGAGGTATTGAGGAAGATGTTTTAGTGCAAATTGACAATTTCTATTGTCCTGTTGACTTTTTGGTGTTAGATACCATTTCTATTGTGAACACGAAGTCAAAAATTCATTTGATACTTGGAAGACCATTCTTTGCCACTGCCAATGCCCTCATTAATTGTAAGAATGGTCTAATGATATTATCATTTGGAAATATGACTTTAGAGGTGAATGTTTTTCGAGTCTCAAGGCAGCCACATGAAGAGGATGAGTGTTTCGACACTTACATGCTCGATGAGCATATTTTGGAGGATGAGTACATTAAAGATAATTTTAATTCTTTGGAATTCTTTCTTAATAATTTTGATTTTGATGATTCCTCAATTTATCCCCATGCCGTTGATGTTGTTAATGTTTTTGATAAGTCGCATGGATTTATTAAGAAATCATGACAACCATATTTTGAGGAGTTGCCTAAAGGAAGGGAGGCACCCAAACCATATTCCGAGGAGACATTAACGTTTAATTTAGCACCGTTGCCCAAAGGGCTCAAACATGCCTTCTTAGGCCCAAGTGATACCTTTCCGGTTATTATTTCTTCCAAACTTAGCGATGTGCAATGTGATAAATTGTTAAATTTGTTAAGAAAGCATAAATCTGCACTAGGTTGGACTATAGCCGACATAAAAGGTATTAGCCCTTTAATTTGTTCCCATAGGATTTATCTAGAAGAAGGAGCTAACCCTCCTAGAGACTGTTGTGCAAAAATCTACCTAAATTATTAAGAAAATAATTGAACAGTATTACTTGCGAGTGCACAAAGTCAACAATAGTATAGTGTGCAAATACGAGATCATCTCCACAGGGATTGGTGAATTTCGTTTTAGAATTAGTTTCACAATATAAAATGATAGAAATAAATGTTGAGTTTAGATTGATAATGATAAGAACATAGGGCTTTGATATCCACTACTAATCATACTTTCCCAATAAGTAATGTGCCAATGCTTTAGCCTTACCATGAATACCGAATGTTTATCAACCTAAGGGCTTGGTCCGCTCCTTAGGCTATTGATCTCCCTAAGCAACGAGTTAGGCATGGTGTATACTCTAACCCTTCTCTCTCTTAAAGGATTCAGCATGGTGTATACTGAGTTGTTCCTTAAGAGAGCATAAGATTTGTGGAAATCGACAACCACACGAGACTTAGGGCATGGTGTATACTCCCGGTTTCCCATGTTGATTAATCCAAGAACCCGATGTGGATTTCTTTTGTTACTATTGTCAGACCCAGGACTCAGTCATCCAAATTGATCTAACTAACTAATCCATACCACATGCATACGTTGATCAGACAAACACATATGAGGAATTCAATAAAACAGGTATTAATCAATTAAAGCATCATAACACAACAATTTGCAAAGGCAACAATATTCCTATATGGAAAAGCATAATTAGGGCTTCAATCGAGCCCTATTAAGAAGTTAGTTACAGATGCTTATGATGCTAAACATCTCCATAATGTAAAATAAAAAGAAAAGAATAAACCCTAAAAATACTGTGGAGAAGAGTCGTCAATTCGTATCCAAAGCTTACAAATAAAAGGAAGATAAAAAGTGTTGTTTCTGTGTTTTACATGCCAATTTATAAGGTTTTAAAGACACCCCAAAACCCTAATTTCCAAAACAACACCTGAGTTATTCTTTCCAAAACTGGCTCTATCGTTTTACTGCACGCATGCACTCGAGCCTTCTATGTGTGCGCACGAGTGCTTGTGTGCTCGATCACACTCTTCTGTGCTCGATCGCACTTAGCTTCTTTCAGGACTTTCAGTTTTCTTCCTTAGAGTTCCAAAATGCTATATTTTCTCCAAGAACCTATAAAAACACAGAAAACACAAAATTGAAGTAAAACATAATAAAATACGTAAACAAAGAGCTTAACAAATGTAAATTAAGTGGCTTAAATATGAATATTTGAGCATTTATCACACCCTCAAACTTACATATTGCTAGTCCCTTAGCAATACAAAATGAAAAACTAACTAAAAAATCATATCAAAGATAAATTCATCATTCATGATATCTAAAAATTTGGGTTGCACACAAAACCATGATATTTATTTATGAGCAGGCTTAAACTATAAAAACATCTTCGTAATGAATAAAAGTTTGAAAATCTAATTACTTATTCGAGGTTGGGTAAAGCATCATAAGCCTGACTTAATGTTTGGTGAATTAGCACATAAAAGATGAGGCTTCCAAATAACTCCAATGTATAGTGTTTCTGTGTCTTAACATTCATCGAATTTCCTATCAGAATGAACAATAATGGCATAGTTTTATTTCTTTCTTTTTTCTTTTATTATGAGATTTTTTCCATGTTGAGTTCCCTTAAGCTTTCTAATTGACCTATGTAACGAGTGTTTAGCTAATGACTCCCAAACCAGATGGTTTTAGGGTATTAGATGTAAAGACATCCCTAAGGACTTACTAACTCGAGTAAAAAAGGCTATGAAACTAACTGGTCTTAATGCTGCCAAGCAAAATTTTCACCTTTTGACATAAACACTCACTGCTTACTGAGGCAAGAGGTCCAGTTACTCAGTGGAAACTTTATTTAATGATCATTATAAGCACAATTCCCACCTTTTGACGTGAACACTCACTGCTTACTGAGGCAAGAGGTCCAATTACTCAATGGAAAGTTTATTTAATGATCATTAGGAGCATTTTATTTTCTCTTTTTGTGTAATAAATTTTTTTTTCTATTTTTCTATGCTGAGGTGTTCTTCTAGAAAGTTATCCAATTATGGTTAGGCCATGGAAACATACACATAAAAATTATATGTCATACCCCACACAATTATGTGCTAATGTGCTCGTGTCAGATTTAGATCAAACTTGTGAATTCTTAAATGCCTTGAAGTTAGTAATTAAACTTTTAAAACTTTATTATTAGACCATGTGTTCTAGATTTTAAGCTTACTGATGAAATCTTATCATAATATTTGTTTAAATCAACCAAAATTTTCAAAACAATATGAACATGCATTTATCTTTTCAATAATACAAAAAAAAACTGGGACAGAGTGTGTGAATGTGTCTCCCATACCCCCAAACTTAATTTACACATTGTCCCTAATATGTGAGTAACATAGAAAGATCTGACCTTGGAGATGGAGAACTAGATAGCTGGTATAGCTCGTAGCACACCCCCAAACTTGAACTAATGCACACACATTGTCCCTGAAAAAGAAAAACAAACGTAATACCGGAAAACAAAAGATATTAATAGTAAATAGTTATAAAAAGAAATACTAACAAGAAATGTAAAAATACCAAAAATAAAAGGATATGCTGTGGGGTGCCTCCCATGAGCGCTAAGTTTTACGTCTTCAGCTAGACGGTGCACCTCTCTCACTACTGGTCTCCAGGTGGTGCAGTTGATGAGGCACCAGGGGTGGGAGGTAGTCGATCAAGAATGGCCTAGAGCATCGCCTTTTGCCTTGCATAGCGTGCCTCCAAACCATTGATGCACTGATGCACTAGTAATGTAGCCTCTCTATCCTCTCGGCAAATGTCAGAGAGCTCACACCGAAAAGAGGACAACTCTTCGAGAAGGTACTGGTACTTAGTGGGTCCCATGTTCGGATGGTCTTCCTCCCAAGTATGGCTCATTGTGGGGTCTTTAGTCTCTATGGGATCATCCTCCACCCTTTTAGCAGCAGGTGCAGGTTCTAGGGGTCCTCTGGGCATGTGGGACTAGCTCAGGGTCCACTGAGCCTTCCCAAAGAATGGGTGCTCCCGTACTGGTCCATCAATGGAGGAGCCCTTAATCCCCTTCTTCTTGAATAGGTAGCTGAGGAGGAATTGGAATGGGAGCCCCCATGCATTCGCTATGGTGACTTGGTGTGCATGGATATGGTCCCAAAACTTATGCAGTTGACTCCAGATGATAGTTAGGATGAAGTACCAGTGGCCTCTGTGGAAGGCATATAAGGCCTGTAAGAATTAGTCCCTCTTCTGTGTCTTGTGCCCCAATGGGCACACATTTCACTGGAGAATGGAATCCATGAGCCAAAGTCGTGGAGGCAACTTAGACCGACTCCTCGCATTGTTGTGCCGATCAGCGTACTGCCCAGCACGTATGTGATAAGTGCTTAAATATTCATATTTAAGCCCCTTAATTTACATGTGTTAAGATCTTTATCTATACATTTTAGTCTGTTTTACTTCATTTTGTGTCTTTCACGTGTTTTTATAGGTCTTGGAGAAAAATGAAGCAGTTTTGGCACTTAAGAGAAGAAGCCTAGAAATCGTGGAGCAGCTTCTAGTCAAAGTGGGATCGATCGCACTACTGCATGTGATCGAGCGCACATGCGATCATTCGCACACATGAAGGATCGAGTGCAGCAATGCGATCGAGCGCAAGACGCATGCAATCGAGTGCACATGTACGGGCGTGAACAGTAAACTGCAGAACCCTATTTTGGAAATAAAGGAGTTTTGTGTTTTAGGAAAATTTAGGAACTCATGAGCCTTCTAGGACTACTCAAGCCCTATAAATACACCTGTAAAACACACACAAATCATCGAATCACTTCTTTTATCCCTTGTTTTATCTTTTGCTTTAGCTTGGAGAAGGAGGCCGTGGAGAGGAATTGACGACTCTTCTCTCTTTCCTTTATTTTTATTATGTGTACTTAACTTTTAGTAAGGGCTTGGTTGAAGCCCTAATTATGTTTATTCAATAATTAGTATTGGCGCCTTTGTGATATTTATGCTGTGTTGCTTAACTTGATTAATACCTGCTTTTATTTAAATTCCTCATATGTATATGTCAGATCAATATGTGCATGTGGTATAGACTTGTTAGTTAGATCAATTTGGATAACCAAGTCTTAGGTCTGACTTTAGTAACAAAAGATATCCACACCGGATTCTTGGGTTAATCAACATGGGAAACTGGGAGTAGATACCATGCCCTAGGTCCCGTGTGGTTGTTGATTTCCACAGATCCTATGCTCTCTTAAGGAATAACTCAGCATGCACTAGGTTGAATCCCTTGAGAGAGAAAAGAGTTAGAGTAGATACCATGCCTAACTCGTTGCTTAGGGAGATCAATAGCTTAAGGAGTAGATACCATGCCCTTAGGTTGACAAACATTAGGTATTCATGACATGAGTAAAGTATTGGCATACTATTTTGTTGTGGTTGCATAATTAGTGGTGGATATAAAGTCTCTACGCCTTTATCTTTATTATTTTATCTTTATCAAAATCAATTCTTTTATTATTTCTATCTTTTTACATTGCAAATATAATTCTAAAACGAAATTCACCAATCCCTGTGGAGATGATCTTGCTTTCGCACACTATACTACTAAGTTGACCTTGTGCACTTGCAAGTAAAACGAGAGCGATTATTCGCCCATTAATTTAGGTGGATAATCGCTCAACAAGTTTTTGACTCCGTTGCCGGGGATTGTGCTAAATTTCTTTTTGGAATTATTTTCATTAGTTTTTTTTATTTTATTATATTTTATTTTGTTCCGTTTTATTTTTATTGTTATCAAAAATCAGATTTATTCATTCTTTTCGTTTTCTATTTTTGTTCAGGTGTGCAGAGGAGGAGTCTCTGTCCTCATTGCGATTGAGTGCACTACTTGGTGTGATCGATCGCAAGCCCAGTGCGATCGAGTGCAGTTCAGGGTGCGCTCGAGCGCAAAAGGTCCAGAGAGTACCCGAGCAGCAGTACTGAAACTGCTGCACTGAAGCGGTTCAATTGATTCAATCAAGGGAGAAGCACTAATGGCGGATGTTAGATATTCTTGTCTAGATGCTATGGAGAGGAAGCTAGATATGCTTGTAGAAGTCATGATTGCTCGGATTACCTCACCTAGGCTTCAAGCTACACCACTCCAGGTATGTTCTATTTGTAGTCATTTTGATCACACTACTGAAACTTGTCCTTTATATTCATCTGCAGATCAAGAGCAAGCAAACTATGTGGGACCAAACAACTATAATCCAGATTGGCGAAACCACCCCAACTTCTCATGGAGCAACAATCAAAATGCTTTGAATCTTCAAGGATAGCAAAGAAGCTTCCAACCAGCAGCCCAACCAGTGCCGAAATAAGAAAATAGTGACCTAGAGAGTCTTATGATGCAATTAGCAACTCAGCAACAACAACTGATAACTTCACAAGAACAATTCATAACTGAGCAAAGACAAATCAATGCCAGGCATGAACAAGCTATTCAAAGACTAAAGGTACAAATGGGGCAATTAGCTAAGGAGCTAAGTGAACAAAAGCAAGGTGTTGTTGAACAAGTTTTTCATGACCATCATATTGATCCCTTGGAGACCACCCTCACCCATTATTTCAAAGGAACAGATATTGAGCCAAAATTCGAAGATGTTACTGAAGACATCGTTGAAACTGTGCACCTCCTAGAGGACTCTCCAATGCATCTAAGTAAGTACACCGATCCATTTGAACTTCATGTACCTACTAATAATATTTTTTTCCTTTCTATTGTCCAGGCACCTAACTTGGAGTTAAAGCAATTGCCGAAGCATTGGCCTTATGATTATATGGGAGAGAATAAGACATTTCCTATGCTAGCTGCTACAAATCTTGGTTTTGGGGAAAAATAAGGCTTGGTCCGGCTGAAGACGTTAAACTTAGCACTCATGGGAGGCACCCCAGAATTATCCTTTTCATTTTAGTATTTTTCTTTTATTTATATTTATATTTACATATCTAATATTTATATTTCTTGTTTTCCATAATAATATTTATTATTCTTTGTCCGGTACTTAGTGTGTGCATCCAGTTCAAGTTTGGGGGCATGTTATAAGCAAAGCAAGCAACCTAGTTCTCCATCTCCCAGGTTAGATCTTTCCATGCCACACACATTGGGGACAATGTGTATTTTAAGTTTAGGGGTAGTGGGAGATACTAGATACTATCACACACATACTTGAAACACATGCACACACTAAGTCCCAGTTTTTTTTAGGAAGATAAATGCATGTTCTTTTGGTAAACAAAAATTTTGGTTGATTTAAAAATTTGATATCACTTCATTAGTAAGCTTAAAAGCTAGAACACATAGTCTTGCAATGGGAATTTTACAAAGTTTAGTTACTTACCTCGAGGCACCTAAGAATTCACGAGTTTGATCCAAATTTGCACAAGCATATTGAGCACACATTTGTGTGGGGAATGACATATAATTCTCTTGTATATGTTTCCATAATCTAACTGTAATCGAATAACTTGTTTAAAATAACACTTTGGCATAAGAAAAATAAAGAAGAAAAAAAAAATATAAGAAAAATGTTCATCATGCAAAAAGTGATAAAAAAGTTTTCCACTGAGTAATTGGGCCTCTTGCCTCAGTAAGCATTGAGTGTTCACGTCAAAAAGGTGGGAATTTCATTTAGAAGCATTAAAACCTGTTAGTTCCGTAGCCTTTTTGATTCAAGTTAGTAAGTCCTTAGGGGTGTCACACCTAATGCCCTAAAACCATCTGGTTTGGGAGTCATTGGCTAAACACTCGTTACAAGGGTTAAACAGAAAGCTTGATGGAACTCAACATGGCAAAGATCGCATGATGAAAGAAAAAGAAAGAAGAAGAAAGTATTATGCCATTTTTGTTCTCTTTGATAAGGAATTCGATAAAGGTTTGGGCATCGAAACCCTATACACTAAAATTATATGGAAGCTCCATCTTATATGTGCTAATTCATCACACACAAATCAAACTTATGATGCCTTAAGCCAACCTTAGGTAAGTAACATGAACTTTTGAAAATCCTTTTTCAATACAAAAAGTTGTTTTTATTTTAAGCTTATTCATGAACTGTTATCATAGTTTTTTGTGCAACCCAAATCTTTGAGTATCATGGAAGTGAATTTATCTTTAATTTTGTTCTTCATTTAATTTTTAGTTTTGTATTGCTAAGGGACTAGCAATATGTAAGTTTAGGGGTGTGATAAGTGCGTAAATATTCATATTTAAGCCCCTTAATTTACATGTGTTAAGCTATTTGTCTATACATTTTAGTCTATTTTACTTCATTTTGTGTGTTTCACATGTTTTTATAGTTCTTGGAGAAAAAAGAAGCAGTTTTAGCACTTAAGGGAAGAAGCCTGGAAATCTTGGAGCAGCTTCTGGTCAAAGTGCGATCAATCGCACTACTGCATGTGATTGAGCGCACATGCGATCATTCGTACACATGAAGGATCGAGCACAGCAATGCAATCGAGCGCAAGATGCATGTGATCGAGCGCACATGTACGGGCATGAACAGTAAACTGTAGAACCATATTTTGGAAATAACCTTATTTTAGAAATAACCCTATTTTGGAAATAAAAGAGTTTTGTGTTTTAGGAAAGTTTAGGAACTCATGAGCCTTCTAGGACTACTCAAGCCCTATAAATACACCTGTAAAGCACACACAAATCATCGAATCACTTCTTTTATCCATTCTTTTATCTTTTGCTTTAGCTTGGAGAAGGAGACTGTGGAGAGGAATGGACGACTCTTCTCTCGGGTTTCTTCTTTCCTTTATTTTTATTATGTGTACTTAACTTTTAGTAAGGGCTTGGTTGAAGCCCTAATTATGTTTATTCAATAATTAGTATTGGTGCCTTTGCGATATTTATGTTATGTTGTTTAACTTGATTAATACCTGCTTTTATTTAAATTCTTCATATGTATATGTCTGATCAATATGTGCATGTGGTATGAACTTGTTAGTTAGATCAATTTGGATAACTGAAACCTGGGTGTGACATTAGTAACAAAAGATATCCACACCGGATTCTTGGGTTAATCAACATGGGAAACTGGGAGTAGATACCATGCCCTAGGTCCCGTGTGGTTGTTGATTTCCACAGATCCTATGCTCTCTTAAGGAACAACTCAGCATACACCAGGTTGAATCCCTTGAGAGAGAAAAGAGTTAGAGTAGATACCATGCCTAACTCGTTGCTTAGGGAGATCAATAGCTTAAGGAGTACATACCATGCCCTTAGGTTGACAAACATTAGGTATTCATGACATGAGTAAAGTATTGGCATACTATTTTATTGTGGTAGCATAATTAGTGGTGGATATCAAGTCCCTACGTCTTTATCTTTATTATTTCATCTTTATCAAAATCAATTCTTTTATTATTTCTATCTTTTTACATTGCAAATATAATTCTAAAATGAAATTCACCAATCCCTGTGGAGATGATCTTGCTTTCGCACACTATACTACTAAGTTGACCTTGTGCACTTGCAAGTAAAATGAGAGCGATTATTCGCCCATTAATTTAGGTGGATAATCGCTTAACAATATGTCCTCAATGATGGAAGACAAGGGAAAGGGATCCGACTACTCTTCCATCTGGGTGTCCTCAGGAGGGGACTCATCACAACAGTGAAGAGCAGCAGCTATATCAACAGAGGTCACATCTATATATTTGCCCTGGACCGATGAGGACAAGACATCCGACCTACTGCAGTCGAACGACAGGTTCTCATAAAATTAGGCAACGAACCTAGCATAGACAGTGGTGCATACATGCCTGAACAGCCTCTTCAATCCCCGGTGCTTGAACTCTTGGACCGCCTATTGAGTGGCTTCCAAGTTCTTGAAGTCAGCGTTAATGTTGAATGTAGTTTTGAACAAGATCTCTCGTTGTTCGAAACTTGGCCGGGATGACTGGGCACGACTTCCTGACGCATAAGAGGTGGAGGCTGTCTGTTTAGGCATTGTAAATGAAGTTTTTGCAGTACTTGCACTCGATCACAATGATGTGCACTTGATCGCATAGTCCCTCTACGCTCGATCGCAGTATTGGATATGTGATCGAGGCATTTTGTCCAACAGCTTGTGGGTGATCAGTGAACCAAGTTTGATCGAACACACTCGAAAAAAAAAAATCTTAACCTCCTGCAAAAATACTCAAAAGCAACCCAAAAACATTACAAAGAAAGCAGTATATGTGAATTATTTAAACACAATAACTAAGGAAAAATAAACAACCGAAAAGATTGGGGAAGGGGGTAGGTTTAGAAACGAAATTTACCTTTTTGCAGAGAGGGGTGGGGATGGTGGCATATGGGGTTTGTACGGTGACATGGAGGTGATGTGGTGGTGAGAGATAGGATGGTGAGGGTTAGAGTGTGAGAGAAAGTAAGGGTGCTGTGCTTATAGGTAAGTGGGAGTGCGAGAGAGAGAGAGAGAGAGAGAGAGAGAGAGAGAGAGAGAGAGAGATAGTGTGATTGAGTGTGGATGTGAGGGAGAGATTATGGTTTAAAATATGCATGTGAGTTCTGCCCCGAGTGCACTCGATCGTACTTTAGAGTGCGCTCGATCGCACTTGTGCGTAAGTGTCTGCATTGGTGTAGTGCGCTCGCGCGCCATGGAGCGTAGGGCGAGAGTACGCTCAATCACACTGTGTAGTGCGCTCGATCGCAAAGGCAGAAAGTGCTGACAACTAAATAAACTATTAAAAGGACAACAAAATGAAAAACAATGAAAATAATTAGCAAAAATAAAATTGTACCGTACTCAATGGCCTCAGTACCACTGATAGAGGTGCTTGAGCTACATGTTTATCAAATTCTGAGCTGCTCAAGCGCTCTCTATAGTAGCTGCAGTGCTACTCTTTTGGAATGGGGCACTTAAAGCCCACTACGTGTGGCTCAAGTGCTCATGGTGTTGCTGCATATTCATCATGACTTAATTTTTCAAGCTCATTCAAATGCAACTTCTTCTTATCACCCGGTCTTGGATGCATGGGAGAGACTTCAGGGAGGTGCATAGCTTCAAAGATGTCATCAATAACATCTTCAGATGCAGGCTCAATATCCGATCTTTTGAAAGGCTGGGTTATGGTGGTCTCCAATGGATTAATGTGTTGGACCTGAAAAACTTGCTTAGCAACACCTTGCATCAAGCATACATTAGAGCGTTCCATATCATTTTCGAGTGAATTTAATGCATCAAATATTTTGAATTCTATCTCCTCACCATTTACCTTCATAGTGACAATACCCTTTTTCACACAAATATTTGTATCAGCGGTATCATAAAGGGTCTTTCTATGATTACGGGAAGAGGTAATATCATAGGACATTCTTCCATATCTAATACAATAAAATCAGCAGGTCAAATAAATTTACCTACCTTCACCAAGACATCCTCAAGAATACCTCTTGGTCATTTGATGCTTCTGTCTGCCAGTTGCAAGGTGATGGAAGTTGGTTGAAGCTTTCCCAACCCTAGTGTCTTGAATACAGTGTATAGCAACAAATTTACACTTGCCCCTAGATCTAATAATGTATGCTCAAAAAGCTGGTCACCTATCCTGCAAGGCATGGTAAAACTACCTGGATCTTTTAGTTTGGGTGGTAGTTTTCTTAACAATACCGCACTTACCTCTTCAGTTAAAGCCACTATTTCATGCTCCTGAAACTTCCTTTTATTAGTGCAACAATCTTTTAAAAATTTAGCATAAGCAGAAATTTTTCGAATTGTAACTAATAAAGGAATGTTTATTTCTACTTTTCTCAAAATTTCGAAAATATCAAGCACTTTATTTTCTTTCTTTGGCTTTACTAACCTTTGAGTGAAGGGTGGTGCATTCACCTTCTTCATTTCACTTACCTTGGATGTGGATGCTTTATCTAGAGCTGTTTGAGCAGGTTTATCAGATCCTATGATCTTACCATTTCTGAGAGTTGTCACGGCATTTAGTTGCTGATATCCTCTTGGATTAGGTAGTGGTTGGGCGGGAAGTTCACCCAGCTTCCTTTCACTCAGCTTCTTAGCCAATTGCCCCATTTGTACCTCTAGTCTTTGAATGGCTTGTTCATGTTTTGCAGTGGTTTGTCTTAGCTCAGTCCGAAATTTCCTTTCATCTGCCATGAACTATTCTTGTGAAGTCATTAACTGTTATTACTGAGTTGCCAATTGCCTCACAAGACTCTCTAGGTCATTTTTCTTTGATTCGGGAACTGAGTGGGCTGCTTGTTGGGAGTTCCTTTGCTGCTCTTGATGGTTCAGGGCATTCTAATTGTTGCTCCAAGAGAAATTTGGGTGGTTTCACCATCCAGTATTGTAAGTGTTTGCATATGGATTGTTCTTTGGCGGATAGTTGTTTGGTCCCACATAATTTGCTAGCTTTGGATTTGTAGATGAATATAAATGGCATGTCTCAGTATTATGATCAAAATGAGAACATATAGCACATACCTAGAGTGGTGTGGCTGGTTGACTAGGTGAGGCGTTCTAAGCAGTCATGGCTTTAACAAACAGATCTAGTTTCCTCTCCACAGCAGCTATTGGGGTAAAGGATCCACTATTTAGAGTCACCTCATACATACCTTTGCGCTTAGATCCTTGTCCACCTTTAGAGAAGAATTGCTGGGTGTGCTCACTTAATGTCTCAAATAGCTCCATGGCTTCTTCGCTGCTCTTCTCCATCAGAACACCTCCACAACTTGAATCCACAATACTTTTATTAGTATCATTCAAACCTTTATAGAAAGCTTGTACCAGTTCATCCTGAGGTAGATTGTGATGTGGGAATTTGAGTAGCAGCTCATTGAAATGTTCCCATGCCTCAAAGAACAAGTCTCCATTCTTTTGTTGGAAAGATTGAATCTTCTTCCTCATTTGTCTTGTCTTTTGAGCTGGGAAAAACTTTCTTAGGAACTTGTTGGCCAACTCTTCCTAAGTGTGGATAGAAACTGCAGGCAATGAATTGTACCACAATTTAGCATTATCTTTAAATGAAAAAGGGAAAAGAATTAACCTGATTCCCTCTTGGCCTAGGCCTCTGATATGCTGGAACTTACAGAGATCAAATAATTCCCGAAGGTGCAAGTGTGGATCTTCAACAGATGTACCCCTAAAGTGAGTTAATGCACTGAGTATCTGTGGAGATATGTAATAATTGTCTTTTGTTGTGCATTTATCTACCTAAATTATTAAGTAAATAACTAAACTTGTTTTACTTGCAAGTGCACAAGGTCTACAGTAGTATAGTGTGCAAGTGCGAGATCATTTCCACAGGGATTAATGAATTTCGATTTAGAATTAATTTCACAAAGTAAAAATAGATGGAAATATTGAGTCTAGATTAAGAATAATGATAGAGGTGTAGGGACTTGATATCTACCACTAATCATGCTACCACAACAAAGCAGTATGTCAATGCTTTACTTATGTCATGAATACCTAATGTTTGTCAACCTAAGGGCACGGTATCTACTCCTTAAGCTATTGATCTCCTTAAGCAACAAGTTAGGCATGGTATCTACTCCAACTCTTTTCTCTCTCAAGGGATTCAGCATGGTGTATACTGAGTTGTTCCTTAAGAGAGCATAAGATCTGTGGAAATCGATAACCATATGGGACCTTGGGCATGGTACCTACTCCCGGTTTCCCATATTGATTAACCCAAGAATCCGACGTGGATATCTTTTGTTACTAATGTTAAACCCAGGACTCGGTCATCCAAATTGATTCAACTAACTAATCCATACCACATGCATACATTGATCAGACACACACATATGAGGAATTTAAATAAAAACAGGTATTAATCAAGTTAAGCAACACAACGTAAATATCGCAAAGGCGCCAATACTAAATTTATTTAGTAAACATAATTAGGAATAAAATACGCAAACTAAGAGCATAACAAATGTAAATTAAGGGACTTAAATATGAATATTTAAGCACTTATCACACCACAAAACTTACATATTGCTAGTCCCTTAGCAATACGAAACTAAAACTAAATGAAAAACAAAAACGATAAATTCAAAATTCATGTTTTATTTAAAAACTTGGGTTGTACAGAAAACCATGATGATAGTTCATGAGTAAGCTTAAAATAAAAACACATTTTTTGCAATAAATAAGGATTTTAAAAGTTCAAGTTACTTACACAAAGTTAGTTTAAGGCATCGCAAGTTGACTTAGTGTATGTGGTGGATTAGCATATAAAATATAGAACTTCCAAATATTTCTAATGTATAGTGTTTCGGTGTCCAAACCTTCATCGAATTCCTTGTTAGACGAAACAAAAAATGGTATAGTTTTTACTTCTTTTCTTTTTCTTTCATCATGAGATTTTTGACATATTGAGTTCCATTAAGCTTTCTAATTGCCTCTTATAGCGAGTGTTTAGCCAATGACTCCCAAACCAGATGGTTCTAGGGCATTAGGTGTGAAGACACCCCTAAGTACTTATTAACTCGAGTCAAAAAGACTACGAAACTAACAGGTCTTAATGCTTCTAAGCAAAAATTCCTACCTTTTGACGTGAACACTCACTGCTTATTGAGGTAAGAAGTCCAGTTACTCAGTGGAGATTTTTATGATCATTAAATGCTTAATCCCCACTTTTTAACGTGAACACTCAATGCTTACTGAGGCAAGAGGTCCAGTTACTCAGTGAAAATTTTATTTAATGATCATTATGAGAATTTTATTTTCTTTTTTTGCATGATGGACATTTTTCTCTTTATTTGTCTATGCCAAAGTGTTTATCTAACAAGTTATTTGATTACGGTTAGGTCATGGAAACATATATATTAAAATTACATGTCATACCCCACACAAATGCATGCTAATGTGCTCGTGTCAGATCTGGATCAAACTCGTGAATTCTTAAGTGCCTTAAGGTAGGTAACTAACTTTTAAAATTCTTATTACTATACTATGTGTTCTAGA
Organism: Bretschneidera sinensis; assembly: GCA_023935145.1. Taxonomy (NCBI): domain Eukaryota; kingdom Viridiplantae; phylum Streptophyta; class Magnoliopsida; order Brassicales; family Akaniaceae; genus Bretschneidera; species Bretschneidera sinensis. Next base: position 76,309,803 of record CM043704.1, read on the forward strand.
TTTTAAGATTACTAATGAAGTTTTATCATAATATTTGTTGTAAACAACCAAAAAAATTTTTTCATTAAATACAAATGTGTATTTATTTAAAAAAAAACTGGGATAAAGTGTGTGAATGTGTCTTCCCATTACCCCTAAAATTAAATTATATATTGTCTCCAATATGTGAATAACATGGAAAGATCTGACCTGGGAGATGGAGAATGAGCTGGGTCGGCATGGCTCATAGCATAACCCCAAACTTGAACGGATGCACACATTGTCCCTAAAAAAAAAAAAACTAACGTAATACGGGAAAACAAGAAGTACTAAAAAAAATAAATAACAATAAATACGTAAAACAATAAAAATAAAAGGATAAGGTATGGAGTGCATCCCATGAGCGCTAAGTTTAACGTCTTCAGCCGGACTAAGCCTTATTTTTTCCCAAAACTAAGAATGACAGTAACTAGCATAGGTAGTGTCTTATTCTCTCCCATATAAGCATAAGTCAAATGCTTCGGCAATTGATTCAACTCCAAATTTGGTGCCTGGACATTATAAGGAAAAAAAAATATTATTAGTAGGCACATGAGGTTCAAATGGATCGGTGTACTTACTTGGATGCTTTGGGGAAGCCTCTAGAAGGTGCACAGTTTCAATGATGTCATCAGTAACATCCTCAGATTTTGGCTCAACATTTGATCCTTTAAAATAATGGGTAAGGGTGGTCTCCAATGGATCAATGTGATGGACGTGAAAAGCTTTCTTAACAATACCTTGCTATCGTTCACTCAGCTCTTTAGCCAATTGCCCCACTTATACTTTTAATATTTGAATGACTTGTTTATGCCTTGCAGTGGTTTATCTTATATCACTCCGAAATTGCCTTTCCTCTGCCATAAATTGATCTTGTGAGGTTATCAATTGTTGTTACTGAGTTGCCAACTGCATCACAAGAATCTTTAGGTCACTTTTCTTTGATTTAGGAATTGAGTGGGCTGCTTGTTGGGAGTTCCTTTGTTGCCCTTGAAAGTTCAAGGCATTTTGATCGTTGCTCCATAAGAAGTTGGGGTGAGTCTGCCATCCAGGATTATAGGTATTTGCATATATATTGTAGTTGTTCGGTCCCACATGATTTGCTTGCTCTTTATCTGCAGATGAATACAAAGGGCAAGTGTCAGTAGTGTGATCAAAATGAGAGCATATAGCACCTACCTGGAGTTTTTTGGCTCATGGACTAGGTGAGATATTTTGAGCAGTCATGGCTTTTATAAGCATATCTAGCTTCCTCTCCATAGCAGCTAGATAGCCGTTGGTGCTTTTTCTTCAAATGAATTAGTTGAAAAGCTTCAATGTAGCAGTTTCAATACTACTTCTCGGGTACTCTCTGGAGCTTTTGTGCTCGAGCGCACCAAGAACAGCGCTCGAGCGCACCAAGAACAGCGCTCGAGCGCACCAAGGAGTGCACTCGATCGCAATGAGGACATAAACTCCTCATCTGCACACCTGAACAAAAACAAAAAACGAAAAGAAGGAATAAATCTGATTTTTGATAAAAAAAAAATATAAAAAAATTAAAAAACTAACGAAAATAATTCCAAAAAGAAATTTAGCACAATCCCCGACAATGACCCCAAAAACTTCTTGTGCGTTTATCTACCTAAATTAATAAGCAAATAATCGAACTTGTTTTACTTGCAAGTGCACAAGGTCTACAGTAGCATAGTGTGCAAGTGCGAGATCATTTCCACAGGGATTAATGAATTTCGATTTAGAATTAATTTCACAAAGTAAAAATAGATAGAAATATTGAGTCTAGATTAAGAATAATGATAGAGGCATAGGGACTTGATATCCACCACTAATCATGCTACCACAACAAAACAATATGCCAATGCTTTACTCATGTCATGAATACCTATTTTTCAACCTAAGGGCATGGTATCTACTCCTTAAGCTATTGATCTTCCTAAGCAACGAGTTAGGCATGATATCTACTATAACTCTTTTCTCTCTTAAGGGATTCAGCATGGTGTATATTGAGTTGTTCTTTAAGAGAGCATAGGATCTGTGGAAATCGACAACCACACCGGACCTAGGGCATGGTATCTACTCCCGGTTTCCCATGTCGATTAACCCAAGAATCTGGTGTGGATATCTTTTGTTACTAATGTTAAACCCAGGACTCGGTCATCCAAATTGATTCAACTAACTAATCCATACCACATGCATACGTTGATCAGACACAAACATATGAGGAATTTAAATAAAAACAGGTATTAATAAAGTTAAGCAATACAACGTAAATATTGCAAAGGCGCCAATACTGAATTTATTTAGTAAACATAATTAGGGCTTCAACCAAGCCCTTACTAAAAGTTTAAGTACACATATTAAAAATAAAGGAAAGAAGAAACCCGAGAGAAGAGTCGTCATTTCTTCTCCATAGTTTCCTTCTTCGATCTCCCCGAACAAAAACTAAACTAAAACGAAGATACTGTTTCTGTGTTTTAAAAGTCTATTTATAGGGTTCTAAGGACACTTGGAAACCCTAATTTCCAAAACAGGTCTTTAACCCTACTTTCCAAAATAGGAATTGCCGTTTTGATGTTTTACTGATGCGTGTGCGCTCGATCGCATGAGTTTGCACTCGAGCCCAAGGTTGCGCTCGAGCCTTCTCCTTGTACGCATGAGTGCTTGTGCGCTTGATCGCACCAAGCACTACGCTCGATCGCACTCTTCTGTAGGTCCCAGTTCCAGTTTTGCTCTTTGAGTTCCAAAATGCTTCTTTTCTTCCAAAAACCTATAAAAACACAAAAAACACAAAAATGAAGTAAAATGGAATAAAATTCTCAAACTAAGAGCTTAACAAATGTAAATTAAGGGGCTTAAATATGAATATTTAAGCACTTATCACCTTTCACCTCTGGTTGATAAGCAATGCATGATGGCTGGTCAAGGTTCCGTGGGATGAAGGATTGCTTCATAGGTCTTCGCTCAGGTGGTTATTGGTTTTCTAGCTGTTCCGCCATTGGTGCTTCTCCATCAAATTCTTCTTCTACCTCCTCAATGTTGTCTCTAGGCCTTTGTCTAATGGTCCGCTCAAGCTCTGTATCGAGGGGAAAGAAAGTGGGATTCCTAGATCAAAGCCCTTGCATGAATCAGCAAAACCTAGCATTTTCAGTGCTCCTACTCGGGTAGCCTCTGCCTCAAATGTTCGCGATTGCATACAGGAGTGTGCTCGATCGCAGGGCCACAGATGAAACAGCTACAGTACCTGAAACATAACAGAAATCAAAAATAAATTAGGTTTATGATGAAACAGAATAATAAAAAAAATGAATGAAGAATAATCCTAAAAAAAAATTTAGCGCAATCCCTGACAACGACACCAAAAAATTCTTGTGCAAAAATCTACCAAAATTATTAAGCAAATAATTGAACAGTTTTACTTGCAAATGTACAAGGTCAACAGTAGCATAGTGTGCAAATGCGAGATTATCTCTACAGGGGTTGTGTTTCGATGCTTGTGCAGGTTTGTCGGTGCCCATGATCTTTCCGCTCCTTAAGGTTGTTATAGCATTTAGCTGTTGGTGTCCTCTTAGATTAGGCAATGGCTGGGCCGGGAGTTCTCCTTGCTTTCTAGTACTCAATTCCTTGGCCAACTGCCCCATTTGCACCTCTAGTCCTTGAATGGCTTGCTCGTGCTTGGCAATGATCTGCTTCATTTTAGTCCGAAACTACTTTGACTCTTCCATGAATTATTCATGTTTATTTAGGATCTATTGTTGTTGAGTCGCTAATTGTCTCACCAGGCTTTCAAGGTCATTCTTCTTTCGTTCAATAGCAGGTTGGGCTGCTGGTTGGAAAGTTCTTTGCTGCCCTTGATTGTTTTGGTTGTTACTCCATGAAAAGTTCGGGTGATTCTGCCATCCAAGGTTGTATGTGTTGGCATAGGGGTTGTTCTTTGGCAGATAATTGTTCGGACCCACAAAATTAGCTTGCTCATGATCTGCAAATGTATATAAAGGACAAGTATTAGTATCATGATCAAACTGTGAGCAAATGGCACATACTTGTAGTGGTGCAGCTGATGGATTAGTCGAGGTGTTCTGAGAGGCCATGGCTTTCACTAATAGGTCAATTTTTATGGTTGCTATTTGAGGAGATAATCCTCCGTTCATGCTTACCTCATACACACCCTTACTTTTGGTTATGTGTCTACCTCATGAGGAGAACTGCTGTGTGTGTTCGCTTAGGGTTTCGAATAGTTCCATCGCTTCTTCGCTGCTCTTTTCCATCAGCACTCCTCCACAACCTAAATCAACAATATATTTGTTAGAATCACTTAAACCTTCATAAAAGGCTTGTACCAGTTCATCCTTGGGTAGATTGTGGTGTGGGCACTTGAGTAGTAGCTTGTTAAAGTGTCCCCATGCCTCAAAGAACAGATCCCTATCCTTTTGTTGGAAGGATTGCATTTCTTTCCTCATTTACCGTGTCTTCTGGGCTGGGAAAAACTTTTTTAGAAATTTGCTCGCCAACTCCTCCCAAGCGTGGATGGAAACTACTGGCAAAGAATTATACCATAATTTAGGATTATCTTTCAAGGAAAAAGGGAAAAGAATTAACCTTATTCCTTCTTGGTCTAATCCTCGGATGTGCTGGAATTTGCAGAGGTCGAAGAACTCTCGAAGGTGTAGATGAGGATCCTTATTAGGTGTACCCCTAAAATGAGTTAGTGCACTGAGTATCTGCGGCAATATGTAATAGTTTCCCTCCGCCTCAGGTTGATACGCAATGCATGACAGTTGTTCGAGGTTCTGAAAGATGAAGGATTGCTTCATCGGCCTCCGTTCAGAGGGTTGTTGTTCAGCTATTTGTTCTGCCATTGGTATCTCTTCCTCACTCCCTTCTCCTATTTCTTTCTAGTTATCCCTAAACCTTTGTCGGATAGATTTCTCCAGCTCGATATCAAAGGGAAGGATTGTTGGATTCTTAGACCGACGTCCGTGCATGAATTTCTGGCTAATGTGTGAGTTCAGCAGTCAGACACTGCTGCTCGGAGCACTCTCTACCTCAATTACGCTCGATCACACAGGAAAGTGCGCTCGATCGCAAGTGGCACAAAGGAGTACCTGAAACAGAGAAAAAGAAAATTAGGGTTATGAGATAATAATTTTAAAAACAACAATAATTAAATGAAAAATTAATACTAAAAGGAAATTTAGCGCAATCCTCAGCAACGGTGCCAAAAACTTGTTGGTGCCGATTATCTACCTAAATTAATATGCAAATAATCGCACTCATTTTACTTGCAAGTGCACAAGGTCTGTGGTAGCATAGTGTGCAAGTGCGAGATCATTTCCACAAGGATTGGTGAATTTCTTTCTAGGACTAATTTATTCAAGTTTGAAAAGAGAAATAATAGTTGATTATGAGTGAATAACAATAATGAGAATATAGGACTACGATGTCCACCCTAATTATACTTTCCCACTAAGTAAAGTTTTAATGCTCTAGTCTTGTCATGAATATCTAATGGTTGCCAACCTAAGGGCTTGGTCCACACCTTAGGCTATTGATCTCCCTATGCAACGAGTTAGGCATGGTGTACACTCTAACTCTTTTCTCTCTTAAGGGATTCAGCGTGGGTGTATACTGAGTTGTTCCTTAAGAGAGCATGAGGGCTGTGGAGATCGGCAACCACATAGGACCTAGGGCTTGGTCTGCTCCCAGTTTACCATGTTGATTAACCTGAGAATCCGGTGTGGATATCCCTTGTTACTAATGTCGAACCCAGGACTCGGTCATCCAAATTGATCCGACTAACCTATCCATACCACATGCATATATTGATCAGGCACACACATACGAGGAATTTAAATACAAATAGGTATTAATCAAGTTAAACATTCAGACAGGGCTATAGCAAAGATAGTTAATGAATAGATATGTGGAAAAGCATAACTAAGGCTTCAATCGAGCCCTATAGGTGTTTAGTTACACATGCTAAGTAGAATAAACATGCTAAACATTATGAAAATAAAAATTGAAAACTAAAACCGAAGAATACTCGGGAGACGAGTCGTAAATTCCTCCCCTAAGCTCTCTACTTCGAGTCTAGAACAAAAGATGATCTATTATGTGTTTTTACAAGGCTATTTATAGGGTCCCGAAACCCTAATTCCTATTTGGAGTCGGAGGAATTCTTTCCAATTCTGGCTTCTGCTACCTCTAGAGTAATTGCGCTTGAGCGTATGCAGGTTGCTCTCGAGCCTTCTTCAAGTGCACTCTTGTCCTTGTGCGCTCGATCTCAATGAGGTGCGCTCAAGTGCACCTTGTTGGATGGCAGAACTTTATTTTTGCTCCTAAAAGCTCTAATTTACTATCTTTTTGTCCAAGTCTTGAGAAAAACGCATAAAATACGAAAATGAAGTAAAATCCATATAATTAGCTAGGTAAAGAGTCTAATAAGTGTAAATTAGGGGGCTTAAATATGACTATTTAAGCACCTATCAGAATACACCACCACCTGCTCTTTTAGGACCTTCAACTCTTCCAACAACCCTTTTCACCACATAGCCTCCTTAATGGCTTCCGTTGCCACTATGTACTCAACCTTGATTGTTGAGAGTGCTACCACCGGCTGCAATTGAGCCTTCCAACTTATACAACATCCATTTAAGTTGAAGAAGTATGAGGTAATCGATCTTCTTTTATCCCGGTCTGCTCCATAGTCCGAATCCGCATAACCTTCAAGACAGATGGACTTACCCTTCTTCTCATAAATCAGCCCCACATCTGGGCTTTCCATCAAGTACCTCAGCAACCACTTTATCCCAAGCCAATGCTCATTTCCGAGATTACTCATAAACCTATTGAGAACACTCATTGCATGAGAAATGTCGGGTTTAGTGCATACCATGATGAACATGACTGATCCAACCGCACTAGAGTAAGAGACATTTTTCCATTTTCTTCTTCTCCGCCTCCGATCTCGAACATTGATCGCTGGAGAACTTGAAATGACCAGCAATGGGAACCTTCACTGGTTTGCTATCTTCCATAGAGAACTTAGATATCATCTTCTCTATGTAGGAAGTCTAAGAGATATTTAATCTGTTTCTCTCCCTTTCCTGGATTATACACATCCCAAGGATCTTCTGTGCATGGCCAAGATCCTTTATCTCAAACTCCTCACTGAGTTGAGACTTCAATTTTCCTATCCTCTCTATGTTGCTCCTAACCAGCAACATATCATCAATATAGATGAGGATGATCACCACTTCCTCCACCTTGTGCCCTTTGTAGTACAAGTACGAATCATAGTAGCTCCTCATGAAACCCAAACTAGTTACAATGGAATCAGACCTCTTATTCCATTACCGAGGTGATTGCTTCAGGCCATAGAGAGTTTTTTCAATTGGCACACCAACTCTCCCTGCCTTCCTTCCTCATAGCCTCCGGGTTGCCTCATGTAGATGGTCTCATCAAGCTCTCCATATAAGAACACTATCTTTACATCAATTTGCTCGATTTCCCAATTAAATTGGACCACCATTGCTATCACTATCCTCATCGTCTTGTACTTCACAACCGGTGAGAATATTTTGGTAAAATATATGCCTTCTCTTTGTGTGAACCCCTTCGCCACCAGCCTAGCTTTATACCGGACTTCATCCCCTGGAGTGTTCCTTTATTTGATCTTGTAGATCCACCTACAATCCACAACTCTCTGTTTTTCTAGTTTGGGCACCAATTCCTAAGAGTTGTTCTTCCTCAAAGAAGCCATTTCTTCTTCTATAGCTAGCTGCCACTTTGATGAATCCTTATATTCCATGGCATCCATGTAAATTTCTGGTTCAACCCTTCTTTCTGCATAAGGAGCTGCTATATTAGCATCCGTAAAACCATATCTCAAAGGTGGTCTAACCACCCTCCTTTCCCGATCCCTTGTGAGCTGATAGTCATTCTGACTTGCTGCATAATTCCTTCCAGTTCAGCCTCCTCTCGAGTGTCCCGAGCTTGGCCTTCATCAATGGGCTCTACCTAGTCCGAACTCTTTTGCCTTCCTTGCTCTACCTGAACTAAATTCTCCTTGATGCTATGCTTCACAAATTTCGAACTGGTTTGCTCACTATCCCCTACAGGGTTAGTTTTCTCTAAGTAAGGAAATAAAAATTCATGAAAAATAAAATCCCTACTTATTATGAGTTTCATTCCTTTTTACTCTAAGGACCACCACCTATACCTTTTAACCTCATCATCATACCCTAGAAACACACATTTTCTAGAACTTGGGCTAAGTTTATCATCCTTTTGATGTGCAAATGCAGCACACCCAAAAGTTCTAAGGTTGCTAAGGGGGTTTTCTACTCCACATCTCCATGGGAGTCTTAAGGTCTAAACCCTAGAGGGTGATCTATTAACCAAATATGCAGCAATAGACACAGCTTCCCCCCAAAAACATTTTGGTAAACCGGACCCAATTAACATGCACCTAACCTTTTCCATAAAGGTTCTATTCATCCTCTCAGCAACTCCATTTTGCTGAGGGGTTTTCACAACCGTTCTATGTCTTAGAATGCCATTTAATTCATAGAATTTATCAAAATCCTTATTAAAAAATTCTAAGCCATTATTGGTTCTAACACCTTAACTACCCTGCCCGTTTGAGTCTCTAACAACTTTTTCCACACCACAAAATTGTTCAAAGTATTTGATTTATTTTTAAGCAAATAAACCCAAACCTTTCTTGAAAAATCATCATTTAAAGACAGAAAGTAATGATTACCTCCCTGTGTTGGTGTTCTTGCTGGTCCCCAAAGATCCGCATGGATGTAGTCAAGAATCCCCTTAGACTTGTGTACTCCGGTGTTGAAGCTGACTCGATGTTTCTTCCCAAGAATGCAACTCTCGCAGAAATCAATTTTTTCTTTCTTGTTACCACCAAGTTGACCATCATTGCTGAGAACTTGCAAGCCTTTTTCACTCATATGTCCCAAGCAAGTGTGCCAAAGGGCTGTCTTATCCATCTCAGCCATCAAGCTTGTTGCTTGATCCTTGATTTCTGTCTCTTCGATCATCTCCTAGAGACCATCATTAGTTGCTGCTTTGATCACTATCAAAGTTTCCTTGGTTACCTTGATCTTTCCTTCCTCTGCCTTGTATGTGTACCCCATGGAATCCAGCTGCCTTAATGAGATCAAGTTTCTTCTCAAATCTGGAAGATACCTCACATTCTGTAGTAGCCTTGTAACTCCATCAAACATCCTCAATTAGATGTCTCATATCCCCCTCACTTGGCAAGAAGTATTATTTCCCAAGAAAACCTTTCCGTCATTGGTTTCTTTGAAATTATTGAACCAATCCTTGTGAGGGCACATGTGATAAGTGCACCCGAAATACAAGATCTATTTCTCGCTGTCTTACCTCCTGCTTACATTCGAGCACACAACAAGAACATCATCTTGCTGTTCTCTTTTGGAAACCGAAGCCTATCTATTCTTGGTATGGCTTCCTCTCTCATCCCACAACCTCTTCTTGCAATCTTTCTTGAAGTGACCCTCCTTATTATAGTAGAAGCATTGCCTCCCTTCAAACTTTGGCTTGGAATACAATCTCCCATGGCTCTGCCCTCTACCCTTTGATTTCTCCCGGTAGTTGCCATGGATGCTGCTGCCATTCCGAGGTGCTGGCCTTCCTCTAACGAACAACCCTTCTCCACTTGATACTTCCTTCATCTTGGCTTTGAAATCATGAGCCCTTATAGCATTGATCACAATTTCCTTGGTTAGTGTATCTCTTCCATATTCAATAGCATTAATCAAACTCTCAAAATAATTAAGAGGAGAATTTAACAACATGACAGCCAATTTTTCATCCGGGAATGTTATATTATAACTAGCCAAATCTTGAACTACTTTATTAAACACATGAAGATTATCTTACAACTCTTTATTAGGATCCATTTTAAAAGCAAAGATTCTTTTAAGAAGATAAATTTTATTAGGGAGAGTTTTGGTAAGAAATAACTCATCTAGTTTCTTCCATATGACAGCTGGATCTTCTGAGTCTCCGCTCTCCCTTGTGACACTATCCGAGATGTGTAGAAAGATGGTGCATGATGTCGTCTACTTCATCTTATTCTGCTGGTCCTCCATAATACTTGCTGGAAAAGCGTTATCTTTTCAAATCGCTAAGTCCACCTTTTGTTGCATAAGAACCGCCTTGATCTTCCACTTCCAAAGGGCAAAGTCTCATTTTCCATCAAACTTCTCAACAATGAAGTTCGAACCCATCTTGCGGAGAAAATCCCATATTTATGTAGTACCCACAATTACTTTCCAACTTCTTCTAAATCTCAAGAATATGATCGAAGATTGATCTCAATACCATTCTTGAATCACCCTCAAGAACACGATTAGATCTTGATCTTTACTCTGCTCTTGAATCATCCAAGAAGTTGATATTTGATTCTTGGAGTCTTGCTCCGATACCCGCCAATCTTGGCTAGGATACCTCTGTTCCAGCTCCGATACCGGCTCACCAAAGCTCTGATACCACTGTCGGGAAAACACCCTCAAGATGCCCAAGAGGTGATCTTCTATACACCAAAGTCTAGAATGACTTGTGTAAATAGAATCGAAATCAAACAATCAAAGAAAGCATAAAAAACACAAGCAATTTGTTGATGGGGTTCGACAATGTGCCTATGTCCCCGTGAGCTCTTCCGAGCTCTCTGCACTATCTTGTCAATGGAGTTCTTTACAATCAGCAACACCTCTTGAAGAACTCACTGGTTCTTGAAGAACGAAAGAAGAGGAAGTAGAAGAAAGTGATAAGAACTAACCCTGGAATTTTCCCTAGAAAATTCCCCTTACAAGCCCTTGTATCCAATCTATACTACTCTCTCTTTCTAAACAACTAGGCTCTCTACAAAGAGCCTCTCTTGTTTTGTGTCTTTGCACTCTTACAATTGATCTCTTGTATGTCACTTGTTATTCTTTCACTTGTTTTGAGATTGAAGTTAGGTGACCTTTTATATAGTGCACCACTTCTTGACCAATCTTGAAGGTCAATCTCCACCCTTAGATCTTGAAGACCAATAAATCATAGCCTTTCATCAATTCTAAGTGATCCTAGGCGTTTTGATCATGCCTCACGCACTAACTCAAAAGACTGAAAAAATCATGTATCAGTGTGCCTGGCGCCGCACCTTGAAACAGGGCATGCTGCGGCCTGAGCCAGGGTTGATCCACCTCTATTCTTCACCTTGTTGGGCGCCGCACCTTGGGGAAGTCAGGCCACAGTGTGACCTGATGGCTGAACTTCCTGGAGCTTCTAGAGGCCGCGGCGCCCAAGGTTGTGCTGCGGCTCAAAGCTTGATCTGATGCTGAATTACACTTATTTAAATGTTGGACAAAATACCAACATTATCTAACTTGAAAAATGTTTTGTGTAGGTGTGAAGAGAAGGAGCTTGTGCTTAATTGGAAGAAGTGCCATTTTATGGTGTCTTCCGGAATAGTTTTGGGTCATATAGTGTCAGAAAAGGGGATAGAAGTGGATAAATCGAAAATTGAATTAATCTTTAAACTACCCACTTCTAAGAATATTAAAGTTGTTAGGTCATTTCTCGGGCATGCTGGGTTTTATAGAAAGTTTATTCAAAATTTTAGTGCTATCTCTAGACCCTTATATAATCTTTTGTTGAAGGATACCGAGTTTAAGTGGAGCCCCGAATGTGAGATAGCCTTTAGGACACTTGTCTCTAAGCTTACAACCGCCCGTATTATGCAATCACCCGATTTTTCCTTGCCTTTTGAGATTATGTGTGATGCTAGTGACTATGCTTTAGGGGCTGTTTTAGGACAAAGAAGGGAGGGAAAACCATTTGATATTTATTATGCTAGTAGAACCTTGAATATTCTCAAATGACGTACACCACAACTAAGAAAGAATTACTAGCTGTATTATTTGCATTGGATAAATTTCGCTCTTATTTAATTGGTTCACCTATTACTATATTCACGGATCACTCCACTCTTAAATTTCTTTTCTAAAAAACGGATGCTAAGGCCCGTTTGATACGTTGGATTTTGTTTTTGCAGGAATTTGACTTGACCATCAAAGACAAGAAGGGGGTTGAAAATGTCATGGCGGACCATCTATCTCGTTTGGAATTTAATAATGATACCGACATTTTTCCCATTCACGAAGCCTTTCCGGATGAGAATTTATTTGTTGTCCTTTGTCATACACCATGGTATACCGACATTGCAAATTACTTGATTTCCTGTCAAGTTCTATCTATATGGAGTGCACAAGATAAGCGTAAATTTTTGGCTGAGGTAAAGAATTTTTATTGGAATGATTCTTATCTTTTTAAATATTACCTCGATCAAATAATAAGAAGATGCATTCCGGATATGAAAATTGATAGTGTGTTAACTTTTTGTCATACCTATGCTTGTGGTGGTCATTTTTCTATTAAAAAGACAGCCGCAAAAATTTTGCAATGTGGTTTTTATTAGCCTACTTTATTCAAGGATACTAATGAGTTTTGTCATTCATGTGAATGATATCAAAAGCTAGGTTCATTATCCTGCCATCATACGATGCCTCTCAACTTGATCTTACTGGTGAAAATCTTTGATTGTTGGGGGATCGATTTTATGGGACCATTCCCACCTTCTTTTGGGTATCTTTACATTTTACTTGCCGTTGATTATGTTTCTAAATGGGTTGAAGCTATATCTTGCCGCACTAATGATAATAAAGTTGCAGTTAAATTTTTTAACGATCATATTTTATCTAGGTACGGTACTCCACGTGTTATAATTACTGATCAAGGGTCACATTTTTATAACCGTTCTTTTGAGACTTTGATGCGCAGGTATGGAGTCACCCATAGGTTTCTACAACTTACTATCCACAAACCAATGGTAAACTGGAACTAGCAAATAGGGGGATTAAGTGAATACTTGAAAAAAGGTAAATCCAAATCGAAAAGATTGGTCTTTGCGCCTATCGGATAGGCTTTGGGCATACTAGATAGCATACAAGACGGTTCTTAGAGTATCTCCTTATCGGTTGGTATTCGACAAAGCATGTCACTTACTAGTAGAACTTGAGCATAGAGCATATTGGGCTATTCGAAATTTTAATTATGACTTGAAGATGTCCGATGAGGAGAGGAAAATGCAACTTTGTGAACTTGCAGAGTTGAGGGATGATGCATATGATAATGCTAAGGACTTAAAGCCAAGAATGAAAGAAGTACATGATCAGAAAATACTCTGAAAAAATTTTAAACAAGGTAATCGAGTTTTTCTTTATGATTCTTGGTTACACTTCCATCTGGAAAAATTGAGATCACGATGGAAAGGACCTTATGTTGTGAAGAGCGTTTTTCCAAATGGAGTGGTAGAAGTTGAGGATAGGCCCAAAGAGATCTCTTTGGTACCCCCGGTTTATCATTCTTACTCGGGTACTTTCGTTCCATTGTACATTAGCTTTAATTTTGTTGAGTTTTTTTATTTATTTTATTTTCAGATGACTGTATTATTTTTTATATCGTACTCTTTTTCGTTATCTTTATTTTTTGTACTTCATTTTTAATTTTTATTTATTTATTTAGTTTTCTTTACCTTTTTTTTTTCTTTCTCTCGATTTTTTTCTTTCACATTGGGGACAATGCAAATCTTAGGTTATGGGTGGAGGAAACACATTTCCTATTTCATACCATTAAATTGTTTGGTGTCATTTTCCCTTTTTTCGTTTTAATTCGTTTGTTAGGATAAATTGTTAGAAAATTTTTTTTTTGAAAAATTATAAAAAACGAAGTTTAGTTTTGTTTGTTTTTAGTATGTTTTGTGTTAGTTTTGGAGTTAATTTACATGTTAATGATATGATTATAATTGAGATAACATATAGGTTTTAGAAGAAGTTAAATCTTGCTTCAGTTTGAGAATAATTTTAAGTGTCGATCTTCATTTAGTTTGAGACTCTGGTTTGCGGTAAGATTGCATGATTAGTCTAAAACATTTAGAGAAGTTTTATGCACGAATATTTTGTGAATACTCTCTAGAACTTATTTGATAATCACTTAAGGTGAAATCCTAGAATGCACACTACTTAGGATATGCTGTAGGCCATCTTTGGACCGTTTGAGCCTTTCAAGCTTACCTTTGTTATATTTATTGCTAGTTACCTGTTTGAGCATTTTTTTTAAAAATAAAATAAAAATTTTAGTCTTGTTTCTTTCGATAGCCCATTTACTTGCCTTTATGAGCCTAAGAATATTTTATCCTTACCTTTCTTTTAAGAGAACTTAGTTTATACACATTTGTTGAGAAGCACTTAAGAGGAGTAAGGGTGGAAATATGAAAAAATATTACTACCATAACCTAAGTACATTAAAAGAGATAGGTTGAGGATTGTGGAAAAGAGTAAAGAATAAAAACGGAGGTGAATGGTTATGTGCTAGAAAAGAAGAATAAAAAAAAGAGGTGAATTATGAAAAAGAAAGAAGAAAAAAAAGTGTTTAATTATTGAGAGAAATGCTTAAAAAATGGTCGAATGAGTTGGGTGTTGAAGTAAGGTTATTTAGTGCTTAAAAAGTTGTGTTTAAAATTAAGAGACTGAGTTCTTTTACTTGTTTAATCCTTCCCGTTCTTTCTTGACCTTTACCTTAACCTAACATTACAAGCCTATTAAAGACCTAGTGATCTGATGTAGTGTGATTTTTTTACATTAGTGGAGAGTGATTTGAAAAGTGAGCCTATAGAGTTTGATTTGTGATTGATGTCACACAATTTAATATGTTTTTAGAGGCCAAGACTTGTATTCATGAATGTTGTGCATAAAATCATCCAGGTGTTTGGATTAATGGTTTGTGGTAAGATGGATGTTTAAGAGTCGATAACAAATATGAGGTTGATGTTCGGATTGTTTTTGGAGTTGGGTGGTATTTAATGATTCTATGTGTTGTGTGTTATGTGCAATTTTTGAGACAAAAAAGTTGAATTACTCTTGGATTAACACTAACATTGCTTTGTTTTGTTTTTAGGATTTTAGGCTTTGTTTTGATTTCTACTATAGAATTCATTTCATTTTTCTTTCGCTTGAAATGCTAGGGACTAGCAATAAGCTAGTTGGGGGTTATGATGAGAGTCAGAAAATGCATCTTAATAGTGTTTATTTGTTAGCATTTAGGGTTGATTTAGGGCTAGATTACACATTTATGCCATAATAATTCTGAAGTGTCATTCTTGGTATATTGATTTATTTCGATGCATTTTCAAGTATTTTTGGTTTAAAAGAGATCAAAAAGCTAACGTTGATTAAAGCATAAAGATTCTATGCATGTTCACAGGCATTTGGAAAGAAGTTTCACTAAATTGCCAGAATTGTCCATACAGATCAGTCATTTTTGTGGATTAAACTATATTTATTCAGGAATAACCAGAAGATGAACCATATATGCTTGGAAAGATCCGGATGTCTATTTTCTGAAGAATTTAATGGCTCATGAATATGATTTTTCTAGAGAAAGTTATGGAAGTTTTAGTAGACAAAGGTCAGACTATACGTGATTTCAGCGTGACAGATCAGTAATTTTTACGGATTAAACTATATTGATTCAGGAAGAACCAGGAGATGAGCCATATATGCCTGGAAAGATCTGAATGTCTATTTTCTGGAGAATTTTACGGCTCATAAATATGATTTTTCTAGAGAAAGTTATGTCAGTTTTAGTAGACAAAGGTCAGGTAGAACCGGGCCTGGACAGCAGCAGAAGCACACGACCTGAACAAAAACCCTATGGCAACTTTTCTGTTTACAAAGCAGCCTCCATACAACTATATATATGAATTTCGACTCAGAAAACAGGGGAGGAGAGTTTTTGAAGAGAGCTTCCATCTTCTTCTTCCTCACAGTGATCAAGGATGAACTCCATGTCTAACTAAACTCCAAGCAAGGCGAAATGATGAGTTTCTAGGTGTAGTTGTTCTTATTTTTATCTTTGATTTAGTTGCATGGATTGATTGTTAAACATTATTTATGATTTACTCTTTGATTAAATAAGAAAGATTTGAATTCATGTGACAACTGCAATTTATGTTCTTCTTCTCTTAGATTTTCTTAATCCGGTGATCGCATTCTTCTTCTCTATATAAGTCTAGTCAAACTTTTCTTATGTCAAAGTTGTTAGATGCAATTGATTTCGGTAGATCTATCTTATAGGTTTGTCCATTACTGCAGTATTGTTATTGAAATATATTGTCGTTTCTTGATAATTTATAAGATAGATCTTGTGTGTTTAAATTGGAATTAAGGAGTAATTTATGACAATTACGTTAGGGTATTTATGTGCTTTGATTGAATATTTACCAATTGCTTGTTTACAATGTGAAACTAGTAATTGAGATAAAACATTTGAGTCAAGATAGGAATAAGGCAACGAACTTAGGAAGGATTCCTGGAACCTTGTTATTTCTTTATTGAATTCTTCATCATATTTTCACAACTCTCTTATATAATTTCATTCGTAAAACTCATATTTTCTTATTTGAACTTTATCATTTAGTGTTAAGGTTTACACTTTCTCTTGTAGTTCGCTTTCCTCGTGGGATCGACACCTCAGCTATACACAATAACCGCGTGTTAATTTGAGCGTTATCAATCAGTTGTGGACCTTCCTGTTGCTTGTGCGCAAGCAGTACTTGATGATGCTTTAGGCACCAGAGTGTTTAGGAAAATGTAAGCTTTTGTAGGGTCAAGCTAACGGCCTAATGAGTTTGTTCGGGTTTGAGCTTTTTTGTCCCCTCATTTTGTATATGCTTTATTTTTTATCTAATAAACTAGTAAAGGTCTATCAAACTTCCCTCCTCCTCAAAGAGGTTTTCTTTAAAATAAAATAAAAAATTCGCTAAACCCATAAACACATTTTTACAGGTAAAACAAATAGGTTTAATACTCCAATCAAAATCTTAAAAAAATTTAGTTTATTAAAATATCCTTTTCTTTTCTTAGTACATGTGGAGACTAACGTAACGTAAGCGCCCATGTCAGTACTAATAAACAGAAATTATACCCTCTCCTTATAGGTGACGCAACCAATGATCATCGCTAGATGAATTTCGACCTAGAAAATTCTAATAAAAAGGAAATTGAAAAGAATGTCTATCCAAAAATCTTTGAACTCCCGCTATAAATACACTCCCCACCACCTCCTGTTCTTCTCACAAACAGCTATACACAACCATTCCCAAAATTTTCAAATTAAATCTCCATCGATCGTTCTAACAATGGCAGATGAGGTGGTTCTCTTGGATTGCTGGGCAAGCCCATTTGGCATGAGGGTGAGGATCGCTTTGGCAGAGAAGGGGATTAAGTATGAGTACAAGGAGGAGGATTTGAGGAACAAAAGTCCTCTGCTCTTGCAGATGAACCCGATTCACAAGAAGATCCCGGTTCTCATCCACAATGGTAAACCGATCGCTGAGTCGTTGATTCAAGTCCAGTACATAGACGAGGTCTGGAAAGATAAGGCTCCTTTGCTCCCCTCTGATCCTTACCAGAGAGCCCAAGCCCGGTTCTGGGCTGACTATGTTGACAAGAAGGTAAAAAGCTTATCACTACATTCTTAAGCTTAATGACTCTTGCTTTTGAGATCGTTTTCACTTCTGGGTTTCTTTTTTATTCTTTTCACTAATGATAAAAAAATAAATTTGAGTCAGGAATAAGATGATTTGTTCTTTTATAACACAGTATTGATCAATCTGATATTGTTGAATATTAATTAGGTGTATGAAACTGGGAAGAATGTTTGGACCACAAAAGGAGCAGAGCAGGAGACTGCCAAGAAGGAGTTCATAGAAATCATGAAGGTGTTGGAAGCAGAGCTTGGAGACAAGCCTTACTTTGGTGGGGAGACATTTGGGTACGTGGATGTTGTCTTTGTCCCATTCTTCATGAGGTTCTATGCTTATGAGACTAGTGGAAACTTCAGCATAGAGGCAGAGTGCCCCAAGCTGATTGAATGGGTCAAGAGGTGCCTCCAAAAGGAGAGTGTTTCCAAGTCTCTTGCTGACCAGCACAAGGTCTACGACTTCGTGTTGGAGATCAAGAAGAGGTTTGGGATCGAGTAAATGAGAGGGAAGCAGGAGAATTGTTGTTTGATCTTTAGATAATGTGATTTTTAGCTTAATGGGGTTCTCCTGTAGTAGTACTTGTTTTCCTCGAGATAATGAGGCATCCTTTTTTGTGTCTGGCTTTGTATTGTAGTGAGAATTACTATGGCGAGGACAACAATTTGATGGTCTCATTAATTCAATAATAATGTTCTTTATGATTGTATTTAGTGGTCTTATTTTTCATTTTCTGAAAGAAATATTCTATACAATAGAGATGGTAAGTGATAACTATAATAGGATATCACCATCAAATAAAACCATAAATGGTTATGCAGTGAAGATAAACGAACCACAAAGTGAGAGATTTAAATTGAACTATCAAAGGCTTCACTAGTAAAATTGGGACTGACAAAATTTAAACTAGTTAATTTGCTAATTTTATCATTAAAAAGAGAAATTATTACCAAACGGGTGCATCACAATTTTTATTCAATCAATTTAAATGCACAATGTTCAGGTTAGGTGCAGGAAAAAATTTCTCCTCAAAAAGATATTGTAACAAGTAGAAATAGATGATGTTCGAATGCACAAAAGTGTTGAAAAGTGAAAATTTTAAATTTTAAGGCATTAAAATGACTAAGGCTTTTGACGTTCAAAATTAATTTTTTCTTTTCATTTAAACTCACTCTTTTCTCTCTAAATCTCTTTTTCTTCCTAAAAATCTCTCAAATAAATAAAGAACTTAAAGGATTTTATGAACTATTATTGAATTTAAACGTTCAAGGGCTGATTTCAGAAATTTTTGGGAAAACTTTGTGAAGGTAATGTTTATTTTCGTTGTTCTTTCATATAAAAATAATGATTTTAAAGTATAAATCTTCGTATTCTTTTTGAATAAATTTAAATTTGATTCAAGATAAAATGAAAGAAATTTAATTAAAACTTTGAATTTGAAACTAAGATGGAGTATAGATACATATATTCATGAATTTAACTCAGTATAGGGTTTGAATTGAGTTATGATATAGTAATATTGGGTAAAAATATTCTTGTTAGGTGGAGTTGAAGTGTCTGTTAGTGACTTTGAGAGGAGCGCAAAAGGCAAGGAAGTAATCCACGGATAGCGTTTATTACATCGTGGGGAGTTCACTTTACTATTATTAGCAAGCGAGAAGAAATAGAACTATGAATAAAACTTGAAATGGATTAGAAATGAGAAAAGTTAATGAATATACTATGAATATGATAAATTCGGTGAAATACAGAAAATAAGTATGAATTTAATGATTAAGAGAAATATAACTCTTAATGATAAAATGACTGGATGTATGAAATAATATGATGAACTGATGAGGATTATATGTTTGAAAAGATGAGTAAATCCTATAGATTTCATAATTATGAAATATTGAAAATTGTATAAAAAGAAAATTATTTAAATTGCATATTGTTATGTTATGCTTGCTTGAACATATGCATTGCTGGATCGTAAGTGCGGAGTATGGTCCGAGGAAGGCTAGAATCATGACTGGTTTGTATGTGAACGTGTTGACACGTGGAGAGGTGTCCCCGACAGCTGTATCAAAGACTGTTACGGATACCAAAAAATAGATGAAAATACTCATACATGAGATAGTATGGATGATATGTGATGTGGAAAGAAAGTTCAAATCTATGCATATGCATTCATGACATATGCATATTATTTTATTGAGATGTTGATACATCAAAATGATTTTGAATCCTTGTGATGAGATGATTGTGAAATCATGTGATGAGAAAATGATGATGAATTGGATATTTGGAGTGATATCTACATTTTGAATGAAATACATGAAATATGATATGAAAAATGATGATTGACTGAAAATATATTGATTAATATATGAATTGTAATTATAATAATGAATTGAAGTACACAAATTGAAAACTTTTAGTAAATTGAGAACCATTAAGCTTATAAAGCTCACTCCTCTTATTTTAATTAAATTTCAGTTTGGGAGCAGGAGGTTGATAGAATTCCTTGGCTTAAAGCTATTTTTTAGTATCTAGGTTGGTTCTTGTGGTCAGCATCCTCAGAAAGAAAAATATTTGTGAAAATTGTAAATAAGTCTTGTTCATGAACATGCATGGATGTATATATATTTTGAGAAAAGTGTAATAAACTTTTGTATCTCATATGTAAAAGAGGAGTTGAGGCAAATATGTTGTAATTATTTTCAACAAGTTATGAAAAACTTCTTGCATACAACTTATGCTTCGTGCCGAAAAGTGACGATGCATCTTAGGTGAGCCCATCCAGGATGGGTCGTTACAATTTTAGTATCAGAACTATAGGTTTAGGATTCTGTAGACTACATAAAAATTGGTTTTGTGGTTTCAAAAATAAATTATTTTGATGTAGGTTTGAGGATGTCGCGTGGACGTGGTAGACCTAGAGCTAGGGTAATAGGAGGTTGAAGTTGATGTTGATTATGTGGTTCCTAAAAGGGAACATGTAGATACTGCACCACGTGTTACTAGTGGTGTAGTTAGAAATTATGAGGTTGAAATAGATGAGTTAAGAGGAGCTCTTACTTAAACTCTTGATAGGTTGAATCAGGCTGAGAGTAGAGTTCGTCTGCAATTTAGGTTGGATGAGAAGGCTAGGTAGAATCCATACCTAGTAGTAGATCCTGTGAGGATTCTAGATGTACATGATGTCTAAAGAGGAGAGGGTGGTTTTATTCATGAGATGCATGAAGATTGTTTTGCTAGATTTATTAAGTTGAAACCCCCAACCTTTAAAGAATTTGAAAACCCAATAGAGGTTGAGTTGTGGATTAAACGAATTAAACGTTTGTTTGGGGTATTACTAGTTACTAATAGGAAAAAGGTTGCTTTTGCATCATTTCAACTGGAGGATGAGGCATCCAATTGGTGGGATGATATATTTCGTAGACTAAGTATGGATGTAGATCAACCCTTAACATTAAGTAAGTTTAAGAAAATGTTCTTTGTTAAATACTTTCCTGATACATATAGGTCTCAGTGGGAGAGAGATTTTATTCAGTTGAGGCAGGATATGATGAATGTAGCTCAGTATGATGGGAGGTTTGTGGCTTTGTCTAAATTTGTGCCTGAACTAGTCAATACTGAATAGGGGAAGTGTAAAAGGTTTCTAGATGGGTTAAATTTTGAGATCCACTCTAGGCTTTCTTATTTGAAGCATAAAAATTATGTTGGATTGGTGGATATGACACTTCAAATAAAGAAAGGCATATGTAAGCCTAGCAGATGTTGGGAATGGCTGAAGAGCAGTAAATCTGAGGGTACTAGAGGAGGTAGTTTTAGGATGTAGGGAGGTCGCCAACCTCAGAGGAGTCGTTCTTTTTCACAAAGACCCATTATTCAGAGTTAGCAGAGGTAAAGTGGGTCAACGACGTTTGTCGTGAATACTAAAGAGAGTAAATGTAAACTGTTTCTAGATGGACTGAATTTTGAGATTCATTATAGGCTTTCTTATTTGAAGCATAAAAATTATGCTGCATTGGTGGATATGTTGCTTAAAATAGAGAAAGGTATATTTGAGTCTAGCGGACGTTAGGAATGGCTGAAGAGGAGTAGATCTAAGGTACTAGAAGAGCTAGTCTTAGGATGCAGGGAGGTCACCCACCTCAGAAGAGTCGTTCTCTTTCACAAAGACCTATTTTTCAAAGTTAGCAGAGATAGAGTGGGTCGACAATGTTTTTAGCTCAGAGTTTAGTAAGAGGGACTCTTAGGTTTAGGAAGCAACCTGTGGTAAGAGATTTTAGTAGAGGTGGGAGTGTGATAGCTAGAAGGGGTAGTAATATTGTATCTGATAGGGTGGAGTAAGGTATGTTATAGGTGTAATCAATAAGACACTTATCTCGGTATTTCCCTAGTTTTATTTTCAGACATGGTGGACATAGAGGTATGGATTGTCCATTGAGAGTTAAACCAGCTAATGTGGTTACTATTGGAGATATTAGGAGAGGCCAGTTAGGCAAAGGTGGTGGGTCAAAGAGTTTATAGGGTGGAGCTCAAGGTCGAGGAGCAGTAGCTAAGATAGGACATTCTAGTCAAACATAACTGAAGGAAAGAAAAGTGTATGCCCTTACCTAGCTGGATGCCCAAGCCGCACTTGATGTCGTAATGAGTGCAATATTTATTCTTGATAAAACTGCCAAAATATTAATTGATCTAGGCACTACTCATCCCTTATCCTATATTTTTATGAGGTTTGTAGATGCACTTGTTAGTCCCTTATATAATAATATAATTATTGAAGTTTCTACTAGAGATAGGGTTGTGATTAGAAAAGTCTATCAGGAATGTATTATTCATATTGGAGATAGAGAATTTAATGTAGATATGTTACCCTTGAATATGGTGGAATTTGATATGATTTTAAGGTTGAATTTGTTGTTAGCATATCATGCTTGGGTAGACTGTTTTACAAAGAATGTAATTTTTAGAATACCTATATAAGAAGAGTTTAGCTTTCAAGGAGAACGTAAGATACTTTCCAATTGTTTTATTTCTACCTTTACAACTAATAAATGGTTGAGGAAAGGATGCAAGGGGTACCTAGTTTATGTAATGGATTCTAGTAAGGAACGTATGAAGATGGAAGAAATATCAGTAGTTAGAGATTATCCAGAAGAATCACTTGGTTGACCACATAATAGGGAAATTGAATTCTCCATTGATCTAATTCTTAGTTCTACACCCATTTTCATTTATCCTTATAGAATGACACCAGTTGAGTTTTAGGAACTTAATGTATAACTTCAGGAACTATTAGATAAACAATTCATCTGTCCTAGTGTGTCACTATGGGGTGCCTTAGTATTATTTGTCAAGAAGAAGGATGATACTTTGAGGTTGTGTATAGATTACAAACAATTCAACAATATAACAATTAGAAATAAATACCCTTTACCCATAATCGATGATTTGTTTGAGAAATTATAAGGAGCTAGTGAGTTTCCCAAAATAGATCTGGGATCAGGTTATCATCAATTGAGGATTAAAGAATGAGATGTTTCTAAGACTGCTTTTAGGACATGTTATGGCCATCATAGATTTCTAGTGATACTATTTGGGTTAACTAATGCTTCAATTGCTTTTATGTATTTGATGAATAGAGTATTTAAGCCTTTCTTCGACAAATTTAAGGTGGTGTTTATTAATCATATCTTGGTGTATTCTAGAAATGAATAAGAACAGGTTAAACACTTAGAGGTTGTATTATAAATTCTTAAAAGAGAGAAGTTGTATGCAAAGTTTTCTAAGTGTGAATTCTGATTGAATGAAGTAACATTATGGAGACATGTAGTATTAGGAGATGGTATAGCCATAGATCCTCAGAAGGTTGAGGTAGTGTTGAATTTGGAAAAACCCTACTCATGTAATAGAAATTTAAAATTTCCTGGGGTTAGTTTGCTATTATAGGAGGTTTATCCAAAAAATTTCAATTATTGCAACACCTTTGACCAGATTGACTAGAAAAGAAGTGAAATTTGAATGGTTTGGGAAGTGTGAGAAGAGTTTTCAATTGTTGAAAGAGAAATTAACTACTGCTCTAGTATTAATACTTCCTTCTGGAGATGAGGAGTTTGTAGCATCACATCAGGGGTTGGGATGTGTGTTGATTCGGCATAAGAAGGTAGTAGCTAAAAATCACGAGAGAAATTACCTTACCCATGATTTAGAGTTGGTTGTCATAGTCTTTGATTTAAAAATTCGAAGACACCATTTGTATGGAGCCACTTGTGAAATATGCACTGATCAAAAAAGTCTTACCTATTTGCCCATCCAAAATGAGTTAAATTTGAGACAGAGGCGGTGGATGTAATTTATTAGTGATTATGATTACAATAGTCATTATCATCTAGAGAAAACAAATGTAGTATCTGATGCTTTAAGTAGAAAATCCATAGAAAGATTAGCTGCTATATAAATTTATAATATGAATCTGATGGTTGAATTGAGAAGTATGAGACTTGAATTGAAGATAGGTGAGAGTGGAGGATTACTAGCCAATATGATTACGTAATCATCCATTATAGATTGCCTTTTACAAGTCCAAGGTAAATATGAAGTGATAGAAAAGATAAAACAAGAAGTATTAAATGGAAATCAACCAGAGTTTAGAATAAGAAAGGATGGCATAATGATGTTAGGACATAGGAATTGTGTTCCAAATGATGAAGAGTTAGAGAAAAGAAATATTAAGAGAGGCACATGATGCAGTTTAGTTAATGCATCCAGGAAATAATAAGATGTTTAGGAGCCTGAGACAAAATTATTGGTGGTCAGGATTAAATAGGGATGTAGCAAAATATATTTCTCGATGTTTAGTCTATCAACAGGTGAAGTAAAAAAATAAACATTCTGCAGGTTTATTAGAACCTCTTCTTGTGCCTGAATGGCCATGAGAAAATGTAAGTATGGATTTTGATACAGGATTTTCCTATACTCAGAGAGATCATGATACTGTCTGGGTAATAGTTGACCGATTGTCCAAACCTTCTCATTTTCTTCCTTTTAGAACCATTTAGAGTCTTGAGAAGTTAGTTGAATTGTATGTAGCAGAAATATTTAAATTACTTGGAGTACCATTAAGTATTGTCTCATATCGAAATGCTAAATTTACTTGTTGATTTTGTTGAGGTTTTCAGTAAGCCATGGGTACTCAGTTATAGTTTAGCATTGTTTTTCATTCCTAAACAGATTGGCAAGCTGTGAGAGTTATTCGAATACCAGAAGATATGTTGAGAGCAAGTGTAATGAGTTTCTAGGGGAGTTGGGATGCTTACTTACCTTTCGTAGAATTTGCCTATAATAATCAATTCCAAACTATTATTAGGATGGCACCATTTAGAGCTCATTATGGTAGGAGATGTAAAAATCTAGTGTGTTGGGAAGAAGTGGAGAAAGAAAGATCTTTGGTCCAAAAATAATAGACTTGACAACTTAAAGGATCAAATTGATCATAAGACAACTTAGAGCAGTATAGAATAGATAGAAAAGTTATGCAGACAAGAGAATGAGACCTCCTGAATTTCAAGTTGGTGATTGCGTTCATTTAAAAATTTCTCCTTGGAAATGAGTATTGCGTTTCAAACAGAAGGGAAAGTTAAGTCCATAGTACACTGGATCTTATGAGAAAGTTGGGCCAGTGACATATAGACTAACGTTACCTCCAGAGTGAAATCAATTACATAATTTTTTTTTCATGTTTCTACTTGACAAAAATAAGTACCTAATTAGTCACATAAAATTTCATATCAATCTGTAGAACTTCAAGAAGACTTATCTTTTGTACAAGTGTCAATCAAATTTTTAGATACAAAAGAACAAGTCTTATGTAATAAGATCATTCCACTAGTTCAAGTGCTTTGGTAGAATCGAGATGTTGAGGAGATTATCTGGGAACATGAGAAAAAAATATCCTCAACTTTTTCCTTATGTAGGTAAGAAAATTTCGAGGACAAAATTTTTGTATGGTGAGTAGAAATGTAAGATCCATAACCTTATAGTAAGGGTAATTTGATAATTTTCAGTTAAAATTCAACTTATCATGCTTACATATACAAATTTATTTAAAACTCAAGTTTGAAATAATATTTAGACAAGAATTTGAAAATATACTGAAGAAAATAAATTAGAATGCACAAAAGTGCTAAAAATGGAATTTTTAAGGCATTAGAAGGTGTCAATCGATTGAGCAGCTAACTAGTAAGCAAAAATGGACTATATAAAGGCTTTTGACATTGAAAATTCATTCTTCTTTCATTTAAACTCACTTTGATCTCTCTAAATCTATTTCTCTCTCTAAAAATTTCCCAAATAACTAAAGAACTTAAGGATTTCATGAATTATTATTGAATTTAAATGTTCAAGGGTTGCTTTTAGGAAATTTCTTGGAAAAACTTTGTGAAGGTGATCTTTGCTTTTCTTGTTCGTTCATACAAAAAAGGCAATTTTAAGAGTACAAATCTTTATATTCTTCTTGAATAAATTTAAAATTGTTTTAAGATAAAAGGAAAGAAATTTAATTGAAACTTTGAATTTGAAACTAAGATGGAGCATGCATACATATATTCATGAATTTAACCTAATATAGGGTTTGAATTGAATAATGAGGTAGTAATATTGAGTAAGAATATTATTATTAAGTGGAGGTGAAGCGTCTGCTAGGGATGCTAAGGAGAGCGCAAAAGGCAAGGAAGTAATCCATGGATAGTGTTTAATGCTTCGGGGTGAGTTCACTTTACTATTAGTAAGCGAGAAGAAATAAAACTATGAATAAAACTTGAAATGGATTCGAAATGAGAAAAGTTAATGAATATACTATCAATATGATAAATTTGATGAAATACAGAAAATAAGTATGAATTTAATGATTAAAAGAAATATAACTCTTAATGATAAAATGACCGGATGTATGAAATATATGATGAAATGATGAGGATTGTAACTTTGAAAAGATGAGTAAATCCTGTAGATTTGATTATTATGACAAATTTTAAATTTTATGAAAATAAAATTATTTCAATTGCATATTGTTATGATATGCTTGCTTGTATGTGATTATACATATGCATTGTCGTGCCATAAGTGTGGAGTATAGTTCGGGGAAGGCTAGAACCATGACTAGTCTAGATGTGAACGTGTCGACGCTTGGGGAGACGTCTCTGACAGCTGTATCAGAGACTAGTATGGATACCGAAAAATGGATGAAAATAGCCATACATGAAATAGTATGGATGAGATGTGATGTGGAAAGAAAGTTCAAATCTATGCATATGCATTAATGACATATGCATATTATTTTAGTGAGATGTTGATACATTAAAATGATTTTGAAACCTTGTGATGAGATGATTGTGAAATCATGTGATGAGAAAATGATGATGAATTGGATATGTGTTGTGATATCTACATTTTTAATGAACACAAAAAATATAATATGATATGAAAAAATGATGATTGACTGAAAGTCTATTGAATTATATATGAATTGTAATTATAATTATAGATTGAAGTATACAAATCGAATACTTCTGGTAAATTGAGCATCGCTAAGCTTGTAAATTGAGCATCGCTAAGTATACAAAGGTAGATAAAGAGAAGAACACAAATTAGAATTTAGAGAGAGAATGACAACTAGCTTATCTCCATTAATTCGACTTTAACCATCAAATGAAATGTGAATAACTCGTCCTCTTCTTTTTGAAACCGTAGATATGAAAAATGTATAATTAATAAATTCTCTTTTTTTTTCTTTCCAAAATCCTCAATTTCTTAAACTTCACCCAATTTTCTATATTTCACCCAATTTTTCTTATTTCACCTTAATTTTATGCATATTATTGACAAATAGAAACTTCAGCCTAGAGGCAGAGTGCTCCAAGCTGATTGAATGGGTCAAGAGGTGCCTCCAAAAGGAGAGTGTTTCCAAGTCTCTTCCTGACCAGCACAAGGTCTACGACTTCGTGTTGGAGATCAAGAAGATGTTTGGGATCGAGTAAATGAGAGGGAAGCAGGAGAATTGTTGTTTGATCTTTAGATAATGCGATTTTTAGCTTATGTGGGTTCTCCTGTAGTAGTACTTGTTTTCCTTGATATAATGAGGCATCCTTTTTGTGTCTGGCTTTGTATTGTAGTGAGAATGACTATGGCGAGGACAACACTTTGATGGTCTTATTAATTCAATAATAATGTTCTTTATGATTGTATTTAGTGGTCTTATTTTTCATTTTCTGAAAGAAATATTCGATACAATAGAGATGATAAGTGATAACGACAATAGGTTATCACCATCAAATAAAACTATAAATGGTAAAAACGGTGAAGATAATCAAACCAAAAAGTGAAAGATTTAAAATGAACCATCAAAGGCTTCACTAGTCACTAGTAAAATTAGGATGGACAAAAGTTAACATGTAATTAATTTGCTAATTTTACCATTAAAAAGAGAAATTATTAGATGTATTCGATCTAAACGGGTGCATCACAATCGTTCATCAAGAAAGAAAATTTGATGAATTATTGTGACGCAATCAATTTAAATGCACAATGTTCAAATCGAGTGCATTGAAGAATTTCCCAATAAAAAGATATTGTAACAAGTAGATAAAGATAATGTTCGAATGAACAAAAGTGTTAAAAATGAAAATTTTAAGCATTAGAAGGCGTCAGTCTTCTGTGCAGTCAAGTACCTTACAAGTTGACCGATACTTTACCAGTCGATTGCCCAAGCAACTGGTAGACAAAAAATGGATTATATAAAGGCTTTTGATGTTCAAAATTCAATCTTTTTTTTCATTTAAACTCACTTTTATCTCTCTAAATCTCACTACAAGAAGAAAAAGGCATTTGCAACAGGATTTAAATAAAACTATAAATGGTTATGGGGTGAAGATAAACGAACCACAAAGTGAGAGATTTAAATTGAACTATCAAGGCTTCACTAGTAAAATTGGGACTGACAAAATTTAAACAACTAGTTAATTTGCTAATTTTATCATTAAAAAGAGAAATTATTGCATGAATTCGATCTAAACAGGTGCATCACAATCATTCATCACAAAAGAAAATTTGATGAAAGATTGTTATTCAATCAATTTAAATGCACAATGTTCAGATCAAGTGCATGGAAAAATTTCACCTTAAAAAGATATTGTAACAAGTAGAAATAAATGATGTTGAATGCACAAAAGTGTTGAAAAATGAAAATTTTAAATTTTAAGGCATTAGAAGGCGTTGACTGGACAGTCGACTGGTACTTTGCCAGCCATCTAGGCAGCTGACTGGTAAGCAAAAATGGACTCAAGGCTTTTGACGTTCAAAATTTATTTTTCTTCCATTTAAACACACTTTTATCTCTCTAAATCTCTTTTTCTCTCTAAAAATCTCTCAAATAACTAAAAAACTTATGGATTTTATGAACTATTATTGAATTTAAATGTTCAAGGGCTAATTTAAAGAATTTTTTTGGGAAAAACTTTGTGAAGGTAATGTTTACTTTTCTTGTTCTTTCATAAAAATAATGATTTTAAGAGTATAAATCTCTATATTCTTCTTGAATAAATTTAAAATTGATTCAAGATAAAATGAAAGAAATTTAATTAAAACTTTGAAATTAAAACAAAGATGGAGCAAGCATACATATATTCATGAATTTAACTCAGTATAGGGTTTGAATTGAGTTATGCGATAGTAATATTGGGTAAAAATATTCTTGTTAGGTTGAGGTGAAATGTATGTTAGTGACGTTGAGAGGAGTGCAAAAGGCAATGAAGTAATTCACGGATAGCGTTTATTGCTTCGTGGCGAGTTTACTTTACTATTAGTAAGCGAGAAGAAATAGAACTATGAATAAAACTTGAAATGGATTAGAAATGAGAAAAGTAAAGGAATATACTATGAATATGATAAATTTGATGAAATACAGAAAATAAGTATAACTTTAATGAATAAGAAAAATATAACTCTTAATAATAAAATGACTGGATGTATGAAATAATATGATGAACTGATGAGGATTGTATCATTGAAAAGATGAGTAAATCCTATAGATTTGATTATTATGAAATATTGAAAATTTTATAAAAAGAAAATTATTTGAATTGCATATTGTTATGCTATGCTATGCTTGTATGTGATTGTACATATGCATTGCCAGATCATAAGTGTGGAGTATGGTCCAAAGAAGGCCAGAATCATGACTGGTTTGTATGTGAACGTGTCGACATGTGGAGAGACGTCCCCGATAGCTGTATCAAAGATTGGTACGGATACCAAAAAATAGATGAAAATACTCATACATGAGATAGTATGGATGAGATGTGATGTGGAAAAAAGGTTCAAATCTATGCATATGCATTCATGACATATGCATATTATTTTATTGAGATGTTGATACATCAAAATTATTTTGAAACCTTGTGATGAGATGATTGTGAAATCATGTGATGAGAAAATGATGATGAATTGGATATTTGGAGTGATATCTACATGTTGAATGAAATACATGAAATATAATATGATATAAAAAATGATGATTGACTGAAAACATATTGATTGATATACGAATTGTAATTATAATTATGAATTGAAGTATACAAATCGAAAATTTCTAGTAAATTGAGCATCATTAAGCTTATAAAGTTCTCTCATTTTAATCAAATTTCAGTTTCCAGGTAGGAGGTTGATAGAATTCCTTGACTTAAGGCTATTTGTGAGTATTTAGGTGGGACCTTGTGGTCAGTATCCTCAAAAAGAAAAATATTTGTGAAAATTGTAAATAAGTCTTGTTCATGAACATGCATGGATGTATATATATTTTGAGAAAAATTTAATAAACTTTTGTATCTCATATGTAAAAGAGGAGTTGAAGCAAATATGTTGTAATTATTTTCAACAAGTTATGAAAAACTTCTTGCATATAACTTATACTTCGAGTTGAAAAGTGACGATACATCTTGGGTGGGCCCGTCCACTATGGATCATTACAATTTTGGTATCAGAGCTATAGGTTTAGGATTTTGTAGACTGCATAAAATTTGGTTTTGTGGTTTCTAAAATAAATTATTTTGATGTAGGTTTGAGGATGTCGCGTAGATGTGGTAGACCTATGTAACAACCCATCCCAAGTTGGCCACCCTCGAGACGGCGTCATCATATTTTGAAAATCCCAACACGACACATATATGCAACAATAAAAATAACACCAATAATTTTTTTTACATGAATCCTTAACCCTCAACAGGGGAGATACATCATTCTTATCTTGACTTAAATATTATATACAACATAAAATGCATGAATATTTACAAATAAATTTTTTTATTTTATTTTCTCATTAGTCTGAGGATGAGAACACGTACGTGGCTTACATATAATGATTTCGTCTAAACCTCAACTCACCAAACTATTAGTCATGCCTACTACTTGAAATCATTGTACAATGAGGGGTGAGATTCACAAGCTCAATGAATTAAATTTACTAGAAGTACTCAATTTGTATAAACGGTCTTTCAATATTAAATCAATTATATTCCACAAACTTGATAATAGCATTCTACTACTACTACACATATCATAAGTCTCATTCTCTATCATATTCTTTTTATATATTGGTTCATTTTAAGACCATCAATTATCTCATAATTACCTCGTAATGAGGTTCACATCATACAGTCTACCATTTAGATAGTTCTTATCTTATCATACATCTATGTTTCTTTCTCATCATAACTGTCTCTCTGTGAGACTCATTCACCTATAAATAAAATTCACAATAACAAACAACACTTCAACATTTCAGTAATGCAATCAATATTTTAAAACAGATGCAATGCATGAATTATTATTAGGGAACGTCTTCCCACATGTCGACATATTTTTATCTTAGACCGGCCCTCTCCTAGTTCTTTTATTTCCAGCATATACCAGCTGTCACAATTTCCATTTATTTCCAATATATACTGACTGTCACGGTTTGCATTTATTTCCAGCATATACCTGTTGTCTTGGTTTTCATTTATTTCCAGCATAAACCAGCTATCATGGTTTTTCAATTAGACCAGCCCCTTCCCGGTTCTTTTCTTTTATACACATGCATATGAGCAATGATATGAAATATGCATATGAACAAAAACATAAAAACAAACATGAATTCAAATATTTAAATTAACTATCCTGATTATTCTCAAATTATTATTGAAAAATTCTACTAAATTCTTCTCCTCATAAATCACATCAAATCATCCATTATAGCTTGTCAAGATCCACTAAATTTTATCTCCTCATAATTCACATCAAAACATCAACCATAGCTCATCAAGAATTTCACTTATCACTTTTATTATTAAATCAACTCATTATTCCAAAAACATTATTTCTCATAAAATAATTCTCTACACATCCACTATTCCTATCACACTTATCAACCAACTTTTCATCTACCACCAGAGCATAAACTATTAAAATATTATTCCATCACACTTATCAACCAATTTTTCATCTACCACCAAAGCATAAGCTAATAATTTATTTTAATATTATCACTAGATATTTCATTTTTATCTAGATTACTTAAAGTAAATCTAACTCACCACGTAGCACTTAGAGCTACTTGTGGATCACCTCCTTGCTTTTCCTGCTCCTTTCAGAAATTTCCCCTGGCTGTTGACCGTCAATACCTAATATAATATTTATATTAAAAATTCTAATTATTTCTTCAGTTCTTCCATACTTTACACCCTTTGAAAATTTTCACTTTGAATTCGAGAAATTTCATATATGCTAAATTTCAAAAATAAACTTCATGTTATTACCTTCTGTTTTTCTTAGCACTTCTCGTGATTCTCTATAAAATTCTCCTGCAAACCTCTTAAAAATTTTGCTCTTTCAACATTTCTTTCGGTTCTAAAGTGTTTAGAGAAATGGAATAACTAAAGGAAAACGAAACGGGATTTTTTAGGTAATAATATAAACTATATATATATAGGAAAAAATCGAAATCGGTAGCCCATTTTAAATGTGCATTCTCAGTACCTTAACTCCCTCACAAGGCTCCATGTTTTGCCCTGCTGCCTTACATGCAACAAGGCGATTTTCTTAGAAACAGGTGTTGCCACCTATTGCCCCCCCCCCCCCCACCTTTTTTTTTTACTTTACTTTTACTTTTCTTTTTCTTCTCACGCTGGACCTGTCTAGTTTTTTTCCCTTTTCTTTGTAATTAGGCCCCCACGCGTCTATTTTTTTTAAATAATTATTTTATTCAATACTAAATCCTTCATATATATATATATTATTTTAATTTCATGTCATATTTATTAAATTACTTCTTTACCCTTACTTTACAATTATGGGGTATTATAACCTTGACCTAGGGTAATATGATGAAGAGGACGTGGTAGGCCTATTTTTTTTTAGAAGAGATGAGGTTGAAGTTGATGTTGGTTATGTGGTTCCTAAAAGGGAACATGTAGATAGTGCACCACGTGTTACTAGTGGTATAGTTAGAAATTATGAGGTTGAAATAGATGAGTTAAGAGGAGTTCTTATTCAGACTCTTAATAGGTTGAATTAGGCTGAGAGTAGAGTTGATGATCTACAATATAGGTTGGATGAGAAGGCTAGGTAGAATCTAGACCTAGTAGTAAATCCTGTGAGGATTCTAGATGTATATGATGTTTAGAAAAGAGAGGGTGGTTTTATTCATGAGATGCATGAAGACTATTTTGCTAGAATAATTAAGTTGAAACCCCCAATCTTTAAAGAATTTGAAAACCCAATAGAGGTTGAGTTGTGGATTAAACAAATTGAACTTTTGTTTGGGGTATTACTAGTTACTGATAGGGAAAAGGTTGATTTTTGATAAGTGCTTAAATATTCATATTTAAGCCCCTTAATTTATATTTGTTAAGCTCTTAGTTTGTGTTATTTCATCCTATTTTATCTCATTTTTGTGTTTACTGTGTTTTTCTAGGTTGTTATATGTTTACCTTAGAAATTTGTTACTTTGAGTTGTTTTTTTCGTTGTTTTACAGGTGTACAAGCACTTGGAAAGGAGTTTCACTAAATTGCCAGAATTGCCCGTACAGATCAGTCATTTTTGTATATTAAACTGTATTGATTCAAGAAGAGCCAGGAGATGAGCCATATATGCTTGGAAAGATCCGGATGTCTATTTTCTGGAGAATTTTATGGCTCATAAATATGATTTTTCTAGAGAAAGTTATGGCAGTTTTAGTAGACAAAGGTCAGGCTATGCGTGATTTCAGCATGGCAGAAGTGATTTTTGCGGATTAAACTGTAACAATTCAGGAAGGAATAGGAGATGATCCATATATGCTTGGAAATATCTGGATATCTATTTTCTGGAGAATTTTATGGCTCATAAATGTGATTTTTTCTAGAGAAAGTTATGGCCGTTTTAGTAGACAATGGTCAAGCTGCGCATGATTTCAGCGTAGGCAGAAGTTTTGAAGGGCATGTGAAGGCTTAAATCCCACATCCCACATCGGTTGGAAGCATATTCCACTCATGGAGTTCCCCTATAAAAGCTCTATTTAACTTCATCAAATTGGTGTGCAATCTCGGAGGCTTTGCTACCAATGGGTGCAATTTGGAGGATTTTACTACCAATCGGGGGAAGCACCGCACAGTAGCTGCGGGTGGAATCTCTCTCTCCATGTATTGTTAGTTTTAATTTATTTCGTTTAAGTTTTAAAGTTTAATGTTTAGCACTTTAATGTTTGCTCTAATTTTTCCCTTGAGATTTTTTTTGTCCATTACATTTATGGTAATTAAATTCTCAAGTGGAGTTAGGGATGAACTTGCACAATAGATGGTGTTTTTTTATTTTTTAATTTATATTTGATTTTCAATTACTAAAACTCTTTTGTTTTATCATTCTCAATTCATTGGTGATGTTTTCTTCTCCGAATAATCGTAGTATTTATTCTGTTTATGGATTCAGTCATGCTTTCTCTATTGAATGGATTAGCTCTTTGATTATATTTGGATAAATTATTTATCTATATTGATTTAATTCTTTGCCGCAATATCACTTCTTGAGTATATTGTCGTCGTTGGATTTTCTCAACAGTGATAATAATTTACGTATTTTAAAAGTGGTGAATGATTTTTCCAAGGGTTACATTTGGTTTAACCTTGGTTTATAAATCTACACCTTCCAATTGGGAATTTTGGGAATTAAGTTCCCAATTAAGTTATTCAATGAATTAAGAATAATTAAAACACTAGATTTGTGTAAGGGATTCCCAACGCTTTACTGTTTGTCAAATTTGAGTACTTTCTCCGTTAGTCACTTTGCTTTACTTTAATTTGCATTTAAAATTAATCTTTGTTCTCCATTAATTATTTAATATTTTTCTTTAGTTTCTTTGTCCCTTCTACTATTCTTTAAATTTGTCTCTCTATAGATTCGAGACCCCAAAGTTGTGCTACAACTATCACGCTATTCTTTGGGCGTAATCAAATTTTGGCACCGTTGCTGGGGAGACGATAGAAGAATTGCTAGATAGTTTTTCTTTTCAGTAGTTTGTAAAGGTAGTAACTTCGTTCCTTCTTTTAGCTTGCTGCATTATTTTTTTTCTTTTTCTCTTCTTTCTTTTTATGGTATTTTTTTTTTACTATTTTATGACCTTGCATGCTCAGATATAGAGATGTTTTGGGTAGATTTGCTTGTAGGCTTGTGCTAGAGTCAGAATCGATTTTTTTTTAAATCTTTTATTTGACAATCCATCTAGTTTTGAAGAAATGAGTGAACACGGAGATCAACCCACTAGGACCCTTCATGATTACCTCCACCCTACACGTATAGCCACACCATCATGCATCATGTTTCCAGCTAATACTCGCCAACTGGATTTTAAAACAGGGATGATACAGTTACTCCCTATGTTCATGGCTAGGAAAATGAAAATCCGTATGTGCACATTAGGGAGTTTGAGGAAGTAGTTGCGACTTTTCATAGTCAAAATGAAACTGATGACATTGTGAGACTTAAGCACTTTCCTTTCTCTTTGAATGATAGAGCTAAGAGTTGGCTATACTCACTGAGACCACGATCTATTGGGTCGTGGAATGAGATGACTCAAGTTTTCTTTAATAAATACTTTCCCTAACATAAGACTAACGCTTTAAAAAAGCAAATCTCTACTTTTGTACAAAAGGACATTGAGACTTTGTATCAGTCATTGGAGAGATTTAAGGAGTTTTTGAGTATGTGTCCTCACCATGGGTATGAGAATTGGCATTTAGTGAGCTATTTTTATGAGGGACTTACACCTAGAGAGCGCCAATTTGTGGAGATGATGTGTAATGGTGAGTTCTTACAAAAAGATCCTAATGAGGCCATAGAATACCACAATGAGCTTGCTGAAAAAGCTCACACTTGGACTAGACCTAGTGCTACTAAAAGCACAAATAGGTCACGATCTGCAGGAAACCCAAATGGTGGTGGAATTTACTATCTTAGGGAAGAGGATAACCTAAAAGCTAAGGTCGAGATGCTCACTAGGGAGCTAGATATGTTAAAGACTATGGACTTAAAGCCAACACACGTAGCTAATCATGCAGAGTCTTTTGGACCATGTTTTGTATGTGCCGGGGTAGATCATTGATGAGTGCTAAATATTACATGTTTTAGCCCCTTAGTTTACATTTGTTGAGTTCTTAATTATGTTATTTTGTGCTATTTTATCTATTTTCTGTGTTTTCTGTGTTTTTATAGGTTTTGGAATAAAATGAAGCACTGTGGAAACTTCAGGGCTTAAAGAGCAAAAGCTGAGGATGCCTAGTGCGATCGAGCGCACAGGACGTGCGATCGATCGCTCCTGCGATCGTGCGCACACGGCATGAGATCAATCGCACCTGTGCTCGAGCGCACAAGACTTGCGATCGATCTCAAGTGACTCGCACATCCCACATTGGAAAGGAAACTTTTGATACTACATATATATTGCAGCGCACTATGATGCGCTCGAGAGCAACAAGGCTGCGATCGATCGCAGTTGACTCGCACATCCCACATCGGATAGGAAGCACTTACAGCGCGCCAGACGCATTGCATCGCACCATGCTGCGATCGATCACACCAGACTTGCGATCGATCGCAAAGAGGCAGTATCCCGCATCGAATTTATAGCTCATTGTACTCTGAGAATTCCCTTATATAAACACTATCCCACCTCATTATTCAGTGTGCAGTCTGGTGGATTTCTACTAGCATTCTAGTAGATCTCCTAAGGGCGCGTGTGAAATTTCTCCCAATGTACAGTCAGTTTTAATTCTTTTCCAGTTTTTAATGCTTAGCACTTTTTATTGTGAAATTTAGTTTCATGATAATGGGTGGCTAAAATCTTCAGCTAAGGTTGAAGATAAAGCCTCGCCATTGTTTAGCATTATATTTTCAGATATGTTTATACAATTATGATATGTTTAGCTTAAATGTTCTATTTCAATTGTTTGAGTAAATTCTTACGATTGATAGTTTTTAATTGTTCTGTTGGATATTCTGCGTGTTTCATCTGATAGATACATCGAATCCTTTTCGATTAAATTGGATTTCCTTTGTGATTTGTTAAAAGCGGATACATTGGATGCTTTTGGTTTGATTGGGATATTCGTTGTTTTTTGTTGGATTCATGGAATGTTAGATTATTTTTTTATATAAAACATGAAGATATATGCTTTACTTTGGTTGGATGGATTCTGAAACCTTAGTGTTTTCATCATTAGCTATTAAATCAATTTAGTTTAGTTTAGTTTATATTTGTTTTGCAAAAATATAATTCACAATTCGGAACTAAGTTAAAATAAGGTTAGTTTAGATAAAAAGCTATTTTCACAACGCATTCCCTGTGGATTCGACCTCGCACTTGCACAACACTATATTGCGAGTAATTTAAAACTCACAAGTTGTGAAAATAGCTTTTTATCTAATATAGGGATTCATATTACAAGTTGTGAGTTGTGATTTTATTTTTCTACTAGTTTAGTTAGCATTTTTGTTTTATTTTTGTTCTTGTTTTATTTTATTTCGCTGCTTCTGCTAGTTAGTTTGTTTTACTGTTTTCTGTTTGGTGTATGCTTGGTCGGAGATCCCTGAATTTAGAATTGACACATTTAGATCCCGATTTAGAAAGAACTCTTAGAAGACAGAAGAAGTCACTTGCTGAACAAGAGATAATTGAGATGGGAGAAAAC
Organism: Bretschneidera sinensis; assembly: GCA_023935145.1. Classification (NCBI taxonomy): domain Eukaryota; kingdom Viridiplantae; phylum Streptophyta; class Magnoliopsida; order Brassicales; family Akaniaceae; genus Bretschneidera; species Bretschneidera sinensis. The sequence goes on from CM043704.1 coordinate 76,347,688, forward strand.
TTGAGGAACCAAGAGCAACCTGGAGCATGGAACGTGGACTCCACCACGTCCCTGAGAGATTTGTTCGCACCAGTTGTGACTAACGCATCTTCCTGCATCATGTTGCCACCCACCAATGCTACCCATTTTGATTTAAAGCCACATGTCATCCAACTTCTACCCTCATTTCATGGCTTAGATCTTGAAAATCCTACAGCTATGTAAAGAAGTTCAAAGATATTTGTGCCACATTCAAGTTCCAGAACTTCTCTGAGGAGTCAGTCCATCTTAGACTTTTCCCTTTTTCTCTTCATGACAGAGCTAGGGCATGGTTGGATTCCAACATGTCCGGGTCTATTACATCTTGGGAAAATCTGCTGAGTAAATTCTATAATAATTTTTTCCCAATGTCTAGAGTGAATGAGTACCGAAAGGAGATTAGTTCTTTCACTCAGGAGGAGGATGAGAAGTTTTCTGAGAGTTGGGAGCGTTTTAAAGAGTTACTGATTAGATGCCCTCAACATGGATATGAGAAGTGGAGACTTGTTCAGTTCTTCTACCAAGGGTTGACTCAACCCAATCGTAGCATGATCGAGTCTATAAATGGGGGGCATTCTTAAGTCTGACAGGGGATGAAGCATACAAGGCATTGGACAAATTGTCCGACAACTCGCAGCAGTGGGATTTTTCAAGCTGTCGGGACAAGTCCATTCGTGCTCCTAAGAAAGGAGGCATCTATGAGATTAAGGAGGAGACTGATTTGAAGATAAAGATAGATGCTCTCACCAAGAAAATTGACGCTCTCGCTATGGGCAAGTCCATCAATGTTGCCAATACAATTACTGATGATTGCTGTTCCATCTGTGCTAGTCCTATGCATTTAGCACAGAATTGTCCATCTATGCTGGCTTTTGTCGAGTGTCCCACGGAACATGTAAACGCTTTCGATGACTATAGGAGGCAATCAAGTGGATCCTACTCTGAGACTTACAATCCAGGGTGGCGGAACCACCCTAATTTTTCATGGAAGCAGAACCAATCGCTTAATCAGGGAGGAACCCTTCATCATGCTCACAATCAATACCCTCCTGGATTGCCTCCACCAATTCAAAGTCATGGTCGCTCAGTCCATCCAGCACTAGCATTTGCTTACCATAGTCCCACTCAAGCGCCAATGTCGGTTTCACAGTCATTGGAAGACACCTTCAAGGAGTTAATGAAGATGACTGACCAATCCATCAGCGAAGTGAGGAGTGCGGCAATAGTAAACACCCAAGCGATTGCCAATCTAGAGAGTCAAATGGGGCAAATCGTAAGTCACTTGGGTGAAAGAGAAAAGGGAAAGTTCCCCAGTCAGCCCGTGACCAACCCGAAGAGACAATTTGTGATTGGAAATTCATCAACTTCTACGCACAGGGAGGAACAAGTGCAATCGATTGTCACATTAAGATCTAGGAGACAAGTGGACAATTAAGTAAAATAGAGCCCTGCTATGCAGCAAGGGCAAGAAAGTGGCAACAAGGAGAAGAGAGATGCTGAGCCATCTACAGCCATTCCTACTGTGAATGACCCTCCTAGGTTGTTTGTACCTAAAGCACCTTACCCTGAGAGATTACAACCGCCCAAGAAAGGAGGGAAGTTTGAAGAAATTCTTGAGGTGTTCAAGAAAGTCCAAATCAATATTCCACTTTTGGACGCCATCGAGCAAGTGCCATCATATGCCAAGTTCTTAAAGGACTTGATCACTATCAAGAGGAGGACGAATGTCCCGAAGAAGGCATTTTTGACCGAGCAGGTTAGCTCAATCCTTCAGTGCAGGCTGCCAATCAAGTATAAGGACCCAGGATGTCCTACCATCTCTTGCATGATAGGAGTCAGCCAGATTGAGAGGGCTCTATTGGATTTAGGAGCCAGTGTGAATCTTCTACCCTATTCAGTCTATTTGCAGTTAGGTTTAGGAGAATTGAAGCCCACATCGACACCACTTCAATTGGCTGACAGGTCAGTGAAAATACCACGGGGAGTAGTTGAGGACATTTTGATAAAGGTAGATCAGTTTTATTTCCCCGTGGATTTTATTGTGCTAGATACAGAGCTGGTCCAAAATATAGGAATTCAGATACCGGTGATTCTAGGGCGACCATATAGCTATTTTCACAACTTGTGAGTTTTAAATTACTCGTAAGCGCACGAATCGTTTGCAATATAGTGTTATGCAAGTGCGAGGTCGAATCCACAGGGAATGCGTTGTGAAAATAGTTTTTTTATCTAAACTAACCTTATTTTAACCTAGTTCCAAATTGTGAATTATATTTTTGCAAAATAAATATAAACTAAACTAAACTAAATTGATTTAATAACTAATGATGAAAACACTAAGGTTTCAGAATCCACCCAACCAAAGTAAAGCATATATCTTCATGTTCTATATAAAAAAATAATCTATCTAACATTCCATGAATCCAATAAAAAACAACGAATTTCTCAATTAAACCAAAAGCATCCAATGTGTCCGCTTTTAACAAATCACAAAGGAAATCCAATTTAATCGAAAAGGATTCGATGTATTCATCGGATGAAACACGCAGAATATCCAACAGAACAATTAAAAACTATCAATCGTAAGAATTTACTCAAACAATTGAAATAGAACATTTAAACTAAACATAAGATACTTTCAAATTGTTTTATTTCTATCTTTACAACTAGTAAATGGTTGAGGAAAGGATGTGAAGGGTACCTAGCTTATGTAGTGGATTCTAGTAAGGAACATATGAAGATGGAAGAAATATCAATAGTTAGAGATTATCCAGAATAATCATTTGGTTTACCACATAGTATGGAAATTGATTTCTCTATTAATCTAATTCTTGGTTCTACACCCATTTTCATATCTCCTTATAGAATGACACTAGTTGAGTTTTAGGAACTTAATGTATAACTTCAGGAGCTATTAGATAAACAATCCATCCATCCTAGAGTGTCATAATGGGGTGCCTTAGCATTATTTGTCAAGAAGAAGGATGATACTTTGAGGTTGTATATAGATTACAAACAACTTAACAATATAACAATTAGAAATAAATACCCGTTACCCAAAATCGATGATTTGTTTGAGAAATTATAGGGGGCTAGGGAGTCTCCTAAGATAGATCTAAGATCACATTATCATCAATTGAGGATTAAGGAATAAGATGTTCCTGAGACTGCTTTTAGGACATGTTATGGCCACCTAGATTTCTAGTGATACTATTTAGGTTAACTAATGCTCCATCTGCTTTTATGTATTTGATGAATAGAGTATTTAAACCCTTCTTAGACAAATTTAAGGTGGTCTTTATTGATGATATCTTGGTGTATTCTAGGAATGAAGAAGAACATGTTAAACATTTAGAGATTGTATTATAAATTCTTCGAAGAGAGAAGTTGTATGTAAAGTTTTCTAAGTGTGAATTCTGATTGAGTGAAGCAACATTCTGGAGACATGTAGTATGAGGAGATGGTATGGCGGTAGATCCTCAGAAGGTTGAGGCAGTGTTCAATTTAGGAAAACGTACTCATGTAATAGAAATTCAAAGTTTCTTGGGGTTAGTTAGCTATTATAGGAGGTTTATCCAAAAAAATTCAATTATTACAACACCTTTGACCAGATTGACTAGAAAAGAAATGAAATTGGAATGGTTTAGGAAGTGTGAGAAGAGTTTTTAATTTTTAAAAGAGAAATTAACTACTACTCCAGTATTAGTACTTCCTTCTAGAGATAAGGAGTTTGTAGTGTATAATGATGCATAAGAGAGGATGGTATAATGATGTTGGGACATAGGAATTGTGTTCCAAATGATGAGGAGTTAGAGAAAATAAATTTTAAGAGAGGCACATGACGCAGTTTAGTTAATGCATCCAGGAAATAATAAGAAGTTTAGGGGCCTGAGACAAAATTATTGGTGGCCAGGGTTAAATAGGGATGTAGCAAAATATATTTCTCGATGTTTAGTCTGTTAATAACTGAAGTCAGAAAATAAACATTCTGTAGGTTTATTACAACCTCTTCTTGTGCCTGAATGGCTATGAGAAATGTGAGTATGGATTTTGTTTCAGGATTTTCCCGTACTCAGAGAGATCATGATACTATCTAGGTAATAGTTGATCGATTGTCCAAACCTTCTTATTTTCTTCCTATTAGAACCACTTGGAGTCTTGAGAAGTTAGCTGAATTGTATGTAGTAAAAATTGTTAAATTAAATGGAGTACCATTAAGTATTGTCTCAGATCGAGATACTAAATTTACTTCTCGATTTTAGAGAGGCTTTCAGCAAGCCATGGGTACTCAGTTACAGTTTAGCATTGTTTTTCATCCCTAAACAGATGGGCAAGCAATAAGAGTTATTCGAATACTAGAAGATATGTTGAGAGCAAGTGTAATGAGTTTCTAAGGGAGTTGGGATGCTTACTTACCTTTTGTAGAATTTTCCTATAATAATCAATTCCAAACTACTATTAGGATGGCACCATTTGAAGTTCATTATGGTAGGAGATGTAAAAATCCAGCATGTTGGGAAGAAGTGGAGAAAGAAAGATCTTTGGTCTAAAAATAATAGACCTGACAACTTAAAAGATCAAATTGTTCATAAGACACGTTAGAGTAGCATAGAATAGATAGAAAAGTTATGCAGACAAGAGAATGAGACCTCCTGAATTTCAAGTTGGTGATTGCGTTCATCTAAAAATTCTTCTTGGAAATGAGTATTACGTTTCAAACAAAAGGGAAAGTTAAGTCCATAGTACATTGGACCTTATGAGAAAGTTGGGCCAGTGACATATAGACTGACTTTACCTCCAGAGTGAAATCAATTACATAATTTTTTTCATATTTCTACTTGACAAAAATATGTACCTAATGAGTCACATATAATTTCATATCAATCTGTAGAACTTCAAAAAGACTTATCTTCTGTACAAGTATCAATCAAACTTTTAGATACAAAAGAACAAGTCTTATGTAATAAGGTAATTCCGCTAGTTCAAGCGCTTTCGTGGAATCGAGATGTTGAGGAGATTATCTGGGAATGTGAAGAGAACATGAGAAAACAATATCCTCAACGTTTTCCTGATGTAGGTAAGAAAATTTCAAGGACAAAATTTTTGTATGGTGGGTAGAAATGTAAGATCCATAACCTTAAAGTAAGGGTAATTTGATAATTTTCAGTTAAAATTCAACTTATCATGCATACATATACAAAATGATTTAAAACTCAAGTTTGAAATAATATTTAGACAAGTATTTGAAAATATACTGAAGAAAATAAATTAGAATGCACAAAAGTGCTAAAAAAAGGGGAATTTTTAAGGAATTAGAAGGCGTTAATCGACTGAGAAGCTGACAAGTAAGCAAAAATGGACTATATAAAGGCTTTTGATGTTGAAAATTCATTCTTATTTCGTTTAAACTCACTTTTATCTCTCTAAATCTCTTTCCCTCTCTAAAAATCTCTCAAATAACTAAAAAACTTAAGGATTTCATGAACTATTATTGAATTTAAATGTTCAAGGGTTGTTTTCAGGAAATTTCTGCGAAAAACTTTGTGAAGCTAATCTTTATTTTTCTTATTCTTTAATGCAAAAATGGTGATTTTAAGAGTATAAATCTTTATATTCTTCTTGAATAAATTTAAATTTGATTTAAGATAAAAGGAAAGAAATTTAATTAAAACTTTGAATTTGAAACTAAGATGGAGCATGCATACATATATTCATAAATTTAACCCAATATAGGGTTTGAATTGAATTATGAGATAGTAGTATTGGGTAAGAATATTATTGTTAGGTGGAGGTGAAACGTCTGTTAGGGATGCTAAGGAGAGCTCAAAAGGCAAGGAAGTAATCCATAGATAGTGTCTAATGCTTCGTGGTGAGTTCATTTTACTATTAATAAGCGAGAAGAAATAAAATTATGAATAAAACTTGAAATTGATTAGAAATGAGAAAATTAATAAATATACTATGAATATGATAAATTTGATGAAATACAGAAAATAAGTATGAATTTAATGATTAAAAGAAATATAACTCTTAATGATGAAATGACCGGATGTATGAAATATATGATGAACTAATAAGGATTATATCTTTGAAAATATGAGTAAATCCTATAGATTTGATTATTATGACAAATTGTATATTTTATGAAACGAAATTTATTTCAATTGCATATTGTTATGCTTTGCTTGCTTGTATGTTATTATACATATGCATTGTCGTGCCATAAGTGTAGAGTATAGTCCGGGGAAGGCTAGAACCATGGCTAGTTTGGATGTGAACGTGTTGATGTTTGGGGAGACATCTCCAACAGCTATATCAGAGACTAGTACGGATGCCCAAAAATGGATGAAAATACCCATACATGAGATAGTATGGATGAGATGTGGTTTGGAAAGAAAGTTCAAATCTATGCATAGGCATGCATGACATATGCATATTATTTTAGTGAGATGTTGATACCTTAAAATGACTTTGAAACCTTGTGATGAGATGATTGTGAAATCATGTGATGAGAAAATGATGATGAATTGGATATCTATAGTGCTATCTACATTTTGAATGAATACATGAAATATAATATTATATGAAAATTAATGATTGACTGAAAGTATATTGATTGATATATGAATTATAATTATAATTATAGATTGAAGTATACAAATCTAATACTTCTGGTAAATTGAGCATCATTGAGATTGTAAAAGCTCACTCCTCTTATTTTAATCAAATTTCATGTCGCGGGTAGGAGGTTGATAGAATTCTTTGACTGGAGGCTATTTGTGAGTATCTAGGTGGGTTCTTGCTATCAACATCTTCATAAAGAAAAATATTTGTGAAAATTGTAAATAAGTCTTGTACATGAACATGCATGGAGGTATATATATTTTGAGAAAAATGTAATAAACTTTTATATCTCATCTATAAAAGAGGAGTTGAAGCAAATATGTCGTAATTATTTTCAAGAAGTTAAGAAAAAGTTCTTTCATATAAGTCATGCTTCGTGCTGAAAAGTGACAATACCATTTTGGATGTGCTAGTTTGGGATGGGCTGTTACATCTACCACACAGGCAATGTGTGAGGGTACATGACTCGGCAATGGCGGTGATCCTCGATGTCAGGACTAGAGATCTCGTTTAGCTCTTTTCAACAGTACCGGGATTGTACTTTGCGATTGTCACTTAACCTGATATCGTAAAACATCTTTCAAAAATGAAAAAAAAAGGTAAATCAATGACTTTATTAAAATACCTAAACATCCTTCTGTTTGTTTATTGTAAATTTGAATTTATAGAGTTATTTTGGTAATTTCACATTCAGCTGCATCACATGGAATGTAGACTAAGGTTCAAACCTAATAGGGGGTGAATTGGGTTTTTAAAACTTTTGCACAATATACAAGTTTTAAAGACTTTTCAAGCACAATCAAGAGTAGCAAGTATAATAGAACTAAAAGTAAAGAGATAAAAAAGAGAATGTGCAAACACTATTTATAGTGGTTCGACAGTATCAGATTTCTTCGACCTACATCCTTGAAATATTCCACTATGCAAGCAATTTCGTGGGTGTTTTTCAAATTGTTACAAAGGTCTCTTCCAAATGAAGTATACAAGAAAATGTTTAACACATAAACACTCTAAGAGTTACACCGACTCTTTCCCTTTACAATATTGGAATTGATTGTGAAAGAATACAAGAGAGGTTGCAATAAGTGCTTTATAAGAAGAAGATTATCTCTCTTTTAATAACAAAGCTTAAAGAATGGCTCAAAAGGGATTTTGAAAGTTTTGAAATGTATTAATGAGCTATAGAAGAAATTAAGTGTTCTTGATAGTCTTGAATGCTCATTAAATAGGGATTTTTATAGTCTTGACTTCATATGGCCGTTAGACACAAGTTGGGATGGTTTGGAGCATTAAATGCTCTTGTCTTGCGTCTCAATTTTGAAAACAAGTCGTTTTTCGCGGCAAGACAATCGATTGTGAAAAATGGACAGTTGACTGTCTAAATGGGTAGTTGACTGTGAAATTCCTTGTCTCTTTCACAGTCAGCTGTCATACGACCTACAATCAACTCTTTATTTTGTTTTAAAATGAACCTGTTGATGTGCCTTGGATAGTTGACTGTCCATTTAAAAAATAGACTTTCTAGCTTCATTTTTTGTGAGAATTTAAGTTTTTAAATGAACAAAAACATTTTAAGAAATGTTTTAGAGCCATAATTAAGTTAGAGAATTGAAATAGGATTTACATATAAATCAAACTACCTTAGGAGCTTCTAATATTGGTCTTCGGACTTTTTCCGACATCTCTCGAGAATGTACTCTTCTTTATTTTCGCGTATTTTGCATATTGTCTTTGAACTTAATGCTATTTGTAGCTTAAACATTTAGATTAGATTGTTAACACAATTAAAACATTGTTTTGTCATAATTAAAATCAAATAAAGGTCAACATGGATGAATTTCTTAATTGGAGAGGATTTGGATCCATATCAGGTTCTATGAACTCAAAAATAACCTATGAACACGAAACCAAAATTTATTACTCTCTTCGTTCTGTCCTTTCGGGGCATTGATAAAATTGGAACAATACTCTCTCCGTTCCAATATCTTGATCTTTGTTTTAGTAATATAAATTTATGGATCTATTACGCCATTTAACATTTTACTTCTAAGAAACAATGTGTCCAAACAAAAAGTAAGTTTTTTTTAAACAACTGAAAGTTTAAGGTAAACTTATATTTAATTAAGTACCGATGTATTTGATTAAAAAAATTGAAACAGATAATTTTATGCATATTATTGACAAATAGAAACTTTTTTTAGATAAAGTTTTTTGGTTGCACAAATCTTGTCAATTGGAATTGCAACTACTAAGTTAAAGTTTAAAATATTTTCAAATTATCAACTTATTTTATAAAGTGAGAATAAAATTTAATAAAAAAAGTTCACTAACAGTTAATTTGTAAAAAATCATTGGTTGCTTTTAAGTTTTTTGATATCAAATTAAGAAATTAATTTTGACTCAAAATATTATTTGAATCATGTTTTCAATTAGAAATAGTGTAACATTTTTAGATTTACTAAAATAGATATCTTTTTATAGCGTGTGGAGACTAATGTGACGTAGGCGCCCATCTATAGAAAATGCTAAAAGAATCGCAAGCAAAGAAGAAAATAAAAATAATATCTAGCTAGATTGTAGCCTTTTTATCGTTCTTCTCTTTTAGACTTAAAAGTCCATCTTTGAACTTCCGTATAAATACTCTCCTCACCACTGCCCTTTTTATTCCTTACAAACAGCAGCTATACATAACCATTTCAAAATTCTCAAATTAAATCTCCATCGATCTTTAGATCTATAAGCATTACCAATTTCCCGGTTCTGACAATGGCAGATGAGGTAGTTCTCTTGGATTTCTGGCCAAGCCCATTTGGCATGAGGGTGAGATCGCTTTGGCAGAGAAGGGGATCAAATATGAGTACGAGGAGGAGGAATTGATGAACAAGAAGAGTCCTCTGCTCTTGCAGATGAACCCGATTCACAAGAAGGTCCCGGTTCTCATCCACAATGGTAAACCGATATGTGAGTCGTTGATTCAAGTCCAGTACATAGACGAGGTCTGGAAGGATAAGGCTCCATTGCTCCCCTCTGATCCTTACCAGAGAGCCCAAGCCCGGTTCTGGGCTGACTATGTTGACAAGAAGGTAAAAAGCCAAGAAGGAGTTCATAGAAATCATGAAGGTGTTGGAAGCAGAGCTTGGAGACAAGCCTTACTTTGGTGGGGAGACATTTGGGTACGTGGATGTTGTCTTTGTCCCATTCTACAGTTGGTTCTACGCTTATGAGACTAGTGGAAACTTCAGCATAGAGGCAGAGTGCCCCAAGCTGATTGAATGGGTCAAGAGGTGCCTCCAAAAGGAGAGTGTTTCCAAGTCTCTTCCTGACCAGCACAAGGTCTACGAATTCGTGTTGGAGATCAAGAAGAGGTTTGGGATCGAGTAAATGAGAGGGAAGCAGGAGAATTGTCCTTTGATCTTTAGATAATGTGATTTTTAGCTTGTGTGTGTGTTCTCCTGTGGTATTACCTTTTTTCCTTGATATAATGAGGCATCCTTTCTTGTGTCTGGCTTTGTATTGTAGTGAGAATGACTATGGCGAGGACAAATATTTAGTGGCCTCATTAATTCAATAATAATGTTCTTTATGATTGTATTTAGTGGTTTTATTTTTCATTTTCTGAAAGAAATATTCGATACAATAGAGATGATAAGTGATAACGATAATAGGTTATCACCATCAAATAAAACTATAAATGGTTATGCGGTGTGAGATTTAAATTGAACTATCAAAGGCTTCACTAGTAAAATTGGGACTGACAAAATTTAAACAACTAGTTAATTTGCTAATTTTATCATTAAAAAGAGAAATGATTGCATGCATTCGATCTAGATGGGTGCATCACAATCATTCATAAAAAAGAAAATTTGATGAAAGATTGTCATGCAATCAATTTAAATGCACAATGTTCAGATCAGGTGCATGGAAAAATTTCTGCTTAAAAAGATTTTGTAACAAGTAGAAATAAATGATGTTGAATGCAAGCATTGAAAAATGAAAATTTTAAATTTGAAGATTTGAAGGCATTAGAAGGCGTTGACTCGACAGTCGAATGGTACCTTGCCAGCCATCTGGGTAGCTGACTGGTAAGAAAAAATGGACTCAAGGCTTTTGACGTTTAAAATTCATTTTTCTTTCATTTAAAATCACTTTTCCCTCACTAAATCTCGTTTTCTTTCTAAAAATCTCTCAAATAACTAAAAAACTTAAGGATTTTATGAACTATTATTGAATTTAAACGTTCAAGGGCATCAAGAAATTTTGTGGGAAAAACTTTGTGAATATAATGATTTCTTTTCTTGTTCTTTAATATAAAAATAATGATTTTAAGAGTATAAATTTATGTATTCTTCTTGAATAAATTTAAATTTGATTCAAGATAAAATGAAATAAATTTAATTAAAACTTTGAATTTGAAACTAAGATGGAGCACGCATACATATATTCATGAATTTAACTCATTATAGGGTTTGAATTGAGTTATGAGATAGTAAAATTGGGTAAAAATATTCTTATTAGGTGGAGGTGAGAAAGTTTGTTAGTGACGTTGAGAGGAGCACAAAAGGCAAGGAAGTAATCAACGGATAGAATTTATTGCTTCGTGGTTCGTGGTGAGTTCACTTTACTATTAGTAAGCGAGAAGAAATAGAATTATGAATAAAACTTGAAATGGATTATGTAAACCAAGATTCAAACCCAATTGGGGGTGAATTGGGCTTTAAAAACTTTTGATGATTAACTTGCAAGTTTTTAAACAGTTAAATACACAAAACATCAAATCAAATAACATACTTGAAAGTAAAGAGTTTAAGGAATAGAAAGTGCAAACTCCGTTTATAGTAGTTCAGCAATATCAAATTCTTTTCGACCCTACATCCATTTTTTTCAAGGAACCTTCTTGAAGTAATCCACAAAAACTTTAGTCGTACAACTTAACGGGTGTTGTAAAAACCTTACAACCGATCCCTTCCTCATGGAAGCTATAATGAAGTATTTAATCCTAAACACTCTAAGAGTTATACCAACTCTTTCCCTTTACAATAAATGAAATTTGCTGTAAAGTAATTGGTAGAGAGATAGCAATAAGTGCTTTTACAAATGAACAATATCTCTCTTTCAAGAACAAGCTTAAAGAATGGCTCAACAATAAATATTTCAAAGCTTTTGAGAATTAATGAGCTATCTTGTGAATTGAATGTGTTATTTTCTTCTTTTAAATGCTTGTCGAAGTGGGTTTATATAGCCTTGAATTAATATGGCCGTTTGACATTGCCTTGGTAGGTTTGGGGCATTAAATGCTCAAGTCTCGCATCTCAAACGGTCATATTTTCGAATTACCAGTCGACTAGGTCAAGTGATAAATTTCACTTTTTATGCTAAGGGAGAGTACCAGTCGATTAGGTCAGAACACCAGTCGACTGGGAACTTTCTGTCCCAGTTACCAGTCGACTGGAAACTTTTTGTCCCATATACCAGTCGACTGGTAAATAGACCTAGTCGACTGGGTTGAACTTCAACCCAGTTTTCCTTTTTCAAAAACAGTTTTTGACTTGGAAACATTTTGTATTTTGTATTTTGGTTTTGTCAAAGTCTTTTGTAAATTGAGCCATAGATCAAGCTATGTAATTGAATATAAGAGATTTACAATTGTTTCAATTACCTTAATGTCTATTCTAGATCTTCTGTCTTATTTTGGTGTCTGAATTGCATTGAGTTCTTGCATCTTGTTTCGGTGCTGAATTCTTTTACTACTTAAACACTTAGATAAAACTGGTAGTGCAAATGGAGTAGTGTTTTGTCATTATTAAAATCAAATACGGGTCAATAATCTCGCCTTTTTGATGATGACAAAACTAAAGAGAGAAAAAATAGTTTTAAAAACTAAGTGTTGGTTTTTAGAAAAAATTGGACAGAGTCTCCTCTGTTTTTCGGATAAAACCAATTTGTTAAGCAGTCAAACGCAGTTTAATTATATCAACTCAACCAAGCAATGCAAGACAGTACTACATTTGTTAATATGTTTGGAGTAATGCTCCCCTTAAATTTGTGCTATATTCTAAGTTTAAATATAGTTTTTTTTTCTTAAACATTGATTTTTCTCCCCCGTTTTGACAACAGTAGAAAAAGAGGTGTAAACCCAAAAAAATAAGCAAAATAAACACAACAACCATGAAGATAAGGCAAAAAAAACTTGTGTGCAAAAACTCACCATGATTCGGAATTGAGAAAATGTCCCGAGAAGAATCAAAAGTTTGCACATAAGCGTGAACAGTTAAAGCATAAAGATGAGCAAAAAAATGCTCAAACTTAGCAATCATATATCTTAATAGGAAAGCATGTCTACGAGAAAAAGCTAAATAACTTAAAAGTGAGCATTTATATACAAACAACCGTACATCATAAACTCACATAATCTGAATATCTAGTACAAGCATATGAATGCATGTAAATAAAAAAATGTTCGTGCTAAGTATCCATGGAGCTACATATGTACATAACAATGAGATAGAAAGAAAAGTTTAGTGAGCGAGGGAATCAAAGCAGTCTCGAAGAAGATCTCGAAGCTCAACCAAAGAGCCTTATGTGTGCTCCCTGTGCACCTCGAAATTGTCTCTACGTGTGCGAAGGTCGCGATGCATAGAATCAACTAAAGAGCTCAAGCTCTAGAACCCGGACTGCTTGGATAGCTAGAGACTCGAAATAGTCTGTGGTAAGTGATCGTATCCAGCCTGACCAGCACTAGAGCCACCAAGCTGTGGACTAGGTGCTCGCTCGTTAGTGTCTATAGCAGTGGGAGGAGCTGCATCATCAGGAACCTTATCGCCCTCCTTGCTGTTGTTATCATCTCCAATCCTAATGTTCCTCCTGACCTTGGAGTAGATCATCCCATCTCGGATAGTACACCCCATCTTCTTCAAAGAAGAGACATTGATGATGTCCTTGTGACCGATGTCTTGAGCCTCAGAGGTGGGAAGTGGAACTCAAAAATGCTGTAGGATCAGGGTGATGAGCATCCCATAGGGAAGGCACCCAGAGTCGTTCATTTCGTTGTTTATCATGTTAGGGAGCTGTAGGGGGTAGACATTAAAATGATGTCCTGTTTTGAGACACCAGATCAATACCACATCTATCTTCGAGAGATAGTCCCGACTCCCGAGTCGTGGGTGGATGGTCTAACTCACAATGAGGTTAAACAAATTTGAGTCGAGGGGCATGTCACTACATTGGTGAAATGTAGTGGGCCTAAAGATCTGGTTAGGGTCTCCTCTAACAATCTGGCATGCCTCCTCATAGTCAAAGTTGTTTATCCATCTATCCAGACTCCATTGGACCCCTCCCATAAGGATCCTCAGGATATTGACAAGAAGGTCAATGTTTACCTCGAATTCTACGCCCATCACATTGGTTCTGAATCGAAGAGCCAGTGGACTCGGTTTCACTAGGTTAGCATAGAACTGGTGAATGAAGAATGGGTAGTATTTTTGGTGTATCTTGACAAGTGGTGTCAAGTGAATGGCTTCAAAGGTAGGTAATATATCAAAATTTGCATGACAAATAGAATCGAAGTCAACGAATCTACCTGTCATGATCTTTTCGTGGCGTATGACAGAGTTAAACATGTCTTTGGTGACTGGACTCCAGAAGAATGAGTCGTTGAGCTCAGTCCTCGCCTTTTTGCTTGAGGAACCGTCAAACCCATTCCTTTGGCATCAGGTGCCGCAGATTTCTTGGACCGGGGCTTTGTAAGCGCGTGAGGTCCTCCAACGGTGGTTTTGATCCGGATTCTCTATGACATTGTGAAAAAAGTCGTTTTAAAGAGAGATTACAAGGAATAAGGAATTTTCAACCGTGAAAAGTTGAAAATTTTGTGATTTGAGGTATGATTGAAGGTTTTATGAAGCGGTTTTGAGAGATTTTGGGCTGAAATCACGGATTTTCTAGAGAGAGAAAGCTTAGGGTTTTTCGAAAATGACGTGAAACCTAAAAAAATCTAAATAGACTATTTATAGAATTGCGATTCCAGTCAACTGAGTCCTTCATAATTTGGGAAATTTTCAATATACTAGTCGACTGGGTCGGGACACCAGTCGACTAGGTAAATTAGCAAAGATATACCAGTCGACTGGGTAGGCCACCAAAATTTCAAATTTTGGCTCCAAACAATATCTTGTAGTACCAGTTGACTGGATGCTTTGTTCTAGTCGACTGGTAAAATGGGAAGTAGGATACCAGTCGACTAAGGTAAGAAATCTAGTCGACTGGGTCCTCCAAAAAACTTAAAATTTTGAGCTCCAACTTGAAATTTCAGCATGAAATTGTTTATCTATGCCATCTTGAGTGAAAGATATATTAAATAAGAGTTAATACTCATTCACTAGATGTCAAAAAATAAATAAATAAATATATATATATATATATATATATATATAATGAATGTAAATGCAATCAAACATACATTTTATCATAGTTTATCAGGCCTATCAATAGTTTAATTTTACAAAAGTTATCTTCATTAAAGGGTTTTGTAAGAATATCAGCTATTTGATCTTCTGAAGGAATGAATTCTAGTCTAATATCACTTTTTTTAGCATGGTCTTTTATGAAGTGATGTCTTATTTCTATATGTTTGGTTCTAGAGTGCTGAATAAGGTTTTTGGTTAAGTTGATAGCACTAGTGTTATCACAATGAATTGGTATATCTTTAAAATTGATAGCACTAACTGTTGTTTCAACCATAACACTTTTGCACAACAACTTTCGGCTACTATATATTTCGCTTCGGCAGTTGATACTTGATAGCGTAACCGAATTTTTTTTCTTGGAAAACCAAGAGGTTAGCATTGCATCCAAGAATTGGCATGTTCCACTAGTGTTTTTTCTATCTAGTCTACAACCTAAAAAATAAGCATTTAAATATCCTACAAGCTCAAAAGTTGATTTTCTAGAATACCATAATCCTAGGTTTTAAGTCCCTTGCAGATATCTAAGGATTCTTTTTACTGCAATTACATGTGATATTAGCTTGAAATCTAGCACACATGCATACACTGAACATTATATCAGGTCTACTTGTAGTTAAATAAAGTAAAACTCCTATCATGCTTCTATAAGTTTTAGTATCTACACACATACCTTCCTCATCTAGGTCAAGTTTTGTAGAGGTGCTCATAAGAGTGCCAATTGACTTTGAGCTTTCTATCTCAAACCTCTTTAATAGGTCCTTGGTGTACTTTGATTGATTGATGAGGATGCCTTCTTTCAATTGTTTGATTTGAAGTCCAAGAAAGTAGGTAAGATCTCCCATTATGCTCATTTCAAATTCACATTGCATGCACTTAACAAACTCTTGACACATAGATTCATTAGTAGCACCAAATATAATATCATCAACATATATTTCAACTGGTAGTGTGTCATCTTTGTGAGTTTTTGTGAAGTGGGTTGTGTCTATTTTTCTTCTTGTAAAATCATTTTCAAGCAAAAACTTACTTAGTTTTTCATACCATACTCTTGGAGCTTGCTTCAACCCATATAAAGCTTTAGAAAGTTTATAGACATGGTTTGTAAGACTAGGATTTTCAAATCCAAGAGGTATCTCAACATACATCTCTTCTTCTATAAAGCCATTTAAAAAGGCACTTTTTATATCATTTTGAAATAACTTAAACATTCGGATAGCTTCTAATCTAGCTACGGGAGCATAGGTCTCATCAAAATCTATTCATTCTTCTCGATTATATCCCTTAGCAACTAGTCTAGCTTTGTTCTTAGTTACTATTCTATTTTCATCAATCTTATTTCTAAATATCCATTTAGTTCCTATTATAGTGTGAATTTTTAGTCTAAGAACTAGATTCCATACTTTGTTTCTTTCAAATTGATTTATTTCTTCTTGCATAGCATTTATCTAATCAACATCATTCTCGACTTCTACAAACATCTTAGGTTCAACTTGCGATAAATAAGCTATACAATTGTAAATATTTCTAATAGAGGAATGAGCTCTTACCCCTTGTAAAGGATCACCAATCACTTGATTGATTGGATGATAATTCACATACCTCCAATCTTTGGGAAAACAATCCTCTTATTCACATGGTTAATCAAGATTGAGAGCATCTACCTCTTGACTCGTTTGAGGTTGGCTTTCATTCGAGTCAACAATGGGAGTAGGTGTTTCTATCCTTCAAACGAAATCAGCATCATCATTAAAAGAACATACTCTACTGCTAGTTGGGTTAGACTCATCAAAGGCTACATGTATGGATTCTTTAACCACTAGAGTTCTTTTGTTAAAGACTCTATAAGCTTTACTAGAGGTTGAATATCCTAAGAATATCCTCTCATCAGTCTTTGAGTCAAATTTACCCAAGTTTGTTTTTTTATTATTTAAGATGAAGCATTTACAACCAAAAGCACGAAAATAAGAGATATTAGGCTTTTTACCTTTCCATAATTCATATGGAGTTTTGTTAAGCATAGGTCTAATTAAAAACTCTATTTAAAACATAACAAGAAGTGTTCGCGGCTTCCGCCAAAAAATATTTTGACAAACTATTTTCATAAAGCATTGCTCTTGCAAATTCTTCTAGAACTCTATTTTTTCTCTCAATAACTCCATTTTCTTAAGAAGTTGTAGGTGCTGAAAAGTTGTGATCAATTCCATTTTCATCACAAAATTTTGAAAAGCTTTGATTTTCGAATTCTTTTCCATGATCACTTCTAATGCTTGAAATAAAAATTCATTTTTCACTTTGAACCTTTTTACAAAAGTTCACAAATCCTTTGTAAGCAATAAAAATAACAAAGGTATATCTTGAATAGTCATCAACAATAACAAGAGCATATTGATGGTCACCTAGACTTGTGGTACTTATTAGACCAAACAAGTCCATACGTAGAAGTTCCAATGGTCTAGTAGTTAAGATTATATTTTTTTATTAAAAAGAAATTTTAGTTTGTTTTCCCATTTGACAAGCATCACATACCTTGTCTTTTTCAAATTTTATTTTTGGAAGACCAATGACTAATATTTTCTTGAAATGATTTTAAGCAAATCCATATTCACATGGCCAAGTTTTCTATGCCATAGCCATGGGTTTTAACTAAATGCAGAAAAACATTTTTCTTTTTCTAAATGCAAAGATTTTAAATCAACTATATATATATATATATATATATATATATATATATATATATATATATATATATATATATTTGTGTCTATGGCCAACAAACTTGATCTTATTACTCTTAATGTCTATAACTAGACAATGAGAGGTTTCAAATATAATTTTGTTGCCTTTGTCACATAATTGACTAATACTAAGCAAATTTGGCTTAAGGCTTTACACATATAATACATGATCAATGGTTGAGAAACCGATACCAACTTTTCCATGCCTGATGATCTTTATCTTTATGTTATCTTCGATGGTGACATGTCTGCCATCCCTTCCAGTTAGCTCATTGAACATGGATCACTGGTCATGTGCTTTGAGCTTCCACTATCAAGGTACCAATAGTTACCTTTTCCTTGGTGTGGAGACATATCTACATTACATAAGGATACACAATTGCACTCTTAGGTACCCAAAATTTCTTGTGTTCTTTGGGGTTAGCTCTAGAAAATACGGTTCCTTTAAAGACCCATACCTTCTTCACATTATAAGGTGCTCTATAATTATAGACATGTTGATGATGCATAATTCTAGGATAATAGTTATTGAAATTTCTAAGATTTCTTAATTGTACATGCTACAGTTCCTTGGATAAGAATTCCTAGGATACATGTTTCTATGATTAAAGTTATGAACATGCATGATATTTCTAGGAAATGTATGATGGTAGCTCCTAGGATGTGCACTTGTGGTGTGAGTATACATATTATTTTGAGAATATGCATGATGGTAATTCCTAGGATGTTCATATGTAGTATACATATCATTTCTAGGATGTACATAATGGTTACTTCTAGGAAGTGTATTTCTAGTATATGCATTCCTTGAATGATCATTCCTAACACTTGCATTTCTTGAGTGAGCTTACATATATGTATGAGTATTTCTAGGATGCTCTATTATACTATATGCATTTAAATTCACATTCTTAGACCTATTAGCATGTATTGAATGAGCATTTTTAATCTTGCTAGAGGTCTTGGAAGTAGATGCTTCATTCAAACATGTTGTTTTCATGAACAAAGTCTCTTTAGACTTTTTCTTGTCCAGTGGAGAATAACCCAAGCCAGATTTTCCTCCATTTAATCTTTGGCTAGATAATACTTCATATAGCTTTCCTTTTCCAAGCATAAGACTACATATAATGCTATTCAAATCCATTATTTTCTTCTTTAAAATGTCATTTTTATTTTTTAGAAAATCATGTGAAGAGTTATAAAGTGTAGATCGAGGTTTCAACCCAAGAGGGGGGGTGAATTGGGTTTTTAAAACTTTTTGCAGAATTAATACAAGTTTATAAAAACATATAAGCAGCAAACAATTAAGACAAGTAATGTGCTATAAATAAAGAGTTTAAGAGTAGAGGATGCAAACTCAGATTATAGTGGTTCGAAAATATCGGATTCGTTTCGACCCTACGTCCACTCTCTTCAAGGAACCTCCTTGAAGTAATCCACTAAGTAACTTAGTCATACAACTTTCCCGATGTTGTACAAACCTTACAATCCCTTTCTCTCGTTTTCAAAGCTTTTGGGGGTACCAGTCGACTGATATTTTTCATCCAGTCGACTGGGGACTTACTGTCCATTTCACTAGTCGACTGGTATGACTGTCCCAGTCGACTGGAGACATACTGTCTTATATACCAGTTGACTGGTATATGTACCCAGTCGACTGGGTTGTCTTCCAACCCAATTTTTCTGTTTTAACTTAAAATGTTTGTTTTAAAATGATTGGTTTAGAAAACCTTTTGTGTTTGAGCCATTGAACAAGATATTACAGTGTATAAGTGAGACTTACATTGATTCTAATACTTTACACCTATACTAGTTCTTCAGTCTTCACTTGATAGTTTGATTCGGTTTGAGTTCTTTCACTTTGATCCTTGGTTGAATGCTTTTGTTGCTTACTACACTTAGTTTGTACTGTTAGTAAAATAGTAGTTGTGTTTTGTCATCATTAAAATATGGTTGAGGGTCAACAATCTCCCCCTTTTTGATGATGACAAAACTAATAATGAAAAAACAGTTTAAAAAACTAAGTGTTTAGATTTTGAGAAAATTTGGATAGAGTCTCCTCTGTTTTTCGAGTAAAATCACCCTGTAAACAAGAAAACGCAGTTTATATAAACATTTCAACCAATCATAATCAACTCAACCAATCAATGAATCATTTTTAATAAGCTTTGGAGCAGTGCTCCCCCTAAATCTATGCATTGGTTTCTGTTTACTTAGTTTTTCTCGTTTTTCTCATTTTTCTCCCCCGTTTTGACAATAGCAACCAAAGGGGCCCAAAATAAAAAAATAAGCTATTTAGCTATCATTGTCACCTAGAGTACACTTAAAAAACATGTACTCGAAAATTTGGCTTCATTCGGAGTTTGAAAGCCTTCCCGGGAAAAATCGGAAGTTTTCATACAAGCATAATCATTTTTCATAGCATTTTCGTGAATAAAAGTAGTTGGAAACTATGCAAACATATCACAAATAATGTAAATAGATGTATGAAATATGACTAAAGTAAAAGAAACATCATATGTAAAAAGTTAATACATGTACGGGCTTCATAGAGCCAAATATAAGACAGAAATACATAAAATAGATGTCTGTGCTACATGCTAAGAGCTGGAAAATGCTATGGATATCAAAATAACATGGAAAATGACTCAAGGAGTGAGAGAATCCGAGCTGTTGCGAATGAGATCAGTATCTCAGCTAATGAACCCTCTGTACGCTCTCTGTGTAGCTCGAAGTCGTCCCGTAGATGATCGATGGAAGAGTTCAATCTTTGGTACTCTGACTGCATGGTCTGAAACCTGGACTGCATCATCATCTGGAGGCTCAAGATAGCCTGAAGTATATCACCGTATCCAGTCTGACCAGCACTCGAGTCACCAATCGGAGGTGCTCGGGTATCTATGTCCATATCAGTAGTAGCATCTACAACAACCTCCTCATCCTCATCATCATCGCTCTCATCATCTCGGATCCGTAGGGGCTTCCCGGCCTTCGGATAGAGGAAGCCATCACGAACTGCGTATCCCATCTTTTTCAGTGATGAGACATTGATGATGTCCGTCGGTCCAATATCCTGAGCCTCAGAGGCATACAGAGGCACCCAAAAGTGCTGGAGTATGAGTATAATGAGCATCCCATAAAGAAGACACCTGGAGTCGCTCGCTTCGCCATTTATCATATTGGCAAGCAGCGGAGGATATATATTGAACTGGTGCCATGTTTTAAGGCACCAAATCAATACTATATCTATCTTAGATAGATACCCTCGACTCCCGAGTCTCGGGTGGATGGTCCAGCTGACTATCAGTTGAAATATATTCAAGTCAAGGGGCATATCACTACATGTATGAAATGTAGTGGGTTTATACACATAGTTAGGGTCTCCCCTGACTATCTGACAGGCCGCCTCGACATCGAAGTTGTCTAGCCATCCATCCAAACTCCATTGGATCCCCCTTACAGGGATCCTCAGTAAGCTCATGAGGAGGTCAGTGTTGACCTCAAACTCCACACCCTGGACACTGGTTCTGAATCTCAGAGCCAATGGACTGGGTTTCACCAAGTTCACATAGAACTGGTGAATCAGTCTCGGGTAGTACTTATTATGTACTCTGACTAGTGGGGTCAGATTTATTGCCTCAAAGGCTGGCAGTATATCAAAGTTGCCATGACTAATAGAGTCGAAATTGACAACTCTACCCGTCATGATCTTCTTATGACAGATAATCGAATCATACCTCGCCTTTGCAGCTGGACTGGAAAACAGAGCTTTGTCGAGCTCTGTTATGGGCTTTTTGCTAGAAGAGCCCGCTACTCCCTTCCTTCGAGTATCTGGATCCTTAGGCTTGGTGGACTTTGGCCTTGTAGGTGTATTTGGTCCCCCGGATGTGTATTTGATGCGGATTCTATCGGTCATTTTGGTAGAAAATGGGGTTTTTGGGAAAAAGGATTTTGGTGAAAATAAGATATTTTAACCGTAGAAAGTTAAAAATCTCGTTAGGAATGAGTAGATCGGTGTGTTTAGATGAAGTTTGGATGGTTTTTGGATCAAAAGGATGAAATTTTTTAGATAGAGAAAGTAAGGGTGCTCGAAAATGGCGTAAAAAATAGAAAAAAATGAACAGTCCTTTTATAGAATCGCGATACCATTCGACTGGGTCATGTTACCACTGGATCCCTTTGAAAAGATGAATAGTTTTCATACCAATCGACTCGGTTCATGTACCAGTCGACTGGGTAAACTGGCAGTAAGATACCAGTTGACTGGACAGTTTGTTCCAGTCGACTGGATGATAACTGATTTTTTTAGAAAAATGGCTCCAAACAGGATCTAGATGTACCAGTTGACTGGATAAGACTTCTAGTCGACTGGATAATTTGGTAGAGACTTACTAGTCGACTGGTTCATATTTACCAGTCGACTGGTGATAAAAGAGCAGTGACCTATCAGTCGACTGGGATAGAGGTACCAGTCGACTGGACCCTTAAGAGAATTTTCAGTCTTGAATTTGCAGCATAAAATTTGTTTATCTATGACATCTTGAGTGAAAGAGATATTTAAACAATAATTAATACTCTTTCACAGAAACTAGCTTCACCTAGAGGTTTTGTAAGAATGTCAGCTATTTGATCTTCTAAAGGTATGAATTCTAATCTTATGTCACCTTTTTTAGCATGGTCTCTTAAGAAATGATGTCTTATTTCTATGTGCTTTGTTCTAGAGTGCTGAATAGGGTTCTTGGTTAGGTTGATAGCACTAGTATTATCACAAAATATTGGTATTTTTTTTAGGTTCATGCCACAGTCTTCTAGTTGTTGTTTCATCCATAATACTTGGGTATAACAACTTCCAGCTGGAACGTATTCCGCCTCAGTGGTTGATAATGCAACGGAATTTTGTTTCTTGGAAAACCAAGAGGTTAACATTGTACCTAAGAATTGGCATGTACCACTTATGCTTTTTCTATCTAACCTACATATAGCAAAGTCAGCATCTGAATATCCTACAAGCTCAAAAGATGAATCTGTAGAGTACCATAATCCTATGGTTTATGTTCCTTGTAGATATCTAAGGATTCTTTTCACTGCAACTACATGTGATTCCTTAGGATTAGCCTGAAATCTAGCACACATGCATACACTGAACATTATATCAGGTCTACTTGCAGCCAAATAAAGTAAAGCACCTATCATGCTTCTATAATATTTAGTATCTACAGTTTTACCTCCTTCATCAAGATCAAGTTTAGTAGTTGTGCTCATAGGCATTCCAAGTGGCTTTGAGCTTTCCATCTCGAACCTCTTTAGTAGGTCCTTAATGTACTTCGATTGATTGATGAAGATGCCTCCTTTTAGTTGCTTGATTTGAAGTCCAAGGAAGTAGGTAAGTTCTCCCATCATGTTCATTTCAAATTCACCTTGCATGCACTTTGCAAACTCTTGACACATAGATTCATTAGTAGCACCAAATATAATATCATCAACATATATTTGAACTATCAAAGTGTCATTTTTGTGAGTTTTTGTGAAGAGTGTTGTGTCTATTCTACCTCTAACAAAATTATTATCAATCAAAAATTTGCTTAGTCTTTCATACCATGCCCTAGGAGCTTGCTTCAACCCATATAGAGCTTTAGAAAGCTTGTAGACATGATTTGGAAGACTAGGATTTTCAAATCCAAGAAGTTGCTCAACATAAACCTCTTCTTCTATAAAGCCATTTAAAAAGGCACTTTTTACGTCCATTTGAAATAGCTTGAATTTATTAAAGCATGCAAAGGCTAATAACAATCGAATAGCTTCTAATCTTGCTACGGGAGCATAGGTCTCATCAAAGTCTATTCCTTCTTCTTGATTATATCCCTTAGCAACTAGTCTAGCCTTATTCCTAGTTACTATTTCATTTTCATCCATCTTATTTCTATATACCCATTTAGTTCCAATTATCGAATGATTCTTAGGTCTTGGAACTAGTTTCCAAACATTGTTTCTCTCAAATTGATTTATTTCTTCTTGCATTACAATTATCCATTTATTATCTTTTTCAGCTTCTATAAATGTCTTAGGTTCTACTTGAGACAAATAAGCTACAAAATTGCAAATATTTCTAATAGAAGAGCGAGTTCTTACCCCTTGTGAAGGATCACCAATTACTTGATCACTCGGGTGATAATTTACATACCTCCAATATTTGTATAGACTTTCCTCTTGTTGGCTTGAGGATAGTTGGTCCAAATTGGGAGTTTCCGTCTCTTCATTTGCTTGAGGTGGATTTTCCTTTGGGTCAACAATGGAAATAGGAGTTTCCGTTCTTTAAATGAAATCTGCATTATCTTTAAAGGAAACTTCTCTACTACTAATTGGGTTAGACTCATCAAGAGTTACATGTACAGATTCTTCTACCAC
Organism: Bretschneidera sinensis; assembly: GCA_023935145.1. Taxonomy (NCBI): domain Eukaryota; kingdom Viridiplantae; phylum Streptophyta; class Magnoliopsida; order Brassicales; family Akaniaceae; genus Bretschneidera; species Bretschneidera sinensis. The sequence continues at coordinate 76,371,929 of CM043704.1, forward strand.
TAGAGTTCTCTTATTGAAAACTCTATAAGCCTTACTAGATGTTGAATATCCTAAAAATATTCCTTCATCGGTCTTAGAATCAAATTTACCCAAGTTAGTTTTATTGTTATTTAGGATGAAGCATTTACAACCAAATGCATGAAAATATGAGATATCAGGCTTTTTCCCTTTCCATAGTTCATATGGAGTTTTATCAAGTAGATGCCTTATCAAAATTCTATTTAAGATATAGCAAGAAGTGTTCACGGCTTCAGCCCAAAAGTATTTTGGTAAACTATTTTCACAAAGCATAGTTCTTGAAAATTCTTCTAGAACTTTGTTTTTCCTTTCAACAACTCCATTTTGTTGAAGAGTTCTAGGAACTGAAAAGTTATGATTAATTCCATTTTCATCACAAAATCTTAAAAAGCTTTGATTTTCAAATTCTTTGACATGATCACTTCTTATGCTTGAAATACAAATTCCTTTTTCATTTTGTACCTTTTTGCAAAACTTTTCAAATCCTTTGAAAGCTTCATCCTTGTAAGCAATAAAAATAACAAAGGTTTATCTTGAATAGTCATCAACAATAACAAGAGCATATTGATGGCCACCTAGACTAATAGTACTAATTGGACCAAATAAGTCCATATGCAGAAGTTCCAAAGGTCTAGTAGTTGAGACTACATTTTTTACTTTAAATGAAATCCTAGTTTGTTTTCCCATTTGACAAGCATCGCATACTTTTTCTTTTTCAAAATTGATTTTAGAAAGTCCAATGACTAAATCTTTTCTTGAAACGATTTTTAGCAAGTTCAGGTTCACATGACCAAGTCTTCTATGCCATAGTCATGGGTTTTCACTAAAAGCAGGAAAATATTTTTCATTTTCAGAATGCAAGGATTTCAAATCAACTATGTAGACATTTTCATGTCTATGGCCAATAAATTTGATCTTGTTGCTCTTGATGTCTATAACTAGACAATGAGATGTCTCAAATGTGACTTTGTAGCCTTTGTCACATAGCTGACTAATGCTAAGTAAATTTGGCCTAAGGCTTTGTACTAGCAATACATTATCTAAGGTTGAGAAATCATTACCGACTTTTCCATGCCCGATGATCTTTATTTTTGTATTGTCTTCAATGGTGACATATCCACCATCTCTTAGAGTTAGCTTTTTGAATACATTTTTATCACCGGTCATGTGCTTTGAGCATCCACTATCAAGGTACCAATAGTTACCTTTCTCCTTGGTAGGGAGACATATCTACATCACACAAGGATATACGATAGCACTTTTAGGTACCCAAAATTTCTTGGGTCCTTTGGGGTTAGTCCTAGAAAACACGGTTCCTTTTGGAACCCATGCTTTCTTAATAGTATATGGTGATCTATGGACATATTGATGATGCACAATCCTAGGATGGTAGTTCTTGAAATTTCTAGGATATCTTAGATGTGCATGCCTATAATCCTTAGGATAATAGTTCCTAGGATACATGTTTCTATGGTGAGGAATATGAAAATGCATGTCATTTCCAGAAAATGTATGATGATGCATTCTAGGATACATGCTAGCATTATTATGTGTATGTAAATTATTTCTAGGATATCCATGATGGTAATTCCTAGGATGAGCATGAGCAGAGTGCATATGTTGATTATAGATATTGTTCCTAGAAAGAACATGTTGGTTATTTCTAGGATGTGTATAAGCATTTCTAGAGTGTGCATACATATAAGCATGTTATTTCTAGGATTCTTCGTTTTTGTATGAACATTTATATTCCTAGAATTTCTAGCATTTAATGAGGGAGTGCTTTTGATCTTGCTAGGGTTTTTTGAAGTAGAGGTTTTATTCACACATGTGGCTTTCATGAATAAGCTCTCTTTTGATTTTTGCTTTCCCAAAGGAGAGTATCCTACACCAGATTTTCCTCCACTTAATCTTTGGGAAGAAAGCACTTCATCAAGCTTTTCTTTTCCTAGTATAAGTCTAGATATAGTACTATTCAATTCTGAAATTTTATTTTTTAAATTCTCATTTTCATCTTTGAGAAAATCTTGAGAAGAATCATACAGTAAAGACAATAATTTTTCTTTTTCTTCTCTAAGACTTATCATCTCTTTAAAGAGAGATGATACCTCCTTTTTAAGAATTGAATTTCTAGAATCAAATTTCTTCAATTCATCATGCATTTCATTTATTACTTCTAGCAGTTCTTCACTACTACTTACAATATTATTCTTAGAAGAAGAAGAAGATGTTACCTCACTTTCATCGTCGATTGCCATCAAACAAAGGTTGGCAATTTCCTCACATCCGACTTCTTTGTCTGATGACTCATCTTCTTCTTCGTCATCACTCCAAGTAGTTTCTATCATGGTTTTCTTCTTCAAGCTCTTGTATGGTTTGTTTGAAACCGTACAATCAGCCCTAATGTGTCTGGGCTTCTTGCAGCCATAACACGTAAGTGGTTCCTTTTCGAAGTGGGATCCTTTGTATAAGGTTTCTTGCTTTTCTTCAAGAACCTATGGAATCATTTGGTGATTAATGCCATTTCACCATCTTCCTTGCTGCTCTCCGCTTCTTTTTTCGAATCCGTTTCTTTGTTGCTCGTAGAAGCTTTGAGAGCAATTACCTTTTTCTTCTTCTCATCATCATTGACGATGGGAGTCATTTCTTCCATCTTATATGTCAACAATGATCCAAGTAGTGTCTCACAATCAAGTTTGTCAAGATCTTTGGCCTCCTGAATGGCTGTCTTCTTTGGTTTCCATAAAGGTGGCAGAGATCTCAAGATTTTTCTAGTTAGTTCAAACTCCTCAATATTCCTACCAAGAAGTTTTAAACCATTTATAATAGTTGTGAACCGTGAGTGCATTTCAGAAATTGTTTCATTATGAGACATTTTAAATGACTCGTATTCAGAAACTAGCATATAGATTTTTGACTTTTTTGCCTCACTAGTTCCTTCATATGTAATTTACAGTTTGTCCCATATCTCTTTAGCCGAAACACATGTAGATATTTTATTATATTCAGAAATATCTAAAGCACAGTGTAACATACTTGTTGCTCTGCTATTGAGAGACATCATTCTACAATCCTCATCAGTGTACTCAGTTTTGAGTTTAGGCATTGTATGATGGGTCTCTCCAATAGTTATTTCTTTTGAAGGAATTCTAGGACCTTCTTTAATGACTCTCCACAGATTGTAATCTTGTCCTTCGACAAAGATTTTCATTCTGTTTTTCCAATAGTTATAATTGGAGCCATTGAACAAAGGTGGTTTAGTATAAGAGTGTCACTCAGAGTAGCTATTTGCTGCCATTTGATCAACTCAATGATTTTAAGCCTAAATATGAGAACGAAACTCTGATACCAATTGTAGATCGAGCTTTCAACCCAAGAGGGGGGTGAATTGGGTTTTTAAAACTTTTTGCGGAATTAATACAAGTTTATAAAAATGTATAAGCAGCAAACAATTAAGACAAGTAATGTACTATAAATAAAGAGTTTAAGAGTAGAGGATGCAAACTCAGATTATAGTGGTTCGGCAATATCGGATTTGTTCCGACCCTACGTCTACTTTCTTCAAAGAACCTCCTTGAAGTAATCCACTAAGTAACTTAGTCGTACAACTTTTCCGGTGTTGTACAAACCTTACAATCCCTTCCTCTCGAAAGCTATCCCCTTCCTCTCAGAAGTAATCCCCTTCCTTTCGGAAGTAATCCCTTTACAAAAGATGCTATAAAGTAAATGGTAGAGAAACAATAAATGGAAGCTTATACAACTGAATAATGTCTCTCTTTCAAAGTAAAGCTTGAAGAATGGCTCAGCAAGAATATTTCAAAGCTTTTTGTGTTTCAAAGAGTACAATAACTTGGTTGTGTAAGATCAACACTTTTTGAATATGTACAGCTGTGTTTCGAAAGCTCAATAGAATGGGTTTATATAGCCATCAAATAATATGGCCGTTTTAACTTTAATTTGAAAAAGATTTGCTTTTAAAATGTTCAGATTTGGTATCTAACGGTCATATTTTTGAACTATCAGTCGACTGGGTCATGATACCAGTCGACTGGTTTCTCTTGAAAAAATCTCGTTTTCAAAGCTTCTGAGGTACCAGTCGACTGATAATTTTCATCCAGTCGACTGGGGACTTACTGCCCATTTTACCAGTTGACTGGTATGACTGTCCCAGTCGACTGGAGACATACTGTCTCATATACCAGTCGACTGGTATATGTACCCAGTCGACTGGGTTGTCTTCCAACCCAGTTTTTCTGTTTTAACTTAAAATGTTTGTTTTAAAATGATCGGTTTAGAAAACCTTTTGTGTTCGAGCCATTGAACAAGCTATTATAGTGTATAAGTGAGAATTACATTGATTCTAATACTTTAGACCTATACTAGTTCTTCAGTCTTCACTTGATAGTTTGATTCGGTTTGAGTTCTTGCACTTTGATCCTTGGTTGAATGCTTTTGTTGCTTACTACACTTAGTTTGTACTGTTAGTAAAATAATATTTGTGTTTTGTCATCATTAAAATACGGGTGAGGGTCAACATAAAGCATGGAAGATCGTTCTTCTTTTTCTTCCTTTAAACCCTCTATCTCTTTAAAGGAAGATGAAACTTCCTTCTTGATAGCCACATTTCTATAATTGAATTTCTTCAATTTTTCATGCATCTCATTTATAACTTCAATTAACTCTTCACCACTACTAACAATATTATTATTAGAGGGGGAAGAATTAGATACCTCATTTTCGTCATCGATTTCCATTAAGCATAGGTTGACAATCTCTCCGTATCCGACCTCATTGTCCGAAGATTCTTCTTCTTCGTCATTACTCCATGTGGTTGCAATTATAGCTTTCATTTTGAAGCTCTTATATGGTTTGCTCATTGCTAGGAAATCGGCCTTGATGTGGCCGGGCTTCTTGCAACTGTGACACACAAGAGGTTCCTTTTTTGGAGTGGAATCCCTTGTGTAAGGTTTCTTTCTCTTTTTCAAAAACTTGTGAAACATTTTGGTGATTAGAACCATCTCACCATCTTCTTCACTGCTTTCATCCTCTTTTTCTTTCTCTTTCTCTTTGTTGCTTGTAGAGGCTTTGAGAGCAATCATCTTTTTCTTCTTCTCATCATCATTGACAACATGATTCATTTCCTCCATCTCGTATGTCAATAGTGATCCGAGAAGTGTTTTGACATTAAGTTTGTAGAGATCTTTGGCCTCTGTGATGGCCGTCTTCTTTGCTTTCCAAGTGGATGGCAAAGACCTTAATATCATCCTTATTAGTTCAAACTCCTCAATATTCCTACCAAAAAGCTTTAAGCCGTTAAAAATAGTGGTGAAATGTGAGTGTATTTGAGAAATTGTTTCATTAGGAGACATTTTGAAAGATTCATACTCGGAACACATGCAGAAATTTTTGATTTTTTGACTTCGCTAGTGCCCTCATATGTGACTTGTAGTTTGTCCCATATCTCCTTAGCCGAAACACATGCAAAAATTTTATTATACTCAAAAATATCTAAAGCACAGTGTCAAGTACTAGTAGCTCTACTATTTAGAGACATCATTCTATAATCCTCTTCATTGAACTAAGTTTTGAGTTTAGGCATTGTATGATTGATTTCACTAATATTTATTTCCTTTGTAGAAATTCTAGGTCCTTCTTCAATGACTCTCCATAGTTATAATCTTGTCATTCAACAAAGATTTTCATTCTATTTTTTCGGTTGTTATAGTTGGAGCCATTGAACAAAGGAGGCCAGGTATAGAAATGCCCTTCAGTATAGGTATTTGATGCCATCAGATCAACTCAAAGATTTTAAGCTTGAAATTGAGTATGAGGCTCTGATACCAATTGTAAATTGAGGTTCAAACCCAAGAGAGGGGTGAATTGGGTTTTAAAAACTTTTGGTGATTAACTTGCAAGTTTTTAAACAGTTAAATACACAAAACACCCAATAAAATAATATGCTTGAAAGTAAAGAATTTAAGGAATAGAAAGTGCAAACTCTGTTTATAGTGTTTGGCAATATTGAATTTCTTTCGACCCTACGTCCACTCTCTTCAAAGAACCTCCTTGAAGTAATCCACTAACTCTTTAGTTGTACAACTTCACGGGTTTTGTACAAACCTTACAATCGATCACTTCCTCACGGAAGCTACAATGAAATATTTAATCCTAAACACTCTAAGAGTTATACCAACTCTTTCCCTTTACAATAAATGAAATTTATTGTAAATTAATTGGTAAAGAGATAACAAGAAGTGCTTTTACAAATGAACAATATCTCTCTTTCAAGAACAAGCTTGAAGAATGGTTCAACAATAAATATTTCAAAGCTTTTTAAAATTAATGAGCTATCTTGTGAATTGAATGTGTTTTCTTCTTCTTTTAAATGTTCATTGAAGTGAGTTTATATAGCATTGAATCAATATGACTGTTTGACATTGACTTGGTAGGTTTGAGGCATTAAATCCTCAAGTCCTACATCTCAAACGGTCATATTTTCGAATTACCAGTCGACTGAGTCCTTATACCAGTCAACTGGGTCCTTGTACCAGTCGATTGGGTTAAGTGAGAAATTTCACTTTTTAGGCTAAGAGAGAGTACCAGTCGACTGGGTCAAAACACCAGTCGACTAAGAACTTTTTGTCCCAGTTACCAGTCAATTGGATCCTTAACACCAGTCGACTGGGAACTTTCTGTCTTATATACAAGTCGAATGGTATATGGACCCAGTCGACTAAGTTGACCTTTAACCCAGTTTTCCTTTTTCAAAAATAGTTTTTGACTTAGAAACTTTTTGTATTTTGGTTTTATCAAATTCTTTTGTAAATTGAGCCATAGATCAAGCTATGTAATTGAATATAAGAGATTTAAAATTTTTTCAATTACCTTAATGTCTATTATAGATTTTCTATCTTGTTTTGGTGTCTGAATTGCATTGATTTCTTGCATCTTGTTTCAGAACTGAATTCTTTGACCGTTTAAACACTTAGATAAAACTGTTAGTACAATTAGAGTAATGTTTTGTCATTATTAAAATCAGATACTGGTCAACGGATTAGAAATTAGAAAAGTTAATGAATATACCATGAATATGATAAATTTGATGAAATATAGAAAATAAGTATGAATTTAATGATCAAGAGAAATATAACTCTTAATAATAAAATGACTAGATAAATGAAATAATATGATGAACTGATGAGGATTGTATCTTTGAAAAAATGAGTAAATCCTATAGATTTGATTATTATGAAATATCGAAAATTTTATAAAAAGAAAATGATTTGAATTGTATATTGTTATGCTATGCTTGCTTGTATGTGATTGTACGTATGCATTGCCGGATCATAAGTGTGGAGTATGGTCCAAGGAAGGCCAGAATCATGACTAGTTTGTATGTGAATATGTCGACACGTGGAGAGACGTCCCCGACAGCGGTATCAAAGATTGGTACAGATAGCAAAAAATAGATGAAAATACTCATACATGAGATAGTATGGATGAGCTATGATGTGGAAAGAAATTTCAAATCTATGCTTATGTATTCATGACATATGCATATTATTTTATTGAGACGTTGATACATCAAAATGATTTTGAAACCTTGTGATGAGATGATTGTGAAATCAAGTGATGAGAAAATAATGATGAATTGGATATTTGGAGTGATACCTACATGTTAAATGAAATACATTAAATATAATATGATACGAAAAATGATGATTGACTGAAACATATTGATTGATATACGAATTGTGATTATAATTATGAATTGAAGTATACAAATCGAAAACTTCTAGTAAATTGAGCACCATTAAGCTTATTAAGCTCACTTCTTTTATTTTAATCAAATTTTAGTTTATGGGCATGAGGTTGATAGAATTTCTTGACTTAAGGTTATTTGTGAGTATCTAGGTGGGTTATTATGGTCAGCATCTGCAGAAAGAAAAATATTTGTGAAAATATTTTAAGAAAAATGTAATAAACTTTTGTATCTCATCTGTAAAAGAGGAGTTGAGGAAAATATGTTGTAATTATTTTCAAGAAGTTATGAAAAACTTCTTGCATGTAACTTATGCTTCATGCTAAAAAGTGACGATGCATCTTAGATGGGCTCGTCCAGGATAGGTCGTTACAATTTTGGTATCAAAGCTATAGGTTTAGGATTCTGTAGACTGCATAAAAATTGGTTTTGTGGTTTCTAAAACAAATTATTTTGATATAGGTTTGAGGATGACGCGTGGACATAGTAGACCTACAGCAGGTTAATAGGACAAAGAGGGCGTGGTCGGCCCCATTTGTTTAGAAAAGAGGAGTTGAAGTTGATGTTTATTATGTGGATCCTAAAAGGGAACATGTGGATAGTGCACCGGGTGTTACTAGTGGTGTAGTTAGAAATTATGAGGTTGAAATAGATGAGTTAAGAGGAGCTCTTACTCAGACTCTTGATATGTTGAATAAGCCTGAGAGTAGAGTTGATGATCTTCAATGTAGGTTGGATGAGAAGGCTAGGTAGAATCCAGACCTAGTAGTAGATCTTGTGAGGATTCTAGATGTACATGATGTCTAGAGATGAGAGGGTGGTTTTATTCATGAGATGAATGAAGACTATTTTGCTAGATTTATTAAGTTGAAATCCCAAACCTTTAAAGAATTTGAAAACCCAATAGAGGTTGAATTGGGATTAAACGAATTAAACGTTTGTTTGGGGTATTACTAGATACTGATAGGAAAAAGGTTTCTTTTGCATCATTTCAACTAGAGGGTGAGGCATCTAATTGGTGGGATGATATATTTCCTAGACTAAGTATGGATGTAGATCAACCCTTAACATGAAGTTTAAGAAAATGTTCTTTTCTAAATACTTTCCTGATACATATAAGTCTCAGTAGGAGAGAGATTTTATTCAGTTGAGGTAGAATATGATGATTGTAACTTAGTATGATGGGATGTTTATGGCTTTGTCTAAATTTGTGCCTGAACTAGTGAATACTGAAGAGAGGAAGTATAAAAGGTTGCTAAATGGGTTGAATTTTGAGGTCCATTATAGGCTTTCTTATTTGAAGTATAAAAATTATGTTTCATTAGTGGATATGATGCTTTAAATAGAGAAATTCATATTTAAGTCTAGCAGACGTTGGGAATGGCTGAAAAGGAGTAAATCTGAGGGTACTAGAGGAGGTAGTCTTAGGATATTAGGAGGTCTCCCACCTCAGATGAGTCGTTCTTTTTCATAAAGACCCATTATTCAGAGTCAATAGAGGTAAAGTGGGTCAACGACGTTTGTAGTGAATACTGAAGAGAGAAAGCATAAAATGTTTCTAGATGGGCTGAATTTTGAGATCTATTCTAGGCTTTCTTATTTGAAGCGTAAAAATTATGCTGCATTGGTGGATATGTCGCTTCAAATAGAGAAAGGCATATTTGAGTCTAGTGGACATCAGGAATAGTTGAAGAGGAGTAGATCTGAGAGTACTAGAGAAGGTGGTATTAGGATGCAGGGAGGTCGCCCACCTCAAAAGATTTGTTCTCTTTAACAAAGACCCATTGTTCAGAGTCAACAGAGGTAGAGTGGATCAGCGACGTTTGTAGCTCAGAGTTCAATAAGAGGGACTCTCAGGTTTGGGAAATAACCTGTGGTAAGAGATTTTAGTATAGGTGGGAGTGTGACAACTAGAGGGGGTAGTAATATTGTATCTGACAGGGTGGAGTAAGGTATGTTATAGGTTTAATCAAGTAAGACACTTATTTCAGGATTGCTCTAGTTTTGTTTTCGGACATGGTGGACATAGAGGTATGGATTGTCCATTGAGAGTTAAACCAGCTGATATGGTTACTATTAGAGATGTTGGGAGAGGCTAGTCAGGCAAAGGTGGTGGGTTGAAGAGTTCACGGGGTAAAGCTCAAGGTCGAGGAGCAGTAGCTGAGAAAGGACGTTCTAGTTAAACACAACTGAGGGAAAGCAAAGTGTATGCCTTTACCCAGCTGAATGCCCAAGCCACACCTAATGTCGTAATGAGTTCAATATTTATTCTTGATAAAACTACCAAAATATTAATTGATCTAGGCACAACTCATCCCTTATCGTATATTTTTTTATGAAGTTTGTAGATGCACCTGTTAGTCCCTTATATAATAATATAATTTTTGAAGTTCTTACTAGAGATAGGGTTGTGATTAGAAAAGTCTATCGGGATTGTATTATTCATATGGGAGATAGAGAATTTAAAGTAGATTTGTTACCCTTGAATATGGTGGACTTTGATATGATTTTAAGGTTGGATTGGTTGTTATCATATCATGCTTGGGTAGTGTTTTAGAAAGAATGTAATTTTTAGAATACCTAGACAAGAAGAGTTTAGTTTTCAAGGAGAACGTAAGATACTTTCCAATTGTTTTATTTCTACCTTTACAACTAGTAAATGGTTGAGAAAATGATGTGAGGAGTACCTAGCTTATGTAGTTGATTCTAGTATGGAACGTATAAAGATGGAAGAAATATCAGTAGTTAGAAACTATCCAGAAGAATCATTTGGTTTACCACATAGTAGGGAAATTGAATTCTTCAATCTAATTCTTGGTTCTACACCCATTTTCATATCTCCTTATAGAATGACACCAGTTGAGTTTTAGAAACTTAATGTATAACTTCAAGAGCTGTTAAATAAACAATTCATCCGTGTGAATAGCTATTAGATAAAGAAGGATGATGTTTTGAGGTTGTGTATATATTACAAACAACTGAACAATATAACAATTAGAAATAAATACCCTTTACCCAGAATCGATGATTTGTTTGAGAAATTATAGGGAGCTAGGAGTTTCCCAAGATAGATCTGAGATCAAGTTATCATTAACTGAGGAGTAAGGAAGGACATGTTCCTAAGACTGCTTTTAGGACATGTTATGGCCGCCATAGATTTCTAGTGATACTATTTGGGTTAACTAATTCTCCAGCGTCTTTTATGGATTTGATGAATAGAGCATTTAAACCCTTCATAAAAAAAATTAAGGTGGTGTTTATTAATGATATCTTGGTGTATTCTAGGAATGAAGAAGAATAGGTTAAACACTTAGAGATTGTATTATAAATTCTTAGAAGAGATAAGTTGTATGCAAAGTTTTCTAAGTGTGAATTCTGGTTGAGTGAAGTAACATTCTGGAGACATGTAGTATTAGGAGATGGTATAGCAGTAGATCCTCAGAAGGTTGAGGCAGTGTTGAATTGGGAAAAACCTACTAATGTAATAGAAATTCGAAGTTTCTTAGGGTTAGTTGGCTATTATAGGAGGTTTATCCAAAAAAATTCAATTATTGCAACATCTTTGACAAGATTAACTAGAAAAGATGTGAAATTTGAATGGTTTGGGGAATATGAGAAGCATTTTCGATTGTTGAAAGAGAAATTAACTACTGTTCCAGTATTAATACTTCCTTCTGGAGATAAGGAGTTTATAGTGTATAGTGATGCATCACATCACAGGTTGAGATGTGTGTTGATTAGGCATGAGAAGCTAGTAGCTTATGCATCTAAACAGTTAAAAAATCACGAGAGTAATTACCCTACCTATGATATAGAGGTTGTTGTTATAGTCTTTGCACTAAAAATTTGGAGACACCATTTGTATGGAGCCACTTGTGAAATATACACTGATCATAAAAGTCTTACCTATTTACCTGCCCAAAATGAGTTAAACTTGAGACAGAGGCAGTGGATGGAATTTATTAGTGATTATGATTACACTATTCATTATCATCTAGAGATAACAAATGTAGTATCTGATGCTTTAAGTAGAAAATCCACAAGAAGATTAGCTACTATATAAATTTATAATATGAATTTGATGATTAAATTGAGAAGTATGACACTTGAATTGAAGATAGGTGAGAGTGGAGGATTACTAGCCAATATGATTATGCAATCATCTATTATAGATTGTCTTTTACAAGTCCAAGGTAAATATGAAGTGATAGAAAAGATAAAGCAAAAGGTATTAAATGGAAATCAACCAGAGTTTAGAACAAGAGAGGATGGCATGATGATGTTGGGAGATAAGAATTGTGTACCAAATGATGAGGAGTTAGAGAAAAGAAATATTAAGATAGGCACACGATGTAATTTAGTCAATGTACCCAGGAAATAATAAGATGTATAGGGGCCAGAAACAAAATTATTAGTGGTCCGGATTAAATAGTGATGTAGCAAAATATATTTCTCGATATTTAGTCTGTCAATAGGTGAAGTCAGAAAATAAACATCTCGCAGGTTTATTACAACCTCTTCTTGTGCCTAAATGGCCATGAGAAAATATGAGTATGGATTTTGTTACAGGATTTTCCTGTACTCAGAGGGATCATGATACTGTTTGGATAATAGTTGATTGATTATCCAAACCTTCTTATTTTCTTCCTATTAGAACCACTTGGAGTCTTGAGAAATTAGTTGAATTTTATGTAGCAGAAATTGTTAAATTACATGGAGTGCCATTAAGTATTGTCTCGGATCGAGATGCTAAATTTACTTCTCGATTTTGGAGAGGCTTTCAGTAAGCCATAGGTACTTAGTTATAGTTTAGCTTTGTTTTTCATCCCCAAATATATAGGTAAGCTTTGAGAGTTATTCGAATACTAGAATATATGTTGAGAGCAAGTGTAATAAGTTTCTAAGGGAGTTGGGATGCTTACTTACCTTTTGTAGAATTTGCCTATTATAATCAATTCCAAACTACTATTAGGATAGCACCATTTGAAGCTCATTATGATAAGAGATGTAAAAATTCAGTGTGTTGGGAAGAAGTGGAGAAAGAAAGACCTTTGGTCCAGAAATAATAGGCTTGACAACTTAAAAGATCAAATTGATTATAAGACACCTTAGAGCAGCATAGAATAGATAGAAACGTTATGCAGATAAGAGAATAAGACCCCATGAATTTCAAGTTGGTGATTCCCTTCATTTAAAAATTTCTCCTTGGAAAAAAGTGTTGCACTTCAAACAGAAGGGAAAGTTAAGTCCACAGTACATTGGACCTTATAAGATAGTTGAGAAAGTTGGGACAGTGACATATAGACTGGTGTTACCTCCAGAGTGAAATCAATTACATAATGTTTTTCATGTTTCTACTTAACGAAAATATGTACCTAATGAGTTACATATAATTTCATATCAATCTATAGAACTTCAAGAAGACTTATCTTTTGTACAAGTGTCAATCAAACTTTTAGATACAAAAGAACAAGTCTTACGTAATAAGGTCATTACTTTAGTTCAAGTGCTTTGGCGAAATTGAGATGTTTATGAGATTATCTTGGAATGTGAAGAGAACATGAGAAAACAATATCCTCAACTTTTTCCTGATGTAGGTAAGAAAATTTCAAGGACGAAAATTTTGTTTAGTGGTAGAAATGTAAAATCCATAAACTTAAAGTAAAGGGTAATTTGATAATTTTTAGTTAATATTCAACCTGTCATGCATACATATACAAATTGATTTAAAACTCAAGTATGAAATAATATTTAGACAAGAATTTGAAAATATACTGAAAAAATAAATTAGAATGCATAGAAGTGCTAAAATAGAATTTTTAAGGCATTAAAAGGCGTCAGTCGACTAGTACCTTACCAGTCGACTGGGAAGTTGACTAGTAAGTGATAAGTGCCAAATATTGCATATTTTTGCCACTTGATTTACATTTGTTAGCTTATGAATTTGTTACTTTGAGTTGTTTTCGTTGTTTTTCAGGTTTACAAGCACTAGGAAAGGAATTTCACTAAAATTGCCAGAATTGCCTGTACAGATCAGTCATTTTTGTGGATTTTACTGTATTGATTCAGGAAGAACCAGAAGGTAAGCCATATATGCTTAGAAATATCCAGAAGTCTATTTTCTGAGGAATTTTACAGCTCGTCAAAATGATTTTTCTATAGAAAGTTATGGCAGTTTTAGTAGACAAAGGTCAAGCTAAAGATGTCTAGTGCGCTCGAGCGCACCAGACTTGCGATCGAGCACAAGTGCGCACTCATGACATCCCACATCGGTTAAAAATGCTTTGCAGTGCACCAGTATGTGCTCGAGCGTACCAGACTGAGATCGAGCGCACCAGACTGCGATCGAGCGTACTTGAGTAGTATCCCACATTGAATTTGAAACATATTGTACTCCGAAAATTTCCCTATAAAAGCCACATCTCACTTCATCATTTGGGGTGCAATCTGGAGGACTTCTGCTAGCATTCTGGTGGATCTCGAAGGCTTTGCTACCACGAGAGGAAGCGCCGCCCAACAGCGAGTGAAATTTCTCCCAATGTATAGTTAGTTTTAATTTATTTCTTTTTTAAGTTTTAAAGTTTAATGTTTAGCACTTTTATTGTGAACTTTAGTTTTGTAATTATGAGAGGCTAAAATCTTCATCTAAGGTTGAAGATGAAGCCTCGCCATTGTTTGGCATAATATTTTCAGATTTGTTTATACAATTCTGATATTTTTAGTATAAATGTTCTGTTCAATTATTTGAGTAAAATCTTAAGATTGATTGTTTTTAAATTGTTAAATTGGATATTCCTTGTATTTCATCTGCCGGATACGATGGATCATTCAAATTACATTGGATTTCCTTTGAGATTTGTAAATTAAACGGATATATTGGATGGTTTTGGTTTAATTTGGATATTCACCGTGATTTGTATAATGGTGGATTCATGGAATTTTTTGATTACTTTTATATAGAACATGAAAATATATGTTTTACTTTGGTGGGGTGGATTCAGAAACCTTAGTATCTTTATCATTTGTTTTTAAATCAATTTAGTTAAGTTTATTTTGTTTGCAACATACAATTACAAATTTGGAACTACGTTAAAATAGACTTAGTTTAGATAAAAATATATTTTCACAACGTAATTCCGTGTGGATTCGACCTCGCACTTGCACACACTATATTGCAGACGACTCATACGTTTGCGAGTAATTTAAAACTCACAACAAGTTTTTGGTGCCATTGCCGGGGAGTTGTTTTGTTTGTGAAATTTTTGTCTGAATTGATTTATTTTTCTATTAGTTTAGTTAGCATTTTTGTTTTATTTTTTTTTTGCCATTTTATTTTAGTTTATTTGTTTCTATTGGCAATTGCCCATAAAAAATAAAAAAATAAAAAAGTGGATGAATCCAGCGCCGGTTTCACAGTCTTTAGAAGACACCCTCAAGGATTTCATGAAGATGACCGGCCAGTCCATCAGTGCAGCCAATACATTCAATGTTGATAGCTGTTCTATCTGTGCTAACCCTATGCATTTAGTACAGAATTGTCCATCTATGCCGGCTTTTGCCGAGTATCCCATGGAACAAATGAACACTTTCAATTATTGTTGGTGGCAATCAAATGGATCTTACCCCGAGACGTACAATTTAGGGTGGCAGAACCACCCTAATTTTTCATGGAAGCAGAACCAACTGATGAATCAGGGAGGAGCCCCTCATCATGCTCCCAATCAATACCCTCCTGGATTTCCTCCACCAATTCCAAGTTATGGTCGCTCAGTCCATCCAGCACCATCACCCACTTACCAAGCTCCCACTAAAAGCACCAGCATTGGTTTCACAGTCATTGGAGGATGCCCTCAATGATTTCAGGAAGATGACCGACCAATCCATAAGCGAAGTGAGGAGTGCAACAATAGTAAACACCTAAGTGGTTACCAAGCTAGAGAGTCAAATAGTCAAATCACAAGTCACTTGGGTGAAGAAGAGAAGGGAAAGTTCCCCAGTCAATTCGTGCCCAACTCGAAGGAACAGTTGCGGTTGAAAATTCATCCACTCCTATGCACGGACAGGAACAAGTGCAATCGATTGTCACATTGAAGTATGGAAGACAAGTGGACAATCAAGTGGAAGAGAACCCTGCTCTGTAGCAAGGGCAAGAAAGTGGCAACAAGGAGAAGAGAGATGCTGAGTCATCTATAGCCACACCTACTATTAAGGATCTTCTTAGGTCGTTTGTACCTAAAGCGCCTTACCCTGAGAGATTACAATCGCCCAAGAAAGGAGGGCAGTCTGAGGACATTATGGACGTATGCTTTACTTAGTTTGGAGAGGATTTGGATTTGGATAAGCTACTTGAGCAAGAAAATGCTATCTTGGAGTCTGCTTCTCAGGAGAGCAGTAAGACAGAGGAAACTGTGGGTGAATCAAACATTGAGGAAGCCCTAGAGGCATGCTTTGCTCAGTTTGGAGAGGATTTGGATTTGGATAAGTTGCTTGAGCAAGCAAATGCTACTTTGGAGTCTGCTCTTCAAAAGAGCAATGAGACGAAAGAGACCACAGCACCTGAACCACCCAAGAAGGAACTTAAGCCTTTACCGAAAAATCTTAAGTATAAGTTCCTAGGTCCAACCGATTCTTTGCCTGTAATTATAGCTTAAAATTTGGTTAAGGCTTAAGAGAAGAAGTTATTGGACGTTTTAAGAGAGCACAAGGAAGCTATCGGCTAGACTATTGAGGATGTTAAGGGAATCAGCCCCTCAGTGGTGATGCACAAGATACATTTGGAGGAGAATGCCAAACCATCGAGGGAGCCACAAAGAAGGCTCAACCCAGCTAAGCAAGAGGTTGTGAGGACTGAAGTGATAAAGCTGTTGGATGTAAGGATCATTTATCTAACCTCTGATAGCAAGTGGGTGAGCTCGATTCATGTCATGCCTAAGCAGGCTGGAGTGACGGTAGTGATGAATAAAGACGATGAGTTGGTTCCAACTTGTGTGCAGTCAGGATGGAGAGTGAGTATAGACTACCGTAAGTTGAATGCTGCCACAAGGAATGATCATTTTCCACTCCCATTTATTGATCAGATGGTGGAGTGCTTAGTTGGGTACGATTACTAATGTTGAGTCTGGTTGAAGACGTTAAACTTAGCACTCGTGGGAGGCACCCTTGGAGTTCCTCAATTTTCCTTAAATTGACAGTTCTGTTTTGTCCCTGCCTCTATGGCTAGAGTTCGAATCCCCCACCCCAAATATCATTAATGATTAAAAAAATCTTTTTAGTCAGGAATAAGATGATTTGTGCTTTTATAACACAGTATTGATCAATCTGATATTGTTGAATATTAATTAGGTGTATGATGCTGGGAAGAATGTTTGGACCACAAAAGGAGCAGAGCAGGAGACTGCCAAGAAGTACTTCATAGAAATCATGAAGGTGTTGGAAGCAGAGCTTGGAGACAAGCCTTACTTTGGTGGGGAGACATTTGGGTACGTGGATGTTGTCTTTGTCCCATTCTACAGTTGGTTCTATGTTTATGAGACCAGTGGAAACTTCAGCATAGAGGCAGAGTGCCCCAAGCTAATAGAATGGGTCAATAGGTGCTTCCAAAAGGAGAGTGTTTCCAAGTCTCTTCCTGACCAGCACAAGGTCTACGACTTCGTGTTTGAGATCAAGAAGAGGTTTGGGATCGAATAAATGAGAGAGAAGCAGGAGAATTGTTGTTTGATCTTTAGAGAATGTGATTTTTAGCTTATGTGGGTTCTCCTGTAGTAGTACTTGTTTTCCTTGAGATAATGAGGCATCCTTTTTTGTGTCTGGCTTTGTATTGTAGTGAGAATTACTCTGGCGAGGACAACAATTTGATGGTTTCATTAATTCAATAATAATGTTCTTTATGATTATATTTAGTGGTCTTATTTTTCATTTTCTGAAAGAAATATTCGATACAATAGAGATGATAAGTAACGGTAATAGGTTATCACCATCAAATAAAACTATAAATGGTAAAACGGTGAAGATAAACGAACCAAAAAGTGAAAGATTTAAAACGAACTATCAAGGGCTTCACTAGTCACTAGTAAAATTAGGATGGACAAAAGTTAACATGTAATTAATTTGCTAATTTTGCCATTAAAAAGAGAAATTATTAGATGCATTCGATCTAAACGGTTGCATCACAATCTTTCATCAAGAAAGAAAATTCTATGAACGATTGTGATGCATTCAATTTAGATGCACGATGTTCGGATAGAGAGCTTTGAAGGGAAAATTTCCCTATAAAAAGATATTGTAACAAGTAGATAAAGATAATGTTCGAATGCACAAAAGTGAAAATTTTAACGCATTAGAAGGCATCAGCCTGCTGTGTAGTTGGGTACCTTACAAGTTGGTTGGTACCTTACCAGTCGACCAACAGATTGGTAAGCAAAATTGGACTATATAAAGGCTTTTGATGTTCAAAATTCATTCTTTTTTTTTCGTTTAAATTCACTTTTATCTCTTTAACTCACTATAAGAAAAAAAAAAAAAAAAAAGGCATTTGCGACAGAATTTTCCCTCGCAGAAACATCAATTCCTGTCGTTGAAAGTCCTCTGCGATGGGATCCCGTTGCAATTAACAAAAAATCAGTTATGGAAAAATTGTCATTAGCGACGGGATTGCTTTTCACGAAAAAAAGGAGACAAAATAATATTATAATAGTTATCTACAATAGGATTCTCCTCACATAAATGTTTAAGCCATCAGCGAGAGAAATCCCTTCATTGATGTCGTCACAAATAATATTTTTATGCTCCAAAATCAGCAACGGGATTAACGACGAGATTCCCCTCGCAAATATGTTTAAATTGCCAAAAAAGGGATTTCCCTCACTGATGTCGTCTCAAATAAAATTTTTATGTGGAACAATCAATGATGATATTCCTCTCACAGATACCTTAATCATTTAGCGAGAGGAACCACCGATGCCATCACAAATTGCATTTGGATGTTCCAATATAGATAATAGTTTGAGTTTTTTATTTTTTCCTAGATTGTTTTAAAAAAATAAAAAATTTCATGTGCAATTTCCTTCTAAATTTGTATTTTCTGCTAATAATATATTACATTCAAAATTGTATTTAATCACATCACTACGAAGTGAACAAATTCTAATTATAATGAAAATTACAATAACGATGTACAACATTTTATTATAATAATAAACATGAAATGTTATAATATTTAAATAAAATGTTCTAGGGGTCTCTAAGATCATCGCCACACAAAGGATCCTCCTCATTGTCATCGTCCTCCCCGACATCATCAAGAGAAGGCTGAAACAAAAAAGTAAACATTATTGATTGAAAAACTAAATAAGTTAACTAGATAACATTTTGGTAGAAAATCGCTAAGTCATCTACGTTTTTAGACTGAAATCGCTTAGGTTTGTAATCCGTGATTCAAAATGAATTTCGTTTGTTCCCATTAGTCACATTCTACCAAACAGACGTGAGAATAACCCCGTCTCGTCCGTTAGACAAATATTTTACTCTTTTGACCTGAAGATTGCTAAGTTATTAGCTTTTTTAGATTGAAACCTCTTGGGTTTGTAACCCATGATCTAAAAAGGATTCTGTTTGTCCCCACTAGTCACATTCTAACAAACGAACATGACAGTAATCCCGCCTCATCCGTTAGACAAGTATTTTACTCTTTCGACCTTAAAACCGCTAAGTTATCTACTTTTTCATATTGAAACTCTTCGGGTTTGTAACCTATGATCCAAAATAGATTCTGCTTGTTCCTACTAGTCACATTCTACCAAATGGACGTGACAATAACCCTGCTTCGTCCATTAGACAAGTATTTTACTCTTTTGACCTTAAAACTGCGAAATTATCTACTTTTTCATAATGAAACCCCTCGGGTTTGTAACACGTGATCCAAAATAGATTATATTTGTTCCTACTAGTCACATTCTACCAAACGGACATGACAGTAACCCCACATCGTCCGTTAGACAAGTATTTTACTCTTTTGACCTTAAAACCGCTAAGTTATCTACTTTTTCATACTGAAACCCCCCGAGTTTGTAACTCGTGATCCAAAATAGATCATGTTTGTTCCTACTAGTCACATTCTACCAAACGGACGTGACAGTAACCCCGCCTCGTCCATTAAACAAATATTTTACTCTTTTGACCTTAAACCGTTAAGTCATCTATTTTTTTAAACCGACCCCCCCCCCCCCCCCCCCGAGTTTGTAACTCGTGATCCAAAATGGATTATGTTTGTTCTCACTAGACACATTCTACCAAATGGACGTGATGATGACCCCGCCTCGTCCGTTAGACAAGTATTTTACTCTTTTGATCTTAAAACCGTTAAGTAATTTACTTTTTTAGACCGAAACCCTCCGAGTTTGTAACCCGTGATCCAAAATGGATTCCATTTGTTCCCACTAGTCATATTCTGCTAAACGAACAGTGACAGTAACTTCGCCTCGCCTGTTAGAAATTCTTAAACTTCGACCTCAAATTGCCATGATAAAGCATTATCCACAACCCGACGATCCATCCAGCTCTGGTCAACTAACATCGTTCCACTGACTAAAACAAAATCAAATCTCAAAGTTATCCCCATTTCACCAGCATATTGAGGATATATAGGTAGAGGTTTCTAACCCATTCAAGAATATGTGATCCATATTGCAATTTGTATTTTGTAAATTTTTGCCAGCATCTCTTCTTAGTTCTCCAAGTACACGACTTAAATTTGGAGTTATTTCCTGAAGGAAATAGCCTTGAATTTAGTATGTACCCAAAGAACAAGAAGGAGATGCTACTGAAATTTACTAAAAATAAAACAAGCATGAAACCACTAATTGTAATATGGATCACACATTCTTAAACTATCCATACTGGATAATCCAAAGATTATGTAGACACACACTTACATTGTAAACATACTAATTGGTAAGAAACAAAAGCATTTGCAAGCTCAATAATCTCTAGACGAGAATCTAATGGTAAGATCTAAATTATAGGATTTATAAGATTTCAATTCACCAAAATTTATTCTGAAACAAATCCACCAGAGTTTCTACTAAATTTGAGACTTCCCCAAATTTTTCAAGAGCCCAAAAAACTTACAAAATAGCACACTAATCTAAAAATAGCATACAAACAAACTAACTGACATACTATCGCATTAACATACTAACTAGCTAATGTACAAACAATATTTGTCATTAGCTCACAACATATAATAATTTGTTAGATAGCTACAATAGAATTTCCTTAATAATTGTAACTTTGTAATGCTAATTAAAAAAAACACAAACAATCCATAATTAGATTAACAAACTCAAGTGCTGAAAACGTACCTGATTAGTGGATGATATAATCGAGAAACTCAAGTGGGACTTGAGGAAAAAATTGGGAGTGATGAAACCTGAAAGAAAATAAGATGCAAACACTTTTAAATAAGCAAAATTGATTCAAACCACAATGAAAATAACATGCACACATACGTGAAAGTTAGAGGAGTGATGGTGTCAGTTCACCACAGCCAACAAAAACAACAACAACAACAACAATAATAATACTTAGCATTTTCAAATTCTGCAAGGTTCTTCAGTTCTAGAGATTGCAATTCAGGGGTTTTGATGGTTAACCGACTCGTTCCAAACCCATTTAACGGGTTTTGATTAGTTTTAAACATGTTTTAAACAGTTTCGAGTTTCACCAATTGGTTATCCGTTAAGCCCGATTATATATATTGTAATTTAAAAATATATATTTGAAGAACGCGATGCAGGTGAAGGTTTGAACCCATGACCTCTTACTTGAAAAACCAAAACTCAAGTATTACCAATTATCCAAAGCAATTATTTGTTTAGGATTTTACAAGTTATATATTTGTATCATTAAATTTTATTTATTTTTAATAAATTAATATAAATTAATATAAAAAAAAGATAAATCTACCTTTGCAGATAAAAAATGTATATATTTAAATAATAAAATTATATATTAAATAAATAAATGAAAAAAAAGACAAAAGATAAAGACACCCACATGGCCACATAACTTTCCCCTAATTTTCTGTGTTTGTTCTTCAAAACAAGACAAGTTAATTTTTTTTTTTTAAATCTCTCTCATTTCTCCATCTCTACCCCACCCATTGAATCAGCTCTTCTAGCAAAGAAAACTGTAACACCAATAGAAGTAATATGAGTATGTAGCAAATTAAGAGTTAGTCAAAAGTATTATAAAAAAAACAAGAATTAGTCAAAAGTTCACCCAAAAATTAGCTAAGTAAAAACCATGTTGACAGGGAAGAAAGAGTAAAAAAGGTCTTTCAAGTTAAAAGATATTGAGAATAAAATATCTATGATTCATCTCACTTTCCAGCCCATTAAACTACTCTATGGGACTCACAATATGAGAAAAAAAAATTTATACAGTTTTAGAAATGCATAATATAAGAGTTCATCTCATCATTAAATGATAAAAAAAATATTTTATATTCATTCAATATGAGATGGACTCTTATACTATATATCTTATAACATTATAGCCAGCAAAAAATTTTCCACTACCAACACAAATTTCACCTATAAACCTCATTTTTTTTTCATTTTCTTTCCTCTTATCAACTGGGGAGACACTATAATTAAATTGCACACCTTTTACAACTTTGCTTCTAAATAAGGAACATGGGACACAAAAAGTAGATGGCAAATTCATCCCAGGCCAGAAAAAAAAAAAAAAAAAAAAAAAAAAAAAAACTAAAATTGAATAAACAAAAAACTACTCCATTGTAATTGTAAGGTGAAGAATAAAGCAGGGAGCAAATATAATGAAAATAATAAATAATTTCTCAAATGTGAAACTACGGAAGCTAATTTTTTCTCTGAGGGTTTCTCTGTCTTAAAAGTTAAAAACTCTACTGGTAATCCTAGTATGAATCAAGAAGCAACAATGAATAATTTGGATAATTACCATCAAATGGAATGGATCTTGAACAGAGAAAGACAAGAATGAGGATGTGTGCTATAGACTGCAATTTCGAACCGCGAGTCCTCCAAAAATTGATGGCTTGGCCGGATCATCTTTTTCACCTTGTCTTCATTCTTGTAGATCTTAAAAGTTGGAACTGTTCTTATACTCCCAGCTGTTGCTTTTATGTTTGGATCTTGGAAAATTATAAGGAGAAGAAAACTAGGAGGAAAACTCAAATAAAGAACAAAAAAAAAAAAAATTCTTTCTTTCATTGGATGTCAAAGGAAAAGTTAGGAAAAATAACACAACTTTAAAAAAGAGAGAGGCGGCGTGCCGAGAGAAAGGAATGAGGAGATGGTGGCGTGAAAAGAAAGAGAGAGAGGTTGAGTTGCAAAGAGAGAGAAAAGAAGAGGGAGATGAGGCACACGGGTAACGGAGAAGAGATGAGCACGAGAGAAATGAGAAGGGAAAGTGGGTATTAGGAATTTAAGCATATCAGCGAAGGGATTCTCATTGTTGATATGTTTAAATTCCGTCGCCGATAAATTTTTTTTCTTCAGATTGCCACTATTTTTTTTTTCTTTCAGTTTTCTCATTATTAATTTAAAATTTTAAGAGGAGAATTTCATCGCTATATCAAATATATATTTATTGCGATGGCAACAACGAGAGAAATGTACTTTGTCAAAATTTCACATCCAAGTTATCTGTGATGGATATAGCGATGGAATTACCGTCGTAAATGTGCAAAATCCTATCGCTAAAATCCCATCTCAGATAACCCTTTTTCTTGCAGTGTATTTTTCTCTCTCTAAAAATCTTCCAAACAATTAAAAAACTTAAGGGTTTCACGAATTATTATTGAATTTAAACATTCAAGGGCTGATTTCAAGAATTTTCAGGAAAAAACTTTGTAAAAGTAATCTTTACTTTTCTTATTCTTTCATATGAAAATAAGGACTTTAAGAGTATAAATATTCATATTCTTCTTGAATAAATTTAAATTTAATTTAAGATCAAAGGAAATGAATTTAATTGAAACTTTAAATTTGAAACTAAGATAAAGCATGCATATGAATTAACTCAGTATAGGGTTTGAATTGAATTATGAAATAGTAATATTGGGTAAGAATATTCTTGTAAGTGGAGGTGAAACGTCTGATGTTGGGAAGAGCGCAAAAGGCAAAGAAGTAATACATGGATATTGTTTAATACTTCGTGGTGAGTTCACTTTATTATTAGTAAGCGAGAAGAAATAAAAATATGAATAAAACTTGAAATGGATTAGAAATGAGAAAAGTTAATGAATATATCGTGAACATGATAAATTTGATAAAATACAAAAAATAAGTATGAATTTAATTATTAAGAGAAATATAACTCTTAATGATGAAATAACTGGATGTATGAAATATATGATGAATTGATGAGGATTGTATCTTTGAAAAGATGAGTAAATCCTATAGATTTGATTATTATGACAAATTAGAAAATTTATGAAAAGAAAATTATTTGAATTACATATTGTTATGTTATACTTGCTTGTCTGTGATTGTACATATGTATTGTCGGGTCAAGTGTGGAGTATGGTCCGGGGAAGGCTAGAACCATGGTTGGTCTGGATGTGAACGTGTCAACAAGTGGGGAAACGTCCCCGACAGCTGTATAAGAAACTGGTACAGATACCAAAAACTGGATGAAAATACCTAGACATGAGATGTGATGGGGAAAGAAAGTTCAAATCTATGCATATGTATTCATGACACATGCATATCATTTTATTAAGATGTTGATACATCAAAATGATTTTGAAACCTTGTGATGATATGATTGTGAAATCATGTGATGCGAAAATGATGATGGACTGAACATCTGGAGCGAAATCTATATGTTGAATGAAATACATGAAATATAATATGATATAAAAATGATGATTGACTGAAAGCATATTGATTGATATATGAATTGTAATTATAATTATGAATTTAAGTATACAAATCAAATACTTCTGTTAAATTGAGAATCATTAAGCTTATAAAGCTCACTCCTTTTATTTTATTCAAATTTCAAGTTGTGGGCAGAAGTTTGATAGAATTCATTGACTTACAACTATTTGTGAATATCTAGGTGGGTCCATGTGGTCAGCATCTTCAAAAAGAAAAATATTTGTGAAAATTATAAATAAGTCTACTAAATGAACATGCAAAGATGTGTGTGTTTGTATGTGTGTGTGTGTGTGTGTGTGTCTATATATATATATATACATATATATATATGTACATATATATATATATGTACATATATATATGTACATATATATATATGTATATATATGTACATGTATATATATGTACATATATATATATGTATATATATGTATATGTATATATATATATATATATATAGAGAAAAATGTAATAAATTTTTGTATCTCATCTGTAAAAGAGGAGTTGAGGCAAATATATTGTAATTATTTTCAAGAAGTTATGAAAACGTTCTTGCATATAAGTCCTGCTTCATGCTGAAAAGTGATGATACCATCTTGGGTGAGCCTATCCGGGATGGGTCATTGAAATTTTTGTATCAGAGCTATAGGTTTAAGATTCTGTAGACTGCATAAAAATTGGTTTTTTCGTTTCTAAAATAAATTATTTTGATGTAGGTATGAGGATGTCGCATGGACGTGATAGACCTAGAGCTAGGGTGATAGGAAAAAGAGGGCATGATAGGCCCCATTTGTTTAGTAGAGGGGAGGTTTAAGTTAAGGTTGATTATGTGGTTCTTGAAAGAAAACATGTAGATAGTACACCAGCTGTTACTAGTGGTGCAGTGAGAAATTCTGAGGTTGAAATAGATGAGTTAAGAGGAGCACTTACTCAAGCTCTTGATAGGTTGAATCAGGATAAGGGTAGAGTTGATGATCTGCGACGTAGGTTGGATGAGAAGGCTAAGCAGAATCCAGACCTAGAAGCAGATCCTGTGAGGATTCCAAAGGTACATGAAGTCTAGAGATGAAAGGGTGGGTTTATTCATGAGATGCAAGGAGACCGTTTTGCTAGTTTATTAAGTTGAAACCCCCAACCTTTAAAGCATTTCAAAACCTAACAGAGGTTGAGTTATGGATTAAACGGATTGAGTATTTGTTTGGGGTATTATCAGCTACTTATAGGCAAAAGGTTGATTTTGCATCATTTCAACTGGAGGGTAAGGCTTCTAATTGGTGGGATAATATCTTTCTTAGACTAAGTATGGATGCAAATTAACCTTTAACCTGGAGTAAGTTTAAGGAGGTGTTCTTTGCTAAATGCTTTTCTGATACATAAAGGTCTTAGTATGAGAGAGATTTTATTCACTTGAGGAAGAATATGATGAATATAGCTCAACATGATGGGAACTTTGTGGATTTGTCTAGATTATTGCCTAAACATGTGAATAAAAAAAAGAGAAAGTGTAAAAGGTTTCTAGATGGGTTGAATTTTGAGATTCATTCTAGGCTTTCTTATTTGAATCATTAAAATTATGCTACATTGGTGGATATGTCGCTTCAAATAAAGAAAGAAATATTAGAGTCTAGAGAACGTCGGGAATGGCTGAAGAAGAGTATATCTGAGGGTAGTAGAGGAGGTAGTCTTGGGATACAGGGAGGTCGCCCACCTCATAGGTGTTGCTCTTTTTCACAAGGACTTATTGTTCAGAGTTAGTAGAGGCAGAGTGGGTCAGTGACACCTGTAGCTTAGAGTTCAATAGGAGGGACTCCTAGGTTTGGGAAACAACCTGTGGTAGGAGATTTTAGTAGAGGTGGGAGTGTGACAGCTAGAGGGGGTAGTAATATTGTATCTGAGAGAGAATGTAAGGTATGTTATAGGTGTAATCAAATAGGACATTTATCTTGGGATTTCCCTACTTTGGCTTGTTTTGTTTGTAGATAAGGTGGACAGAGAAGTATGGATTCTCATTTGAGAGTTAAACTAGCTAATGTGGTTACTACTAGAGGTGTTGAGAGAGGCCAGTTAGGTAAAGGTGGTGGATCAAGGAGTGCAGGGGTGGAGCTCAAGGGCAAAGAGCAATAACTGAGAGAGGACGTTCTTGTTAGACACAGTTGAGGGAAAGTATAGTGTATGCCCTTACCCAGTAGGATACCCAAACCACACCCGATGTCGTAATGAGCACAATATCTATCCTTCATAAAACTACTAAAATATTAATTGATCCAAGCGCAACTCATTCCTTTGCATCTATTTATTTTATGAAGTTTGTAGATGCACATGTTAGTCCCTTATATAATAATATAATTGTTGAAGTTCCTACTGCAGATAGAGTTGTGATTAGAAAAGTCTATCGGGAATGTATTATTCATATGGGGGATAGAGAATTTGAAGTAGATTTGTTACCCTTGAATATAGTGGAATTTGATATAATTTTAAGGATTGATTAATTGTTTGCATATCATGCTTGGGTAGACTATTTTAGAAAGAATGTAATTTTTAGAATACCTAGGTAAAAAGAATTTAGCTTTCAAAGAGAATGTAAGATATTTTTCAATTGTATTATTTCTACCTTAACAGCTAGTAAATGGTTGAGGAAGGGATGTGAAGGGTATCTAGCTTATATAGTGGATTCTAGTAAGGAAGGTGGGAAAATGGAATAAATATAAGTAGTTAAAGATTATCTAGAAGTATTTCCAGAAGATTTATCTGGTTTACCACATAGTAGGGAAATTGAATTCTCCATTAATCTAATTCCTGGTTCTACACCTATTTCTATATCTTCTTATAGAATAGTACCAACTGAGTTGAGGAAACTTAAGATACAACTTCAGGAGCTGTTAGATAAACAATTCATTCATCATAGTGTGTCACCATGGGGAGCCCCAATATTTTTTGTCAAGAAGAATTATGGTACTTTGAGAATGTGTATAGATTACAGATAGTTGAACAAGATAATAATTAGAAATAAATACTCTTTGCCCATAATCGATGATTTGTTTGAGCAATTATAGGGAGTTAGGGTGATTTCTAAGATAGATCTGAGATCAAGTTATCATCAATTGAGGACTAAGGAATGAGATGTTCCTAATACTGCTTCTAGGACACGTTATGGTCACCATGGATTTCTAGTGATGCTATTTGCGTTAACTAATGCTCCAGTTGCTTTTATTAATTTAATGAATAGAGTATTTAAACCCCTCTTAGATAAATTTTTTGTGGTGTTTATTGATGATATATTGGTGTATTTCTAGGATTGAAGAAGAACATATGAAACACTTATAGATTGTATTATAAATTCTTAAAAGAGAGAAGTTGTATGCAAAGTTTTCTAAGTTTGAATTCTGGTTAAGTGAATTAACATTCTTAGGACATGTAGTATTAGGAGATGAAATAGCAGTAGATCCTCAGAAGGTTGAGGCAGTGTTGAATTGGGAAAAACCTACTAATATAACAGAATTTCGAAGTTTCTTGGGAGTGTGAGAGGAGTCTTCAATTATTGGAAAAGAAATTAACTACTGTTCCAGTATTAATACTTTCTTCTAGAGATGAGGAATTTGTAGAATATAATAATGCACCACATTAGGGGTTGGGATGTGTATTGATGCGGCATGAAAAGGTAGTAGCTTATGCATCTAGGTAGTTAAAAAATCACGAGAGAAATTACCCTACCTATGATTTAGAGTTGGCTGCTATAGTTTTTACATTAAAAATTTGGAGACCATTTGTATGGAGCCACTTGTGAAATATACATTAATCATAAAAGTCTTACCTATGTACCCACCCAATAAGAGTTAAACTTGAAACAGATGTGATGGATGGAATTAATTAGTGATTATGATTGCACTATTAATTATCATCCAGGGAAAACAAATGCAGTATCTGATGCTTTAAGTAGAAAATCCACATGAAGATTAGTTCCAATGTAAAGTTATAATATTAATTTGATGGTGGAATTGAGAAGTATGAGAATAGAATTGAAGATAGGTGAGAGTGGAGGATTACTAGCCAATATGATTGTGTAATCATCTCTTATAGATCATCTTTTACAAGTCCAAGGTAAAGATGAGGTGATAGAAAAGATAAAGCATGAGGTATTAAATGGAAATCAATCGGAGTTTAGAATAAAAGATGATGGCATGTTGATGTTTGGACATAAGATTCGCCGCATTCTAAATGATGAGGAGTTGAAAAAAAAATATTAAGAGAGACACATGATACATTTTACTCAATGCACCCAAAAAATAATAAGATGTATAAGGGTCTAAGACAAAATTATTGGTAGTCAATATTGAAGAGGGATGTAGAAGAGTATATTTCTCGATGTTTAGTCTGTCAAAAAGTGAAGTCGAAAAATAAACATCCCGCAGGTTATTTACAACCTGTTCCTGTGCCTGAATGACCATATAAAAATGTGAGTATGGATTTTGTTACAAGATTTTTTCGTACTCAGAAAAGTCATGATGCTGTCTAGATAATAGTCGATTGATTCTCCAAATCTTCTCATTTTCTTCCTATTAGAACCACTTAGAGTCCTGAAAAGTTAACTGAATTATATGTAGCAGAAATTGTGAAATTACATAGAGTACCATTAAGTATTTTCTCAGATCGAGATGTCAGATTTATTTCTCAATTTTGGAGAGGCTTTCAACAAGCCATGAGTACTCAATTACTGTTTAGCACTGTTTTTCATCCCTAAACAGATGGGTAGACTGAAAGAGTTATTCGAATACTAGAAGATATGTTGAGGCTGAGCGTAATGAGTTTCTCATGGAGTTGGATGCTTACTTACCTCTTGTAAAATTTGCCTATAATAATCAATTCCAAACTAGTATTAGGATGGCACCATTTGAAGCTCTGTATAATAGAAGATGTAGAACTCTAGTGTGTTAGGAAGAAGTGTGAGGAAAAAAAAGATATTTTGTCCAGAAATAATAGACTTAACAACTGAGATGATCAAATTGATCAGAAAACACCTTAGAGCAGCATAGATTAGACAGAAAAGTTATGCAGACAAGAGAAAAAGTGTAACGACCCATCTTGGGTTGGCCACCCCCGAGATGGTGTCATCACATTTTGAAAATCCCAGCATGACACATATATGCAACAATAAAAATAATACTAACATAAATTTTTACCTTAAATCCTCAACCCTTATCAAGGGAGGTACATCAATCTGATATTAACTTAAACATAATATACAGCGTAAAATGCATGAATATTTACAAATAAAATTTTTATTTCATTTTTTCATTTGTCTGAGGATGTTGACACGTACGTGGCTTACAGAAAATGATTTCGTCTAACTCTCAACCCACCAGACTAATTGTCCTGCCTACTACCTGAAATTATTGTACAATGAGGGATGAGCTTCACAAGCTCAGTGAATTAAATTTACTAGAAGTATTCAATTTGTATAAATAGCTCTTTAATATTTAATCATTTATCTCTCATATGACTGGATAATAGCATATAGTCTAACATTTAAATAATTCCTATCATATCATACATCTATGTCTTTTTCTCACTATAACTGTCTCTCTATGAGACTCATTTATTTATAAATAAATGCATAATATCAACAACACTTCAGTAATAAAATCAATATGTAAAACAGATGCAATGCATAAATTATTATTAGGGAACATCTTCCCACATGTTGACATGTTTTTATCTTAGACTAGTCCCCTTCCGGTTCTTTGCTTTTCAGCATATATTAGCTGTCATAGTATTTATTTCCAGCATATACCGGCTATCATGGTTTTTCCTTTTTTTTCAGCATATACCGGCTGTCATGGTTTTTCCTTTTTTTTCCAGTATATACCGACTGTCATGGTTTTCCTTAATTTCCAACATATATCGGCTATCACAGTTTTTCAATTAGATCGGCTCCCTCCCGATTCTTTTATTTTATACACATGCATATGAACAATGATATGAAATATACATATGAACAATAATATAAAAACAACATGGATTCAAATATCAAATTTAGCTATTCCTTCTTTCCTCGAATTTCTACTTGATAAATTTCATTAATTTCTTCTCTTCATATATCACATCCATTTATTAACCATAACTCATAAAGAATTTTATTTATCACCATCATTATTTTATCAACTCATTATTCTAATAATATTTCTTTTCACATAATAATTTTCTATGTGTCCAATATTCATATCATACCTATCAATCAAATTTTTATCTACAACCAAAGCATAAACTAATAATTTATTTTAATATTATCACTAGATATTTCATTTTTATTTAGATTACTTAAAGTAAATCTAACTCACCACGTAACACTTAAAGCTACCCGTGGATCACCTCCTTGCCCTTCCTACTCCTCTCAGAAATTTCCCCCGGTTGTTGATCGTCAACACCTGACATAATGCTTATATTAAATTTCTTATTTATTCTTCAATTCTCCATAATTTAAACCCTTTGAAAATTTCCACTTTGAATTCCAAAAATTTTCATGTATGCTAAAAAATTCAGAAATAAACATTACATTATTACCTTATGCTTTTCTTATAGCTTCTCATGACTCTCTATAAAATTCCTCCTAAACACCTTCAAAATTTTGCTCTTTCTTTTGGTCCCCAAGTGTTTAAAGAAATTGAGTACTTGAAGGAAAACCAAACGGGATTTTGTATATATATATATATATATATATATATATATACGTTTTGTTGCCAACCAAAAAAAATCTCTGCAGCTCAACACAAATTTGCAAAATTAGCTGCCTCGTTGCCTTACTTGCAGCAAGGCCAGCCCCTTTGGTGACAGGTGGCGATACCTGTTGCCAGCAAATTTTTTTTATATAAAATTTGACCTTTCGCATTTATATATATATTATTTTAACTCTATGTCATATTTATTAAAGTACTTCTTGACCCTTATTATACAAATACGGGTATTACAAAGAGACCTATTGAATTTCAAGTTGGTGATTTCATTCATTTAAAAAAAGTTATTGGAAAAAGTGTTATGTATCAAACAAAAGGGAAAGTTAAGTCCACAGTACATTGGACCTTATGAGATAGTTGAGAAAGTTAGGCCAGTGGCATATAAACTGGAGTTACCTCCAAAGTTCAATCAATTACATAATGTTTTTCATGTTTCTACTTTACAAAAATGCATACCTGATGAGTCACATATAATTCCATATCAATATGTAGAACTTCGGGAATACTTAACTTTTGTACAAGTGCCAATCAAACTTTTAGATACAAAAGAACATGTCTTACGTAATATGGTTATTCTGCTAGTTCAAGTGCTTTGGTAGAATCGAGATGTTGAGGAGATTATCTGAGAACATGAAAAGAACATGAGAAAACAATATCCTCGACTTTTTTATGATGTAGGTAAAAAAATTTCGAGGATGAAATTTTTGTATGGTGGGTATAAATGTAAGATCCACACCCTTAAAGTAAAGGTAATTTGATAATATCCAGTTGATATTCCAACTATCATGCATTCATATACAAATTGATTTAAAACTCAAGTTTGAATTAATATTTAGACAAGAATTTGAAAATACACTGAATAAAATAAGTTAGAATGCACAAAAGTGTTGAAAATAGAATTTTTAAGGCATTAGAAGGCGTTAGTCGACTTGTACCATACCAATCGCCTGGGTAGCTGACTAGTAAGCAAAAATGGACTATATAAAGGCTTTTGATGCTCAAAATTCATTCTTCTTTCATTTAAAATCACTTTTCTCTCTCTAAAATCTCTCAAATAACTAAAAAAACTTAAGGATTTCATGAACTATTATTGAATTTAAATGTTCAAGGGATAATTTCAAGAATTTTTTGGGAAAAACTTTGTGAAGTAATATTTACTTTTCTTGTTCTTCATATAAAAATGATGATTTTAAGAGTATAAATCTTCATATTCTTCTTTAATAAATTTAAATTTGATTCAAGATTAAAGGAAAGAAATTTAATTGAAACTTTGAATTTGAAACTAAGATGAAGCATGCATACATATATTCATGAATTCAACCCAGTATAGGATTTGAATTGAATTATGAGATAGTAATATTGGGCAAGAATATTCTTGTTAGGTGGATGTGAAACATCTGTTAATGACGCTGAGAGGAGCGCAGAAAGCCAGGAAGTAATCCACAAATAGCTTTTAGTGCTTTGTGGTGAGTTCACTTTACTATTAGTAAGCGAGAAGAAATAGAACTATGAATAAAATTTGAAAAGAATTAGAAATGATAAAAGTTAATGAATATACTATGAGTATGATAAATTTGATGAAATACAGAAAATAAGTATGAATTTAATGATTAAGAAAAATATAATTCTTAATGATAAAATAACAGGATGTATGAAATATATGATGAACTGATAAAGATTGTATTTTTGAAAAGATGAGTAAATCCTATAGATTTAATTATTATGACAAATTGGAAATTTTATGAAAAGAAAATTATTTGAATTGCATATTGTTATGCTATGCTTGCTTATATGTGATTGTACATATGCATTGTCGGGCCATAAGTGTGGAGTATGGTCCGAGGAAGACTAGAACCATGACTGGTCTAGATGTGAATGTGTCAACACTTGGACAGACATGCAATACTCGTGTTTTTAAAGTAAGGGTAAAGAAGTAATTTAATAGATATTACATGGAGTTAAAACAATATATATATATATATATATATATATATATATATATATATATATATATATATATATATATATATACACACACATGAAAGATTTACTATTATGAAAAAAAGGGACACTTGGAGTCCAAGTGTAATGTATTGAAGTTAAAAAAAAAAAAAATGGTGCAAACACTTGGATGCCCAAGTGTAAACTACCCAACATGCAAAGTTGCATGTTGAACAACAAGGAAACTAAGGTGGCAGATGAAGACAGTTTTGAGGAAAAAAAATTAGTTTTTCTTTTGTATATATTTTTATTATTATTTCTTACCAGATCCCGTTTGGTTTTTTTCTTTCTTCAATTCAAATTTCTTTGCAAAAAGTTATGAAGAAATTTTCTCCAATATTAGAGAAAGTACAGTCATTCAATTACAATAGCAAGACTTCATCATATTTAAGGTGTTGGTAATCAGCAATCTTAAGAAATTATTGAAAAAAGCAAGAAAGGTAATGAGGTGATCCACAAGTAGCTTTAAGTGCTACGTGGTGAGTTAGATTTACTTTTAGTAATCGAAACCAATAAAAATATGAATTTATGATATTTAAATAAATAATTGAATTATAATGATTTAACAACGTACTTTTCGATAAGTATGGTAATTGATTTGGTTTATTGATTATGGATTTAATAATATGTTGAATATTAATTATATGAATAAATAAAAAAATTTGTTGAAAAGTTATATGAAATTTCTGAAAAAACATGATTGAAAAATTGATATGATATGTGAGGAGACAATTTAATAAATATGATAAAAATAATAATTTTGAGAAAGAGCTAGATAATTTAATTGAATGTTTTGATATATGCTAGCTTGCATATTATTACTCATATGCATAAAAAAAAAGACCAGGAAGGCAGTTAGTCTAACTGAAAAGACCAGGAAGACAGCTAGTCTAGCTAAAACATGTCTACATGTGGGAAAACATTCACAGATGATAATATGAAATGATTTGATGAGAAAGAAGAAAGATAATTTAAACTCATGCATTACTGTTTTTTTAAATATTGATTATTATTGATTGAGATACTAAAGTATCAGCCTGATTGTGAAATGGTTTATAGAAAAATGAGTCTCACATAAAGATAGATATGATGAGAAAGAAATATGAAAGTATGATATAATAAAAATTATTTGATTGATTGATTATATGTTATAAACCTCATAATGAGGTAAATAATGATGTTGAACTGATAGTCTCAAGATGATTAAATATATGAGAAGAAAAATTGATATGTTTGATGATTAATTTAAGAAGAGATTAATAAATGATTGGAATTATGATATGAGTAGTGATAATAGAATGTTATTATTGAATTATATGAGATAATAGATGAATAAATATTGGAAGTTGATTTGAAAGATTGAATTATTATATGTGTAGAAATAAATGATTAATATTGGTGAATTGGAAACGATTGAATTATAAGATGTGACTAGAAGTATATAATCGAACACTTCTAATAAATTTAATTCACTGACCTTGTGAAGTTCACTCTTCATTGTTAAATAATTTCATACAGCAGGCAAGACAGATAAAATCATTTTCTATAAGCCACGTGGTTCATATCCTTAGACTAATGAAAAAAAATTGTAAATATCCATGCATCATATGTTTTATATATTATTTCAGTTGAAATTTTAATAATGTAACTCCCCTGTTGAGAGTTAAGGATTGATGTGTGTGTGTGTGCGTATGTATATATATATATATGCACACACACACACACACACACACATTCAGTTGATGTACGTTTTAATATTGTTGCATATATGTATCATGCTGGGATTTCAAAACTTGACGACACTGTCTCGGGGGTGGCCAACCCGGGATGGGTCGTTACAATTTTGGTATTAGAGCATTAGGTTTTATGTTTCTATAAACTGCATAAAAATTTAAAGAAGTGGAAGATTTAAATAAACTACAGTTTAATGCAGAGTCTGGGGATGATATGTAGATGTGCTAGAGCTAGAGGTAGAGTTCTGACCAGAGAGGGCGTGGTAGGCCCCCAATTTTTAGACGAGCTGAGGTTGAGATTGAGGCTAAGTTAGAGTGAGTTTCTTAGAAGGGAAAATGTTGATATTATAATTGATACTAGTAATGGTGTGAGAGAATATGGAGTTGAAAGAGATGAGCTAAGAAAAGCTTTTGCTCATGCTCTTGAGAAAATGAATGTAACAGATGATATTGTTAATAGTCTATAACATAGACTTGATGAACAGGCTAGAGTAGTGCTTGAGGTTGTTGTAAATCCAGCAATGGTAGACGTTCAAAAAGGGAAATGTGAGTTTATGTACGAGATGCAAGGAGATTGTTTTGTTAGATATATTAAGTTGAATGCTTTGTTGTTTAAAGGATCTATGAATCTTTTTAAGCCTGAACTATGGGTGAAACATGTAGAGAGATTATTTGGTATTTTACCAATGACTAACAAGCAGAGGGTCTCCTTTGCTTCGTTTAAGTTAGAAGGAAAACCTTCAGAATGGTGGGAGGATATTCTTCCCAGAGTAAATGCATACGTTGATAAACTCTTAACTTGGAGTAGGTTTAAGGAGGCTTTTTCTTTTATAAATATTGCTCATATACTTTCAGAGCCCAATAGAAGAGAGATTTCATTTATTTGAGGTAAAATATGTTGACTGTGGCTCAGTATGATAGCAGATTTATGGCCTTGTCAATGTATGTATCGAAAATGGTAGATATAAATGAGAAGAAGTGTAAGAGGTTCCTAGATGAATTATATTTTAAGATTATATCGAAACTATCTTACATGGTGCATAAGAATTATGTTAGGTTGGCACATATAGTACTTCAGATTGAGAAAGATGTGATAGAGTTTAGAGTTATGAGAGATTGGCTGAAGAGGTCTAGATTTGAGGGACCCAAAGGTGGTAGTAGTATGAGTGTGCATGGTGGAAGACCACCCTAGATGGGGCATTCCTTGTCACAAGGAACTGTAGTACAAAGTCAGAGGTAAGTAGGATCTATCACTTCTATAGCTCAGAGTAATATTGGTGGGACCCCTAGATTTGGGAGACAATCTGTGGGAACTGAAAGTTATGGTGGAGGTGAGAATGTACTACCTAGAGGATGTGGTAATGTCATAGAAAGACTAAAATGTGTTATAGATGTAATCAGACAGGGCATATATCTTGGAATTGTCCTACTCTGATGTGCTTTGTATATGGTGAGGGATGACATATGAGTGTAGATTGTCCAGTGGAAAAATCTATTGAAATAAGTATTATAGATGTTGAGAAAAAACAAGTAGAGAGAGGTGATGGATTATGAAGTATGTAGGGTAGAAGCAGAGGATCAGTAGCTGAGAGAGGACGCGGTGATCAGTTACAACACAGAGACAACAGAGTCTATGCGTTGACCCAACAGGATGCATAGGCCACTCCCAATATTGTTATGGGTATGGTATCTATTCTTGATAGACCTACTAGATTATTAATTGATCCTAGTGAAACCCATTCTTTTGCATCCAATGCTTATATGAAATCTATTGATGCTTGTGTTAGCCCTTTGATGCATGCTGTTATTGTTAAGGTTCCTACTAAGGATAGAGTTATTAGCAAGACAATTTATTTGGGGTTATATAATCTGTATGGATGATAGAGAGTTTGAAGTTGATTTGTTTTCTTTGAATATGGTTGATTTTGATTTGATTTTTGAGATGAATTGGTTATCAGTGTATCATGTCTAGGCTGATTGTTTTAAGAAAAATGTGGTGTTCAAGATACCAGGAAAAAAGGAGTTTAACTTTCAGGGAGAATGTAAGATACTTGCCAACTATCTTATTTCTGCCCTGACTGCTAGTAGATGGTTAAAGAAGGGTTGTGAGGGGTATTTGGCGCATGTGGTGGATTCTAGAGAGGATGTTAGGAAGTTAGAAGAAATCTTAGTAGTGAAAGATTTTTTTCTTATGTATTCCCTGATGAGTTGTCTAGTTTGCCTTCCAGCAGGGAGATTGAGTTTTCTATTGAGGTGATTCCGGGATCAGCACCCATATCTATAGCACCTTATAGAATGGCACCAGCTCAGTTGAGAGAGTTGAAAGTTTAGCTTTATGAGTTGCTAGATAAGCAGTTTATTCGACTTAGTATGTCGTCTTAGGGAGCTCCTGTGTTATTTCTAAAGAAGAATGATAGAATGATGAGGTTATGTATTGATTATAGACAGTTGAATAATGTCACCATTAAGAATAAAAATCCTTTGCCCAGGATAGATGATTTATTCGAGCAGTTACAAGAGACCAGGGTGTTTTCTAAAATAGACCTGAGATCGGGTTATCATCAGTTGAGAATAAAGAAGAGGGACGTGTCTAAGACTGCTTTTAAGACACACTATGGTCATCATAAGTTCCTTGTAATGCCATTTGGGTTAAATAATGCTCCTGTAGCATTTAGGGATCTAATGATCGGGTGTTTGAACCATTCTTGGATATATTTGTGATTTTATTTATTGATGATATTCTGGTATATTCCAAGAATAAAGAGGAGTATGGGCAACATTTAGAGATAGTGTTGGAAATTCTTAGGAGAGAAATTGTATGCAAAGTTCTCTAAGTATGAGTTTTGGTTGAGTGAAATATCTTTCTTGGGACATGTTGTGTTAGGAGATGGTATAGCAGCTGACCCATAGAAAGTAGAGGTGGTGTTAAATTGGGAAAGACTCACTAGTGTGACTGAAATTAGAAGCTTTTTGGGGTTGGCTGGTTATTATATGAGGTTTATCTATAATTTTTCTATTATTGTTGGACCATTGACCAGATTGAACAAAAGGGAAGTGAAGTATATGTGGTCAGAAGAATGTGAGAAGAGTTTCCAGGTGTTGAAAGAGAAATCAAATACTGCTCCGGTATTAGTGCTTCCTTCTGGTGATGAAAGATCTGTGATATATAGTGATGCGTCACATCAGGGGTTGGGATGTGTGTTGATGCAACATGGGAGAGTTATAGTTTATGTTTCTAAGCAATTGAAGAACCATGAGAGAAATTATCCGACCCACGATTTAGAATTGACTTCCATAGTTTTTGCTTTGAAGATTTAGAGACATTATCTGTATGGAGCCACTTGTGAAATTTTTACTAATCGTTAAAGTTTGACGCATATACCTACCTAGAAAGAGTTGAATTTGAGCCAGAAGAGGTGGATGGAGTTGATTAGTGACTATAATTGTACAATTCATTATCATCCAGGGAAGGCTAATGCAGTAGCTGATGCACTGAGTAAAAAGTCTACATGGAGATTAGCTGCTATTGGGAGTCATGATATTAGCTTGATGATAAAACTGAGAGAAATGAGAATGCAGTTGAGTATCAGTGATAGAGGAGTATTGATGGAAAATATGGTGGTACAATCTTCTATTATTGATCACTTATTACAGAT
Source organism: Bretschneidera sinensis (assembly GCA_023935145.1). NCBI lineage: Eukaryota > Viridiplantae > Streptophyta > Magnoliopsida > Brassicales > Akaniaceae > Bretschneidera > Bretschneidera sinensis. The sequence continues at coordinate 76,410,752 of CM043704.1, forward strand.
ACAAAGTAGAGATGAAGGGATAAAGAAGATCAAACAAGAAGTATTTAATGGGAAGCCAACTGAGTTTAGAATTAGATAAGATGATATGGTGATATTGGGACATAGAATTTGTGTTCCAAATGATGTTAAGATGAGAAATGACATATTAAGAGAGTCTCATGATTTAATGTATTCTATGCACTCGGTAATGAGATGTATAGGGGGTTGAGACAAAATTATTGGTGGTTAGGGATGAAGAAGGATGTAACTTAGTATATTTCTAGATGTTTGACTTGTCAACAAGTGAAATCTGAGAATAGACATCTGGTAGGTTTATTATAGCCTCTTCCAGTACCTGAATGGCCATGGAAGAATGTAAGTATGGATTTTGTTTTTGGTTAATGGATAGACTTTCTAAGTCTTCGCATCTCCTTCCTATTAAAACTACCTAGAGTCCTAAAAAGTCGTTTGAATTGTATATAGAGAAAATTGTAAGATTACATGGAGTACCTTTAAGCATTGTATCAGACAGATATTCTAGATTCACTTCTATATTTTGGAGGGGTTTTCAGCAAGTTATGGGTACACAATTGCAGTTTAGTACAGCTTTTCATCCTCAAACTGATGGGCTGAGAGAGAGAATCATCATAATACTAGAAGATATATTGAGGGTAAGTGTATTGGTTTCTCAGTGAGCTGGGATACTTATTTGCCTTTAATCGAGTTTGCATACAATAATCGGTATCAAACTAGTATTGAGATGGCACCATTTGAGGCTTTATATGGTAGAAGGTGCAGAACTCCAGTATGTTGAGAAGAAATTGGAGAAAGAAATATATTTGGTCCAGAAATGATAGATTTGACTACTGAAAGGATCAAACTGGTTAAAAAGAACCTTAGAGCAACACATAACAGACAGAAGGTATATGCTAATAATAGAAGATGATCTCTTAAGTTTCAGGTTGGTGACTGGGTGTTTTTGAAGATATCTCTGTGGAAAGGTGTGTTGAGATTTAAAAAGAAAAGAAAGTTGAGTCCGAGATTTGTGGGGCCATATAACGTGATTGAAAGAGAGGATTAGTAGCATATAGATTGGATTTGCCTCCAAAGTTAAAATAATTATACAATGTGTTTCATGTTTCACTTTTGAGAAAGTGTTTACATGATGAATCTCATAGTATTCCGAATCAGACTGTAGAACTTCAAGAAGATTTGACATTTATGCAAGTTCCAGTCAAAATTCTAGACAGAAAGGAACAAGTCTTGCGTAATAAAGTTATTCCCTTGATTCAAGTATTATGACAGAACATAGATGTTGAAGAAATTACATGGGAGCATGAGACAAGAATGAGGAAGAAATACCCCCAACTTTTTCATGAGTTAGGTAAGAAAATTTCGGGGATGAAATTTTTTTAAGGTGGTAGAATTGTAATACTCGTGTTCTTAAAGTGAGGGTAAATAAGTAATTTAATAGATATTACATGGAGTTAATATATATATAAGATTTACTATTATGAAAAAAAGGGACACTTGGAGTCCAGGTGTAATGTATTGAAGTTACAAAAGAAAAAAATGGTGCAAACACCTGGACACCTCGGCATAAACTACCTAACATGCAAAGTTGCATGTTGGACATCAAGGAAACTAAGGTGGTAGGTGAAGTCGATTTTTAGGAAGAAAAAAAATTAGTTTTTCTTTTTTTATGTTTTGTTTTATTATTTCTTACCAAATCTCATTTGGTTTTCTTCTTTCTTCAATTCAATTTTCTTAGCAAAAAGTTATAAAGAAAATTTCTCCAATATTAGAGATATCACAGTCATTCAATTATAATAGCAATACTTCATCATATTTGAGGTGTTGGTAATCATCAATATCAAGAAATTGTTGAAAGGAGCAAGAAAGGCAAAGAAGTGATCCACGGAAAGCTTTAAGTGCTATGTTGTGAGTTAGATTTACTTTTAGTAATCGAAACCAATAAAAATATGAATTTATGATATTTGAATAAATGGTTGAATTATAATGATTTAACGATGTATTTTTCGATAAGTATGACAATTGATTTGGTTTATTGATTATGGATTTAATAATATGTTGAATATTAATTATATGAATAAATGAAAAATGTGTTAAAAAGTTATATGAAATTTCTAAAAAATATAATTGAAAAGTTTATATGATATATGAGGGGACACTTTAATAAATATGATAAAAATAATAATTTTGAGAAAGAGCTAGATAATTTAATTGAATGTTTTGATGTATACTTGCTTGCAGATTATTGCTCATATACACAAAAGAAATGACCAAGAAAGCAGCTAGTCTAGCAAAAAAAAAAAAGACCAGGAAGGCAGCTGGTCTAGCTAAAACATCTTGACATGTGGGAAGACATTCCCAGATGATAATATGAAATGATCTGATGAGAAAGAAAGAAATATAATTTAAATTCGTGCATTACAGTTGTTTTAAATATTGATTATTATTATTGATTGAGATGCTAAAGTATCGGCCTTGATTGTGAAATGATTTATAGACAAATAAGTCTCACCTAAAGACAGATATAATGAGAAAGAAATGTGAAAGTATGATATGATAAAAATTATTTGATTGATTTATTACATGTTTTGAACCTCATAACGAGGTAAATAATTATGTTGAATTGATATTCTCAAGATGATTAAATATATGAGAAGAAAAATTGATATGCTTGATGATTAATTTAAGAAGAGATTGATAAATGATTGGAATTATGATATGAGTAGTGATAATAAAATGTTATTATTGAATCATATGAGATAATAGATGAATAAATATTAGAAGTTGATTTGAAAGATTGAATTATTATATGTAAAGAAATAGATGATTAATATTGGTGAATTATAAACGATTGATTATAAGATGTGACTAGAAGTATATAATCGAGTACTTATAGTAAATTTAATTCACTGAGATTGTGAAGCTCACTCCTCATTGTTAAATAATTTCAGGTAGCGGGTAGGGCAGATAGAATTGTGAACTGAGATTCATACTGAATCATTTTCTATAAGCCACGTGGTCCACATCCTCAGACTAATGGAAAAAAAAAATTGTAAATATCTATGCATCATATGTTGTATATATTATTTCAATTGAAATTTTAATAATATAACTCCCTTGTTGAAGGTTGAGGATTGATGTGTGTGTATGTGTGTGTGTGTGTGTGTGTATATATATATATATGTGTGTGTGTGTGTCTCTATATATATATGTGTGTGTGTGTGTATGTGTGTGTGTGTGTGTGTGTGTGTGTGTGTGTGTGTGTGTGAGTGTATTCAATTGATGTTCATTTTTATATTGTTGTATATATGTGTCGTGCTGAGATTTCAAAATGTGACGACACTGTCTCAGGGGTGGCTAACTCGGGATAGGTCATTACAAGACATCCGCGACAGTTTTATCAGAGACTGGTACAGATATCCAAAATTTGATGAAAATACCCATACATAAGATAGTATGGATGAGATGTGATGTAGAAAGAAAGTTCAAATCTATGCATATGCATTCATGACATATGCATATTATTTTATTGAGATGTTGATACATAGAAATGGTTTTGAAACCTTGTATAGGATGATTGTAAAATCATGTGATGAGAAAATGATGATGAACTAGATATCTTGAGTGATATCTACATGTTGAATGAAACACATGAAATATAACATGATATGAAAATGATGATTAACTGAAAGTATATTAATTGATATATGAATTGTTATTATAATTATGAATTGAAATATACAAATCGAATACTTCTTAAATTTGAGCATTACTGAGCTTATAAAGCTCACTCCTCTTATTTTAATCAAATTTTGGGTTACGGGCAAGAGGTTGATAGAATTCCATGACTTGAGGCTATTTGTGAGTATCCATGTGGGTCCCCATGATCAACATCCTCATAAAGAAAAATATTTGTGAAATTTGTAAATAAGTCTTGCACATGAACATGCATGGATATATATATATATATATTGAGAAAAATATAATAAAATTTTGTATCTCCTCTGTAAAAAAGGACTTAAAGCAATTATGTTGTAATTATTTTCAAAAAGTTATGAAAAAGTTCTTTCATATAAGTCATGCTTCGTGCTGAAAAGTGCCGATATCATCTTGGGTAAGCTCGTACAAGATTGGTCGTTATATTTGCCACACAGGCAATACGTGAGGGTGCTCGACCCAGCAACGGTGATTATACCCGGTGTCGAGATTGTAGATCTCGTTGAGCTCTTTTCAACAGTAGTGGGATTACATTTTTCGATTGTTAGTTAACCTAATATTGCAAAAAATCTTTCGAAAATGAAAAAAATTAAATCAAAAACTATTAAATTACTTAAATACCCTTCTGTTTGTTTATGATAAATTTGAATTTATAGAGTTATTTTGGTGATTTCACATTCAGTTGCATCATATGGAAGAACTTCTTAATTGGAAAGGATTTGGATCCATATTTGGTTTTATGAACACAAAAACAACCTAAGAACACGAAACCAAAATGTATTACTCTCTTCATTCCGTCCTTTCGGGGCATCCAATAAAATTGGAACAATACTCTCTATATTCCAATATCTTGATATTTGTTTTAGTAATATAAATTATAAGGTAGTGTAGATTTATGTGTGTCTATTATGCCATTTAACACTTTGCTTCTAAGAAACAACGTGTCCAAACAAAAAGTAAGTTTTTTTTTAAACAATTAAACTTTAGTGTGAACCCATATTTAATTTAGTACCAATTTAACTTATTAAAATTTTTGAAACATTTAATTTTTTTCTAACCGCCAATCAATCGATTAACTGATATACATTATTCAATTAACCAATTTAATACAAATTTAATCGATTAACCGAAACATTTTACTTAAATGGTTCCAAACGACTTGGTGAATCGATTTTAACAAATTAATGAACACACATACACAAAGTAAGGGAAAGAGAACCATATCAAAAAACCCACCAGAATTTAACCTCACAAACCAAACCCATCAAACACCCACTCTCCTTGAATGCTTTTAAATCTTTGAGATAATCCAAGTTCAACATCATCACCATCTTCTGTCGAATTTCTCCTAAAATCTCCTTTATTCTACATCCAAAATAAGACAAAGATAAACAAAGAAAAGAACACAGATGATAATTTAGAAAGAGAGAGAGATTGACAACTAGCTTATCTCCGTCAATTTGCCTCTAACCATCAAATGAAATGTGAATAAGCTGTCCTCTTTTTGAAACCGTAGATATGAAAAATGTACAATTACCAAAAATTTTCTCTTTTTTTTTTAACTAAAATCCTCAATTTCTTAAACTTCACCCAATTTTCTATATTTGACCTAATTTTCCCTATTTCACCTTCTAGAGCACAATAATTTTTATTAAAATATTTTAATTTTGGGGTTTGTACTTTGACACGTAACAATGTGTACCAATTTAGTTTTAAGTCGTAAAATTTTTGTACTTATTTGTGGGACTGGGGAACAAGTATTTAAAGTGAGGTTAGAAATAAAAAATAGTTTTGGGGAAGCTTGGAGTTTTAACTAGTAATTGATAGATTATGGGAAAATTTGCAAGTGGTAGAGTAGTGTTGTAATAAAGGTAAAGTTTTAGTATAAATAGATTGGAGGTGAGAGAGAGACCAGCATAAGTGTTGGAACTCTTTAGATCAAGTGAGAGAGAGGAGAGAAAAGGAAGAAGAGAAGAGGAAAGAGAGGAAGAAAGAGAAGAAAAGAGGGGAAAAGATGGAAGTTTTCCTACAAACTGTTAAGGTAAAAGCTTGCCTTCTTATTTTTAATTCATGTATGTTTGGTAAACTAAAGATTTGTGAGCTTGGAGCTTGGATTCAAAGACTTTTCCTAAAAAAAGTTTGAAGAAAATGGTTATTTCAAGAAATGGGTTTTTGAGCTAGATTTAAGTTGTTGATGTATTTTAACTTGAGATTTGGCTTTGAGTAATGTAAACTTTTGATTATTAACTCTTAAGAACTTGTATTTCAAAAGATTTAAGAGTTTAATGGGAATCAAAAGATTTTTTTGAAGAAAAAATGGAGTTTTAGCGAAAATTCTAGGTTTTGAAGTAGTGGACATTCGACTGTGAAGATCCCATAGTCGATTGTCATCTGGGCAGAAACCTCAAAACGCTAGGACAGTTGACTACCCAAGCTGCACAGTCGGCTGTCTAAGCTTCTGGAGCTAGAACAGTCGACTGTGCAACCCTGTATTCGTACCCTTTTCAACCCTAAACATTTTTAGAACAACTTAATGAGATTCTTGAGATAAAAACATGATTCTTATGGTTTTAAAAAGGCTACTTCTTTTCATTTAAATGTTTAAAAGCAAGGTTTATGAAAATATTTAGACAAAAAGGGAAAGTTTAGTGGTAATTTAAAAGTCTAATTTCTTTTCCCCCATGGAACTATAGCTTGGATGATTTTTATGATTATATGTGCACCTCTTAGTTGATTTTAATTTTGTTATACCCATTAAATGTAGTGAAGGATCGTTTTAGATGAGATTCGTAGTTTGGTTTGAGAGGAAAGTACACCTTACTTTTAGTAAGTGTAATAAATTATGTAATAAAAATAAAGAATGAAAATATAATCTACTTTGGTAAGATTGAATGCTAGAATTATATGAAGAGTAAATATATAAGATTTTGGTTTGAAAATATTAAGGAGTAATGTTATGAGGATTTTATATAAGTTGAGATGAATGTATAAGATTTGAGTTAAAGATAAATTTGATTTAGTTATATTGGAGATTTGCGATGTGTGAAATTGTGATGAAAATGATTTTTTGGATTGTTATGAATTTGTGATGTAATTGATTGGTAAATTATTAATTGCAGCCATTTCATCATGAATGCATATTACATTATAACAATTGTTTGACGGTATCTTATTGAGAGGCAAGTGATGTGTAGGGATGGTAATTTTGTTCAAAACCGTAAGCGTCGTCCCGCCCCGATTTGGGAGAAAATCTCTGTCCCCCAAACGGGAACGGGGATGGGAAAATTTTTTCCTTATTGCTTTGGTAGGGATGAGGACGGGGATATAGGTCCCCGCCCTGAATTCCCTAAAACCTATAAATAATCATATTATATTTTCATATTAAATTCATTTTTTTATTAAATGAATTTATTGAATTTCCACTTCAAATTTACAAGATTTTAACTTAAATGATAATTCACGTCTTAATGATAATTTATTAAATTCATGTCTTATAAATACTAGTTGCACTTCCTCTTTTATAAATATCATTTGCACTTCCTCTTTTATAGCACACTATTTCTTAATGGCCACAAGATCAACTTAGGCTTTAACAAGTAAAAGTGTTAAAATTTTCGACCTTACCCAACTTTAGCCTTTAAAAGTCATCTTTTTATGGGCCATTGGCTTAAAATTGTTCAAATTTTATTTAGTCTCATGACTTGGGTTTTGCTGGGAAAAATTCCCCACAGGAACCTGATTCCTAATGGAGAACCGAGATAGGAAAAAAATTCCTCGTCTTTATCCCCGAAGGCAGGGATGGGGAATTGTTTTCCCCGTAAGCTTGGCGGGGACAGGGATAAGGAATCCAACCCCACCCATTCTCCACCCTGTTGCCATCCCTAGTGATGGGTGAGGTCGGTAGGTCCCTTCCCATAAGGGGTGTAAGGTTATCAAAGGATATTGGACGTATAAGATCCTACCCGAAAAGGGATGAAAGGGGATCCGTTATGTTATGATATGATATGATGATTTGACGTACCGGTACGTGGGGAGACGTTCCCGTAATTATGAGATTAGCCCAGTGAAGGACAATGATATGATTGTACATTCCATTCCATAGCATTACATTTCATGGAGGCATAGTGATGATGGGTCCATGAGGGACGTGTGTTGTGATTGGCCCATGAGTGGCGTGTGTTGTGATTGATCCATGAGGGGTAACTATTGTGAATTGTCATTGTGAATCGTGTGATGTGTTGGGCTTGGTGAAGGGCATGATTGTTATATGTATTGCTATAAAAATATTGAGATAATGGTTCTCATATTTTATTAGATTTACAATGTATACGGTGTGGTAAGGCTGTATGTTTGAATTTATCATAAGAATGTTGATAAATTTCTTGTTCTATTGGTAGCTTTTTCTTGTTATGAAAATTGAGAAAAAATAAGTGGAGGAAAAATCAAGAATTTCTGTATATGTATTTAGAAACTAAATAATTCATGCAGTATGATTATAACTAAAATGATAAACTCTTCAAATACGATTACTTCTAGTAAAGTGTTTCTCAGTGAGCTTTTTAGCTCACTCTTTTATTTTACTAACATTTCAGGTAATACTGGGAGTTTTACAGTCAAAGTTGAGGGGAGTTTTTAATAAGGCACTTGATCATGGCATCCTCGTCTTTTGGTTTTTGTTAGGAATTTAACTCTTGGTTATAGTTTAGTTGTTGTAAAAGAAATGTATAGGTTAGTTGTAGTAGGGGAGTTTTCTTTTTATTCGTGTCTTTTGTAAATTTTAAAACTTTGTTATTTTTATATTGTAAGATCGTTTGGATTTGTAAGTTGAATGTGTAATTTGACAATGTGCTGAAGGAAATTTGTTGTTATAAATTGTAAGTTGTGTGATTGCATCTTAGGTCAAAATGCTCAGTGTTGAAAGGTAATGAAGTTATTCTGAGTAAGGCCCACTCAGGATGGGTCGTTACACCTAATTTTTTTCATATTTTTTCTGTTTCACTTGTTTTTTTTTCTATTTTACTCGATTTTTCCCATTTCACCTGATTTTTTTTCACATTTTTCTATTTCATATAATTTTTCCTATTTCACCTGATTTTACTATAAATACCCATTCTTTTTCTATTTAAAAAAATAATGAAAAATATACACAAAAAACATAAAACATCAACTTCCATCCATAGAAAACCAAAAAATATACATCAACTTTCATCCACACAAGATCAAAACACAACATCTAAATATCCCACACATATATCTAAGTATTTTTTCAAAGAAAATCAAGAAGAAAAATAAGATAGAGAGAAAAAGATACATAAAGCAATCAAGAGAGTATTATTTGTAGGCTCCGTTTGTTTTTTCGAAAAATGATTTACATTGGAAAACATTTTACATGGAAAATCGTTATTTCCCTTTTTTCTATTGTTTGGCTATACAATTGAAAATGACCTAAACTTACATTTCACTGTTTGGAATCAAAAGAAAATACTTGATTGAAAATAAATTAATTTGTAAATATTAATATTGCATTCTCCATATACTCATGAACAATAATATCATATAAACAAAATTATTAGGCATGTGAATATAATAAATACTCAAATAATAATAAAAGATAAAATTTCTTGTTAATGCAATATTTCATAATTTTATGTCTCCATTAGCAAAAATAATAAAGAAAAAAAGAAATGCCAATAGCCACTTTTATTGTCTTTTTTTTCTTGGTTTCTTGTAAGTAGTACATATATTGTAGGATGTTAAGCATATTCTATGAGATAATAGTTTTTTTTTTTTTAACAGGAAACATGGATTTCATTAACTAGTAGTAAAATCGTAAGATAACAAGATAGCTTGAAGCTAGAAGGGGAGAAAAGACCCAGTTATAGGTAGAGGTGAGCATAGAAACCGATAGATTCATAGACCCGATTTAAATCAGTGTAATGGATTGAGTTAGATTGGGGTTTTCGAAAGTTGGGTTGGGTTTAGATTGTGAAATTTTTTAACCTTATTGGCTGGGTCACGGGTTAAAAAATTTCAATCCGATCCAAATTGATAACCCGATCATTATATGATTATATTTTATATATATTAAAAACATATTTACTTTAAAGATTGATGGACTATATTCATATTTTGGTAAGTTAGTTTGGATTACAATACATATTTCGTGTGTGTGTGTCTATATATATATATATATATATATATTCTCATTTCTTTTCCTTTTCCTTCTTAGAAACCCTTCAACAAAAAATGTTAGTTTCTATAAAAAAAAAAAAACCCAATTAGAATTTAAATATGCGAGGAATTTGTTTCTTTTTAATACTTTTTAGTTGAAGAATACCGTTTGTTCTCGTAAAGTGTTTCTTTTGGACTTTCAACATACTTTCCAAAAGGTTATTAAATTGATTTGCTTATCTTATGTTCATTTAGTTTTTTTTGGCATGATGAAACTTAGTTATAAAGATTCTAGGACAAAGTCTATGCTAGTGTTAAAGTTCTGAAGAATTTGATTGATTAAACACCATTAAAATCTAGTTTTTATTCATTTTTTGTATGGTTTGTATTAAATTAATATTATTTGATCTTTGTTTGAAATGATTTAAGGTACTTAATTTGTACACGATGGTTTGTAAGATTTAATAAATTATTGTATGAATTTAATTTTGGATCTAATGAATGAAGAATAATTGTAGTAAAATCATTTTTCTTACGTAATATATCTGCATTAATTTTTAAGTGAAAAAATACTAAACTAATGACCCAAATCGATTTGAATGGGTTGAAATGGGGTTGGATGGGTTCATAGGTTAGATTGGATTGAAATTTTAATAACCCATTATAATTGGGTTAGATTAATTTTTTAAGCCAATCTGACCAATACTCACCCTATAACTAAGGACATACCCCTAATCTGGCTTTTTTTTATGGAAGAAAGAGATAAAAAAAAGAAAAGAAAAGTAAATGGCCATAAAAATATGTGAGAAGATACGTAAAAAAGAAATATAAAAAAGTAACATAAAACATTAAAAATTACCTAAGCAACTTAAAAGTAGAGTCTTGATCCCACGGACCCGGTTTCATGAGAGTTACCACGAAACCGAAGAATTTTAATGGTAATCATAGGAACTGGAGTAGTAATTAAATATTTAAATGTTTTATTTTTTATTCAGTTACTACCGTAGTTTTCAGTAATTATCAATAAAATTTCTTGATTCTGTGGTAACTTCCACAGAACTAGATCTGTGGGATCAAAATTCTTAATAGTATGGTTACAGAACTAGATCTAATATAATTCAACTTACACCAATTTTTTTTTTTGGAAGTTGTTTTCTTAGCAGTGTAAAATTTCATTTTACATAGAATTAGGTTTTATGGGGCTCAAACATCAATAAAATATTATTTTATATATTTGATTTTCATACTATCAGTTTACACAAAAACAAACAGAGCGGTAAAGAGTTGATAAAATCCATGTAATTTTTTATTTATAGAAAAAAATTTATCTACTACTCCTGTGGAGTAAGCCTCGCAAGCCGAATCACGTAAACATTTTGTTTTCATTTCATTTTTTCATACTTTTACTTATAAGATTTTTTGTATTTTTGCTCCAAAAAGTAAAAGTAAATTGCCGTCTCATTTAAAAAAAAATTCAATTGCGAATCAAAAACAATTTCTTCATTTTTTTACTCAGAATCTTTATTCAATGATATTTTCTCATCGATTAAATTTGAAAGCTATTTTTCAAATTTTATGAATTAGTTCGTTAATGACTTCACAATATAATAAAATTTTAAATATGTAAATTTCGTGTTTCAAAAATAAAAAACACTTACAGTTCATTCGGTGTTTAAAACAATTGTCTTCTCCACGATACTACATCTCTAGAGATAATGAGACTCTCAATTAGTCAAATTTCTCTCAACCATGGCAAGTTAAAGATTTTAGCCATGAAAAACGTGAAGATCTTATACACATTTATGTTGTGTGTAGCACACGAGAAGAAAAGGGCATTCATGATCCTTCCTTCACCAGAAATAAAAAGAGAGAAAAAAAAAACAGAAAATCAAATTGCATGCCACTGAAAACGTCGATTATTTCATACATATTATTGACAAATAGAAAATTCTCTTAGATAAAGCTTTTTGGTACTTGTCAGCAGGAATTGCAACTACCAATTTCAAATCATCAACTTACTTTATAAAGTGAGTATAAAATTTAATAAAAGAGTTCACTAACAGTAAATTTGTAGAAAATCAGTGGTTGTTTTAAGTTGTTTAATATTACAATTCATTGAAAATATAGTAATTAATACTGCATATTATCAAATTAAAAAATTAAATTTAAAAAATGTTCAAATTATCTTAAAAAAAATTTGGTCTAAAATATTATCAGAATCATGTTTAAAATATGAAAAAGTGTGAAATTAGTTTTTTTTAAAGATCATTCATAAAAAATAATTGAGTATAATTTTTTTTATCAAATTTTAAAATTAAAAAAATAAAAGAAAAATAATGATGTAATTTGATAATTATTATTTTTAATTCGTGGTATTTTTATAAAATTAAAAAATAATTAATTATAAAAAATATGAGAGTGCTGGATAACTTTCTCTTAAAATATACTATGAACTAATATAAAACTTTTTAGACAATAAAAGACAAAATCTTAAAAATATATATTAAATAATAACAAATAAAACTAATTTTCGACCTTTTTACGTGTGCATTAAAATCTTAAAAAAAAATTAGATTTACTAAAATATATATCTTTTTTATAGTACACGTGGAGACTAATATGACGTAAGCGCTCACGTCAATAGTAATAAATTGAAATATACCCTCTCTAGAAAATGCTAAAAGAATCACAAGAAAAGAAGAAAATAAAAATAATATCTAAACAAATTGTATGCTTCTTATCGTTCTTCTCTTTTAGACCTAAAAGTCCATCTTTGACCTTCCGGTATAAATACTCTCCTCGCTACTGCATTTTTTTCATCTCCAAAACAGCAGCTATACCCAACCCTTCCAAAATTTTCAAATTAAATCTCCATCGATCTTTAGATCTATAAGCATTACCAAGCTCCCAGTTCTAACAATGGCAGATGAGGTGGTTCTCTTGGATTTCTGGCCAAGCCCATTTGGCATGAGGGTGAGGATCGCTTTGGCAGAGAAGGGGATTAAGTATGAGTACAAGGAGGAGGACTTGAGTAACAAGAGTCCTCTGCTCTTGCAGATGAACCCGATTCTTAAGAAGATCCCGGTTCTCATCCACAATGGTAAACCGATCTGTGAGTCGTTGATTCAAGTCCAGTACATAGACGAGGTCTGGAAGGATAAGGCTCCTTTGCTCCCCTCTGATCCTTACCAGAGAGCCCAAGCCCGGTTCTGGGCTGACTATGTTGACAAGAAGGTAAAAAGCGTATCACTACAGTCTTAAGCTTATTGATTCTTGCTTTTGAGATCGTTTTCACTTCTGGGTGTTAGTCTTTTTTATTCTTTTTATGTTTAGATTTAGGAATAATTTATTAATTGGAGTGTGTTAAGTTTGTTTGTGAAAATTAATTTTTTAATTGATATTGAGCGATTAAAGCCCATAATTAATCTGCCAACCAGTGACACCGGATCTTTGACAACTGGATTGAATATTAGTTGATGGCAATTTTAAATTTGTTTTAGTTCTACGAGTAAAATGGTTGCGGTTCTTTATGAAATTTAAAATTGAACCAGTGAGACCCAACTAAACTTTTGACCCTAAAAATATACCTTTTTTTTTTATGGAGTTCCTCAATTTTCCTCAAATTGACAGTTCTGTTTTGTCCCTGCCTCTATGGCCAGAGTTCGAATCCCCCACCCAAAATATCACTAATGATTAAAAAATCTTTTTAGTCAGGAATAAGATGATTTGTGCTTTTATAACACAGTATTGATCAATCTGATATTGTTGAATATTAATTAGGTGTATGACGCTGGGAAGAATGTTTGGACCACAAAAGGAGCAGAGCAGGAGACTGCCAAGAAGGACTTCATAGAAATCATGAAGGTGTTGGAAGCAGAGCTTGGAGACAAGCCTTACTTTGGTGGGGAGACATTTGGGTACGTGGATGTTGTCTTTGTCCCATTCTACAGTTGGTTCTATGTTTATGAGACCAGTGGAAACTTCAGCATAGAGGCAGAGTGCCCCAAGCTGATAGAATGGGTCAATAGGTGCTTCCAAAAGGAGAGTGTTTCCAAGTCTCTTCCTGACCAGCACAAGGTCTACGACTTCGTGTTGGAGATCAAGAAGAGGTTTGGGATCGAATAAATGAGAGGGAAGCAGGAGAATTGTTGTTTGATCTTTAGATAATGTGATTTTTAGCTTGTGTGTGTTCTCCTGTGGTAGTACCTCTTTTCCTTGATATAATGAGGCATCCTTTTTTGTGTCTGGCTTTGTATTGTAGTGAGAATGACTATGGCGAGGACAAGTATTTGGTGGCCTCATTAATTCAATAATAATGTTCTTTATGATTGTATTTAGTGGTTTTATTTTTCATTTTCTGAAAGAAATATTCGATACAATAGAGATGATAAGTGATAACGATGATAGGTTATCACCATCAAATAAAACTATAAATGGTTATGCGGTGAAGATAAACGAACCACAGAGATTTAAATTGAACTATCAAAAATTGGGACTGACAAAATTTAAACAACTAGTTAATTTGCTAATTTTATCATTAAAAAGAGAAATGATTGCATGCAATCGATCTAAACGGGTGATTCACAATCATTTATCAAAAAAAAAAATTGATGAAAGATTGTTCTGCAATCAATTTAAATGCACAATGTTCAGATCAGGTGCATAGAAAAACTTCTCCTTGTAAAGATTTTGTAACAAGTAGAAATAAATGATGTTGAATGCAAGTGTTGAAAACTGAAAATTTTAAATTTGAAGGCATTAGAAGATGTTGACTGGACGGTCGACTGGTACCTTGCCAGCCATCTAGGCAGCTAACTGGTAAGCAAAAATGGACTCAAGGCTTTTGACATTCAAAATTCATTTTTCTTTCATTTAAACTCACTTTTCTCTCTTTAAATCTCATTTTCTTTCTAAAAATCTCTCAAATAACTAAAAAACTTAAGGGTTTTATGAACTATTATTGAATTTAAACGTTCAAGGGTTGATTTCAAGAAATTTTTTGGGAAAAACTTTGTGAATATAATGTTTACTTTTCTTGTTCTTTCATATAAAAATAATAATTTTAAGGATATAAATTCCTGTATTCTTCTTGAATAAATTTAAATTTGATTCAAGATAAAATGAAAGAAATTTAATTAAAACTTTGAATTTGAAACTAAGATGGAGCACGCATACCTATATTCATGAATTTAACTCAGTATAGGGTTTGAATTGAGTTATGAGATAGTAATATTGGGTAAAAATATTCTTGTTAGGTGGAGGTGAAATGTTTGTTAGTGACGTCGAGAGGAACACAAAAGGCAAGGAAGTAATCAACGGATAGTGTTCATTGCTTTGCGGTGAGTTCACTATTCTATTAGTAAGCGAGAAGAAATAGAACTATGAATAAAACTTGAAATGGATTATGTAACCGAGGTTCAAACCCAATAGGGGGTGAATTGGGCTTTAAAAACTTTTGATGATTAACTTGCAAGTTTTTAAACAGTTAAATATACAAAAACACCCAATCAAATAATATACTTGAAAGTAAAGAGTTTAAGGAATAGAAAGTGCAAACTTCGTTTATAGTAGTTCGGCAATATCAGATTCCTTTCGACCCTACGTCCACTTTTTTCAATGAACCTTCTTAAAGTAATCCACAAAAACATTGGTCGTACAACTTCACGAGTGTTGTACAAACCTTACAACCGATCCCTTCGTCATGGAAGCTCCAATGAAGTGTTTAATCTTAAACACTCTAAGAGTTATACCAACTCTTTCTCTTTACAATAAATGAAATTTACTGTAAAATAATTTGTCGAGAGATAGCAATAAGTGCTTTTACAAATGAATAATATCTCTCTTTCAAGAACAAGCTTAAAGAATGGCTCAACAATAAATATTTCAAAGCTTTTGAGAATTAATGAGCTATCTTGTGAATTGAATGTGTTCTCTTCTTCTTTTAAATGCTCGTTGAAGTGGGTTTATATAGCCTTGAATCAATATGGTCGTTTGACATTGACTTAGTAGGTTAAGGGCATTAAATGCTCAAGTCCCGCGTCTCAAACGATCATATTTTTGAATTACTAGTCGATTGGGTTAAGTGATAAATTTCACTTTTTAGGCTAAGGGAGAGTACCAGTCGATTGGGTCAAAACACCAATCAATTGGGAACTTTCTGTCTCAGTTACTAGTCGATTGGGAACTTTTTGTCCCATATACCAGTCGACTGGTATATGGACTTAGTCGACTGGAGTTTTCCTTTTTCAAAAATAGTTTTTGACTTAGAAACATTTTGTATTTTGGTTTTGTCAAAGTCTTTTGTAAATTGAGCCATAGATCAAGCTATATAATTGAATATAAGAGATTTACAATTGTTTCGATTACCTTAATGTCTTTTCTAGATCTTCTGTCTTATTTTGGTGTCTGAATTGCATTGAGTTCTTGCATCTTGTTTCGGTGCTGAATTCTTTTATCGCTTAAACACTTAGATAAAACTGGTAATGCAAATAGAGTAGTGTTTTGTCATTATTAAAATCAAATACGGGTCAATAATCTCGTCTTTTTTATGATGACAAAACTAAAGAGAGAAAAAACAGTTTTAAAAACTAAGTGTTGGTTTTTAGAAAAATTTAGACAAAGTCTTCTCTGTTTTTCGGATAAAACCAATCTGTTAAGCAATCAAACGCAGTTTAATTATATCAACTCAACCAAGCAATGCAAGACAATATTACATTTGTTAACATGTTTGGAGCAATGCTCCCTTCAATTTGTGCTATATTCTAAGTTTAAATATAGTTTTTTTTTCTTAAACATTGATTTTTCTCCCCTGTTTTGACAACAGTAGAAAAAAGGGTGTAAACCCAAAAAATGAGCAAAATAAACACAATAGCCATTAAGATAAGGCCAAAAAAGAAAAAAAAAATTTGTGCAAAAACTCGCCATGATTCGGAATTGGAAAGACATCCCGAGAAGAATCGGTAGTTTGCACATAAGCGTGAACAGATAAAGCATAAAGATGAGCAAAAAAATGCTCAAACTTAGCAACCATATATCTTAAAAGGAAAGCATGTATACGACTGAAAGCCAAATAACTGAAAAGTGAGCATTTATATACAAACAACTGTACATCATAAACTCATGGAATCTGAATATCTAGTACAAGCATATAAATGTATGTAAATAAAAAAATGTTCATGCTAAGTATCCATGGAGCTACATATGTACATAACAATGAGATAGAAACAAAAGCTTAGTGAGCGAGGGAATTAGAGTTATCTCGAAGAAGATCCCGAATTCAACCAAAAAGCCCTATGTGTGCTCCCTGTGCACCTCGAAATCGTCTCTGAGTGTGCGAAGGTCGCGATGCATAGAATCAACTGAAGAGCTCAAGCCCTAGAACCCGGACTGCTTGGACAGCTGGAGGCTCAAAATGGTCTGTGGTAAGTGATCGTATCCAACTTGACCAGCACTAGAGCCACCAAGTTGTGGACTAAGTGTTCGCTCGTTAGTGTCCATAGTAGTGGGAGGAGCTGCATCATGAGGAACCTTGTTGTCCTCCTCGATGCTGTCACATTCTCCAAACCTAATGTTCCTCCCGGCCTTGTAGCAGATCATCCCATCTCGGATAGTGCACCCCATCTTCTTTAGAGAAGAGACATTGATGATGTCTTTGGGGCCGATGTTCTAAGCCTCAGAGGCGAGAAGTGGAACTCGAAAGTGCTATAGGATCAGGGTGATGAGCATCCCGTAGGGAAGGCACCCGGAGTTGTTCATTTCGTCATTTATCATGTTGGCGAGCTGTAGGGGGTAGATATTGAAATGACGTCCTGTTTTGAGACACCAGATCAATACCACATCTACCTTCGAGAGATAGCCCCGACTCTCGAGTCATGGGTGGATGATCTAACTCACAATGAGATTGAACAACTTTGAGTCGAGGGGCATGCCACTACATTGGTGAAATGTAGTGGGCCTAAAGATCTAGTTAGGGTCTTGATGCGATGAAATTGACACTAGTAAGTGCACTAATCGTTCAAGTAATAAAATGATGAGTAAATATCGTTCCCAACGAGGACTGAACAAATACTACAGAAATTATGACTCAACTCTTACCGTTATTTGAGCAAACGAATAATTATAGGAGAAAAGTTTACTAATAATTAACTAAAGGGAAAAACAGATGACAATAGTAAATAACGGAAGATTTGCAAACTTTGGAATGAAGACTCTTATGAACTAACGTGCTAAGGACTTGACTTCACCTAAACCATTATTGACAAGAGTTTCGAATGGATAAGTTTCGTTTAATACGTTTTTCAAGATGGTAGAATCCCCAATAAATTGGTTATCCATATTCCAGGTCTAACCACAATCTCAAGAATCATTAACTTCAAATATCCGTATTCTAGGTCTATTCTAGATTAATCCAAATTAAGAAGCATTAAGTTCAATGGAATTCGTTTCTGTTAAATCTCCCTATTCGGTTACGATTTAAACGGACCACATGAACTTCCTAGAATCCCTATTCGGTTACTCCTATTCCATTCATGGCATGTTTTACCCTGGCCTTTGCATAGATAACAATCCAACATCATATTTATTAATTCAACCATTCATAAAAGCATAGCTTCTCTATTCGACCCATCACCATGCCTAACGAAAGAATTAAAATAATAAACAGCATTAAGAACAATAAAACACACTCTTTGAAAAACAAAGTAAATTCCAACTTGTCCAAATAGCAACTCAAGACATGGGTTTAGGATTCATCTATCCTTAACACAAAAATATCTACTCCATAATAATATTCAAACAAACCATGTTAATATCATAAAACATCAATATAACTAGATAAGAATAATACAAAACCGGAGAAGAATGATTAAAAGCTTCTGAGTAGTCTCTAAGGGTGTCTCCAACTCCCCTTTTGCATCTCATCTCCTCCAAATTCTGTTTTTTTCTTCAACAGCCGCGCTCCTCCTCTTGTTCAGCTAGGGTTTCTATTTATAATATTCAAAATCCGCGGGCCAGCACTGTAACGCCAACTTCCCAGCGCTGTAGCGTCGAGACATATTTCGAACCCTAGTCAGCACCAACTTTCCAGCGCTGCAGCTTTGAGTTTCTGTCCAAATTCTTCTATTCACGCCAACTTTCCAGCGCTGCAGCCTTGAGTTTTTGTCCCCCTCACATATTTTGCCCTTCCAGTGCTCCAGCAAGTATCTGCATAGTAGATTTTCAAGACTTAGCATTGATCATTTAACTAAAACAACTATTAGTGGAATAAAATAAACTCAACTAAAAACACATGAAACACAATTCAAATGCTTAAGATCAACACCAAAAACGTGCCTAAAAGAAGTATAATAACATGATTTATTCAGAGTTATCACACCCCCAAACTTACGTTTTTGCTAGTCCTCGAGCAAACTAGAACAAAATCCTAACACACACATCCTAAGAGTGAGAGATGGTTTGATTAGTTTTGATATAACATGCCTCAAAGATTGTATATAAATCATAACGCAAGAAAAAATTTCTAAATACTACTAATGTCTAGAATTTCAAATTTATTGCCAGCCTTATCTTACATCAAATTCTTCAAACGTGTGTGTGTGTAACACCTTTATAAACTTAATCGTCTCGCCACTCTGATCAGTTTATGCAAGCAAGTAGGATAATGCCAATCTTTCAAAGTCCATAAGCTTGCTTTTCACACCACTTTCCACTAATGTAGGCCATGACAATACCCGAGATCACCAGGACTTTATTCAGCTTATAACTTTGGCTAAGGCTAAGGTATGGTAAAGGATTTATTTGAGGCTCATATCACCTTAAGCACATCAACCAATAAAAAATTTATTTCAAACTTTCCCTCAGTTATCATGTAATACTCCAATACTTTTGTTGTTGTCACATCTTCTTCTTCTTCTTTTATTTTCCAGGACCTTTTTTCGTATGCTTGTACTATAGTAGCACCAGTCTTTATTTTCGTGTGCTTGAATGAAACTATAACATAGCATGTACACGACGATCAAACGCAGCTTTGCCAGCTGCCTGTGATAGGCAAAATGCAACTTGATCAAATAGTTCGTGTGGTAAACCTTTTCAACTTCGATCTTTCCCTTGCCCTCTTATGACTAGGGTCACTTGCTCACTCTCGATGGGAAATATTTGATACTTAACACGGCCAAGTCGAAAACCGCTTCCTCTTGCTCAATCCTCTGCCACCACTTAAGAGAATAGTCTATTCATTAATCGATGTGCTTATAGGTGAAAGGTAGAGTTGTAGATTTTTTTGTTTTTTTTTTTTTTGAAAATAGGTTAGATGATCGGGTGAAAAAACAACAGATATTCAAGCTCAAAATGGGAAAACTAAGGATAATCACATATCAAGAGTTGGCTAGAAAAGCTCAAACATTCCAAACATGGCTTGGATCATTTCTCTGAAACTGTACTGCCTAGGATTTCGCCTCGAGTGGTCTTCAAACAAGTTCTAGAGTCCAAGAGATCTCAAGAAACTACATTGCACACATAAAAGTTATCCGAAACAATAATACAACAAAGTACTTAGGTGTAAGTGCTCATTGTGTTCAAAGAGTTCGATGTAAAATAAATCCAACAACAAATTCAAGCACATAGACAAACGCAAAATTTTTCAAATTTTCAATGGCTATAATCAAGTCAATCTATTTCTCATCATCGGCAAAATCAAAATCAAACAAAATAAAGCACTTGGATAAAACAAACAGAAAAATATCTAGAAACATGAGCAGCACACAACACTCAGATAACTTTCCCACCCCCAAACTTAAATGATATATTGTCCACAATGTATGAAATTGGAACATAAAGTAAGAGAAAGGAACTCCCCTGATTAGTCGGAGGCCGAATTAATCGTCCTTGTCAATGTCCTCATCCTCCGGATCATTGCTATGACTGGGATATGGTGGTGCGATGAGGGAAGAAGATTGAATTTTTGTGATTTGGAGAGAGAGAAGCGTTGGAAATTAGAAACTTTACACAACCTAACAGTGAGAGAGCGTGTTTTTAAAACCCAGTGCACGACTCGGCGCTGCAGCGCTGACTTCCCGGGGGTGCAGCGTTGAGTCTCTGGTCCAACCTATTCATAATGGTATTTTCAGCGCTGCAGCGCCCAAAGCTTATGGCTGCAGCACTGGTTCTCGGGCCTGACTCAAATCAATCCTGAAAACAAAACAAAAATAACTAATTTAAAACAATAAAAACTTAACTAAAAGGGAAACCAAACAAAAACAAAATAAACACACAAAACAAATTCAAATGCAAGAAAAATAAAAACAAAACGTTAGTTCTAATTTATAGTCTTTAGCTTGACTTTCCGATTTATGGCTCTTGGAGAATGGTTGTGGATGACTGAGGGTCAAACATCCCCATGATGTAGTGCTTCAATCTGCGCCCATTGACCTTGAACATCTCTTTGTTTTTCTCGTGTCGTAATTCAACGGCACCAAAAGGTGAGGCATTTATCACGGTGTACGGTCCAGTCCACCGAGATTTCAGCTGTCCTGGAAATATGTGCTTTCTTAGGACTTCCAGCAACTGTTCTTCCATTTTACCTGTCAACGAAGAAGATATTATCACAGGGAAAATATTTTTCTCTAAATAAGCATATTTCAAATGAGCAAGTAAAGTTTTCAATTAAGTTATTATTATTTGTTCTTCTGGCACTTCTTTTCCCATTTCAGACTCAAAGTTCCTTGCTTTTTCTTGGATGACGAGTTCTTCCGTGGTAGCAATTCCTGATTCCATGATGCATCTCTTTAAAGTATCTTCATTTAATATTTTCTCCTGAAACTTCTCAATGAGGTTATCAACAATATCCACTTGAAAACTAGAAGAAGTAGATAAGCCAGAAGGGTATTTCATAATTTTATACATATAAAAAACTACTTGCTCATCATTGACTCTTAAAGTCAATTTCTCTTGTTGTACATCAATTAGGGCTCTCCCTATAGCAAGGAATGGACGTCCAAGTATAAGAGGTACCTCACAATCCTCTTCCATGTCGAGAACAATAAAGTCTACAGGGAATATAAATTTATCAATCTTTACCAATGCATCCTCTATAATTCCCCGTGGTCTTTAATAGATCGATCAGCTAATTGCAATGACATTGTCGTTGTTTTGACTTCTTCTAATCAAAGTTTCCTGAAAATTGAAAGAGGCATAAGATTGATACTTGCACCAAGGTCACATAAAGCTTTATCAAAGAATGAACTTCCCAAAGTGCAGAGTATAGTAAAACTCCCTGGATCTTTCAATTTTGGAGGTAGCTTGTTTTGCAATATGGCACTGCACTCTTCAGTTAACATCGTCGTTCCATGATCCTCAAGCTTCTGTTTATTAGACAAAATTTCCTTCAAAAATTTAGTGTAATTAGGCATCTGTGATAAATATGCAATTTCTTGAAAATCTCTAAAAATTTTGAAAATTGCTTATCTAGTTTTTCTTTCATAAATTTCTAAGGATAGGGAAAAGGTGGCATATATTTAGTTTCAGGGTTAGAATCGATCAAACCTTTACCAGTAGACTTCTGTTCTGAAACAAGTTTCTCTTCTTGCATGGTCTTTTCTTTCTCGCCTTTTTGATTTATGATTTCTTTAGATTTTGCTCATCTAATTGTGTGCCACTCCTTAGTGTTATGGCCTTGACATCCTCCTTAGGATTTTTTTTCTGTGTTGCTCGGAAGAGAGCCTTGTTCACGTCCAAAAATTATAGTTGTTAGTTGGCCCACCTGAACTTCCAAATTTCTGATGGATGCTTCTTGATTTTGGAACCTAGTTTCTGCTGTACTTAAGAATTTGGCCATCATGTCCTCCAAGTTGAACTTTTTTTCTTGAGGAGGGTATTCAGAATGAGGTTGTTTCGCATTGCTTTGATTCCATGAGAAGTTTGGATGATTCTTCCATCTCGGATTATATATATTGTTGTATGGATTGTTTTGCCTGTGAAAATTTGAAACAAAGTTAGCTTGTTCAGCAGATGAATTATATGCAAACTGATTACTTGCTTGACAGTTACTGCTGTGGTGACCACTACCACCACACAATTCACATATTGTATGTGAATTGGGATTAAGTCCATCAATCTTCTTGGTGAGAGTCTCCAATTGTGCTGCTAGAGCTGTAACAGCATCTACATTGTGCAATCCTGAGGCTCTGTTAACAGGTAACCTTTCAATTGGCCATTGATAAGAATTTGTGGCCATTTTTTCTAGTAATTCAATGGCTTCTTCTGGAGTTTTTCTCATGATAGTGCCAACTGCAACTGCATCAATCATGTTTCGGGTTATACTGGTTAAACTGTTATAAAAAGTTTATACCTGCATCCAAGTTGGCAACTCATGATGAGAACATCTTCTTAAAAGGTATTTAAAATGTTCCCATGCCTCATAGAGTGATTCCTGATCGACCTGCAAGAACATAGTAATTTCATTACATAACTTTGCAGTTTTTGCAGGAGGGAAGTATTTCCCAAAAAAATTTTGTGCCAATTCTGCCCATGTCATTATGGATCCTGCTGGCAAAGAAGTCAACCAGCTTTTTGCTTTATCCCTCAATGAAAATGGAAAGAGTCTTAAGCGAATGGCGTCCTCCGATACTCCGTTATGCTTAAATGTGTCACAAATTTCAACGAAATTCGTCAAGTGAACATTTGGATCTTCTTACGATAGGCCCCCAAATTGTACTGAATGTTGAATCATCTGAATGATGGCGGGCTTAATTTCAAAATTTTTCGCTTGTATAGGTGGTCGTCGGATGCTAGACTCAACACCATCCATCTTTGGTATAGCATAATCCCACAGTGCACGTTGCGCTTCTGCATTGTTCCCTTCTGCCATTGTATTAACTGTTACTGGTGCTGCTCTTCTCAAAGCATGAAAAGTGCGCTCAATTTTCGGATTAAGTTCTGCAATTATTCTCCCACTAGTACGTGTCATACACTAGAAATGACAACCCTGCAAAATAGACTTAAAAACCAAATTAACAAACTCTCAAATTAACTAGTAGAATCACAATAAATGTAACATTTTATTTCAATCCCCGACAACGGCTCCAAAAACTTGATGCGATGAAATTGAAACTAGCAAGTGCACTAGTCGTTCAAGTAATAAAATGATGAGTAAATATCGTTCCCAACGAGGACTGAACAAATACTACAGAAATTATGACTCAACTCTTACCGTTATTTGAGCAAACGAATAATTGTAGGAGAAAAGTTTACTAATAATTAACTAAAGGGAAAAACAGATGACAATAGTAAATAACAGAAGATTTGCAAACTTTGGAATGAAGACTCTTATGAACTAACGTGCTAAGGACTCAACTTCACCTAAACCATTATTGACAAGAGTTTCGAATGGACAAGTTTCGTTTAATACGTTTTTCAAGATGGTAGAATCCCCAATAAATTAGTTATCCATATTCTAGGTTTAACCACAATCTCAAAAATCAGTAACTTCAAATATTCGTAATTCAGGTCTATTCTAGATTAATTCAAATTAAGAAGCATTAAGTTCAATGGAATTCCTTTAAGTTAAATCTCCCTATTCGGTTACGATTTAAATAGACCACATGAACTTCCTAGAATCCCTATTCGGTTACTCCTATTCCATTCATGGCATGTTTTACCCTGGCCTTTGCATAGATAACAATCCAACATCATATTTATTAATTCAATCATTCATAAAAGCATAGCTTCTCTATTTGACACATCACCATAACTAAGAAAGAATTAAAATAATAAATAGCATTAAGAACAATAAAACACACTCTTTGAAAAACAAAGTAAATTCTAACTTGTCCAAATAGCAACTCAAGACATGGGTTTAGGATTCATCTATCCTTAACACAAAAATATCTACTCCATAATAATATTAAAAAAAACCATGTTCATATCATAAAACATCAACATAACTAGATAAGAATAATACAAAACCAGAGAAGAATGATTTAAAGCTTCTGAGTAGTCTCCAGGGGTGTCTCCAACTCCCCTTTTGCATCTCGTCTCCTCCAAATTCTGTTTTTTTTCTTCAATAGCCGCGCTCCTCCTCTTGTTCAGCTAGGGTTTCTATTTATAATATTCAAAATCCGCGGGCCAGCGCTGCAGTGCCAACTTCCCAGCGCTGCAGCACCGAGACATATTTCTAACCCTAGCCAGAGCTGCAGCGCCAACTTTCAAGCGCTGCAGCTTTGAGTTTCTGTCCAAATTCTTCTATTCATGCCAAATTCCAGCGCTGCAGCGCCAACTTTCCAGTGCTGCAGCCTTGAGTTTCTGTCCCCCTCACACATTTTGCCCTTCCAGTGCTCCAGCAAGTGTCTGCACAGTAGATTTCCAAGACTTAGCATTGATCATTTAACTAAGACAACTATTAGTGGAATAAAATAAACTCAACTAAAAATTTCTAAAAACACATGAAACATAATTCAAATGCTTAAGATCAACACCAAAAATGTGCCTAAAAGAAGTATAATAACATGATTTATTAAGAGTTATCAGGTCTCCCCTAATAATCTGGCATGCCTCATCGTAGTCAAAGTTGTCTGTCCATCCATCCAGACTCCATTGGACCCCTCCCACAGGGATCCTCAGGATATTAACTAGAAGGTCAATGTTTACCTCGAATTCTATGCCCATCATACTGGTTCTGAATCGAAGAGCCAGTGGACTCAGTTTCATTAGGTTGGCATAGAACTGGTGAATAAGGCATGGGTAGTATTTTTGGTTTATCTTGACAAGTGGTGTCAAGTGAATGGCTTCAAAGGCAGGTAATATATCAAAATTTTCGTGACAGATAGAATCGAAGTCAACAAATCTACCCGTCATGATCTTTTTGTGGCGTATGACAGAGTTATACCTGTCTTTGGCGGCTGGACTCTAGAAGAATGAGTCATCAAGCTTAGTCCTTGCCTTTTTGCTCGAGAAACCCGCCAAACCCATTCCTTTGGTATCAGGTGCTGTGGATTTCTTAGACCGAGACCTTGTAGGCGTGTGAGGTCCTCCAATGGTGGTTTGATCCAGATTCTCTATGACATTGTGAAAAGGGTCGTTTTAGATAGAGATTACGGGGAATAAGGAATTTTCAACCATGAAAAGTTGAAAATTTTGTGATTTGAGGTATGATTGAAGATTTTATGAAGTGGTTTTGAGAGATTTTGGACTGAAATCAAGGATTTTCTAGAGAGAAAAAGCTTAGGATTTTTCAAACATGACATGAAAGCTGAAAAAATCTGAAGAGACTATTTATAGGATCACGATACCAGTCGACTGGGTCCTTCATAATTTGGGAAATTTTCGACGTACTAGTTGACTGGGTTGGGACACAAGTCGACTGGGTAAATTGGCAGAGACATACCAGTCGACTGGGTAGGCCACAAAAATTTCAAATTTTGGCTCCAAACAATATCTTGTAGTACCAGTCGATTTGATGCTTTGTACTAATCGACTGGTAAAATGGGAAGTAGGATACCAGTCGACTAAGGTAAAAAAACTAATCGATTGGGTCCTCCAAAAAACTTAAAATTATGAGCTCCAACTAGAAATTTCAGCACGAAATTGTTTATCTATACCATCTTGAGTGAGAGATATATTAAATAAGAGTTAAATGTCAAATATACATATAATGAATGTTAATGCAATCAAACATACATTTTATCATAGTTTATCAGGCCCATCAATAGTCTAATTTTGCAAAAGTTATCTTCACTTAAGGGTTTTGTAAGAATATCAGCTATTTGATATTCTAAAGGAATGAATTCTAGTCTAATATCACCCTTTTGAGCATGGTCTCTTATGAAGTGATGTCTTATTTCTATATGTTTGGTTCTAGAGTACAGAATAGGGTTTTTGGTTAAGTTGATAGCACTAATGTTATCACAATGAATTGGTATATCTTTAAAGTTGATAGCACTAACTATTGTTTCAACCACAATAGTTTTGCACAACAACTTTCGGCTGCTACATATTCTGCTTCGAAAGTTGATAGCGCAACCGAATTTTGTTTCTTGGAAAACCAAGAGGTTAGCATTGCACCCAAGAATTGGCATGTTCCACTGGTGCTTTTTTCTATCTAGTCTACAACCCACAAAATAAGCATTTAAATATTCTACAAGCTCAAAAGTTGATTTTCTAGAATACCATAATCCTAGGTTTTAAGTTCCTTGCAGATATCTAAGGATTCTTTTTACTACAATTACATGTGATTCCTTAGGATTAGCTTGAAATCTAGCACACATACATACATTGAACATTATATCAGGTCTACTTGCAATTAAATAAAGTAAAGCTCCTATCATGCTTCTATAAGTTTTAGTATCTACACACTTACCTTCCTCATCTAGGTCAAGTTTTGTAAAGGTGCTCATAGAAGTGCCAATTGACTTTGAGCTTTCTATCCCGAACCTCTTTAATAGGTCCTTGGTGTACTTTGATTGATTGATGAGGATGCCCTCTTTCAATTGTTTGATTTGAAGTCTAAGAAAGTAGATAAGATCTCCCATCATGCTCATTTCAAATTAACATTGCATGCACTTAACAAACTCTTGACACATAGATTCATTAGTAGCACCAAATATAATATCATCAACATATATTTGGACTAGTAGTATGTCATTTTTGTGAGTTTTTGTGAAGAGAGTTGTGTCTATTTTTCTTCTTGTAAAATCATTTTCAAGTAAAAACTTGCTTAGTTTTTCATACCATACTCTTGGAGCTTTACTTCAACCCATATAGAGCTTTAGAAAGCTTATAGACATGGTTTGGAAGACTAGGATTTTCAAATCCAAGAAGTATCTCAACATATATCTCTTCTTCTATAAATCCATTTAAAAATTCACTTTTTACATCCATTTGAAATAACTTAAACTTATTAAAGCATGCAAAGGCTAATAACATTCAGATAGCTTCTATCTAGCTACGGGAGCATAGGTCTCATCAAAATCTATTCTTTCTTCTTGATTATATCCCTTAGCAACTAGTCTAGCCTTGTTCCTAGTTACTATTCCATTTTCATCAATCTTGTTTCTAAATACCCATTTAGTTCTTATTATAGTGTGATTCTTTAGTCTAAGAACTAGATTCGATACTTTGTTTCTTTCAAATTGATTTATTTTTTCTTGCATAGCATTTATCCAATCAACATCATTCTCGGCTTCTACAAACATCTTAGGTTCTACTTGCGATAAATAAGCTACACAATTGCAAATATTTCTAATAAAGGAATGAGCTCTTACCCCTTGTAAAAGATGACCAATCACTTGATTGATTGGATGATAATTCACATACCTCCAATCTTTGAGAAGACTATCTTCTTATTGACTTGTAGATGGTTGATCAAGATTGAGAGCATCTACCTCTTGACTCGTTTGAGGTTGGCTTTCCTTCGGGTCAACAATAGGAGTAGGTGTTTTTATCCTTGGAATGAAATCTACATCATCATTAAAAGAACATACTCTACTACTAATTGGGTTAGACTCATCAAAGGCTATATGTACGGATTCTTCAACCACTAGAGTTCTTTTGTTAAAGACTCTATAAGCTTTACTAGAGGTTGAATATTTTAAGAATATCTCCTCATCGGTCTTTGAGTCAAATTTACCCAAGTTTGTTTTATTGTTATTTAAGATGAAGCATTTACAACCAAAAGCACGAAAATAAGAGATATTAGGCTTTCTACCTTTCCATAATTCATATGGAGTTTTGTTAAGCATAAACCTAATTAAAACTCTATTTAAAACATAACAAGAAGTGTTTGCGGCTTCCGCCAAAAAATATTTTGGCAAACTATTTTCACAAAGCATTGCTCTTGCAAATTCTTCTATGACTTTATTTTTCCTCTCAACAACTCCATTTTCTTGAGGAGTTCTAGGTGCTGAAAAGTTGTGATCAATTCCATTTTTATCACAAAATTTTGAAAAGCTTTGATTTTCAAATTTCTTTCAATGATCACTTCTAATGCTTAAAATAAAAATTCTTTTTTCATTTTTGAACCTTTTGACAAAAGTTCACAAATCCTTTGTAAGCTTTATCATTGTAAGCAATAAAAATAACAATGGTATATTTTGAATAGCCATCAACAATAACAAGAGCATATTGATGGCCACCTAGACATATGGTACTTATTGGACCAAACAAGTCTATATATAGAAGTTCTAATGGTCTAGTAGTTAAGACTATATTTTTTGATTAAAAGGAAATTCTAGTTTGTTTTCCCATTTGACAAGCATCACACACCTTGTCTTTTTAAATTTTATTTTTGGAAGTCCAATGACTAATCTTTTCTTGAAATGATTTTAAGCAAATTCATATTCACATGGCCAAGTCTTCTATGCCATAGCCATGGGTTTTCACTAAATGCGGGAAAACATTTTTCATTTTCTGAATGCAAAGATTTTAAATAAACTATATATATATATATTCGTGTCTATGGCCAACAAACTTGATCTTGTTACTCTTAATGTCTATAACTAGACAATGAGAGGTTTCAAATATAACTTTGTTGCCTTCGTCACATAGTTGACTAATACCAAACAAATTTGATTTAAGGCTTTGCACATATAATACATGATCAATGGTTGAGAAAACATTACCAACTTTTCCATGCTTGATGATCTTTATCTTTGTGTTATCTCTAATGGTGACATGTCCGCCATCCCTTAGAGTTAGCTCTTTGAACATGCTTTGATCACTGGTCATGTGCTTTGAGCATCCACTATCAAGGTACTGATAGTTACCTTTTTCCTTAGTGTGGAGACATATCTACATTACATAAGGATACACAATTGCACTCTTAGGTACCCAAAATTTCTTGGGTTTTTTGGGGTTAGTTCTAGAAAATACGGTTCTTTTAGGGACCCATACCTTCTTAACATTATAAGGTTCTCTATAATTATAGACATGTTGATGATGCATAATTCTAGGATAATAGTTATTGAAATTTCTAGGATTTCTTAATTGTGCATGCTATAGTTCCTTCGATAAAAATTCCTAGGATACATGTTTCTATGATTAAAGTTATGAACATGCATAATATTTCTAGGAAATGTATGATGGTAGCTCCTAGGATGTGGTCTGAGCATACATATTATTTCTAGAATACGCATGATGGTAATTCCTAGGATGTTCATATGAGGTATACATATCATTTCTAGGATGTACATGATGATTACTTCTAGGAAGTGTATTTCTAGTATATGCATTCCTTGAATGATTGTTGTTGTGACAATTATCTACCTAAATAAATACGCAAATAACTGTCCTAGTTTTACTTGCAAGTGCACAAGGTCAGTGGTAGCATAGTGTGCAAGTGCGAGATCATTTCTATAGGGATTGGTGAATTTCGTTTTAGAATTAGTTTCTTAAAGGTAAAAAGAGAAATAACTGTTGATTGTGAGTAAATAACAATAATGAGAACATAGGACTACGATATCCACAACTAGTTATACTTTCCCACTAAATAAGGTGTTAATGCTCTAGCCTTATCATGAATATTTAATGGTTGCCAACCTAAGGGCTTGGTCCACACCTTAGGCTATTGATCTCCCTATGCAATTAGTTAGGCATGGTGTATACTCTAACTCTTTTCTCTCTTAAGGGATTCAGCATGGGTGTATACTGAGTTGTTCCTTAAGAGAGCATAAGGGCTGTGGAGATCGACAACCACACGGGACCTAGGGCTTGGTCTGCTCCCGATTTCCCATGTTGATTAACCCGAGAATCTAGTGTGGATATCCCTTGTTACTAATGTCGAACCCAGGACTCGGTCATCCAAATTAATTCGACTAACTTATCTATACCACATGCATACGTTGATCAGGCACACACATATGAGGAATTTAAATACAAACAAGTATTAATCAAGTTAAATATTATAACAAGGCTATAGCAAATATAATCAATGAATAAACATGTGGAAAAGCATAACTAGGGCTTCAATCGAGCCCTATAAAAGTTTAGTTAGACGTGCTAGTTAAACCAAACATTCTAAACATAGTGAAATAAAAACAGAAAACTAAAACCGAAGAAGACTCGGGAGACGAGTCGTCAATTCCTCTCCTAAGCTTGCTACTTTGAATCTCAAACAAAAAAGTCTGGTTTATGTGTTTTACAGGGCTATTTATAGGGTCTTCATGGTGTCTCGAAACCCTAATTTCCTATTTGGAGTCTGGAGACTTCTTTCCATATCTGGCTCTGCTGTCTCTGGAATAATTGCGCTCGAGTG
This sequence comes from Bretschneidera sinensis, assembly GCA_023935145.1. Taxonomy (NCBI): domain Eukaryota; kingdom Viridiplantae; phylum Streptophyta; class Magnoliopsida; order Brassicales; family Akaniaceae; genus Bretschneidera; species Bretschneidera sinensis. Next base: position 76,441,890 of record CM043704.1, read on the forward strand.
TATGCGAGATGCGCTCGAGTGCATGTGTGCACTTGAGTCTTCTTCAAGTGCGCTCATGCTCTTGTGTGCTCGATTTTAAGGAGGCTGCGCTTTTGCTGGATGGCAGAACTTGACTTTTGCTTCTAAAAGCTCCAAATTATCATCTTTTTGTCCAAGTCCTGTGAAAAACACACAAAACACGAAAATAAAGTAGAATCCACAGAAATAGATAAATAAATGGCCTAACAAGTGTAAACTAAAGGGCTTAAATATGACTATTTAAGCACTTATCACACCCCCAAACTTACATATTACTAGTCCCTTAGCAATACCAAAACAAAAGACTATGTTGAAACAAAATTAAAGATAAATTCATTTTTGTGATACTCAAAGATTTGGGTTATGCATAAAACTATGATAACCGTTCATGAGTAAACTTATAATAAAACACATTTTTGTTTTGAAAAAGGATTTTCAAAAGTTCATGTTACTTACCTAAGGTTGGCTTAAAGCATCGCAAGTTTGATTTGTGTGTGATGAGTTAGCACACATAAGATGGGGTTTTCACATAATTTTAGTGTATAGTGTTTCGATGCCCAATCCTTTATCGAATTTCTTATCAAAGAGAACAAAAATGGTATAATGCTTGCTTCTTTTTCTTTTTCTTTTATCATGCGATCTTTGCCATGTTGAGTTCCATCAAGCTTTCTAATTGACCATTGTAACGAGTGTTTGGCCAGTGACTCCCAAACCAGATGGTTTTAGGGCATTAAGTGTAAAGACACCCCTAAGGACTTACTAACTTGAGTAAAAAAGGCTATGGAACTAACAGGTTTTAATACTTCTAAATGAAATTGCTACCTTTTGACGTGAACACTTAATGCTTACTGAGGAAAGAGGCCCAGTTACTCAGTGAAAATTTTTATTATGATCATTAAAGGCTTACTTCCCACCTTTTGACGTGAACACTCACTACTTACTGAGGCAAAAGGCCCAGTTACTCAGTGGAAAGTTTTTAATGATCATTAGAAGCTTTCGATTTTCTTTTTGCATGATGAACATTTTTCTTTATTTTTCTTATGCTAAAGTGTTCTTTTTAACAAGTTATCCGATTATAGTTAGGTTATGGAAACATATATAAAAAAATTATGTGTTATACCCCACACAAATGCGTGATAAATGTGCTTGTGCAAATTTGGATCAAACTCGTGAATTCTTAGGTGCCGTGAGGTAGGTAACTAAAATTTGTAAAATTCCTATTACAAGACTGTGTTCTAGTTTTTAAGCTTACTAATGAAGTGTTATCAAATTTTTAAATCAATCAAAATTTTTGTTACCAAATGAACATGCATTTATCTTTCATTACAAAAAAAAAAAAAAAAAAAAAACTGGGACCTAGTGCATGCATGTGTTTCAAGTGTGTGAGTGTGTGCGAAATAGTATCTCCCACTACCCCTAAACTTAAAGTACATATTGTCCCCAATGTGTGTGGTATGGAAAGATCTGACCTAGGAGATGGAGAACTAGGTTGCTTGCTTTGCTTGTGATACACCCCCAAACTTGAACTGGATGCACGTATTAAGTACCTGACAAAGAAAAATAAACATTGTACTGGAAAACAAGAAATATAAATAATAAACATGTAATTATAAATATAAACAAAAGAAAAATACTAAAATGAAAAGGATATGTCTGGGTGCTTCCCATGAGCGCTAAGTTTTACGTCTTTAGCCAGACGGGGTATCCTCTCACTGCTGATCATCTGTGGGTGCAGTCGAAGAGGTGCCGGGTACAGGAGGTAGGCGGTCAAGATGGCCTGTAGCATTACCTTCTGTCATGTAAACTGCGCCTCTAACCCATCGATTCACTGATGGATCAAATGGGCTGCCTCACGATCCTCCCGGCGGATGTCGGATAGCTCATAGTGGAAGGAAGACAGCTCATCTAGAAGGTGCTGATACTCTATGGATCCCATGTCTGGCTGGTCCTCCTCCCATGAAGGGCTCACTGGTGGATGCTAGGCCTCCATCGGATCATTTGCTATGGGTTCGTCAGCTGCAATCTGTGGTCGGGGGCCTTGGGGCATGTGAGACTGGCTGAGACTCCACTGGGCTCTCCCAAAGAAATGATGGTCACTAACCGGGTCGTCTATAGAAGAGCCTCTAATCCCCTTCTTCTTGAAGATGTGACTGAGCAAGAATGGGAAAGGAAGGCCTCAGGCATTAGCTGTGGTCGTCTGTCGGTTATGCACCCCATCCCAAAACTCGTGTATTTGACTCCATATAACCGCTGGAATGGAGTACTAGTGACCCCGGTGAAAGGTGTAGAGAGCCTGTAAGAAATGATCCCGTCTCTGTGTCTTGTGCCCCAAAGGGCACATATTACGCTGCAGGACTAAGTCAATGAACCATAAACGGGGAGGCAACCTCGATCGGCTCCCCGCATTGTTGTGGCGGTCTACATACTGGCCCGCACACATATTATCTATGATGTGTGGGAGAGGGAATAGGTCAGGCTACTCCTCTATGTGGCTATCCTCTGGTGGGGACTCATTACAGCAGTATAAATAGCCGGCTATGTCGGTGGTGGTCAGCTCTATGAATCTGCCATGGACTGAGGAAGATAAGATCTCTGGCCTGGTGCAGTCATAGGTTAGGTTCCCGTAGAAGCTGACCACAAATCGTGTGTATGTCGTCAAACAAACTGGCTTGAACAGCAGCTTGAGTCCTTGGTTCTTGAACTCTTGGACCGCCCATCTTGTGGCGTCCAAACTCTTGAAGTCCGCATCTACATTGAATGTGGCCTCGAACAGTATTTCATGCTGTTCGAAACTAGGTCAGGATGCTTGGTGGTGACTGCTGGAAGCTCGGGATGTGGAAGCCATGTGTTGTGGAAAAATAGTGTTGTTTCTGGTGCGATTACACTCGTGCGCAGCTGCTTGTGCGCTCGATCGCACAGATTCAAGTGCGCTCAATCACTAATACCAAGCGCTCGATCCTACTCGGTCAGGCAATAGGTCAAATACTTTATGCGCACCAAAAACCAGAAGCTGTAGAATTTATACACACTTGATCCCAACCTCCTGCAAATGTAAAAATACCCAATCAACACATAAGATAAACATATATGAATATGCAAACTTCAAGATCAAGAACCGTGTGTGATGGTGTGCATGTAAGTGGACAAAAATTGGTTTGCATAACGTGTTGGATTTGAGAAATTTCAGGGGAAGATGATCTTGTGGATGGGTGATACACAATAGTAGGGTGGTGAGTGTGATGGAGGAGCGGTGAAAATGTGGTGGTCAGAGTGGTGTGTCGGTGGTTAGTTAGCTTAGAGGATGAGTTTTAAGAGCAGTTGGCGGTGTAAGTGCGAGAGAGCGTAGCTTGAGTGCATTTGAGTGCAAGGACGAAAAATGGGTTTCTGAGTTGAGTGTATTTAAAAATCCTCACATGCCTTTTGCCCCGAATGCGCTCGAGCGCATAGTGAAGTGTGCTCGATCGCATGTGTCTGAAACTGCTTAATGTAGTGCGCTCGTGCACACTGGGGTGCAGGGCAAGAAGGCGCTCGAGTGCATGTGGTGTGCGCTCGATCGCACAACATATAATTTTGTTAAGAGTAAAAGGATTTAATACTGAAGAAATGAATAAAGGTAAAAATAGGAACGATAAAGTCATACCAACTTATAGTGGCCTCTGTACCACTAACCTCGATAGAGGCACTTGAGCTATATGTTATGCAAGTGGAATTGCTCAAGTGCTCTCTATGGTAGCTTCAAGGCTATGTCCTTTGAAGGAGGCACTTAGAACCCCCATCAGGTGGTTCCAGTGCCGTCGACAGTTGATTTGTCTCCAATTTGGGTGCCTGGTCAATAAAATAAAAAAAAGTAGTATTAGTAAATGCAAGATTTTTAAATTGGAGATTACACTTACTTGGAAGATTGGGTTTTTTCTCGATGGTGTGCACAACTCCACTAATATCCTTAATCATGTTAACATCCTCTGGCCTAATGTCTAATCTCATGTCAGCATGGTTGGGGATGGTCTCCAATGGAATAGGGCAATGGACTTTAGACATTTTTTCACCAATACCTTGCATAAAGCTCACATTATAACACTCATTATTAGTTTTAGTGGGGTCTAGTGTATTAAATATTTTAAATTCTACCTCTTCATCATTTACTCTCATAGTGACAATGCCCCTTTTCACATTAATGTTTGTGTCAGCAGTGATCATAAATGGTCTCCCTAAGATGATAGGGAGTGGTACAGGCATATGGCATTCCTCCATATCTAGCATAATAAAATCAGCAGGTAAAATAAATTTACCTACTCTTATCAAAACATCCTCGAGGATACCTCTTAGTTGTTTGATGCCTCTATCAGCTAATTACAAAGAAATGGAGGTTGGTTGGAGTTCCCCTAAACCTAGTGTCTCGAATACACTGTAAGGTAACAAATTGACACTCACTCCTAGGTCCAATAATGTATACTCGAAAAGCTATTCACCTAGCCTGCAAGGAATAATAAAACTACTCGGATCTTTTAGTTTAGGTGGTAGTTTTCTTAATAGTACAACACTCACCTCTTCGGTCAAGGCTACCGTCTCATGTTCCTAAAATTTTCGTTTGTTAGTGCAACAATCTTTTAAAAACTTAGCATAAGCAGGAAGTTGTCTTATTGCATCTAATAAAGGAATATTTATTTCTACCTTTTTCAAAGTTTCAAAAAAGTCAATTATTTTAATTTCCTTTTTAGGCTTCACTAACCTTTGAGGGAAAGGTGGAGGTGTATTTACCTTTTCCATCTTACTTACCTTAAATGTGGAGTCTTGGTCTGGAGATGCTTGTGTAGGATCATTGGTGCCGATGATCTTACCACTTCTTAAGGTTGTTATAGCATTCAATTGCTGATGTCCTCTTAGATTAGGTAGTGGCTGGGCTAGGAGCTTTCCTTGCTTTCTGGTACTTAATTCCTTGGCTAATTGTCCCATTTGTACCTCTAGTCCTTGGGTGGCTTGATCATGTTTTGCAGTGATTTGCCCCATTTCAGTTCGAAATTGCCTTGACTCTTCCATGAATTGTTCATGTTTATTCAGGATTTGTTGCTGCTGAGACGCTAGTTGCCTCACAAGATTTTGAGGTCATTCTTCTTTGGTTCAGGCGCAGATTGGGCTGCTGGTTGGAAGTTTTTTTGCTACTCTTGATTGTTGCTCCATGAGAAATTTGGGTGATTCCGCCAGCCAGGGTTGTAGGTGTTTGCATAGGGGTTGTTCTTCGGCGGATAGTTATTTGGTCCCACAAAGTTGGCTTGTTCATGATCTGCAGATGAATAAAAGGGACATGTATCTGTATTATGATCAAATTGTGAGCAAATGGCACATACTTGGAGGGGTGTAGCTTGTGGGTTAGTTGAGGTGTTTTGAACGGCCATGGCTTTAAGTAATAGATCAAGTTTCCTCTCCACAGTAGTTATTTGAGGAGATGATCCTCCATTCAGGCTTACCTCATACATACCCTTACTCTTGGTTATATGTCTACCTCGAGAGGAGAACTGCTGCATGTGTTCGCTTAGGGTTTCGAAGAGTTCCATCACCTCTTCGTTGCTCTTTTCCATCAGTACTCCTCCACAACCTGAATCAACAATATTTTTGTTAGAGTCACTTAAACCTTTATAGAAAGCTTGTACTAGTTCGTCTTGGGGTAGGTTGTGGTGTGGGCACTTGAGTAGTAGCTCGTTGAAGTGTCCCCAGGCCTCGAAGAATAGATCTCCATCTTTTTGTTGGAAGGATTGAATTTCTTTCCTCATTTGCCTCATCTTTTGGGTTGAGAAGAACTTCCTTAGAAATTTGCTAGCCAACTCCTCCCAAGTGTGGATGGAAACTGCAGGCAAAGAATTATACCATAATTTAGCATTATCTTTCAAGGAAAAAGGGAAAAGAATTAACCTTATTCCTTCTTGGTCTAAGCCTCGGATATGCTGGAATTTGCAAAGGTCGAAGAACTCTCGAAGGTGCAAATGTGGATCCTCACTAGGTGTACCCCTAAAGTGAGTCAGTGCACTGAGTATCTGCGGAGATATGTAGTAGTTTCCTTCCACCTCAGGTTGATATGCAATGCACAAAGATTGATCGAGGTTCTGCGGGATGAAAGATTGTTTCATCTGCCTCCGCTCAGGTGGTTACTGCTCGGCTATCTGTTCTGCCATTAGTATCTCTTCTTTGATTCCTCCTTCTACCTCTTCTGAGTTATCTCTAAACCTTTGTCGGATAGTCCTCTCTAGCTCGGGATCAAAGGGAAGGAATGCCGGATGCTTGGATCGATGTTTGTGCATGAATTGGTGGTAGTTACGTAAGTGCAGCAGTCAAATACTGCTGCTCGGATAACTCTTCGCCTTAATTGCGCTCGATCGCACATGAGGGTGCACTCGATCGCAAGTGGTACAGAAAGCTCTCCTGGAGTACTTGAAACAGAGAAAAAAAAGGGAAATTGATTAGGGTTTTAATGAAATAAAATAAACACAATAATTAAGAAAGGAATAGAAAAAAATGAAATAACAATAATTAAAAGAAATGAAAAATAATTAATTCTAAAAGGAAATTTAGCGCAATCCCCGGCAACAGTGCCAAAAACTTGTTGTGACGATTATCTACCTAAATAAATATGCAAATAACTATCCTAGTTTTACTTGCAAGTGCAGAAGGTCAGTGGTAGCATAGTGTGCAAGTGCGAGATCATTTCCACAGGGATTGGTGAATTTCGTTTTAGAATTAGTTTCTTTAAGGTAAAAAGAGAAATAACTGTTGATTGTGAGTAAATAACAATAATGAGAACATAGGACTACGATATCCACCACTAGTTATACTTTCCCACTAAATAAGGTGTCAATGCTCTAGCCTTATCATGAATATTTAATGGTTGTCAACCTAAGGGCTTGATCCACACCTTAGGCTATTGATCTCCCTATGCAATGAGTTAGGCATGGTGTATAGTCTAACTCTTTTCTCTCTTAAGGGATTCAGCATGGGTGTATACTGAGTTATTCCTTAAAAGAGCATGAGGGTTGTGGAGATCGGCAACCACATGGGACCTAGGGCTTGGTCCGCTCCCGGTTTCCCATGTTGATTAACCCGAGAATCCAGTGTGGATATCCCTTGTTACTAATATTGAACCCAAGACTCGGTCATCCAAATTGAGTCGACTAACTTATCTATACCACATGCATACGTTGATCAGGCACACATGTATGAGGAATTTAAATACAAACTGGTATTAATCAAGTTAAATATTCTAACAAGGCTATAGAAAATATAATCAATGAATAAACATGTGGAAAAGCATAACTAGGGCTTCAATCGAGCCATATAAGAGTTTAGTTACACATGCTAGTTAAACTAAACATTGTAAACATAGTGAAATAAAAACAGAAAATTAAAACCGTAGAAGACTCGAGAGACAAGTCATCAATTCCTCTCCTAAGCTTGCTACTTCGAATCTCAAACAAAAGGTCTGGTTTATGTGTTTTACAGGGCTATTTATAGGGTCTCCATGGTGTCCCGAAACCCTAATTTCATATTTGGAGTCTGGAGACTCCTTTCCATATCTAGCTCTGCCACCTCTGGAGTAATTGTACTCGAGTGTATGCAGGATGCGCTCGAGCCTTCTTCAAGTGCGCTCGTGCTCTTGTGCGCTCGACCTCAAGGGGAGGTGCGCTCGAGTGCACCTTGCTGGATGACAAAACTTGACTTTTGCTTCTAAAAGCTCCAAATTATCATCTTTTTGTCCAAGTCCTGTGAAAAACACATAAAACACAAAAATGAAGTAGAATTCACAGAAATAGATAAATAAATAGCCTAACAAGTGTAAATTAAGGGGCTTAAATATGACTATTAAAGCACTTATAAATTGTTCCTAGCATTTTCATTTCTTGAGTGAGCATACATATATGCATGAGTATTTCTAGGATGCTCTATTCTACTATATGCATTTAAATTCGCATTCTTAGACGTATTAGCATGTTTTGAAGGAGTAGTTTTAATCTTGCTAGAGGTCTTAGAAGTGGAGGCTTATTCTAACATATTGTTTTCATGAACAAAGTCTCTTTAGACTTTTTCTAGTACAATAGAGAATAACCCAAGCCGGATTTTCCTCTATTTAATCTTTGGCTAGATAACACTTCATATAGCTTTTCTTTTCCAAGCATAAGACTAGATATAATGCTATTCAAATCCATTATTTTCTTCTTTAAAATATCATTTTTATTTTTTAGAAAATCGTGTAAAGAGTTATAAAGCATGGAAGATAGTTTTTCTTTTTTTTCCTTTAAACCCTCCATCTCTTTAGAGAGAGATGAAACTTCCTTCTTAAGAGCCATATTTCTAGAATTGAATTTCTTTAATTCTTCATGCATCTCATTTATAACTTCAATTAACTCTTCACTACTACTAACAATATTATTATTAGAGGGGGAAGAATCAGATACCTCATTTTTGTCATCGATTGCCATCAAGAATAGGTTGACAATCTCTCTGTATCTGACCTCATTGTCTGAAGATTATTCTTCTTCGTCATCACTCCATGTGGTTGCAATCATAGCTTTCATTTTGAAGTTCTTGTATGGTTTGCTTGTTGTTGGGCAATTGGCCTTGATGTGGTCGGGCTTCTTGCAACTGCAACACACAAGAGATTCCCTTTTTAGAGTGGAATCCCTTGTGTAAGGTTTTGATTATGCTCAAACTAATACGCGGTTATTGTGTATAGTTGAGGTGTCGATCCCACGAGGAAATGCGATCTACAAAGGAAAAGTGCAAACCTTAACACGAACGATAACAATCAAGTGAGAAAATATGAGTTTTGATAATGAAGTAATTGTGGGAAAATCGTGTAAATAGATTGAAGAATGTTATAAAGGAACAACAAAGTTCCAAGAATCCACCCTAGGTTCGTTGCCATATTCCAATCTTGATTCAGTTGTTTTTATCTCGATTGCAAGTTTCATATTCCAAACAGGCAATCAGCAAATATTCAATCAAAGCATATGTAAGCCCTAATGTAATTGATATGAATTACTCTTTACTTTCGATTTAAGCACATATGACCTATTCTATTGATTTATCAAGAAACAACAATATATATTGATGACAATATCACAGTAATGGACAAACCTAAAAGATAAATCTACTGGACTCAATCACATCCAAACAATCTTGACATAAAAAGAGCATGACTAGACCTATATCGAGGAGAAAGATATAATCACTGGATTAAGAGAAAATCTTCTAATTAATTTAAAGAGTAAATCATAACAATGTTTTGACAATAAATCCCAACTACAACTGAATCAATAAAGGAAAATAAGAACAACTACACCTAGGGATTCATCCTTTCGCCTTGCTTGGAGATTAGTTGGCCATGGGGCTCATTCTTGAACACTTTGATGGAGGAGAATATAGCAGTCTTCTTGTGTTTTCCAGCCTTAATGATTTTCTCTTCTCAAACCCTAAGTGAACTATTTATAATACAAAAGGTCCAAGGGTGTTTTAGCGTTTAAACAATCATTAAAGTCCTAATTAGGTCATAACTCGGAGAAGAGGATTCGTGTGCGTGCCGCGCTCTCACTTCCTTGTGCGGTGGCTCTGCCAGGTCTTTGGTTTCTTCATTTTCTGGAGGCTGTGACGCACACTAAAGCTCCTTTCTTGCTCTTTTGGGTTGGTTCTGGAGACCGAGGCCTGGATATTGTTCAGGCTGCAACGCACACACTTAAGACTTGATTTCTCTTTATTTGTCCTTCCACAACCATGCCTTCACTTCGGCATGCCTCGAATCTTTGTGCTTCAAGCAATGATAACTTTTCCTCCTCTTTTGAACTTAAAGTACCTGAAAATGGACCGAAATAGATCAATGATCCAAGAACGACACTTTAGAGTTGTTAACGTATAAAAGTGAAATTAAAACCTAGATCAACCCTAAAATGCTAACAATTAAGTACTGTTAAGATGCATTTTATGACTCTCATCACAACCCCCAACTAGCTTATTGCTAGTCCCTAGCAATTTAAGCGAAAACAAGATATGAATTCTACGGTAGGAATCAAAACAAAGTAAAGCAATGTTAGTGTTAAACTAGGAGCAATTCACTTTTTGTCTCAAAAATTGCACATAATACACCGCACATAGAATCATTAAATATCACTCAAGTCCAAAAGTAATCCAAACATCAATCTTAAAATTGTCATCGACTCTTAACATCCATCTTACCAAAATCCATTAATCCGAACATCTGGATGAATTTATGCATAACATTCATGAATACAAGTCTTGGCCTCTAAAATCATAATAAATTGTGTGACATCAATCACAAATCAAGCTCCATAGGCTTATTTTTCAAATCACTCTCCACTATTGTAGAAAAGTCACACTACATTGGATCAATAGGTCTTTAATAAGCTTGTAACGTTAGGCTAAGGTAAAGATTAAGAAAGAACGGGGAGGATTCAACCAATAAAAGAACTTAATCTCTTAGTTTTAAACACAACCTTCTTTTAAGCACTGGATAACCTTATTTCAACACCCGACTCTTTCAACTGTTTTTTTATAAGAGCATATCTCTTAAAAAGTCACCATATTTTTTTCTTCTTTCTTTGCCATATTTCACTTATCTTTTTCTTCTCTCTTTTTTTTCTTTTCTTTTCTTTTTTTTTTTTTTTTTTCTATTTTGGCATAAGACCATTCACTTCCTTTTTAATTTTTTTATTCTTTCCACAACCCCCAACTTATCTCCTTTATTTTACTTGGGTTATGGTAGTAATATATATATATATTTTATACTTCCATCCTTAGTCCTTTTAAGTACTTCTCAACAAATGTGTATAACTAAGTTCTTTTAAAAGAAAGGTAAGGATAAAATATTTTTAGGCTCATAAAGGTGAGTAAATTGGCTATTGAAAGAAACTAGGCTTAAATTCTTTTTCAAGAAAAATGATCAAACAAGTGACTAGCGATAGATATAGCAAGGGTAAGTTTAAAAGGCTCAAACGGTCCCAAAAATGGCCTACATCATATCCTAAGTAATGTGCATTCTAGGAATTCGCCTCAAGTGATATTCAAATAAGTTCTAGAGCTTGTCGAGACCGCAAAAGTATTCACAAAAACAATCACACATAAAATTTCTCTAAATGTTTTAGACTAATCATACAATCTTACCGCAAACTAGAGTCTCAAACCAAATGAAGATTGACACTTCAATTATTTTCAAACCGAAGCAAGATTTAACTTCCTATAAAGGCTATATGCTATCTCAATTAAGTTCATATCATTAACATATGAATTAACTCCAAGCTAACACAAAGCATGCTAAAAACAAACAAAATGGGAAAGTAACACCAAGTAATTCAATGAAAAAAAATACGTTTTCTCCACCCCCAACTTAAAAAATTGCACTGACCTCAATGTGAAAGAAAAGGTAAAGAAAACTCCCTTTGTAAGCAAAAGTACACATAAGCTAAAAATTGTGCACCATCATGTGAACTGCATGCAATTCCTCTTGCTGAAATTCCGATCAATTTGAAGTTTTCTTGATGAACCCAAAATCCTCTTAGTACCAAGCTTTTTGGAGAAATTTCCAACAAAATCTATAATATTAGTGCTCAATCCTTCAAGAATGATGTTAGAATCAAGAAATTTTGAGCAAAAATGAGTGGGTAAGTTAGGGTTTGGAGAGAGGATGAGAGAGAAATAAGTGTGCTATATTTTTGTAAAAGAGAAATGAAGAGGTGATGAGAGTCTAAAATGCATCTTAACAGTACTTAATTGTTGGCATTTTAGGGTTGATCTAGGGTTTAATTACACTTTTATACCTTAATAACTCTAAAGTGATATTCTTGAATCATTGACTTATTTCGGTGCATTTTCAGGTTCTTGGTGTTTAAAAGAGATGGAAAAACTATCATTGCTTGAAGCACTAAGATTCCATGTATATCAAGATGAAGAAGTGGTTGCAGAAGGATAAAACGAGGAGAACCTCCACCAACCAATGAGAGCCACGGCCTAGACTAGTGAGGGTTGTGGCCTCCAGAAGATTGCTCAAAAGAGCTAAGTCCACCTTCAGTGGGCGCCTAGGCACCCAGAAGAGAGAGCCGCGGCGCCCAGAGCCTTCACCTAACCAAGACCATCCAAAGTCTAGGCACCCAAAAGAGAGAGCTGTGGCGCGCACTCGAAAGTTTGTTTCCGAGTTATGACCTAATTAGGACTTCAATGATTGTTTAAATCCTAGAATATCCTTGGACCTTTTTTACTATAAATAGATCACTTAGGGTTTTAGAAAAGATATCTTTGGAAGTCTAAAAAACTCAAGAAGGCTACCACACTCTCCTCCATTAAAGTGTTCAACCATGAACTTCATGGTGAACTAATCTCTAAGCAAGGCGAAGGGATGAATCCCTAGGTGTAGTTATTCTTATTTTCCTTTATTGATTCAGTTGTAGTTTGGAATTATTATCAAAACATTGTTATGTGTTACACTTTTATCTAATTAAAGGATTTTCTCTTAATCCGGTGATTGTATCTTCCTTTTCCCTATAAGTCTAGTCATGCTTTTCTTATGTGACGTTGTTTGGGTATGATTGAGTTCGGTGGATTTATCTTTTAGGTTTGTCCATTATTGCAATATTTTCATTAAATATATATTGTCGTTTCTTGATAAATCTATAGGATAAGTCATGTGAGCTTAACTCGAAAGTAAAGAGTAATTCATATCAATTACATTAGGGTTTATATATGTGCTTGATTGAATATTTGTCGATTGCTTGTTTGGGATGTGAAACTAGCAATCGAGATAAAAATAACTGAATTAAGATTGGAATAAGGCAACGAACCTAGGGAGGATTCCCGAAACCTTGTTGTTTCTTTATCATATATTTCAATCTATTTACACAATTACTTCATTATTCATATCATCTCACTTGATTGTTATCGTTCGTGCTAAGGTTTTCACTTTTCCTTTATAGATCGCTTGTCTCCCTGTGGAATCGACACCTCAAAGCTGTGCTACAACTACCACGTTATACTTTGGGTGTAATCAAATTTTGGCGCCGTTGCCAAGGAGACGCGCTTACATACAAGGAAGATTGTCAACTCTAAGACAAGATGGTACTATTGTTCTTTTCTTTAAGTTTTGATTTTCTGATTTTTTTTGTTCTGTTTTATATTATTTCCTTTTAACTCATTTGGTGCATGCTTAGACCGAGAGATTCGCGAGGCAGATTCACTAAAGGACCCGAAATAGAGCCACCCTTTCCTTTCACATCCATTAGTGAAACCTCGCCTAGATCAAACCCTAGTGTACACCTAAACGAGAATTTAGAAAACTTTGTTAACATGGCTGGAAACTCTAATGAGAATGTTGCTAGGACACTTAAAGATTATTTATATCCTAGCTGAACAGCCACACCATCATGCATCATGTTTCCAGCCAACACTCGCCATCAAGACTTTAAAACATAGATGATTCAATTACTCCCTACATTTCATGGCTTGGAAAACGAAAACCCATATATACACATTAGGGAGTTTGAGGAAGTAGTTGCGACTTTTCATAGTCAAGATGCAACTAATGATATCGTGAGACTCGAGTTTTTTCCTTTCTCTTTGAAGGATAAAGCTAAGAGTTGGTTATTCTCACTGAGACCACAATCTATTGGGTCATGGAATGAGATGACCCAGGTCTTCTTTAACAAATACTTCCCTCAATATAAGACCAATACTTTAAAAGGAAAAATCTCCACCTTTGTACAAAAGGAGAATGAGACTTTGTATCAGCCTTGGAAGAAATTTAAAGAGCTATTAAGTATGTATCCACACCACGGGTATGAAAGTTGGTGCTTAGTGAGCTACTTTTATGAGGGACTTACCTATAGAGAGCGCCAATTCGTAGAGATGATGTGTAATGGTGAATTTCTGCAAAACGATCCTGATGAGGCCATAGAGTACCTCAATGAACTTGCTGAAAAAGCTCACACTTGGACTGGACTTAATGCTACTGAAAGCAAAAATACATCACGACCTGTAGGAAACCCAAATGGTGGTGGAATTTACCATCTTAGGGAAGAAGACAACCTGAAAGCTAAGGTCGAAATGCTTACTAGGGAGTTAGATGCATTAAAAACTAAAGGCTCAAAACCAACACACGTAGTTAACCATGCCGAATCTTCGGAATCATGTTTTGTGTGTGGCAGGGTAGATCATCTCGCCCAAGAGTGTCCCACATTTGCTAAGATGAGAGGGATGTATGAGGAACAATGTAATGCCTTAGGCATATACAAGAAGTCCTCAGCACCCTTCTCTAACACCTATAATCATGGATGGCGAAATCACCCCAACTTCAGCTAAAAATCTGAAAACTAGTAGCTTGTACAACCCCTTAGATCATAGCCTGCACCATATCATGCACCCTCATCCTCTAGGAATTCTTTAGAAGACACTTTACATTTATAGAGGCACAGGGTAAGACAAATCAGAGGTGTGAAGCGTTAATTACGCAGGTTGTTGAAAAGAACAAAGAGATAAGGAGCCAAGTGACCAAACTGATGGGCTCCTTGAGTGTGAATGAGTGAGGGAAGTTCCCTTCCCAAGCTCAGTCCACACAAAAAAATCTGGAAACTGTAAATGCCATTGTGACAAGAAGTAGTAAGACATTACACATCCCAACAACGAACAAATCCGAGGATGTGGAAAAAGGTCAAGGTAGTAGTGATGCTGAACTGCCTAAAGACCCTGAGGTTACTAAGAGCCCTGTTAAGGCACCATTCCCTCAAGCCATAAAATCTAACAAGAAAAATCTTGAGCTAAATAATGAAATCCTAGAGAACCTAAGGCAAGTTAAACTTAATTTTCCTCTTTTGCATGTGATTAAACAAGTTCGTACCTATGCAAAGGTTCTCAAGGATTTGTGTACAATTAAAAGGAAGCACTATGTAAAGAAAACAACATTCCTAACAGAACAAGTTACTGCTTTAATTGAGCAAAGAATTCCCCCAAAATACAAGGATCCTGGCTATCCAACCATTGCATGTAGCATTGGAAATCATGAGGTTGGACAAGCCTTGTTAGATTTAGGAGCTAGTGTAAACCTGATGCCATTTTCTATTTATTTGCAGCTGGGTTTAGGAGAAATCAAACCAACCACTGTGGTATTATAATTGGCTGACCGTTCAGTCAAAGTACCCCGGGGTGTAGTAGAGGATGTTCTCATTCAAATTGATAAATTTTATTATCCTGTTGATTTCTTAATCCTTGATACCACTTTTGCTGTTGACACTAACTCTAAAATTCCTTTAATTTTGGGTAGACCTTTCCTAGCTACTGAAAATGCTCTAATTAATTGCAGGAATGGACTCATGAAGCTGTCCTATGGAAACATGACCCTCGAGGTGAACATCTTCAATGTTGCAAAATAGCCCGAAGATGAGGACGAGAACCACCAATTATACATGATCGAGTCACTCATCAATGAGGGAGTTTATATAGCTCATGATTTTGATCCTCTTGAATATTTTCTTGTTAATTCTGAGATTGATTCTATTAATGATAAAACTGATATAATTGATATTTGTGTTGTTTTTGATAAATCTCAGGATTATGGTACTCGAGCATGGCAACCAAAGTTTGAGGAGTTGCTTGAAAGAAGCGAGAAATAAATCCCCTTAAGTGTGGAAGCACCTAAAGTTGAATTGAAGCCACTACCTAAGGGTTTGAAGCATGTTTTCCTCAGTCCAGGTGATAACTTTCCTGTCATTATCTCATCTGAATTACCTAAATCTCAAGGTAAGAAATTAATTCGGACCTTAAATATATATAAATCAGCCTTAGGTTGGAGCATGGCTGATTTAAAAGGAATTAGTCCCCTGATCTGTTCTCATAAGATAAATTTTGATGAAGGGACTAATCCTCATAGAGACCCTCAATGTAGGCTTAACCCCACTATGAAAGAAGTAGTGAAGAATGAAGTGTTAAAACTATTAGATGCGAGAATTACATATCCCATAGTTGATAGTAATTGGGTAAGCCCTACACAAGTTGTTCCTAAAAAGTCCGGAGTCACTGTGGTAAAGAATGACTTAAGAGAGTTTGTTCCTACAAAAGTTGTGACTGGGTGGCGAATGTGCATTGATTATAAAAAATTAAATGCTGCCACCCAGAAAGACCACTTCCTACTCCCTTTTATTGATCAAATTCTTAAGCATGTAGCTGGTCATCCTTTTTACTGTTTCTTAAATGGTTATTCTGGTTATTATCAAATTGAAATTACATTAGAAGACCAGGATAAAACCACCTTCACCTGTCTTTTTGGTACTTATGCCTTTCGTAGAATTCCATTTTGATTGTGTAATGCCCCTGCCACTTTTCAAAGTTGCATGATGAGCATTTTTAGTGACATGGTTGAAAATTGCATGGAGGTTTTTATGGATGACCTATCTATTTTTGGATCTTCATTTGATACATGTTTAATGAATTTAGAAAGAGTGCTGATTCATTGTGAGGAGAAGGAATTAGTCCTAAACTGGGAAAAATGTCATTTCATGGTACTATCCGGTATTGTCTTAAGGCATATTGTTTCTTCTAAAGGGATAGAGGTTGATCAATCTAAAATTGAATTAATCTCTAAATTGCCCACACCTAAGACAGGAAAGGATGTAAGATCTTTCTTTAGTCATGCTGGTTTTTATAGGAGGTTCATACAAAACTGTTCCAACATATCTAGACCACTATGTGCCCTCATAGTTAAAGATGTCCCATTTGAGTGGACTCAAGCTTGTCAAGAGACCTTCAAAATGCTGATTGGCAAACTTAATTCAGCATCTATAATGCAGTCACCTGATTTGATTTTACTTTTGAAATCATGTGTGATGCTAGTGACTATGCTGTAGGTGCTGTTCTTGGACAACGAAGAGAGGGAAAACCTTTTGTCATCTACTATGCTAGTAAAACCTTAAATAGTGGTCAAATGAATTACTCCACCACTGAAAAAGAATTGCTAGTTGTAGTATTTGCTTTGGACAAATTTCATGCTTATTTAATTGGTTCTCCTATTCTTATCTTCACAGATCATGCAGCCCTCAAGTACCTTCTTACAAAGAAGGATGCCAAGGCACGACTAATACGGTGGATCATACTCCTACAAAAATTTGACATCACCATCAAAGACAAGAAAGGAGTAAAGAATGTAGTGGCATACCATCTCTCAAGGCTCACATTTGATGACACCTCTGACGATATGCTAATCAAGGATGATTTTCTGGATGAGCAATTACTCTCTGTTACTTCTCTACCATGGTTTGCTCATATCGTGAATTATTTGGCTACCGGTAAGATACCGATGGATTGGAGCACTCAAGACAAGAGGAAATTCTTGAGTGAGGTACGTAATTTTTATTGGGATGACCCTTATCTTTTCAAGTACTGCCCTGACCAAATTTTAAGGCATTGCGTCCCAAATGAAGAGATTGCCAGCATCTTGGAATTTTGTCACTCCCAAGCTTATGGAGGCCACTTTTCAATGAAAAAAATCACTGCAAAAATTTTGCAGTGTGGATTTTATTGGCCTACCTTGTTTAAAGATACAAACATCTATTGTCGCTCATATGAAAAGTGTCAGAAGTTAGGTGCTGTGTCTCATCGTAATATGATGCCCTTAAACCTAATTTTAGTGATCGAAATCTTTGATTGTTGGGGCATTGATTTTATAGGACTATTTCCTCCTTCCTTCAGATATCAATATATCATTGTGGTAAAAGATCATGTATCAAAGTGCGTAGAGGCAAAAGCTTGCCGAAGCAATGATGATAGAACGGTAATAAAATTTCTCAAAGAAAACATGTTATCTCAATTTGGTACACCACTGATTGGTGCTTAAATAGTCATATTTAAGCCCCCTAATTTACACTTGTTAGACTCTTTACCTAGCTAATTATATGGATTTTACTTCATTTTCATATTTTATGTGTTTTTCTCAGGACTTGGACAAAAATATAGTAAATTGGAGCTTTTAGGAGCAAAAATGAAGTTCTGCCATCCAACAAGGTGTGCTCGAGCGCACCTCATTGAGATCGAGCGCACAAGGATAAGAGCACACTTGAAGAAGGCTCGAGCGCACACCTGCGCTCGAGTGCAACCTGCATACGCTCGAGCGCAATTACTCCAGAGGTGGCAGAAGCCAGAATTGAAAAGAAGTCCTCCAACTCCAAATAGGAATTAGGGTTTTGGGACCCTATAAATAGCCTTGTAAAAACACATAATAGATAATATTTTGTTCTAGACTCAAAGTAAAGAGCTTAGGGGAGGATTTAACAACTTGTCTCCCGAGTCTTCTTCGGTTTTAGTTTTCAGTTTTTATTTTCATAATGTTTAGCATGTTTATTCTACTTAGCATGTGTAACTAAACACTTATAGGGCTTGATTGAAGCCCTAGTTAAGCTTTTCCACATATCTATTCATTGACTATCTTTGTTATAGTCTGAATGTTTAACTTGATTAACACCTGTTTGCATTTAAATTCCTTGTATGTGTGTGCCTGATCAACATATGCATGTGGTATAAATAGGTTAGTCGGATCAATTTGGATGACCGAGTCCTGGGTTCAACATTAGTAGCAAGGGATATCCACACCGAATTCCCGGGTTAATCAACATGGGAAACCGGGAGCAGACCAAGCCCTAGGTCCTGTGTGGTTGCCGATCTCCACAGCCTTCATGCTCTCTTAAGGAACAACTCAGTATACACCCATGCTGAATCCCTTAAGAGAGAAAAGAGTTAGAGTATACACCATGCCTAACTCGTTGCATAGGGAGATCAATAGCCTAAGGTGTGGACCAAGCCCTTAGGTTGGAAACTATTAGATATTCATTATAAGAATAGAGCATTGAAACTTTACTTAGTGGGAAAGTATAATTAGGGTGGATATCGTAGTCCTATATTCTCATTATTGTTATTCACTCATAATCAACTATTATTTCTCTTTTCAAACTTGAAGAAATTAGTCATAGAAAGAAATTCACCAATCCTTGTGGAAATGATCTCGCACTTGCACACTATGCTACCACAGACCTTGTGCACTTGCAAGTAAAACAAATGTGATTATTTGCATATTAATTTAGGTAGATAATCGGCACAACAACCACGTGCTATAATTAGTGATCGAGGTACACATTTTTGCAACCGTTGATTTGAAGCTTTAATGAGAAAATATGGGGTGTTACATAAGATTTCCACTGCTTACCACCTTCAGAAAAGTAGACAAGTAGAACTTACTAATAGGGAAATTAAACAAATTTTAGAAAAAATGGTTAACTCGGATTGCAAAGATTGGTCTTTGAGAATAGTTGATGCGCTTTGGGCTTACCGAGCAGCTTTCAAAACTTCCTTAGGTATGTCACCTTATAGGCTTGTTTTTGTAAAAGTTTGCCACCTACCTGTGGAGCTCGAGCATCGAGCTTATTAGGCCATCAAATCTTTCAATTTTGATATAGGCGAAGCAGGTAAGCTTTGAAAATTTCAGTTGACCGAGTTAGAGGAGTTAAGAAATGATGCTTATGAGAACTCTAGAATCTATAAGGCAAAGATGAAAGTGTTTCATGATAAAAACATTTTAAGGAAAACATTTAAGCCTGATGATCGAGTGTTCTTATACGATTCTAGACTCTATAAGCATCCGGGAAAACTTCGGTCTAGGTGGACCTGTCTTTTCATAGTGAAAATTGCTTTTGAAAATAGGGCGATAGAAATAGAGGACACTAGAGATGGTCGGATTTTCAAAGTAAATGGTCAACACCTTAAAGTCTTAATCGATAGGCAAGATCAGAATTCCACTTATGGATCCGGTCTATTCCCCTTGACCACACCATACAGGTACGTTTTTGTTTTTTTTTTTTGTTTTGTTTGTTTTGTTAAGTTTATTTCAATTTTAAATTTTTAGTTGTTTTTTAGTTTAATCTGATTTTTAGTTTAAGAATTATTTTTGTTTGACTAATTTTATTTTATTTTTTTCTTCTTTTGGCAACAAAAAGTTTTTTTTTTTTAAAACTATAATCAGGTCCAAGCAACCTGTGCGCCTCGGCCCGGCCCAAGGCACGCCTCGCCCCACAGCACCAGGCTATCCCACACCAGCCCGTTCCTAGGCCCAGCACTGTGCGCGCTGCAGCACACAGAAAGCCCACACACACACCTTAGCCCAAGCCATGGCGTGCTCTCAGCCAAGCCGTGGCTTCACCTATTCTGCCACCTGTCCCCGCACACAAAATAAAACCCAATTCTGCACTTATCATCTTCATTTCTCCCTCACGAAAACAGCATCTTACTTCTCTCTCTCTCATCCTCTCTCTAAACCCTCACTTACCCACTCACTCTTACTCAAAATTTCTTGATTCTAACATCATTTCTTGTAGGATTTTGCACTAATATTGCAGATTTTGTTGGAAATTTCTCCAAAAAGCTTAGTACTCAGAATATTTTGGGGTCATCAAGAAAACTTCAAGTTGGTGGGTATTCCTTCTTCTCTCCAACTTTGGGCATCAAGTAAGACCAATTTCTCCTCTTTATTGTTCATTTGTGCTATTTGGGTGGTTGATTTTGAATTAGTACTATTGTTCTATATATTTGATTCAAATGGCCCCTAAGACTAAGAGACCAAGGGGAAACAAGCACAAGAGTATGATGAGGGCAAATTTGTTAGTTTTGAGGCTTGTGAGAGATATGTTAGGATGATGCACACTAGAAAACCTATTCCTGAGAGAGGATTCAATATAACAGAGAGAGTTATTTAGAATGATTATTGATAGGCATTGGGGTACATTTGCTAGCCAACCATCTCATTCCCTCACAAATGTGGTTAGAGAATTCTATGCTAATGCAAAAGAACATAGGAATGGTAAGGTGAGAGTGAGAGGAAAAATAATTTCTTTTAGAAGCACATCTATCAACAGATTCTATGGGCTTCCTGACATAGAAAACAGTGAGTATAGTGTATATGCATCAAATATTAATTATGAAGAGATTTGTAATACTCTCTGTACTCTGGGCACTACATGAAAAATGACAGGAGATACCCCTGTAACCTTGCCTGGTACTTCTCTTACTGTAAATGCTAGAGCTTGGTAATATTTTGTATGTCAGAGACTGATGCCTGCCATACACTATAGCGACCTTACTGCTGAAAGAGTTGTGTTGATTTATGCCATTTTGATGGGCATGACTATTGATGTGGGCCAGATCATATTCAATTCTATCATACACATTGTGTAACAAAAGCTTGGATTGTACTTCTCTTCCTTAATTACCCAATTATACCTCCAAGCCGGAGTCCAGTACAATCCTAATGAGGAAGCCCAGCAACCTAAAAAACCCATCGATGATAGCATGCTTAATCTGATTAAAGCCTCAAGGCCACCAGTTCCGGGAGAGAGAGCAGCAATTGCACCCCCTCCTCCCCCTAGGCATGTCACTATTGCAGAGCACCTTGAGCGTTTAGAGATTCGTTTTGATGAGCATCAGAAATTCTTGCATGATAAGTTTGATCGTCAAGAACGCTTCTTGGCTAGGCAAGCTGATTATCAAGTGGGGGTGTACTCTTTTTTTGGTCGGATGTACCAACACGTTTCCTCCACTACTGGTTGTGACATGGATCACTTTCCCACTTTGCCACCCTATCCGGGTTCATCTTTTGATCCAACTCCTGAGGCGGGTGAAGAGAATGAAGAAAATGAAGAGAATGAAGAAGAGGATGATGACATAGAGGATTAGTTGTGGGTTCTATCTTGTTTGTTTCCTTTTATTTTATTTATTATCGGATGACTGTAATAACATTTTTTTCACTTTTCCTTTTAATTATTTTATTTTTCGTACTTAGTTATTTATTTCCATTTCATGTGTTAACCTAACATACGGTGGGTATCTTAATAGTAAACCACAGTTGCTTTCTTTTTGTTGTGTTGTTCTATGTTGTAGATCGGAATTTCGGCAAGAAGAATGGCCTGTAGTTCACATGATGGTGCACAATTCTCAGCCTGTGTGCACTTTTGCTTATAAAGGGAGTTTGCTTTCCTTTATCTTTAACATTGAGGACAATGCAATTTTTAAGTTGGGGGTGGAGAAAACGTATTTTTTCCCATTAAACTGCTTGGTGTTACTTTCGCTTGTTATTTGTTTTTAGCATGCTTTGTGCTAACCTTAGAGTTAATTCACATGTCAATGATATGAACTTAATTGAGATAGCATATAACATTTAGAAGAAGTTAAATCTTGCTTTGGTTTGAGAATAATTTAAGTGTCAATCTTCATTTGGTTTAAGACTCTAGTTTACGATAAGATTGTATGATTAGTCTAAAACATTTAGAGAAGTTTTATATATGATTGTTTGTGAATACTTTTGCGGTCTCAACAAGCTCTAGAACTTATTTGATAATCATTTGAGGTGAATTCCTAGAATGTACATTACTTAGGATATGATATAGGCCATTTTGAACCGTTTGAGCCTTTCAAACTTACCATTGCTATATTTATCGCTAGTCTCCAGTTTAAGCCTTTTTCTTGAAAAAGAAATTAAGCCTTGTTTCTTTCGATAACCTATTCACTTACTCTTATGAGCCTAAAAATATTTTATCCTTACTCTTCTTTTAAAAGAACTTAGTCATGCACATTTGTTGTGAAACACTTGAGAGGAGTAAGGATGGAAATATGAAAAAAAAAAAAAAAAGTATTACTACCATAACCCAAGTATATTAAAGGAGATAAGTTGGGGGTTGTGGAAAAGAAAAAAAAAAGAGAAGAATGAAAAAGAAAGTGAATGGTCTTATGCCAAAATAGAAAGGAAAAGAAAAGAAAAAAAGAAAAGAAAAAGATAAGTGAAGTATGGCAAAGAAAGAAGAAAAGAATAGAAAAGTGGTGACTTATCAAGAGATATACTCTTATAAAAAATAGTTGAAAGAGTTGGGTGTTGAAGTAAGGATTATCCAGTGCTTAAAAGTGGTTGTGTTTAAAGTAAGAGATTGTGTTCTTTTACTTGCAAATCCTTCATATTCTTCCTTAACCTTTACCTTAGCCTAATATTACAAGCTTATTAAAGACCTATTGATCCAATGTAGTGTGATTTTTTTACAAGAGTGGAGAGTGATTTGAAAAATAAGCCTATAGAGTTTGATTTGTGATTGATGTCACTCAATTTATTATGTTTTTAGAGGCCAAGACTTGTATTCATGAATGTTATGTATAAAATCATCCGGGTGTTCGAATTAATGGATTGTGGTAAGATGGATGTTAAAAGTCGATAAAAATTTTAAGATTGATGTTTGGATTACTTTTGGACTTAAGTGATATATAATGATTCTATGTGCTGTATATTATGTGCAATTTTTTAGGCAAAAAGTGAATTTCTCTTGGTTTAATGCTAGCATTGCTTTACTTTGTTTTGATTCCTACCATAGAATTCATCTCTTGTTCTCGCTTGAATTGCTAGGGACTAGCAATATGCTAGTTGGGGGTTGTGATGAGAGTCATAAAATGCATCTTAACAGTACTTAATTGTTGGCATTTTAGGGTTGATCTAGTGTTTAATTACAATATTACACCTTAATAACTCTAAAGTGATAATCTTGAATCATTGACTTATTTCGGTGCATTTTCAGGTACTTGGTGTTTAAAAGAGAAGGAAAAACTATCATTGCTTGAAGCACTAAGATTCCATGCATATCAAGGTGAAAGAGTGGTTGCAGAAGGATAAAACGAAGAGAATCTCCACCAACCAATGAGAGTCGCGACCTGGACTAGTGAGGGTCGCGGCCTCCAGAAGATTGCCCAAAAGAGCCAAGTCCACCTTTAGTGGGTGCCTAGGCACCCAGAAGAGAGAGTCGCGGTGCCCAGAGCCTTCACCTAACTAAGCACCAGCAAAAGCCTAGGTGCCCAAAAGAGAGAGCCACGGTGCCCAGAGCCTTCACCTAACCAATACCATCTAAAGCCTAGGCGCCCAGAAAAGAGATAGCTGTGGCGCGCACTAGAAAGTTTGTTTCCGAGTTACGACTTAATTAGGACTTTAATGATTGTTTAAACCCTAGAATATCCTTGGACCTCTTGTACTATAAATAGATCACTTAGGGTTTTAGAAAAGATAGCTTTGGAAGTCTGAAAAACTCAAGAAGGCTACCACACTCTCTTCCGTTAAAGTGTTCAACCATGAACTTCATGGAGATCTAATCTCCAAGCAAGTCGAAGAGATGAACCCCTAGGTGTAGTTGTTCTTATTTTCCTTTATTGATTCAGTTGTAGTTTGGAATTATTATCAAAACATTGTTATGTGTTACTCTTTTATCTAATTAAAGGATTTTCTCTTAATCCGGTGATTGTATCTTCCTTCTCCATATAAGTATAGTCATGCTTTTCTTATGTGATGTTGTTTGGGTATGATTGAGTCCAGTGGATTTATCTTTTAGTTTTGTCCATTACTGCAATGTTGTCATTAAATATATATTGTCGTTTCTTGATAAATCTATAGGATAGGTCATGTGAGCTTAACTCGAAAGTAAAGAGTCATTCATATCAATTACATTAGGGCTTATATATGTGCTTGATTGAATATTTGTCGATTGCTTATTCGGGATGTGAAACTTGCAATCGAGATAAAAACAACTGAATTAAGATTGGAATAAGGAAACAAACCTAGGGAGGATTCCCAAAACCTTGTTGTTTCTTTATCATATATTTCAATCTATTTACACAATTACTTCTTCATTCATATCGTCTCACTTGATTGTTATCGTTCGTGTTAAGGTTTGCACTTTTCCTTTATAGATCGCTTGTCTCCCTGTGGAATCGACATCCCAATGCTGTGCTACAACTACCGCGTTATACTTTGGGCGTAATCAAGAGGAAATGGGTTGATTTGGGGTTTTAAGTGCTGGACACGAGTTGGCGCTGCGGCGTGGGCTGTGGGGCGTCATGGTATGGGCTGAGGGGCATGTGTGCATACACACTGTGCACTGCAGCGCTGTGGGCAAGGCCTAGGCGTGGGCTGGTGTGCGTGCTGGCTGCTGCTGTGCACTGTTGCGCTGTGGGCTGGGCCTAGGCATGCACACTGGTCCTGGTTCTAAACAAAACACCTTGTTTGTGGGAAAAAACATAAAATAAAATTAATAAAAAGAACCCTTAAACTAAGAATTAGATGAAATCGAATTAAAAACTAAAAATTTGAAATAAACTTAATTGAAAACAAAATAAACAAAACAAATAAATAAATAAATAAATACCTTTGTGGTGTGGTCAAGGTGAATAGACCAAATCCATAAGTGGAATGTCTTCCACTTTCGACCGAATCCATATGTAACACCCCATATTTTCTCATCAGAGCTTCAAAAGAATGGTTACAAAAATGTGTACCTCGATCACTAATAATAGCACGTGGTGTACCAAATCAAGATAACACATTTTCTTTGAGAAATTTAATTACTGTTCTATTATCATTGCTTCGGCAAGCTACTGCCTCTACCCATTTTGACATATAATCTATTGCCACAATGATATATTGATATCCGAAGGAAGGAGGAAATAGTCCCATAAAATGCCCCAACAATCAAAGATTTCAATCACTAAAATTGGGTTTAAGGGCATCATATTACGACGAGACACAACTCCTAACTTCTGACACTTTTCACATGAGCGATAATATATTTGCATCTTTAAACAAGGTGGGCCAATAAAATCCACACTACAAAATTTTTGCAGCAGTTTTTTTCAATGAAAAGTGGCCCCCATAAGCTTGGGAGTGATAAAATTCCAAGATGCTGGCAATCTTTTCATTAGGGATGCAACGCCTTAAAATTTGGTCAGGGCAATACTTGAAAAGACAGAGGTCATCCCAATAAAAATTACGTACCTCATTCAAGAATTTCCTCTTGTCTTAAGCGCTCCAATCCATTGATATCTCACCTGTAGCCAAATAATTCACGATATGAGCAAACCATAGTAGAAAAGTAACAGAGAGTAATTGCTCATCGGGAAAATCATCCTTGATTGGCATGTCATCATAGGTGTCTTCAAATGTGAGCCTTGATAGATAGTCAGCCACTACATTCTCTACTAATTTCTTGTCTTTGATGGTGATGTCAAATTCTTACAAGAGTAGGATCCATCGTATTAGTCGTGCCTTAGCATCCTTCTTTGTAAGAAGGTACTTGAGGGCTGCATGATCTGTGAAAATAAGAATAGGAGAACCAATTAAATAGGCATGAAACTTGTCCAAAGCAAATACTACAACAAGCAATTCTTTTTCAGTGGTAGAGTAATTCATTTGAGCACTATTCAGGGTTTTACTAGCATAGTAAATGACAAAAGGTTTTCCCTCCCTTCGTTGTCCAAGAACAGCACCTACAGCATAGTCACTAGCATCACACATGATTTCAAAGGGTAAAGTCCAATTAGGCGACTGTATTATAGGTGCTGAAGTAAGCTTGCCAATCAGCATTTTAAAGTCCTCTTGACAAGATTGTGTCCACTCAAATGGGGTATCTTTAACTAGGAGGGCACATAGTGGTCTAGATATGTTGAAAAAATTTTGTATGAACCTCCCATAGAAACCAGCATGACCAAGAAAAGATCTTACATCCTTTACCATCTTAGATGTAGGCAACTTAGAGATTAATTCAATACCAGATGGTACCATGAAATGGCATTTTTCCCAATTTAAGACTAATTCCTTTTCCTTACAATGAATCAACACTCTTTCTAAATTCATTAAGCATGCGTCAAATAAAGATCCAAAAACAGTTAGGTCATCCATAAAAACCACATGCAATTTTCAACCATGTCACTAAAAATGTTCATCATGCAACGTTGAAAAGTGACAGGTGCATTACACAATCCGAATGGCATTCTACAAAAAGCATAAGTACCAAAAGGACAGGTGAAGGTGGTTTTATCCTGATCTTCTAATGCAATTTCAATTTGATAATAACCATCTAAGAAACAATAAAAAGGATGACCAACTACACACTCAAGAATTTGATCTATAAAGGGGAGTGGGAAATGGTCTTTCCCGGTGGCAGCATTTAATTTTCTGTAATCTATGCACATTCGCCACCCCGGTCATAAGTTTTGTAGGGACTAACTATCCTAGGTCATTCATTACCACAGTGACTCTGGACTTTTTTAGGAACGACTTGTGTAGGACTTACCCATTTATTATCAGCTATGGGATATATAATTTCCGCATCTAATAATTTCAACACTTCACTTTTCAATACTTCTTTCATAGTGGGGTTAAGCCTACGTTGAGGGTCTCTACGAGGACTAGTTTCTTCATCCAAGTTTATCTTATGAGAATAGATCAGGGGACTAATTCCTTTTAAATCAGCCATGCTCCAGACTAAGGCTGATTTACGTGCATTTAAGGTCCGAATTAATTTCTCACCTTGAGACTCAGATAATTCAGATGAGATAATAACAGGAAAAGTATCACCTGGACCGAGAAAAACATGCTTTAAACCCTTAGGTAGTGGCTTCAATTCGACTTTAGGTGCTTCCACACTTGAGGGGATTTGTTTCTCGCTTCTTTCGGGCCTCAAACTTTGGTTGCCATGCTCGAATGCCATAATCTTGAGATTTATCAAAAATAGCACAAATATCAATTATATCAGTTTTGTCATTAATAGAATCAATCTCAGAATTAACAAGAAAATATTCAAGAGGATCAAATATATGAGCTATGAAAACTCCCTTATCGATGAGTGACTCGATCATGTATAAGTGGTGGTTCTTGTCCTCATCTTCGGGCTATTTTGCAACATTGAAGAGGTTCACCTCGAGGGTTATGTTTCCAAAGGATAGCTTTATGAGCCCATTCCTACAATTAATTAGAGCATTTGCAGTAGCAATGAAAGGTTTACCCAAAATCAAAGGAATTTTAGAGTTAGTGTCAACAGCGGAGGTAGTATCAAGGATTAGGAAATCAACAGGATAATAAGATTTATCAGTTTGAATGAGAACATCCTCTACCACACCCCGGGGTACTTTGACTGAACGGTCAGCCAATTCCAATACCACAACAGTTGGTTTTATTTCTCCCAATCCCAGCTGCAAATAAATAGAAAATGGCATCAGATTTACACTAGCTCCTAAATCTAGCAAGGCTTGTCCAACCTCATGATTTCCAATGCTACACACAATGGAGGGAATCCTTTGCTCAATTAAAGCACTAACTTACTCTATTAAGAATGTTGTTTTCTTTACATGGTGTTTCCTCTTAATTGTACACAAATCCTTGAGAACCTTTGCATAGGTAGGAACTTGTTTAATCACATGCAAAAGAGGTAGACTAAGTTTTACTTGCCTTAGGTTCTCTAGGATTTCATTGTTTAGGTCTAGATTTTTCTTGTTTGATTTTAAGGCTTGAGGGAATGGTGCCTTAACAGGACTCTTGGTAACCTCAGGGTCCTTGGGAAGCTCGGTATCACTACTACCTTGACCCTTTTCCACATTCTCATATTTGTTCGTTGTTGGGATGTGTAATGACTTGCCACTTCTTGTCACAATGGCATTTACATCTTTCAAATTTGCTTGTGCCATGTGCTGACTATGGGGTGTGGACTGAGCTTGGGAAGGGAACTTACCTCGCTCATTCACTCTTAGGAAGCCCATCAATTTGGACACTTGGCTCCTTATTTCCTTATTCTCTTCCACAACCTATGTGATTAATGTTTCACACCTTTGGTTTGTCTTACCTTGTGCCTCAATGAAAGCATACAAGGTGTCTTCTAAAGAAGTCCTAGAGGATGAGGGTGCATTATATGGTGCAGGGTATGATCTAGGAGATTGTGCAAGCTGCTGGTTTTTAGACTTCCAGCTGAAGTTGGGGTGATTTCACTATCCCAGATTATAGGTATTAGAGAAGGGTGCAAAAGGCTTCTTGTACATGCCTAAGGCATTACATTGTTCCTTATACATCCCTTCCATATTAACAAATGTGAGGCACTCTTAAGCGGGATGATCTACCCTGCCACACACAAAACATGGTTCCGAAGATTCGGCATGATTAAACACTTGTGTTGGCTTTGAGCCTTTAGTCTTTAATGCATCTAACTCCCTAATGAGCATCTCGACCTTAACTTTTAGGTTGTCCTCTTCCCTAAGATGATATATTCCACCCCCACTTGGGTTTCCTACAGGTCATGACCTATTTGTGCTTTCAGTAGCACTAGGTCCAGTCCAAGTGTGAGCTTTTTCAGCAAGCTCATTGGGGTACTCTATGGCCTCATCAGGATCTTTTGCAGAAATTCACCATTATACATCATCTCTACAAATTGGCGCTCTCTATAGGTAAGTCCCTCATAAAAGTAGCTCACTATGCACCAACTCTCATACCCATGGTGAGGACACATACTTAATAGCTCCTTAAATTTCTCCCAAGACTGATACAAAGTCTCATTATCCTTTTGGGCAAAGGTGGATATTTGCCTTTTTAAAGCATTGGTCTTATGTTGAGGGAAATATTTATTGAAGAAGACCTGAGTCATCTCATTCCATGTCCCAATAGATCGTGGTCTCAGCGAGTATGGCCAACTCTTAGCTTTATCCTTCAAAGAGAAAAGAAAAAACTTGAGTCTCACGATATCATCAGTTGCATCTTGACTGTGAAAAGTCGCAACTACTTCCTCAAACTCCTTAATGTGTACATATGGGTTTTCATTTTCCAAGCCATGAAATGTAGGGAGTAATTGTATCATCCCTATTTTAAAATCTTGATGGCGAGTGTTGGCTGGAAACATGATGCATGATGGTGTGGCTGTTCGGCTAGGATGCAAGTAATCTTTAATTTTCCTAACAACATTCTCATTAGAGTTTTCAGCCATGTTAACAAAGTCTTCTAAACTCTCGTTTGGGTGTACACCATGGTTTGATCTAGGGGAGGTTTCACTAACGGACGTGGAAGGAAAGGGTAGCTCTATTTCAGGTCTTTTAATGAATCTACCTCGCGAATCTCTTAGTCTAAGCATACACCAAATTAGTTAAAAGGGAAAAAATAACAAATAAAAGAAATCAAAAAATCAAAAACTTAAACAAAGGAACAATAGTATCGTCTTGTCATAGAGTTGACAATCTTCCTTGTATGTAAGCGCGTTTTCCCCTGCAATGGTGCCAAAATTTGGTTACGCTCAAACTAATATGCGGTTATTGTGTATAGTTGAGGTGTCGATCCCACGAGGAAAATCGATCTACAAAGGAAAAGTGCAAACCTTAACACGAACGATAACAATCAAGTGAGAAATATGAGTTTTTATAATGAAGTAATTGTGGGAAAATTGTGTAAATGGATTGAAGAATATAATAAAGGAACAAAAAGGTTCTGGGAATCCACCTTAGGTTCGTTGCCTTATTCCAATCTTGATTCAGTTATTTTTATCTCGATTGTAAGTTTCACATCCCAAACAGGCAATCGACAAATATTCAATCAAAGCATATATAAACCCTAATGTAATTAATATGAATTACTCTTTACTTTCGATTTAAGCACACATGACCTATCCTATAGATTTATCAAGAAACGACAATATATCTTAATGACAATATCGTAGTAATGGACAAACCTAAAAGATAAATCTACCGGACTCAATCACATCCAAACAATCTTGACATAAGAAGAGCATGACTAGACTTATATCGATGAGAAAGATATAATCACTGGATTAAGAGAAAATATTCTAATTAATTTAAAGAGTAAATCATAACAATGTTTTAACAATAAATCTTACCTACAACTGAATCAATAAAGGAAAATAAGAACAACTACACCTAAGGATTCATCCTTTCACCTTGCTTGGAGATTAGTTGACCATGGGGCTCATTCTTGAACACTTTGATGGAGGAGAATATAGTAGTCTTCTTGTGTTTTCCAGCCTTAATGATTTTCTCTTCTCAAACCCTAAGTGATCTATTTATAATACAAAAGGTTCAAGGGTGTTTTAGGATTTAAACAATCATTAAAGTCCTAATTAGGTCATAACTCGGAGAAGGGGATCATGTGCGCGTCACGGCTCTCACTTCCTTGTGCAGTGGCTCTGCCTGGTCTTTGGTTTCTTCACTTTCTAGAGGTCGCGGCGCACACTGAAGCTCCTTTCTTGCTCTTTTGGCTTGGTTCTGGAGGCTGAGGCTTGGATATTTTCAGGCCGCAGTGCACACACTTAAGACTTGATTTCTCTTCATCTGTCCTTCCACAACGATGCCTTCACTCTGGTATGCCTTGAGTCTTTGTGCTTCAAGAAACGATAACTTTTCCTCCTCTTTTAAACTTAAAGTACTTGAAATGCACCGAAATAGATCAATGATCCAAGAATGACACTTTATAGTTGTTAACGTATAAAAGTACAATTAAAACCTAGATCAACCCTAAAATGCTAACAATTAAGTACTGTTAAAATACATTTTATGACTCTCATCAGGTTTTTTTCTCTTTTTTAGGAACTTGTGAAACATTTTGGTGATTAAAGCCATCTCACCATCTTCTTCACTGCTCTCATCCTCTTTTTCTTTCTCTTTCTCTTTGTTGCTTTTAGAGGCTTTGAGAGCAGTCATTTTTTTCTTCTTCTCATCATTATTGACAACATGATTCATTTCCTCCATCTTGTATGTCAATAATGATCCGAGAAGTGTTTCGACATCAAGTTTGTAGAGATCTTTGGCCTCTGTGATGGCCGTCTTCTTTGCTTTCCAAGTGGATGGCAAAGACCTTAAGATCATCCTTGTTAGTTCAAACTTCTCAATATTCCTACCAAGAAACTTTAAGCCATTAACAATAGTGGTGAAACATGAGTGCATTTGAGAAATTGTTTCGTTATGAGACATTTTGAAAGATTCATACTTGAACACTAGCATATAGATTTTTTATTTTTTGACATCGCTAGTGCCCTCATATGTGACTTGTAGTTTGTCTCATATCTCCTTAGCTGAAACACATGCAAAAACTTTATTATACTCAGAAATATCTAAAGCACAGTGTAAAATACTAGTCACTCTACTATTTAGAGACATCATTCTACAATCCTCTTCATTGAACTTAGTTTTGAGTTTAGGCATTGTATGATTGATTTCACCAATATTTATTTCTTTTGTAGGAATTATAGGTCCTTCCTCAATGACTCTCCATAGATTGTAATCTTGTCCTTCGACAAAGATTTTCATTCTATTTTTTCAGTTGTTATAGTTGGAGCCATTGAACAAATGAGGCCTAGTATAGAAATGCCTTTTGGTATAGGTATTTGATGCCATCAGATCAACTCAAGGATTTTAAGCCTGAAATTGAGTACGAGGCTCTGATACCAATTGTAAACTAAGGTTTAAACCCAAGAGGGGGTGAATTGGGTTTTAAAAACTTTTGATGATTAACTTGCAAGTTTTTAGACAGTTAAATACACAAAACACCCAATAAAATAATATGCCTGAAAGTAAAGAATTTAAGGAATAGAAAGTGCAAACTCTGTTTATAGTGGTTCGGTAATATCGAATTCCTTCTGACCCTACATCCACTCTCTTCAAAGAACCTCTTTGAAGTAATCCACTAAAACTTTAGTCATACAACTTCACAGGTGTTGTACAAACCTTACAATCGATCACTTCCTCACGGAAGCTATAATGAAGTATTTAATCCTAAACACTCTAAGAGTTATACCAACTCTTTCCCTTTACAATAAATGAAATTTGTTGTAAAGTAATTGGTAAAGAGATAAAAATAAGTGCTTTTACAAATGAAAAATATCTCTCTTTCAAGAACAAGCTTGAAGAATGGTTCAACAATAAATATTTCAAAGCTTTTGAGAATTAATGAGCTATCTTGTGAATTGAATGTGTTCTTTTCTTTTTTTAAATGCTCATTGAAGTGGGTTTATATAGCCTTGAATCAATATGATTGTTTGACATTGACTTGGTAGGTTTGAGGCATTAAATCCTCAAGTCCCATGTCTCAAACGGTCATATTTTCGAATTACCAGTCGACTGGGTCCTTGTACCAGTCAACTGGGTCAAGTGAGAAGTTTCACTTTTAAGGCTAAGGGAGAGTATCAATCGACTGGGTCAGAACACCAGTTGACTGAGAACTTTCTGTCCCAATTACCAGTCAACTGGATCCTCAACACCAGTTGACTAAGAACTTTCTGTCCCATATACCAATTGATTGGTATATGGACCCAATCGACTAAGTTGACCTTTAACCCAGTTTTCCTTCTTCAAAAATAATTTTTGACTTAGAAACTTTTTGTATTTTGGTTTGGTCAAAGTCTTTTGTAAATTGAACCACATATCAAGCTATGCAATTGAATATAAGAGATTTAAAATTGTTTCAATTACCTTAATATCTATTCTAGATTTTCTATCTTATTTTGGTGTCTAAATTGCATTGAGTTCTTGCATCTTGTTTCGGTACTGAATTCTTTGACCGCTTAAACACTTAGATAAAACTGTTAGTGCAATTAGAGTAGTGTTTTGTCATTATTAAAACCAAATATGGGTCAACGGATTAGAAATGAGAAAATTTAATGAATATACTATGAATATGATAAATTTGATGAAATATAGAAAATAAGTATGAATTTAATGATAAAGAGAAATATAACTCTTAATAATAAAATGACTGGATAAATGAAATAATGTAATGAACTGATGAGGATTGTATCTTTGAAAAAATGAGTAAATCATATAGATTTGATTATTATGAAATATAGAAAATTTTATAAAAAGAAAATTATTTGAATTGCATATTGTTATGCTATGCTTGCTTGTATGTGATTGTACATATGCACTGTCGGATCATAAGTGTGGAGTATGGTCCGAGGAAGGCTAAAATCATGACTTGTTTGTATGTGAACGTGTCGACACATGGAGAGACGTCCCCGACAGCTGTATTAAAGATTGGTACAGATACCAAAAAATAGATGAAAATACTCATACATGAGATAGTATGGATGAGATGTTATGTGGAAACAAATTTTAAATCTATGCATATGTATTCATGACATATGTATATTATTTTATTGAAATGTTGATACATCAAAATGATTTTGAAACCTTGTGATAAGATGATTATGAAATCAAGTGATGAGAAAATAATGATGAATTGGATATTTGGAGTGATACCTACATGCTGAATGAAATACATTAAATATAATATGATATGAAAAATGATGATTGACTGAAAACATATTGATTAATATACGAATTTTAATTATAATTATGAACTGAAGTATACAAATCGAAAACTTCTCGTAAATTGAGCACCATTAAGCTTATTAAGCTCACTCCTTTTATTTTAATCAAATTTCAGTTTGTGGGCATGAGGTTGATAGAATTCCTTGACTTAAGGCTATTTGTGAGTATCTAGGTAGGTTCTTATGGTCAGCATCCTCAGAAAGAAAAATATTTGTGAAAATATTTTGAGAAAAATGTAATAAACTTTTGTATCTCATCTGTAAAAGAGGAGTTGAGGCAAATATTTTGTAATTATTTTCAAGAAGTTATGAAAAACTTCTTGCATATAACTTATGCTTCATGCTAAAAAGTGATGATATATCTTAGGTGGGCCCATCCAGGATGGGTCGTTACAATTTTGGTATCAAAGCTATAGGTTTAGGATTCTGTACACTGCATAAAAATTGGTTTTTTGGTTTCTAAAACAAATTATTTTGATATAGGTTTGAGGATGTCGCGTGGACATGGTAGACCTAGAGCTAGGTTAATAGGCGTGGTAGGCCCCATTTGTTTAGAAGAGAGGAGGTTGAAGTTGATTTTTATTATGTGGTTCCTAAAAGGGAACATGTAGGTAGTGCACCAGGTGTTACTAATGGTGTAGTTAGAAATTATAAGGTTGAAATAGATGAGTTAAGATGAGCTCTTACTCAAACTCTTAATAGGTTGAATAAGCTTGAGAGTAGAGTTGATGATCTTCAATGTAGGTTGGATGAGAAGGCTAGGTAGAATCTAGACCTAGTAGTAGATCCTGTGAGGATTCTAGATGTACATGATGTCTAGAGATGAGAGGGTGGTTTTATTCATGAGTTGAATGAGTACTGTTTTGCTAGATTTATTGAGTTGAAATCCCCAACCTTTAAAGAATTTAAAAACCCAATAGAAGTTGAGTTGTGGATTAAACGAATTGAACGTTTGTTTGGGGTATTACTAGTTACTGATAGGAAAAAGGTTTCTTTTGCATCATTTCAACTAGAGGGTGAGGCATCTGATTGGTGGGATGATATATTTCCTAGACCAAGTATGGATGTAGATCAACCCTTAATATGAAGTTTAAGAAAATGTTCTTTGCTAAATACTTTCCTGATACATATAGGTCTCAGTATGAGAGAGATTTTATTCAGTTAAGGTAGAATATGATGAATGTAACTCAGTATGATGGGATGTTTATGGCTTTGTCTAAATTTGTGCCTGAACTAGTGAATACTAAAGAGAGGAAGTGTAAAAGGTTGCTAGATAGGTTGAATTTTGAGATCCATTATAGGCTTTCTTATTTGAAGTATAAAAATTATGTTGCATTGGTGGATATGATGCTTCAAATAGAGAAAGGCATATTTAAGTCTAGCGAACGTTGGGAATGGTTGAAGAGGAAGGGTACTAGAGGAGGTAGTCTTAGGATATAGGGAGGTTTCCCACCTCAGAGGAGTCGTTCTTTTTCACAAAGACCCATTATTTAGAGTCAGCAGAGGTAAAGTGGGTCAACAACATTTGTAGTGAATACTGAAGAGAGAAAGCATAAAATGTTTCTAGATGGGCTGAATTTTGAGATCCATTCTAGGCTTTCTTATTTGAAGCATAAAAATTATGTTGCATTGGTGGATATGTCGCTTCAAATAGAGAAAGGCATATTTGAGTCTAGTGGACATCAGGAATAGTTGAAGAGGAATAGATCTGAGGGTACTAGAGGAGGTAGTTTTAGGATGCAGGGAGGTCGCCCACCTCAGAAGATTTGTTCTCTTTAACAAAGACCCATTGTTCAGAGTCAGCAGAGGTAGAGTGGGTCAGCGACATTTATAGCTCATAGTTCAATAAGAGGGACTCTTAGGTTTGGGAAATAACCTATGGTAAGAGATTTTAGTAGAGGCGGGAGTGTGACAGCTAGATGGGGTAGTAATATTGTATCTGACAAGGTGGAGTAAGGTATGTTATAGGTGTAATCAAGTAAGACACTTATTTCAGGTTTGCTCTAGTTTTGTTTTCAGACATGGTAGACATAGAGGAATAGATTGTCCATAGATTTCTAGTGATACTATTTGGGTTAACTAATGCTCCGGCGTCTTTTATGGATTTGATGAATAGAGCATTTAAACCCTTCTTTAAAAAAATGAAGGTGGTGTTTATTAATGATATCTTGATTTATTCTAGGAATGAAGAAGAATAGGTTAAACACTTAAAGATTGTATTATAAATTCTTAGAAGAGAGAAGTTGTATGCAAAGTTTTCTAAGTATGAATTCTAGTTGAGTGAAGTAACATTTTGGAGACATGTAGTATTAGGAGATGGTATAGCAGTAGATCCTCAGAAGGTGGTATTAATACTTCTTTCTGGAGATAAGGAGTTTGTAGTGTATAGTGATGCATCACATCAGGGGTTGGGATGTGTGTTGATTCGGCATGAGAAGCTAGTAGCTTATGCATCTAAACAGTTAAAAAATCACGAGAGTAATTACCCTACCCATGATTTAGAGTTGGTTGTTATAGTCTTTGCATTAAAAATTTGGAGACACCATTTATATGGAGCCACTTGTGAAATATACACTGATCATAAAGGTCTTACCTATTTACCTGCCCAAAATGAGTTAAACTTGAGATAGAGGCGGTGGATGGAATTTATTAGTGATTATGATTACACTATTCATTATCATCAAGAGAAAACAAATGTAGTATCTGATGCTTTAAGTAGAAAATCCACAAGAAGATTAGCTATTATATAAATTTATAATATGAATTTGATGATTGAATTGAGAAGTATGAGACTTGAATTGAAGATAGGTGAGAGTGGAGGATTACTAGCCAATATGATTATGCAATCATCTATTATAGATTGTCTTTTACAAGTCCAAGGTAAATATGAAGTGATAGAAAAGATAAAGCAAGAGGTATTAAATGGAAATCAACTAGGGTTTACAACAAGAGAGGATGACAAGATGATGTTGGGACAAAAGAATTGTATTCGAAATGATGAGGAGTTAGAGAAAAGAAATATTCAGATAAGCACACGATGCAGTTTAGTCAATGCACCCAGGAAATAATAAGATGTATAGGGGCCAGAGACAAAATTATTGGTGGTCAGTATTAAATAGTGATGTAGCAAATATATATTTCTCGATATTTAGTCTGTCAATAGATGAAGTCAGAAAATAAACATCTCGCAGGTTTATTACAACCTCTTCTTGTGCCTAAATGGCCATGAGAAAATGTAAGTATGGATTTTGTTACAAGATTTTCCCGTACTCAGAGGGGTCATGATACTGTTTCGGTAATAGTTGATCGATTGTCCAAACCTTCTTATTTTCTTCCTATTAGAACCACTTGGAGTTTGGAGAACTTAGCTAAATTTTTTGTAGCAGAAATTGTTAAATTACATTAAGTATTGTCTCGGATCGAGATGCTAAATTTACTTCTCGATTTTGGAGAGGCTTTCAGTAAGCCATGGGTACTTAGTTATAGTTTAGCTTTGTTTTTCATCCCCAAATATATGGGTAAGCTGTGAGAGTTATTCGAACATTAGAATATATGTTGAGAGCAAGTGTAATAAGTTTTTAAGGGAGTTGAGATGCTTACTTACCTTTTGTAGAATTTGCCTATAATAATCAATTCCAGACTACTATTAGGATGGCACTATTTGAAGCTCATTATGATAGGAGATGTAAAAATCTAGTGTGTTGGGAAAAAGTGGAGAAAGAAAGATCTTTGGTCCAGAAATAATAGACTTGATAACTTAAAAGATCAAATTGATCATAAGACACCTTAGAGCAGCATAGAATAGATAGAAAAGTTATGCATATAAGAGAATGAGACCCCATGAATTTCAAGTTGGTGATTGCGTTCATTTAAAATTTCTCCTTGGAAAAGAGTGTTGCATTTCAAACAGAAGGGAAAGTTAAGTCCACATTACATTGGACCTTATAAGATAGTTGAGAAAGTTGGGCCAGTGACATATAGACTGGTATTACCTCCAGAGTGAATTACATAATGTTTTTCATGTTTCTGCTTGACGAAAATACGTATCTAATGAGTCACATATAATTTCATATCAATCTATAGAACTTCAAGAAGACTTATCTTTTGTATAAGTTTCAATCAAACTTTGAGATACAAAAGAACAAGTCTTACGTAATAAGGTCATTATGTTAGTTCAAACGCTTTGGCGGAATCAAGATGTTGATGAGATTTTCTTGGAACGTGAAGAGAACATGAGAAAACAATATCCTCAACTTTTTCCTGATGTAGGTAAGAAAATTTCAAGGACGAAAATTTTGTATAGTGGTAGAAATTTAAGATCCATAACCTTAAAGTAAAGGGTAATTTGATAATTTTCAGTTAATATTCAACCTGTCATGCATATATATACAAATTGATTTAAAACTCAAGTTTGAAATAATATTTAGACAAGAATTTGAAAATATACTGAAAAAAAAAAATTAGAATGCATAAAAGTGCTAAAAATGAAAATTTTAAGGCATTAGAAGGCGTCAGTCGACTAGTACCTTAACAGTCGACTGGGCAGCTGACTAGTAAGCAAAAATGGACTATATAAAGGCTTTTGACATTCAACATTCATTCTTCTTTAGTTTAAACTAAATTTTATCTCTCTAAATCTTTTTCTCTCTCTAAAAATCTCCAAAATAACTAAAGAACATAAGGATTTCATGAACTATTATTGAATGTAAATGTTCAATCGTTGCTTTTAGGAAATTTCTGGGATAAACTTTGTGAAGGTAATCTTTACTTTTCTTGTTCTTTCATACAAAAATGACGATTTTAAGAGTATAAATATTTATAATCTTCTTGAATAAATTTAAATTTGATTTAAGATAAAATAAAAGAAATTTAATTGAAACTTTGAATTTGAAACTAAGATGGAGCATGAATACATATGTTCAAGAATTTAACCCTATATAGGGTTTGAATTGAATTATGAGATAGTAATATTGGGTAAGAATATTATTTTTAGGTAGAGGTAAAACGTCTATTAAGGATGCTAAGGAGAGTGCAAAAGACAAGGAAGTAATCCACGGATAACGTTTAATGCTTTGTGGTGAGTTCACTTTACTATTAGTAAGCGAGAAGAAATAAAACTATGGATAAAACATGAAATGGATTAGAAATGAGAAAATTTAATGAATATACTATGAATATGATAAATTTGATGAAATATAGAAAATAAGTATGAATTTAATGATTAGAAGAAATATAACTTTTAATGATGAAATGACCGGATGTATGAAATATATGATGAACTGATGAGGATTGTATCTTTGAAAAGATGAGTAAATCCTATAGATTTGATTATTATGAGAAGTTGTAAATTTTATGAAAAGAATTTTTTTTTTCAATTGCATATTGGTATGCTATGCTTACTTGTATGTGATTATACATATGCTTTGTCGTGCCATAAGTGTGGAGTATGTCTGGGGAAGGCTATATCTATGGATGGTCTGGATGTGAACGTGTCCACGCTTGGGGAGACATCCTTGATAACTGTATCAGAGGCTAGTATGGATACCCAAAAATGGATTAAAATACCCATACATGAGATAGTATGGATGAGATGTAATGTGGAAAGAAAATTCAAATCTATGCACATGCATTCATGACATATGCATATTATTTTAGTGAGATTTTGATACATTAAAATGATTTTGAAACCTTGTGATGAGATGATTGTGAAATCATGTGATGAGAAAATAATGATGAATTGGATATCTATAGTGATATCTACATTTTGAATGAATACATAAAATATAATATTAGATGAAAAATTAATGATCAACTGAAAGTATATTGATTGATATATGAACTATAATTATAATTATAGATTGAAGTATATAAATCTAATAGTTATAGTAAATTGAGCATCATTAAACTTGTAAAAGCTCACTCCTCTTATTTTAATCAAATTTCATGTTGCGTGCAGGAGCTTGATAGAATTCTTTAACTTGAGGCTATTTGTGAGTATCTAGGTGGGTTCTCGCTGTCAACATCCTCAGAAAGAAAAATATTTGTGAAAATTGTAAATAAGTCTTGTACATGAACATGCATGCAGGTATATATATTTTGAGAAAAATTTAATAAACTTTTATATCTCCTCTGTAAAAGAGGAGTTGAGGCAAATATGTTTTAATTATTTTCTAGAAGTTATGAAATGGTTTTTTTTTTCTTCATATAAGTCATGCTTCATGCTGAAAGTGACGATACCATTTTGGATGGGCCAGTCCGGGATGGGTCGTTACATCTATCACACAGGCAATGCGTGAGGGTGCGTGACCTGACTATGACGGTGATACCCGGTGTCGGGACTGTAGATCTTGTTTAGCTCTTTTCAACAGTACTGGGATTGCACTTTTCGATTGTCAATTAACTTGATATCACAAAACATCTTTCAAAAATGACAAAAGTAAATCAAGGACTTTATTAAATTACCTAAACATCCTTCTGTTTGTTTATGGTAAATTTGAATTTATAGAGTTATTTTGGTAATTTCACATTCAACTGCATCACATGGAATGTAGATTAAGGTTCAAACCCAAGAGGGAGGTGAATTGGGTTTTTAAATCTTTTTTCACAATAAACAAGTTTAAAGACTTTTCAAGCACAATCAAGAGTAGCAAGTATAATAAAGCTGAAAGTAAAGAGATAAGGAAGAGAATATGCAAAAACTATTTATAGTGGTTCGACAATATCAGATTTCTTCGACCTACATCCTTGTAGTATTCCACTAAGCAAGTAACTTCACGGGTGTTGTTCAAACCGTTACAAAGGTCTCTTCCAATGGAAGTATACAAGAAAGTGTTTAACACCTAAACACTCTAAGAGTTACACCAACTCTTTCTCTTTACAATGATTGAAATTGGTTATGAAAGAATACAAGAGAGGTTGCAATAAATATTTTTCAAGAAGAAGATTATCTCTCTTTCAATAACAAATCTTAAAGAATGGCTCAAATGGGATTTTGAAAACTTTGAAGAGTATTAATGAGCATAGAAGAAATTAAGTGTTCTTGATAGTTTTGAATGCTCATTAAATAGGGGTTTTTATAGTCTTGACTTCATATAGCCGTTAGACACAAGTTGGGGTAGTTTGGAGCATTAAATGCTCACTTCTCACGTCTCAATTTTGAAAACTAGTCATTTTTCGCGACAGTACAGTCGATTGTGAAAAATAAACTGTCGACTGTCTTAGACAGCCGATTGTGAAAATCATTGTCTCTTTCATAGTCGACTGACCTGCAGCCGACTGTTCATTTTGTTTTAAAATAG
This sequence comes from Bretschneidera sinensis, assembly GCA_023935145.1. NCBI lineage: Eukaryota > Viridiplantae > Streptophyta > Magnoliopsida > Brassicales > Akaniaceae > Bretschneidera > Bretschneidera sinensis. The sequence continues at coordinate 76,483,387 of CM043704.1, forward strand.
ACATGTTGTTGTGTTTTGCTCAATCGACTGTCTATTATGCATAGTTGATTGTCCATTTAAAAACCTAGACTTTCTAACTTCATTTTTTGTGAGAATTTAAGTTTTTAAATGAACAAAAACATTTTAAGAAATGTTTTAAAGCCATAATTAAGTTAGGGAATTGAAATAGGATTTACATATAGATCAAACTACCTTAGGAGCTTCTAATATTGGTCTTCGAACTTCTTCCGACATCTCTCGAGAATGTGCTCTTATTTATTTTCGCGTATTTTGCATATTGTCTTTGAACTTAATGCTATTTGTAGCTTAAACACTTATATTAGATTGTTAGCACAATTAAAACATTATTTTTTTCATAATTAAAATCAAGAACTTCTTAATTGGAGAGGATTTGGATCCATATCAGGTTCTATGAACACAAAAACAACCTATGAACACGAAACCAAAATTTATTACTCTCTGTTCCGTCCTTTCGAGGCATCTGATAAAATTGGAACGATACTCTCTCTGTTCCAATATCTTGATCTTTGTTTTAGTAATATAAATTGTAAGTTAATATAGATTTATGTGTGTCTATTATGCCATTTAATATTTTACTTCTAAAAAACGTGCCCAAACAAAAAGTAATTTTTTTTTAAACAGCTGAAATTTTAGAGTGAACTTATATTTAATTAAGTACCGATGTATCTTATTAAAATTTTTGAAACCATTAATTTTTTTTAACCACCAATCGATCGATTAATCAATTTAGTATAAATTTAATCGATTAACTGAAAGATTTTACTTAAATAATTTGAAACGATTTGGTGAATTGATTTTAATTAATTAATGAACACCCCTACACAATGCCAGGGTAAGAGAACCATATCACAAAACCCACCAAAAATTCACCTCACAAACCAAATCCATCAAACACCCACTCTGCTTGATACTTCTCAATTTATGAGATAATCCAAGTTCAACATCATCACCATCCTCTTTCGGATTTCTCCTAAAATCTTCTTCTATTCTACATCAAAAGTAGGACAAAGATAGAAAAAGAGAAGAACACAAATGAGAATTTAGAGAGAGAATGACAACTAGCTTATCTCCAATGAAATGTGAATAACTCGTCATTCTCTTTTTAAAACCGCATATATGAAAAATTTATAATTAACAAATTTTCTCTTCTTTTTTTTCTTTCTAAAATCCTCAATTTCTTAAATTTCACCCAATTTTCTGTACTTCACCTAATTTTTCTTATTTCACCTTAATTTTATGCATATTATTGACAAATAGAAACTTTTTTAGATAAAGCTTTTTGGTTGTCTTTTCCAAAGAGGTAATGAATTAATAATTATAAATATAAAAAGAAGTTACCAGATAATTAAATAGAGTTAAGCACAAAACTTGTCAATAGGAATTGCAACTACTAAGTTAAAGTTTAAAATATTTTCAAATTATCAACATATTTTATAAAGTGAGTATAACATTTAATAAAAAAAAATCACTAACAGTTAATTTGTAAAAAAATCAGTGGTTTCTTTTAAGTTGTTTAATATAAAATTAAGAAATTAAATTGGACTTAAAATATTATTTGAATCAAGTTTACAATACGAAAGTATGTAAAATTTTTAGATTTACAAAAATATTTTTTTTATGGTACGTGTGGAGATTAATGTGACGTAAGCGCCCACGTCAGTACTAGTACCCTCTCTAAAAAATGCTAAAAGAATCGCAAGAAAAGAAGAAAATAAAAATAATATCTACCCAGATTGTACCCTTCTAATCGTTCTTCTCTTTGACTTAAAAGTCCATATTTGAACTATCGGTATAAATACTCTCTTCACTACTACTTTTTTTTTCTTATACCAAACTGCAGCTATAAACAACCATTCCAAAATTCTCAAATTAAATCTCCGTCGATCTTTAGATTTATAAGCATTACCGGATCTTTGACAAGGAATATGAGATTGATGTTTGAATTGTATTTGGACTTGGGTAGTATTTAACGATTCTATGTGTTGTGTGTTATATGTTATATGTAATTTTTGAGTTAAAAAAGTTGAATTACTCTTGGATTAACGCTAATGTTGCTTTGTTTTATTTTTAGGATTTTAAGTTTTGTTTGATTTCTAGTACAGAATTCATTTCATTTTTCTTTCACTTGAATTGCTAGAGAGTAGTAATAAGCTAGTTGGGAGTTATAATGAGAGTCAGAAAATGCATCTTAATAGTGTTTAGTTGTTAGCACTTAGGGTTGATTTAGGGTTGGATTACACATTTATGCCATAAAAATTATTAAGTGTCATTCTTGGTATATTGATTTATTTCGATGCATTTTCAAGTATTTTGGTTTTAAAAGAGATGAAAAAGCTAACGTTGATTAAAACATGAAGATTCTATGCATGTTCACAGGCATTTGGAAATGAGTTTCACAAAATTGCTAGAATTACTCGTACAGATCCGTCATTTTTGTGGATTAAACTACATTTATTCAGGAAGAACTAGAAGATGTCCCATATATGCTTAGAAAGATCCGGATGTCTATTTTATGAAGAATTTTATGGCTCGTGAATATGATTTTTTTAGAGAAAGTTATGGCAGTTTTAGTAGACAAAGGTCAAGCTGTGCGTGATTGATCAATCTTTTTTGCGGATTAAACTGTATTGATTCAGGAAGAACAAAGAGATGAGCCATATATGCTTGAAAAGATCGAGATATTTATTTTCTGGAGAATTTTATGGCTTGTAAATATGATTTTGTTAGAGAAAGTTATGTCAGTTTTAGTAGATAAAGGTCAGGCAGAACCGGGACTGGACAGAAGCAAAACCGGGCTTGGACAATAGCAGAAGCACACCGCTTGAACAAAAACCCTAGGACAACTTTTCAGTCTACAAAGTTGTCTCCATACAACTATATATACGAATTTAAACTCAGAGAATATGGGAGAATAGTTTTTGAAGAGAGCTTCCATCTTCTTCTTCCTCACGGTGATCAAGGATGAACTCCAAGTCCAACTAAACTCCAAGTAAGGCGAAATGATGAGTTTCTATGTATAGTTGTTCTTATTTCTATCTTTGATTTAATTGTATAGATTGATTGTTAAACATTGTTTATGATTTACTCTTTGATTAAATAAGAATGATTTGAATTCATGTGACAGCTGCAATTTATGTTCTTCTTCTCTTAGATTTTCTTAATCCAGTGATCGCATTCTTCTTCTCCATGTAAGTCTAGTTAAGCTTTTCTTATGTCAAAGTTGTTAGATGCAATTAATTTCGGTAGTTCTATCTTATAGGTTTTTCCATTACTACAGTATTATTATTGAAATATGTTGTCGCTTCTTGATAATTTATAAGATAGATCTTGTGTGTTTGAATTGGAATTAATGAGTAATTTATGGCAATTACATTAGAGTATTTATGTGTTTTGATTGAATATTTACCAATTGTTTGTTTGAGATGTGAAACTAGTAATTGAGATAAAACATTTGAGTCAAAATAGGAATACGGCAACGAACTTAGGAAGGATTCTTGAAACCTTGTTATTTCTTTATTGAATTCTTCATCATATTTTCACAACTCTCTTATATAATTTCATTCGTAAAACTCAGATTTTCTTATTTATTGAATTCTTCATCATATTTTCATAACTCTTTTATATAATTTCATTCATAAAACTCAAATTTTCTTATTTGAACTGTATCGTTTAGTGTTAAGGTTTACACTTTCTCTTGTAGTTCGCGGGATCGACACCTCAGCTATACACAATAATCACGTGTTAGTTTGAGCGTTATCAATCAGTTGCGGACCTTCCTGTTGCTTGTGCACAAGCAATACTTAATGATGCTTTAGGAACCAGAGTGTTTAGGAAAATGTTAGTATTTTTTATATATCATCAATCAAACATGACAACACTCATTTTCAGATAACTTATTTTATTTTCTGAAAGATAATATATTTTTCTTCTTAAAAATAAGATAGTTGAGGACAACTTTAAGATACAATATTCATTAATCAAATATAACTTTGATAAATTGATAAAATGAAAATAAACGACCCAAAATTCTTCTTTCAAAAAGGTTTGTCTCAACTGCCCAATTTGGTTAAAATAAAGAATTGGGAAGTCAAATTCCATTGTCAAACTAGGAAGAAATAATCAATTATTCAAGCTTCTGTACAACATGGCTATTCCTCGTGTTAAATCTTTCCACTGTAAGTACTTTTTTTATAAATATTGTGTTGAGATACTACAACTGCTCTATAATAAAATGATCTCACTAAATGATCACTACAATCAAAGTGAAGGATACAAATTACACTAATCAATTTCATTCTTGAATAATATCATTCTATAAGCACCTCTTTCAAGTTACACCATATAAAAATCTGTATATGTGGGGAAAAAACAAAAGTGAATGTCCGATGTGTCAATTTTACACCATTATCATGCTATATCATCAGCCTGTCTTCTAATAATCGTGCATACAAGCCATCTTTAAGCAAAAGCTCCCCGTGACTGCACATTTATGTGGTGGAGCACAAGTTTCTTCATATCTACTTGTTGAATTTGTTTAGCCACGTCATTTTCAGATAACTTATTCCTATGTTGATCTGTAACATGAAATACTGCAGAAAAAAGAAAAAAAGAAGAGAGGATTAAAAACAATACGACTAGTGACAACTGTCCCTCATCCCTCTCAAGCGCAGACAAAAGATAACTGAGTTGCCACTAAAGTATGGGCCAAAAAATTTTTTACATACAAAATCCTACGGGGATTCACAAAAGGTGCAAAAAAGAATGCCAAGAACATGTAACATTATTGAAATGATGATCGTGTATATGCCAGCACATAATTTATTGGGAAAAAACCAGTATAATTATTTTCTTGGAGAGCCATTATCACAACTGTCTATATAGTGGCAACAAAGGAAGACTTTATCAAGAAGAAACATTCAATGTAAGTGATTAGAGGAATGATTTCAAACTTTGATTGAACTTCATTGAAATAAGATAGAAACAGAGTCTAATGCCAAATTAGAGGAACAAAACGACCGCTAATTAGAGAACCAAGAAAACATTAAAGCAACCATAAGACTAACAATCAAACACTTTTGTATTATATCTTTCCGTTGGTATGTATCCATTTCTCTTACCATAAGTATCTCTCAATTTTTATATACTTCCAATATATTTTCTAGAAAATTCGTTATTATAATCAAAGAGACCATAATTTGTCACCTTTTTTTTATCATAATTATGGTCTCTTTGATCATAATAACGAAAATTATGATCAAAGAGACCAAAGCGACAACACAACCAGTCAATGGAAAGCATTGGAGCTTGGTTACCTCAGTCGCATTGCAAAGTCACGAAGATTATGAAACCCAAAATCGAAGAGAATACTAGCAAGCAATATCTAGGAAGGGGATCAGGGAAAAGTAATAATGCATGAAAAAAATATTGTCACACAGACAAAAGTAAGATTTAAAGAGTCATCTTACTTCGTCAATGTCAGCTCAGACTATCAAGTTCATAACCTTGTCAATCCCAATCCCCTAAGGCCCTTTTTTGGGAAGGGGACTACAAAAGACACGGGAAAACAATATGGCACCAGGCACTATAGAAGACCAGTGCTTACAATATAGGATCGTTGCCACATCCAGGTTAAGAGGTTCTCTCACACTCAGATAATACTCATAACATGGCCTTTAAATAAATCTAGTTTCATGGAAGGAAAGAAAACTTTCAATGAGATAAAACATGAAATAGGGTACAAGACTTTTTTAGGATAGAAACATACTACGATGGGACGAGCGGAGTATAAACTATATTTGGCTCCAAAATCTCACCAAGAACCAATATACCTCCACCGACATTATCTCCCCTCAGGCAGTGGGAGAATGCTCTGGGTGTTAATCCCTGGGAAGCTAGTTGTGAGATTACGGACATACTTTGCTGGCCAAACCCAAAGATCCCATTAATTGCTCTATCAGACTTGGTCAAGTCCTTAGTTTGTAAGTTGCTACACCTGTTTATATTCCACCATCTTAAGGCAATGAATTCCAAGTACTAACCAAGGAACACATATGAAGATGATTACTAACTTAACCTTAAGAAATTCATGTTAGCTCACCCAAAGAAAATGGGAGCTCAAGAATTTGTCGTCAAAGTACTACCAAGAATCATGTCAAAGTGCAACAAATCTGATACATAATAGCCTGAAGTACCGCTGCCATCACCAGACTGGAACGTGCAACTAACCCACAAAACATCACTTCCAGTATCAATCTGCACATAAAATTCTCTTGGAGGATTGCCTAGTTGCACTGTTGTATAATAAAGCCTATAAACAAACCAAGTATTCAATAAGTATAGTCAAAACAAGGACTTAAACAAACAAAACTATAGAAATGCTATATCAATTAATTGCAACGAGAGAAGGGAAGATTGTCAAATAAAACATAAAGGCAAAATCAAAGAAGCAAAGAAAACAACACATAAAGCTCAACAGTACACTTACCATAACGAACGAAGAAAACAAAAGCATAAAAAATGTATGAATGAATACTTGTGAACTTTGGAAGCAAAAAAAGAAAATGAGGGGAAAAAAACTTGTCAACAATCCAAAATTAAAAAACTCCTGATCCAAAAATCAAACCCAAAACAGAAAAAAAAAAAAAAAATACTCAGCACTCGAAATTTAACGAAGAGCACAGAGAATTTCGATAGAATTTACCCAACGAGAAATGGATCAAAGGTTCCCTTAACAGGAAAATCGACGACTCCACCTGAAGAGTGGAGCAACTCCCATACCTGACTCTGTCCCGAGCTCTGAGTTGGCTCAGCTTGAGCTTGTGACTCATTGGAATCGCCCTCTCTAGCTTCAAAGTCGCCGAAAATCCGTACACCGCTACTGCAAGCGGCAACAGAACGGCGGTGATAACTATTCCAGCAGGGAATACCACCCCCATTTTTGGGTTTCAGTTGTATGGGTGGTGGAGAGGAAGAAGTCGCGATCTGTGAGAGAAGAAGAAGAATGAAAACACATAGAAGAGAAAAGAGGAAATAGGGAGAGAGAAAAGGGTGGAAGGAGTTGCAGAGAGAGAGGAGGAAGATGGCAAGAAAACTTTGGAGAAAAAGGGGCTGGGATGCTACCTTGCTTCTGAAACCAACTTGATCGAGAAAAAAGAGTAGAGAGCAGAGAGTAGAGAGTAGAGGTTTTAGGACTAAAAAATGAAAATGAATAGGAAAAACTCCGTTTTGGAGTTTCGTAAATTTAGTGTTTGAAAATTAAAATAATGAAAACTATTTTTAAAACCTGTTCGTCAAACATCAAAACTGAGATTTGAAAACCCTAACCAAACATAACCATACCCTCTCCTTATAGGTGACGCAAGCAATGATCATCGCTAGACGAATTTTTCGACCTAGAAAATTCTAATAAAAAGGAAATTGAAAAGAATACTGTCCTAGAAATTTCTATCCAAAAGTCTTCGAACTTCCGCTATAAATACTCTCCTCACCACCGCTTGTTCTTCTCACAAACAGCTATACACAACCATTCCCAAAATTTTCAAATTAAATCTCCATCGATCGTTCTAACAATGGCAGATGAGTTGGTTCTCTTGGATTTCTGGGCAAGCCCATTTGGCATGAGGGTGAGGATCGCTTTGGCAGAGAAGGGGATTAAGTATGAGTACAAGGAGGAGGACTTGAGGAACAAGAGTCCTCTGCTCTTGCAGATGAACCCGATTCACAAGAAGATCCCGGTTCTCATCCACAACGGTAAACCGATCTGTGAGTCGTTGATTCAAGTCCAGTACATAGACGAGGTCTGGAAAGATAAGGCTCCTTTGCTCCCGTCTGATCCTTACCAGAGAGCCCAAGCCCGGTTCTGGGCTGACTATGTTGACAAGAAGGTAAAAAGCTTATCACTACATTCTTAAGCTTATTGACTCTTGCTTTTGAGATCGTTTTCACTTTTGGGTGTCTTTTTTATTCTTTTCATGTTTAGATTTAGTAATAATTTATTAATTGGAGTGTGTTAAGTTTGTTTGTGAGAATTAATTTTTTAATGGGAATTGGGCGATTAAAGCCCCTAATTAATCTGCCAACCAGTGACACCGGATCTTTGACGACTGGATTGAATATTAGTTGCTGGCAATTTTAAATTTGTTTTAGTTCTACGAGTAAAATGGTTGCAGTTCTTTATGAAATTTAAAATTGAACCAGTGAGACCCAACTAAAATTTTGACTCTAAAAATGTCTTTTTTTATGGAGTTCCTCAATTTTCCTCAAATTGACAGTTCTGTTTTGCCCTTGCCTCTATGGCCAGAGTTCGAATCGCCCACCCCAAATATCACTAATGATAAAAAAATCTTTTGGAGTCAGGAATAAGATGATTTGTGCTTTTATAACACAGTATTGATCAATATGATCTTGTTGAATATTAATTAGGTGTATGAAACTGGGAAGAATGTTTGGACCACAAAAGGAGCAGAGCAGGAGACTGCCAGGAAGGAGTTCATAGAAATCATGAAGGTGTTGGAAGCAGAGCTTGGAGACAAGCCTTACTTTGGTGGGGAGACATTTGGGTACGTGGATGTTGTCTTTGTCCCATTCTACAGTTGGTTCTACGCTTATGAGACTAGTGGAAACTTCAGCATAGAGGCAGAGTGCCCCAAGCTGATTGAATGGGTCAAGAGGTGCCTCCAAAAGGAGAGTGTTTCCAAGTCTCTTCCTGACCAGCGCAAGGTCTACGACTTCGTGTTGGAGATCAAGAAGAAGTTTGGGATCGAGTAAAGGAGAGGGAAGCAGGAGAATTGTTAATTGATCTTTAGATAATGTGATTTTTAGCTTATGTGGGTTCTCCTGTCGTAGTACTTGTTTTCCTTGAGATAATGAGGCATCCTTTTTTGTGTCTGGCCTTGTATTGTAGTGAGAATTACTATGGCGAGGACACCAATTTGATGGTCTCATTAATTCAATAATAATGTTCTTTATGACTGTATTTAGTGGTCTTATTTTTCATTTTCTGAAAGAAATATTCTATACAATAGAGATGGTAAGTGATAACTATAATAGGTTATCACCATCAAATAAAACCATAAATGGTCATGCAGTGAAGATAAACTAACCACAAAGTGAGAGATTTAAATTGAACTATCAAAGGCTTCACTAGTCACTAGTAAAATTAGGATGGTCAAAGTTAACATGTAATTAATTTGCTAATTTTACTATTAAAAAGAGAAATTATTAGATGCATTCGATCTAAACGGGTGCATCACAATCATTCATCAAGAAAAAAAATTTGATGAACGATTGTGATGCAATCAATTTAAATGTACAATGTCCAGATTGAGTGCATGGAAGAATTTCCCCATAAAAGATATTGTAACAAGTAGATAACGATAATGTTCGAATGAACAAAAGTATTAAAAATGAAAATTTTAAGGCGTTAATTTGTTGTACAGTCGAGTACCTTTACAAGTTGACCGGTATCTTACTAGTCGATTGCAACTGACAGCTAAGCAAAAATGGATTATATAAAGGCTTTTGACGTTCAAAATTCTTTCTTTTTTCATTTAAACTCACTTTCGTCTCTCTAAATCTCACTACAACGAAGAAAAAAAAAAAAAAAGTATTTGCGACGGGATTTTCTGTTAATAATATATTGAATTTACATTCAAAATTGTATTTAATCACATAATACAAAGTTAACAAATTCTAATTATAGTCAAAATTACAATAACGATGTACAATATTTTTTAAAAATAAAAATAAACATGAAATGTTATAATATTTAAATAAAATGCCCTAGCAGTCTCCAAGATCGTCGCCACACAAGGGATCCTCATTGTCATTGTCCTCTCCGGCATCATTAAGAGAAGACTGAAACAAAAAAGTAAGCTTTATTAGTATTAGTGATTGAAAAACTAAATAAATTAATTTGATAGCATTTTGGTAGAAAATCGCTAAGTTATCTACATTTTTATATCGAAATCCCTTGGGTTTGTAATCTGTGATCCTAAATGAATATCGGTTGTTTCCAGTAGTCACATTTTACCAAACGGACGTGATAGTAACTTTGTCTCGTCCGTTAGACAAATATTTTACTCTTTCAACCTTAAGATCGCTAAGTTATCAACTTTTTTAGATTGAAACCTTTCGGGTTTGTAACCCATAATCCAAAATGGATTCCATTTGTTCCCAGTAGTTACATTCTAACAAACAGACGTGATAGTAATCTCGCCTCATCCGTTAGACAAGTATTTTACTCTTTTGACCTTAAAACCGCTAAGTTATCTACTTGTTCAGACTGAAACCACATGGGTTTGTAACCCATGATCCAAAATAGATTCCATTTGTTCTTACTAGTCACATTCTACCAAATGGACGTGATATTAACCTTGCCTCGTCCATTAAACAAGTATTTTACTCTTTTGACCTTAAAACCACTAAGTTATCTACTTTTTTAAATCGAAATCCCTCGAGTTTGTAATCCGTGATCCAAAATGGATTTCGTTTGTTCTCATTAGTCACATTCTACCAAACGGACGTGACAGTAACCCCGTCTTATCCGTTAGACAATTATTTTACTCTTTTGACCTTAAAACCGCTAAGCTATCTACTTTTTAGACCGAAACCCCTCAAGTTTGTAATCCATGATCCAAAATGGATTACGTTTGTTCCTATTAGTCACATTCTAACAAACAGACGTGATAGTAAACCTGCCTCGTCCCCATTAGACAAGTATTTTACTCTTTTGACCTTAAAACCGCTAAGTTATCTACTTTTTTAGACCGAAACTCCTCGTGTTTGTAACTTGTGATTCAAAAATGGATTCCGTTTGTTCTCATTAGTCATATTCTACCAAATGGATGTGACAGTAACCCCACTTCATCCATTAGACAAGTATTTTACTCTTTTAACCTTAAAACCGTTAAGTCATCTATTTTTTAAACCAAAATCACCCCGGGTTTTTAACCCGTGATCCAAAACGGATTTTCTTTGTTCCCACTAGCCATATTCTACCAAATGGATGTGATGGTGACCCTACCTCGTCCGTTTGACAAGTATTTTACTCTTTTGATCTTAAAATCGTTAAGTCAACTACTTTTTTAGACCAAAACCTCTTGAATTTGTAACCTATGATCCAAAATGGATTTCATTTGTTCCTACTAGTCACATTCTGCCAAACAGATGTGATGGTAACCTTGCCTCGCATGTTAGAAATTCTTACACTTCATGCTCAAATTCCCATGATAGAGAATTATCCACAACCCAACAATCCATCCAACTCTAGTCAACTGACATTGTTCCACTGACTAAAACAAAATCAAATCTCAAAGTTATTCCCATTTCACCAACATATTGAGGATATATAGGTAGAGGTTTCTAACCCATTCAAGAATGTGTGATCCATATTGCAATTTGTTTTTTCGTTCTAATTCTTTTTTGTAAATTTTTGCCAGCACTCTTTTTAGTTCTCTAAGTACACGACTTAAATTTGGAGTTATTTCCTGAAGGAAATAGCCTTGAATTCAGTACGTACCTAGAGAACAAGGAGGAGATGCTACCGAAATTTACTAAAAACAAAACAAGCATGAAACCATTAATTGTAATATGGATCGCACATTCTTAAACTATCCACATTGGATAATCCAAAGATTATTTGAATACAAACACTTTCATTGCAAACATACTAATTTGTAAGTAACAAAAGCATTTGCAAGCTCAATAATCTCTAGACGAGAATCTAAGGGTAAGACCTAAATTATAGGATTTATAAGATATCAATTCACCATAAATTATTCTGAAGCAAATCCACCAGAGTTTCTACTAAATTTGAGACTTCCCCAAATTTTTCAAGAGCCCAAAAAACTTACAAAATAGCACGCTAACCTTAATATAGCATACAAACAAACTAGATGACATACTAACACACTAATATACTAACTAGCTAATATACAAACAATGTTTTTTATTAGCTCACATCATATAATAATTTGTTAGATAGCGACAATAAAATTTCCTTAATAATTGTAACTTTGTAATGCTAATTAAAAAAAACAAACAATCCATAATTAGATTAACAAATTCAAGTGTTGAAAATGTACATGATTAGTAGATGATGTAATCAAGAAACTCAAGAGGGACTTGAGGAGAAAATTGGGAGTGATGAAACCTTGAAAGAAAATAAGATGCAAACACTTTTAAATAAGCAAAATTGATTCAAACCAGAATGAAAAATAACATGCACACATACGTGAAAGTTGGAGAAGTGATGGTGTCAGTTCACCACTGCCAACAAAATCAACAACAACAACAATAATAGCACATTAGCATTTTCAAATTCTGCAAGGTTCCCACAGATAGTTGGATGTTTCTGCAGCTTAGGGATGACAATTCGTGGGTTTTGACGATTAACCGACCCGTTCCAAACTCGTTTAACATGTTTTAAACGGTTTTAAGTTTCACTAATCGATTACCCATTAAGCCCGATTACATATATTATAATTTAAAAATATATATTTGAGGAATGCAATGGAGGTGAAGGTTTGAACTCATGACCTTTTATTTGAAAAACCAAAACCCTAGTATTACGTATGATCCAAAGAAATTATTTGTTTAGGTTTTTACAAGTTATATATTTGTATCATTAAATTTTATTTATTTTTTAATAAATTAATAAAAAAAGATAAATCTACCTTTACAAATAAAAAAATACATATATTTAAACAATAATAATTATATATTAATTAAATAAATAAATGAAAAGACAAAAGATACCAACATGGCCACATAACTTTCGCTTAATTTCCGGTGTTTGTTCTTCAAAACAAGACAAGTTAATTTTTTTTATTTTTGAAAATGAAAAACTGTCATCTCTCCATCTCTACCCCACCCATTGAATCAGCTCTTCTAGCAAAGAAAACAGTAACACCAACAGAAGTAATATGATTAAGTACCAAATTAAGAATTAGTCAAAAGTATTATAAAAAAACAAGAATTAGTCAAAAGTTCACCCAAAAATTAGCTAAGTAAAAACCATGGTGACAGGTAAGAAAAAGTAAAAAGGTCTTTAAGTTAAAAGATACTGAGAATAAAATATCTATGATTCATCTCACTTTCCAGCCCATTAAACTACTCCTGAGACCATAATCGGAGATGTTATTGTTAGCTACAGAGTTATGAGAAGAGGGTATAAGAGTTTATCGAGAGAAAAAAAATATATTTTATATTTATTTATAGATGAGATAAACATTTGTATCATATAACTTTCGTTACTAAACAAAATTTTTTCCATTATCAATTTGACTACCAACACAAATTTCACCTATCAACCTCCTTTTTTTTCATTTTCTTTCCGGAGGCACTATAATTAAATTGCACACCTTTTACAGCTTTGCTTCTAAATAAGGAGCACGGGACACAAAAATGAGATGGCAAATTCATCCCAGGCCAAAAAAAAAAAAACTAAAATTGAACAAACAAACAACTACTCCATTGTAATTGTAAGGTGAAGAATAAACCAGGGAGCAAATATAATGAAAATAATAAATAATTCCTCAAATGTGAAACTAAGGAAGCTAATTTTTTCTCTGAGGGTTTCTCTGCCTTAAAAGTTAAAAAGTCTACTGGTAATCCTAGAATGAATCAAGAATCAACAACGAATAATTTGGACAATTACCATCAAATGGAATGGATCTTGAACAGAGAAAGACAAGAATGAGGATGTGTGCTACAGACTGCAATTTCGAACCAAGTCCTCCAAGAATTGATGGCTTGGCCAGATCATCTTCTTCATCTTGTCTCCATTCTTGTTGATCTTAAAAGTTGGAACTGTTCTTATACTCCCTGCTCTTGTTTTTATGTTTGGATTTTGGAAAATTTTAAAGAGAAGAAAACCAGGAGGAAAACTCAAATGAAAAACAAAAAAAAAATTCTTTCTTTCATTGGATGTCAAAGGAAAAGTTAGAAAAAATAACATAACTTTAAAAAAGAGAGAGGAAGGAGGAGAGAGGCGGCGTGCCGAGAGAGCGGAATGAGGAGATGGTGGCGTACAAAGAGAGATGAAGGATAAGAGAGGTGGTGTTGCAAAGAGAGAGGAAAAAGGAGAAAGAGAGAAGGCAAAGAAGAGAGATATGAGGCACACGGGTAACAGAGAAGAGATAAGCACGAGAGAAATGAGAAGTGAAATTGGGTATTAGGGATTTAAACATATCAGCGAGGGGATTCTCATTGTTGATATGATTAAATCTCGTCGCTGATATTTTTTTTCTGCAGATTACCACTATTTTTTTTTTCCAGATTTCTCATTATTAATTTAAAATTTTAACTATGAACAAGGGGAGTTTCGATGCTATATCAAATATATATTTATTGCGACGGCAACAATGAGAGAAATCTCAACACTAATGTACTTTGTCAAAATTTCACATCCAAGCTATAAGCGATCGCTATATACATCGCAAATGTATTATCAATAATGGCAAAATCCCGTCGCTAAAATTCCATCTCAGATAACCCTTTTTCTTGTAATGTATCTTTCTCTCTCTAAAAATCTCTTAAATAACTAAAGAACTTAAGGATTTCAAGAACTATTATTGAATTTAAATGTTCAAGGGTTGATTTCAAGAATTTTCTAGGAAAAACTTTGTAAATGTAATCTTTACTTTTCTTGTGTCTTTCATATGAAAATAAGGATTTTAAGAGTATAAATATTCATATTCTTCTTGAATAAATTTAAATTTGATTCAAGATAAAAGGAAAGGAATTTAATTGAAACTTTGAATTTGAAACTAAGATGGAGCATGCATACATATATTCAAGAATTTAATCCAGTATAGAGTTTGAATTGAATTATGAAAGAGTAATATTGGGTAAAAATATTCTTGTTAAATGGAGGTGAAACGTTTGTTAGAGACGCTAAGAGAAGCGCAAAAGGCAAAAAAGTAATCCACAGATAGCGTTTAGTATTTCGTGGTGAGTTCACATTATTATTTGTAAGCGTGAATTATGCCCAAACAGTAATATGCGGGTAGCAGCAGTATAGAATGGGGTGTTGATCCCACGAAAAGAACGTTCTACAGTCAAAGTCTCAGGCAAAAAATAATTCAAACAAAATTAAAAATTAATATTAAGAAAATGTTGAGAATTAAATGAAACAATTGAATTTAGTGAAAGAAAATCAATAATGAGAAATACAAGGGTCCAAGAATCCCTCCTAGATTTCACAGTTTCAACTTGTATCAATTCAATAATTATAACTCAATTACGCGTTTCATATCCCAAATGCGTAATCAAAAAATAATAGTGAAAGCACCAAAAATATTCTTTTGTAAATTATTATGAAAAATCCCTTTCTTGTTTTTACAAGTAATGCAACGATCGATCATACATGATATCCTAAATCGACGATATATCCGGAGACAGTAACGCAGTAAAGGACAATCGTATATAATTAATGTACCGAAATCAATTGCATCCTAAATTCCACACATAAGAGAAGCATGATTGAACTTATATGGAGAAAAAGAACAACAATCACCAGAGTTAAATAAATCTATGGAAGAAGAAAATATAATTGTCTATCACACAAAAACATCAACTTCATATTAAATAAAAAGAACAGCTCAAAACAATTGTTTAATGTTAAAAACACCAATAACTGAATTAAATACAAGCCAAACCTGCTATGTTTAGGAGTTCATCTCTTTGCCTTGGTTGAAACTTAGTCTAGTCGACAATACATAATCATAGCAGCTCTCTAGAAATTCAATGTGTATCTATTCAGCCCCCTGTTTTTTAGTCTAAAAATCCTATATATAGTTGTATGGAGATAACTTTGTAGACAAAAAAATTGCCCTAGGGTTTTTGTTCAAGCTGTGTCCCCTGCTGTCCAATCTATATCTGGTTCTGCTACTTTAAACTGGTCCGGATCTGCTGTTGTCCAGGTTCGGTTCTGCTACTTTGAACTGGTCCGGTTCTGCTGCTTTGAACTAGTCTGGGTCTACTGCTGTCTAGGCTCGGTTTTGTTGCTCTGAACTGGTCCGGATCTACTACTGTCCAGGCCCAGTTCTACTGCTATGAATTGGTCCGAATGTTGTGGATTCTTTCGAACATATTTTATATATATTTTTTGTTTAAGGATTCTTTTTTTTTAATCTGCAAAACACACTAAAACACAGAATTCTCCAAAGGACCACACTTGTCAAGAAATTCAATGAATAATAAAAAATTATCTCAACAAATGGATATAATTAACTCTATCTGAAGTGCATTTTCATCCCTAATCACAACCTCTAACCAGCTCATTGCTAGTACCTAGTGATGCAAGCGAAACAGCAATGCATGAAAAGTAATATAGCATGAATGTTGTTTATCTGAGAATAAACTGTGAGTGTGTGCACTAAGCCTAAACCTTCTTACCACAAACCAATGATGCATAAAACTTTGAATTCAACCAAGAAAGAAGCCTCAACTCCATTATCCTCCCAGGTAAAGTGTTTATCAATTGAAACAAGCAAGGTATTTACTCATGGAGTTGGAAAACGAATAAAAGCACTCAGTGAAAGGGTCAAGCAATTTAGGACAAGCAAGTGAACAAGAATCGACCACAAGATAGGCTAATCACACAGTTCAGAACACTTTATTCGACTTACCAATATAATGCCTCAAAATTTCAATGGTTAATCAATAAGCCTTGGTGTTGAAGCTCATTTCTTCTGAGTGTGGGACGACAACTTATCTTCCTTAAACTGATGAATTTTCCTTCTTTCGAATAAAAAATGAAAACTGAAGTAAACAAAAACTGATATTTTCTTCTTCTTCATCTTCATCTTCATCTTTATCTTCTTTTTCTCTTCTCTCTGTCTTTTTTTTTAGAGAATTACAATATAAATAAATAATTTGATAGAAAAATTATAATTTTTTTTCTCTTTTTTTTTTTCTCTTTTAAAGAATTACAATATAAATAAATAAGTTGATGGAAGAAGAATCATTCCCAAGATATTGTCGACAATCAAAACTCTCCGCAAATGTCAATGATAGATTCAAATGCTTCGACGACTAACCAAATCATTTCTCCACATGTGAGGTAAGCCAAACAAAGTATCTCAAATAGTGATAAAACCAATTCAAGTGGGCAATATAAGTTCAAAATGCTAGTTTTCTCAGACTCTCCATTCAATAAAAACAAATGTGCTTCAAACATGGTTAAAAACCAAAGATCATATGCATCACTCTCTAAACAATCCATAAAGCTTAGTATGTGCACAGAAATGAGTTTTCAGAAAATAGTCAGTGTTAATCAAGATAGTATCATTGGACCTTGATGAAAACAGAGTTGTAATCATGCATCAACAGTTCACAAAATCGCGAAATCTCACAAACATGCCATGATAGTTTCACACAAAACAATATATAACAAGCAGGCATATGCTACCACCCCCAACTAGAATGTGACAATGTCCTCATAGTCACCAAAAGATAAGAAAGTCATACCAACGGGAAAGAGAAACTCCAATAACGTAAGTAGGTAACCTGCATTACACAAAACAAAACATAAAAGCAAATAAAGCAAAACAAAAGAAACTAAACTAGAAAGTAGTAAAATATAATATAGATAGAAGTACTGAACATCAAGCAAAGTAAACAGGGGCAACCAGAGAGATCTCCTCTGGTTCCTCTATGTTCTCCACATAGTGCTTCAGATGTTACCCATTCACTTGAAATACTCTCCCAACTGTTGGATCTTCTATCTCAACCGAACCATTGGGAAAGACTTGCTTAACCACGAACGGGCCAGTCTATCTTGATTTTAGCTTACCGGGATGAAGGTGAAGCTTCGAGTCATAGAGACGGACTCATTTATTAGGCTCGAAATGATTCCTCAAAATTTGATTGTCATGAGCCGCCTTCATCTTTGTCTTGTAGATTCTTGAGTTATCGTAGGCATCATTTCGTAATTCTTCAATCTCAGCCAACCGAAGCTTCCTATGAATTCCTGCATCATTAAGATCAAAGTTAATGCTCCTTACAACCTAATAAGCACAATGTTCTAACTCAACTGGTAGATGGCAAGCTTTTTCATAGACAAACTAGTACGGAGACATCCCGAGGTTGGTCTTGTAAGTAGTACGGTAAGCCCAAAGAGCGTCGGGAAGGCACAAAGACCAATCATTTCTATTCGGGTTCACCATCTTCTCTAATATTTGCTTTACCTCTCGGTTAACCAATTCAGCCAGGCCATTCATCTATGGGTGATAGGCGTTAGCGACCTTGTGGTGCACTCCATACCTGCGCATCAAAACCTCAAAAGAATGGTTACAGAAATGAGTGTTTTGATCACTAATCATAGCCCGGGGCGAGTTGAATCTGGAGAAAATGTTTTCCTTAAGAAATTTAACACCAGTGTTGTTGTCATTGTTTCAACATGCCATAACCTCTACCCATTTGGACACATAGTCCACTGCAAGTAAGATATATAGATACCCAAAAGAAAGTGGAAAGGGTCCCATAAAATCAATCTCCCAACAATCAAATATTTCAATAATAAGAATCGGGTTAAGGGGCCTCATATGTGTTGGACGATTATCTACTTAAATAAATATGCAAATAACTGTTCTAGTTTTACTTGCAAGTGCACAAGGTATGTGGTAGCATAGTGTGCAAGTGCGAGATCATTTCCACAGGGATTGGTGAATTTCGATTTAGAATTAGTTTCTTCAAGTTAAAAAGAGAAATAGTAATTTGATTGTGAGTAAATAACAATAATGAGATCATAGGGCTATGATATCCACCACTAATTATACTTTCCCACTAACTAAGGTTTCAGTGCTCTAGCCTTATCATGAATATCTAATGGTTGCCAACCTAAGGGCTTGGCCCACATCTTAGGCTATTGATCTCCCTATGCAACGAGTTAGGCATGGCGTATACTCTAACTCTTTTCTCTCTTAAGAGATTTAGCATAGGTGTATACTGAGTTATTCCTTAAGAGAGCATGAGGGCTATGGAGATCGACAACCACACGGGACCTGGGGCTTGGTCCGCTACCGATTTCCCATGTTGATTAACCCGGGAATTCGGTTTGGATATCCCTTGTTACTAATGTTGAACCCAAGACTCGGTCATCCAAATTGATTCGACTAACCTATCCATACCACATGCATATGTTGATCAGGCACATACATATGAGGAATGTAAATATAAACATGTATTAATCAAGTTAAATATTCTAACAAGGCTATAGTAAAGATAATCAATGAATGAATATGTGGTAAAGCATAACTAGGGCTTTAATCGAGCCCTATTGGAGTTTAGTTACACATACTAAGTAAAGTAAGCATGCTAAACATAATTAAATAAAAACAGAAAACTAAAACTAAAGAAGACTCGGGAGACGAGTCGTCAATTCCTCTCCTAAGCTCTCTACTTTGAATCTAGAACAAAATGTGTGTGTTACGTGTTTTTACAGGGCTATTTATAGGGTCTTCATGGTGTCCCGAAACCCAAATTCATTTTTGGAGTCAGAAGACTTCTTTCTGATTCTGGCTCTGCCGTCTCTGGAGTGATTGCGCTCGAGCGCATGTGTGCACTCGAGCTTTCTTCAAGTGTGCTCGATCTCAAGGGAGGTGCACTCGAGCACACCTTGCTAGATGGTAGAAATTGACTTTTGCTTCTAAAAGCTCCAAATTATTACCTTTTTGTCCAAGTCCTGTGAAAAACACATAAAACACGAAAATGAAGTAAAATCGATAGAAATAGATAAATAAGTAACTTAACAAATGTAAATTAAGGGGCTTAAATATAACTATTTAAGCACTTATCACGCCCCCAAACTTACATATTGCTAGTCCCTTAGCAATACAAAATTAAAGACTGTTAGAACAAAAATTAAAGATAAATTCATTTCCATGATACTCAAAGATTTGGGTTGCACATAAAACTATGATAACCGTTCATGAGTAAGCTTAGAATAAAAACACATTTTGGATTGCAAAAGGACTTTCAAAAGTTTTAAGTTACTTACCTAAGGTTGGCTTAAGGCATCGCAAGTTTGATTTGTGTGTGATGAGTTAGTACATATAAGATGGGGCTTGATTACACCCAAAGTATAACGCGGTAGTTGTAGCACAGCTTTGGGGTGTCGATTCCACAAGGAAACAAGTTAACTACAAAAGAAGGTGTGAACCTTAACATAAACGATAAAAGATTAAATGAAAGAATCTGAATTGTGAGAAAATTGTGTAAATAATATGATGGATAGATAACAAGGTTCCTAGAATCCTCCCTAGGTTCGTTGCCCTATTCCTATCTTGATTCAATTGTTTATATCGATTGCAAATTTCACATCCTAAATAGGCAATCAACAAATATTCAATTAAAGTTCATATGTAAACCCTAATGTAATTGTTATTAAATACTTTTTACTTTCAAGCACACATGACCTAACTTATAGATTATCAAGAAACGACAATATATCATGATGACAATACTGCAGTAATGGACAAATCTATAAGAGAAATCTACCGGACTCAATCACACCTCAACAACATCACATAAGAAGAGCATGACTAAACTTATATGGGGGAGAAAGATGCAATCACTGGATTAAGGGGAAATCTTCTAATTAAATTGAAAATTAAATCATAATAATGTTTAATGATAAATCCACATTACAACTGAATCAAGAAAAGAAAATAAGAACAACTACACTTAGGGATTCATCCCTTCGCCTTGCTTGGAGATTAGTCGGCCATGGGGCTCCTTCTTGAGTCTTGGAACCTTTATCCAGCCTCAAATGATTGTCCTTTTTCAAACCCTAAAGGGATCTATTTATAATACAAAGGTCTAAGGGTGTTTTCGGGTTTAATCTTATTGTTAAGACCCTAATTAGGTTCTGTCTCGGAATTGGAAAAATGTGTGGGTACCTAGGCTCTCCTTGGTGGGTGCCTAGGCACTGGCTGAAGCTGAGGAGGGCATGTTCTGGGCGCCTAGGCGCTAGCTGGTGCTGGTTTTGGAGGCCTGACCTTTGTCTATTAAAACTGTCATAACTTTATCTAGAAAAATCATTTTTATGAGCCGTAAAATTCTCCAAAAAATAGACTTCCGGATCTTTCTAAGAATATATGGCTCTTCTCCTGGTTCTTCCTGCATCAATACAGTTTAATTTACAAACATGACTGATCTGAACGGGCAATTCTGGCAATTTAGTGAAACTCATTTCCTAGTCGCGGCACACACACTTTCTTCCTTTCATTTTGTCCTTCTGAAAGCACTTATTCACTTTGGTATGCATGGGATCTTTGTGCTTTATTCAACGGTAGCATTTCCCTCTCTTTTAGACTCCAAACACCTGAAAATGCATCAAAACAAATCAATGATCCAAGAATGACACTTTAGAATTGTTAAGGTATAAAAGTGCAATAAAAACCTAGATCAACCCTAAAATGCTAACAATTAAGTATTGTTAAAGTGCATTTTATGACTCTCATCACAACCCCCGACTAGCTTATTGCTAGTCCCTAGCAATTCAAGCGAAAACAAGAGATGAATTTTACGGTAGGAATTAAAACAAAATAAAGCAATGTTAGTATTAAACCAAGAGTAATTCACTTTTGTCTAAAAAATTACAGATAACAAACGGCACATAGAATCATTAAATTTCACCCAAGTCCAAAAGTAATCTAAACATCAATCTTAAAATTGTTATCGACTCTTAACATCTATTTTACCACAATCCATTTATCCGAACATCCGGATGATTTTATGCATAAGATTCGTGAATACAAGTCTAGGCCATTAAAACATGATAAATTTCGTGACATCAATCACAAAAACAAGCTCCATAGGCCCGCTTTTCAAATCACTCTCCACTATTGTAGAAAAATCACACTACATTGGATCAATAAGTCTTTAATAAGCTTGTAATGTTAGGCTAAGGTAAAGGTTAAGAAAGAACGGGAAGGATTCACAAGTAAAAGTACTCAATCTCTTAGTTACAACCACTTTTAAGCACTAGATAACCTTATTTCAACACCCAACTCTTTCAACCATTTTTTTATAATGGCATATCTCTCGATAAGTCACCACTTTTCTTTTCTTTTCTTCTTTCTTTGCCATACTTCACTTCTCTTTTTCTTCTCCTTTTTTTTCTCTTATTTTCTTTTCTATTTTAGCATAAAACCATTCACCTCCTTTTTCATTCTTCTCTTTTCTTTTCCACAACCCCCAACTTATCTCTTTTAATGTACTTGAGTTGTGGTATTGATATTTTTTTCTCCATATTTCCATTCTTACTTCTTTTAAATGCTTCTCAACAAATGTGTATAACTAAGTTCTTTTAAACGAAAGGTAAGGATAAAATATTTTTAGGCTCATAAAGGTGAGTGAATGGTCTATTTGAAAGAAACAAGGCTCAAATAGGTGACTAGCAATAAATATAGCAATGGTAGGTTTGAAAGGCTCAAACGATTCAAAAATGACCTATATCATATCCTAAGTAATGTGCATTCTAGGAATTCACCTCAAGTGATTATCAAAATAGGTTCTAGAGCTTTCCGAGACCGCAAAAATATTCACAAAATAATCACACATAAAACTTCTCTAAATGTTTTAGACTAATCATACAATCTTACCACAAACTAGAGTCTCAAACCAAATGAAGATTAATACTTAAATTAATTTCAAACTGAAGAAAAATTTAACTTCTTCTAAATGCTATCTGCTATCTCAATTAAGTTTATATCATTGACATGTGAATTAACTCCAAGGCTAACACAAAGCATGCTTAAAACAAACAAAAAAGGGAAAATGATAGCAAGCAGTTCAATGGAAAAAAATGTATGGAAATAAAGAATATGGAAACAAAGAGATGCGTTTCCTCCACCCCCAACTTAAAAATTGCATTGACCTCAATGTAAAAGAAAGAGTAAAGGAAACTTTCTTTGTAGCCAAAGGTGCACAGAAGCGGAAAATTGTGCTCTACCATTTGAACTACTTAGTATATTTGTCCCTGAAAAAGAAATACTAAGTTAATAGTGGAAAACAGAAAAATAATAATAATAAAAAAGAAATATAAAAAATAGTAAAAATAAAAGGATATGTTGTGGGTTGCCTCCCATGAGTGCTAAGTTTTACGTCTTCAGCCAGACACTTTTATTCTCTCTTTGAAAAACATAGGTTGAATGCATCAGCCACTGCTTCATTGCCAAATCCGGTGCTTATATGCTTTGGAGAGGCCTTAAGGGTGTCATCAGTAACATCCGTAAATTCTGGCTCGATATATGCTCTTGTGAAGCCATGGATGAAGGTGGACTCTAATGGATTAAGGTACTGGACCTTTTCCATGAATGAGTCAATCATGTATGCTTGGTGGGATTCGTCCACATCCTCTGATTTTTTCGTTGTTTGGGATGTGTAATGACTTACCACTTAGTGTCTCAATGACATCCACCTCCTTCAAATTCTTTTGTGCTGGGTGTTGACCATGGGGTATGGACTTAGCTTGAGAAGGGAACTTACCTTGCTCAGTCACACTCAAGTAATTCATCAACTTGGACACTTGGCTCTTTAAATCCTTATGTTCTTCAACAACCTGCACAATTAAAGATTCAAGCCTTTGATTAGTCTTCTTTTGTGCCTCAATAAAAACATGTAAAGTGTCTTCTAAAGGACTCCTAGAAGATACAGGTGCATGGTATGGTTCAAGACATGGTGCAGGGGGTTGTGCAAGCTCCTGGTTTTCAGACTTCCAGCTGAAATTGGGGTGATTTTGCCATCCCGGATTATAAGTATCAGAGAAGGGTGCCGAAGGCTTCTTGTACATGCCTAAGGCGTTACATTGTTCCTCATACATCTTTCTCATCTTAGCAAATGTGGGGCACTCTTGGGCGAGATGATCTACCCCGACACACACAAAACATGGTTCAAAAGACTTTGCATGATTAGCTACGTGTGTTGGCTTTAAGCTCTTAGTTTTTAACACCTCTAGTTCCCTAGTGAGCATCTCGACCTTGGCCTTAAGGTTATCCTCTTCCCTAAGATGGTAAATTCCACCACCATTTGGGTTCCTTATAGGTCTTGACCTATTTGTGCTTTTAGTAGCACTAGGTTCAGTCTAAGTGTGAGCTTTTTCAGCAAGCTCATTGAGGTACTCTATGGCCTCATCAGGATCTTTCTCTAAAAACTCACCATTACACATCATCTCTACGAATTGGCACTATCTATATGTAAGTCTCTCATAAAAAATGCTCACTAAGCGCCAACTCTCATACCCATGGTGAGGGCACATACTGAATAACTCCTTAAATCTCTCCTAAGACTGATACAAAGTCTCGCTGTCCTTTTGTGCAAAGGTGGAGATTTTTATTTTTAAAGCATTGGTCTTATGTTGGGGAAAGTATTTATTAAAGAAAATTTGAGTCATCTCAGCCCACGACCCAATAGATCGTGGTCTCAATGAGTATAGTCAACTCGTAGCTCTATCCTTCAAAGCGAAAGAAAAGAACTTAAGTTTCATAATGTCATGAGTTTCATCTTGACTATGAAAAGTCGCAACTACTTCCTCAAACTCTCTAATGTGCACATATGGGTTTTCATTTTCCAAGCCATGGAATGTAGGGAGTAATTGTATCATCTCTGTTTTAAAATCTAGTTTGCGAGTATTGGTTGGAAACATGATGCATGATGGTGTAGCTGTGCGTGTAGGGTTGAGGTAATCTTGAAGGGTCCTAGGGGGTTGATATTCATGTTCACTAATTTCTTCGAGACTAGGTGGACTGTCAAATAAAGGATTTAGAAAAGAATTTAATTCTGACTCTAGCACAGGCCTACAAGCAAATCTACCCAAAGCATCTCTATGTCTTTGCATTCAAGGTAACAAAATAATGGAAAAAAATATATTATAAAAAGAAAGAATAAAATAAAATAAAAAATTAATGCAGCAAGCTAAAAGAGGGAACGAAGTTGCCGCTTTTACAAACTGTTGAAAGAAAAAAAATTATTTACAACTCTTCTACCGTAATGTCTTAGAGTTGACAACTTCCTTGTCTTTAAGCGCGTTTCCCCGGCAATGGCGCCAAATTTTGATTACGCCCAAAGTATAACACGGTAGTTGTAGCACAGCTTTGGGGTGTTAATTCCACAAGGAAACAAGTTAACTACAAAAGAAGGTGTGAACCTTAACACAAACGATAAAAGATTAAATGAGAGAATCTGAATTGTGAGAAAATTGTGTAGATAATATGATGGATAGATAACAAGGTTTCGAGAATCTTCTCTAGGTTCGTTTCCCTATTCCTATCTTGATTCAATTGTTTATCTCGATTGCAAGTTTCACATCCCAAACAGGCAATCGACAAATATTCAATTAAAGCGCATATGTAAACCCTAATGTAATTGTTATGAAATATTTTTTACTTTCAAGCACACATGACCTAACTTATAGATTATCAAGAAATGAAAATATATCATGATGAAAATATTGCAATAATGGACAAATCTATAAGAGAAATCTACCGAACTCAATCACACCTTAACAACATCACATAAGAAGAGCATGACTAAACTTATATGGAGGAGAAAGATGCAATCACCGGATTAAGGGGAAATCTTCTAATTAAATTGAAAAGTAAATCATAATAATGTTTAATGATAAATCCACATTACAACTGAATCAAGAAAAGAAAATAAGAACAACTACACCTAGGGATTCATCCCTTTGCCTTGCTTGGAGATTAGTCGGCCATGGGACTCCTTCTTGAGTCTTGGGACCTTTGTCCAGCCTCCAATGATTGTCCTTTTTCAAACCCTAAAGTGATCTATTTATAATACAAAGGTCCAAGGGTGTTTTCGGGTTTAATCTTATTGTTAAGACCCTAATTAGGTTTTGTCTCGGAGTTGGAAAAATGTGTGGGCGCCTAGGCGCTCCTTGGTGGGTGCCCAGGTGCTGGCTGAAGCTGAGGAGGGCATGTTCTGGACACCTAGGCACTAGCTGAAGCTAAGGAGGGCATGTTCTGGGCGCCTAGGCGCTAGCTGGTGCTGGTTCTAGAGGCCTAACCTTTGTCTATTAAAACTGCCATAACTTTCTCTAGAAAAATCATTTTTATGAGCCGTAAAATTCTTCGGAAAATAGACTTCTGGATCTTTCTAAGAATGTATGGCTCATCTCCTGGTTCTTCTTGCATCAATACAGTTTAATTTGCAAACATGACTGATCTGTATGGCAATTCTGGCAATTTATTGAAACTCCTTTCCAAGTCACGGCACACACACTTTCTTCCCTTCATTTTGTCCTTTTGAAAGAACTCCTTTGCTTCGGTATGCATGGGATCTTTATAATTTATTCAACAGTAGTATTTCCCTCTCTTTTAGACTCTAAACACCGGAAAATGCATTAAAACAAATCAATGATCCAAGAATGACACTTTAGAATTGTTAAGGTATAAAAGTGGAATAAAAACCTAGATCAACCCTCAAATGCTAAAAATTAAGTACTGTTAAAGTGCATTTTATGACTCTCATCAGGGCTTCCACATAATTTTAGTGTATAGGGTTTCGATGCCCAAACTTTTATCGAATTCCTCATCAAAGAGAACAAAAATGGCATAATACTTGCTTCTTTTTCTTTTTCTTTTTATCATGCGATCTTTGCCATGTTGAGTTCCATCGAGCTTTTTATTTGACCCTTGTAACGAGTGTTTAGCCAATGACTCTCAAACCAGATGGTTTTAGGGTATTAGGTGTAAAGACACCCCTAAGGACTTACTAACTCAAATAAAAAAGGCTACAAAACTAACTGCTTTTTATACTTCTTAATGAAATTCCCACCTTTTGACGTGAACACTCAGTGCTTACTGAGGCAAGAGGCCTAGTTACTCAGTGGGAATATTTGTTATGATCATTAAAGGCTTACTTTCCACCTTTTGACGTGAACACTCAATGCTTATTGAGACAAGAGGCCCAGTTACTCAGTGGAAAGTTTTTTTTATGATCATTAGAAGCTTTTTGATCACTTTTTGCATGATGAACATTTTTCTTTATTATTTTTTTTCTTCTTTATTTTTTTTTCTTATGCCAAAGTGTTCTTTTCAACAAGTTATCCGATTACAGTTAGATTATGGAAACATATACAAGAGAATTATATGTCATACCCCACACAAATGCGTGTTAAATGTACTCATGCAAATTTGAATCAAACTTGTGAATTCTTAGGTGCCTTGAGGTAGGCAACTAAACTTTGTAAAATTCCCATTGCAAGATAATGTGTTCTAGCTTTTAAGCTTACTAATGAAGTGTTATCAAAATTTTGGATCAACCAAAATTTGTGTTTATCAAAAGAATCATGCATTTATCTTCCTAAAAAAAAACTGGGACTTAGTGTGTGGATGTATTTCAAGTGCGTGTGTGATAGTATCTAATATCTCCCACTACCCCAAAACTTAAAATACACATTGTCCCCAATGTGTCTGTGGCATGGAAAGATCTGACATAGGAGATGGAGAACTCGGTTGCTTGCTTGCTTGTCCACACCCCCAAACTTGAATTAGATGCACACACTGAGTACTTAACAAAGAAAAATAAACGTTGTGTCGAAAAATAAAATATGCAAACTAAACATGTAAATATGACTATAACTAAAAGAAAAGTACTAAAATGAAAAGGATATATCTAAGGTGCCTCCCATGAGCGCTAAGTTTAACGTCTTCAACCAGACGGGGTATCCTCTCACTGCTGATCATCTGTGGGTGTAGTCGAGGAGGTACCGAGTGCAGGAGGTAGGCGGTCAAGGATGGCCTGTAACATCGCCTCTTGTCGTATGAACTGTGCCTCTAACCCATCGATCCGCTGATGGATCAAATGGGCTGCCTCACGATCCTCTCAACGGATGTCGGACAGCTTACAGCGGAAGGAAGATAGCTCATCTAGGAGATGCTGATACTTCATGAATCCTATGTCTGTCTGATCCTCCTCCCATGAAGGGCTCACTAGCGGATGCTCGGCCTCTACGGATCATCCACTATAAGCTCGACAACTGGAATCTGTGCTCGGGGACCTCGGGGCATGTAAGATTGGTTGAGGCTCTACTAGGCTCTCCCAAAGAAAGGGTGGTCACTAACCGGCCCATCTATAGAGGATCCCCTAATCCCTTTCTTCTTAAAGATATGACTGAGCAAGAAGGGGAAAGGAAGACTCCAAGCATTAGCTGTGGTCGTCTGCCTGTTATGCACCCCATCCCAAAATTTGTGTATCTGACTCCATATGACTGCTAGGATGGAGTACCAGTGACCTCGGTGGAAAGCGTAGAGAGCTTGCAGAAACTGATCTCATCTCAATGTCTTGTGCCCCAAAGCACACACATTACACTGCAGGACTGAGTCGACGAACCATAGACGGGGAGGCAACCTCGATCGGCTCCCCGCATTGTTGTGGCGGTCAGCATACTATCCTACACACATGTCCTTAATGATGTATGGGAGAGGGAACAAGTCAGGCTGCTCCTCTATGTGGCTGTCCTCTAGTGGGGACTCATCGCAGTAGTGTACAGAGCTAGCTATGTCAGTGGTGGTCAGCTCTATAAACCTACCCTAGATCGAGGAAGATAAAATCTCTGGCCTGGTGCAGTCGTAGGTCAGGTTCTCGTAGAAACTGACCACGAATCGAGTATATACCGTTGAGCAGACCGACTTAAATAGCCACTTGAGTCCCCGGTTCTTTAATTCTTGGACTGTCCATCTTGTGGCGTCCAAACTCTTAAATTCCTCTTCCACGTTGAATGTTGTCTCGAATAGTATTTCATGTTGTTCGAAACTGGGCCGAGAGGACTGGTAATGGCTGGTGAAAGCTCGGGAAGTCGAAGCCATGAGTTGTGGGCAAATAATAGTGCTTCTAGTGTGATTACACTCGTGCGCAGCTGTTGGTGCGCTCGATCGCACAAATTGAAGTGTGATTGATCGCTAATACCAAGTGCTCGATCGCACTCGACCAGGAAATATGTCGAACACCTTATGTGCACCAAAAATAAGAAGTTGTAGTATTTATACACCCTTGATCCAAACCTCCTTGATAAAGGCACTTGAGCTATATGTTGAGCAAGTGGAATTGCTTAAGTGCTCTCTATGGTAGCTTTAAGGCTACATTCTTTGAAAGAGGCACTTAGGGCACCCATCAGGTGGTTCTAGTGCCTTTGACAGCTGCTTTGTCTCCAATTGTGGTACCTGGTCATTAAAATAAGGAGAAGTAATGTTAATAAGTGCAAGATTTTTAAATTGGGGATTATACTTACCTGAAAGCTCGGGTGTGATCTTGATAGTGTGCGCAGCTCCATGAGTAACTTTAATCATGTTATCTCCGTCTGGCCTACTGTCTAATCTCGTGGTGGTATGGTTGGGGATGGTCCTCAATTGATCAGTGAAATGGGCCTTGGACACTTTCTCATCAATTCCTTGCATGACACTCACATTGTGACACTTATCATTAGTATTAGTGGAGTCTAGTGTTTTAAAGATTTTAAATTCTATTTCTTCATCATTTACTCTCATTGTGACAATGCCTCTTACATTAATGTTTGTGTCAGCAGTGATCATAAATGGTCTACCTAGAATGATAGGGAGTGGTATAGGCATATGGCATTCCTCCATGTCTAATACAACAAAATCATCAGGAAAAATAAATTTACCTACTCTTACCAAAACATCCTCGAGGATACCTCTTGGTCATTTGATGCTTCTGTCAGCCAATTGTAATGTAATGGAGGTTAGTTAGAGTTCCCCCAAACCTAGTGTCTCGAATATAGTGTAAGGTAGCAAATTGACACTTGCTCCTAGATCCAATAATGTGTGCTCAAAAAACTGGTCACCTAGCCTGCAAGGAATAGTAAAACTATATGGATCTTTTAGTTTATGTGGTAATTTCCTCAATAATACAGCACTCACCTCTTCAGTCAAGGCTACCATCTCATGCTCCTGAAACTTCTGTTTGTTAGTGCAACAATCTTTTAAAAACTTAGCGTAAGCAGGTAGTTGTTTTATTGCCTCTAATAAAGGGATATTTATTTCTACTTTTTTCAAGGTTTCAAATATGTCAATCATTTTAGTTTCCTTTTTAGGCTTCACCAACCTTTGAGGGAAGAGTAGAGGTGTATTTACCTTTTCTATCTCTCTTATCTTAGATGTGGAGGTCTGGTCTGGAGACGCTTGTGCAGGCTCATTGGTGCCAATGATCTTTCCACTTCTTAAGGTTGTTATGGCATTCAGCTGCTGGTGTCCTCTTGGATTAGGTAGTGGCTGGGCTCGGAGCTCTTCTTGCTTTCTACTACTCAATTCTTTGGCCAACTGTCCCATTTCTACCTTTAATCCTTGAATGGCTTGATCATGTTTCGCAGTGATTTGCCTCATTTCAGTCCGAAATTGCCTTGACCCTTCCGTGAATTGTTCATGTTTATTCAGGATTTGTTGTTGCTGAGTCGCTAGTTGCCTCACAAGACTTTCAAGGTCATTCTTCTTTAGTTCAGGAGCAGAATGGGCTGTTAGTTGGAAGTTTCTTTGCTGCCCTTGACTGTTTTTGTTGTTGCTCCATGAGAAGCTCGGGTGATTCTGCCATCCAGGGTTATATGTGTTTGCATAAGGGTTGTTCTTCGGCGGATAATTATTTGGTCCCACAAAGTTAGCTTGCTCATGATCTGCAGAATATAAAGGACATGTATCAGTATTATGATCAAACTGTGAGCAAATGGCACATACCTGGAGTGGTGCAGCTGACAGTTTAGCGGAGATGTTTTGAGCGGCCATGGTTTTAACTAATAGGTCAAGTTTTCTTTCTACAGCTTCCATTTGAAGAGATGATCCTCTGCTTAAGCTTACCTCATATATACCCTTACTTTTGGCTATATGTCTACCTCGAGAGGAGAACTGCTGCGTGTGCTCGCTCAGGGTTTCGAAAAGTTCCATTGCCTCTTCGCTGCTCTTCTCCATCCGCAACCTGAATCAACAATGTTTTTGTTAGAATCACTTAAACCTTCATAAAAGGCTTGTACCAGTTTGTCTTGGGGTAGGTTGTAGTGTGGGCACTTGAGTAATAGCTCATTGAAGTGTCCCCAGGCATCGAAGAACAAATCTCCATCCTTTTGTTGGAAGGATTGTATTTCTTTCCTCATTTTCCTTCTCTTCTGGGCTGGGAAGAACTTCCTTAGAAATTTGCTCGCCAACTCCTCCCAAGTGTGGATGGAAACTACAGGCAAACAATTATACCATAATTTAGCATTATCTTTCAAGGAAAAAGGGAAAAGAATTAACCTTATTCCTTCTTGGTCTAAGCCTCGGATGTGCTGGAATTTGCAGAGGTCGAAGAACTCTCGAAGGTGCAAATGCGGATCCTCACTAGGTGTTCAACTAAAGTGAGTCAGTGCACTGAGTATCTGCGGGGATATATAATAATTTCCT
The DNA here is from genome assembly GCA_023935145.1 of Bretschneidera sinensis. Lineage (NCBI taxonomy): Eukaryota > Viridiplantae > Streptophyta > Magnoliopsida > Brassicales > Akaniaceae > Bretschneidera > Bretschneidera sinensis. The sequence goes on from CM043704.1 coordinate 76,514,820, forward strand.
TCCGCCTCAGGTTGATACGCAATGCACGAAGGTTTTTGTTCGAGGTTCTGCGGGATGAAGAATTGCTTCATCGGCCTCCGTTCAGGTGGTTGTTGTTCAGCTATCTGTTCTGCCATTAGTATCTCTTCCTCAACTCCTTCTTCTACCTCTTCTGAGTTATCTCTAAACCTTTGTCGGATAGTCCTTTCAAGCTCGGGATCAAAGGGAAAGACTGCTAGATTCTTGGACCATCGTTCGTGCATGAATCAGTGGCAGATATGTAAGTGCAGCAGTCAAATACTGCTGCTCAGATTACTCTCTGCCTCAATTGCGCTCGATCGCACAAGAGAGTGCACTCGATCGTAAGTGGCACAAAAAACTTCCTGGAGTACCTGAAACAGAGAAAATTGATTAGAGTTTTGATGAAAAGAAACAAAATAAGATAAAAACAATAATTAAGAATGGAATAGATTAAAAAGGAAATAACAATAATTAAACTAAATGAAAAATTAATTCTAAAAAGAAATTTAGTGCAATCCCCGGCAACGGCGCCAAAAACTTGTTAGATGATTATCTACTTAAATAAATATGCAAATAACCATTCTAGTTTTACTTGCAAGTGCACAAGGTCTGTGGTAGCATAGTGTGCAAGTGCGAGATCATTTCCACAGGGATTGGTGAATTTTGATTTAGAATTAGTTTATTCAAGTTAAAAAGAGAAATAGTAATTTGATTGTGAGTAAATAACAATAATGAGATAATAGGGCTACGATATCCACCACTAATTATACTTTCCCACTAACTAAGGTTTCAGTGCTCTAGCCTTATCATGAATATCTAATGGTTGCCAACCTAAGGGCTTGGCCCACACCTTAGGCTATTGATCTCCCTATGCAATGAGTTAGGTATGGCGTATACTCTAACTCTTTTCTCTCTTAAAGGATTTAGCATGGGTGTATACTGAGTTGTTCCTTAAGAGAGCATGAGGGTTGTGGAGATCGGCAACCACACAGGACCTAGGGCTTGGTCCGCTTCCGGTTTTCCATGTTGCTTAACCCGAGAATCCGGTTTGGATACCCCTTGTTACTAATGTCAAACCCAGGACTCGGTCATCCAAATTGATTCGACTAACCTATCCATACCACATGCATACGTTGATCAGGAACATACATATGAGGAATGTAAATATAAACAGGTATTAATCAAGTTAAATATTCTAACAAGGCTATAGCAAAGATAATCAATGAATGAATATGTGGTAAATCATAACTAGGGCTTCAATCAAGCCCTATAAGGGTTTAGTTACACATACTAAGTAAAGTAAACATGCTAAACATAATAAAATAAAAACAGAAAACTAAAGCCGAAGAAGACTCAGGAGACGAGTCGTCAATTCCTCTCCTAAGCTCTCTACTTCGAATCTAGAAAAAAAGGTGTGTGTTATGTGTTTTTACAGGGCTATTTATAGGGTCTTCATGGTGTCCCGAAACCCTAATTCCTTTTTGGAGTCGGAAGACTTCTTTCCAATTCTCGCTCTACTGCCTCTGGAGTGATTGCACTCGAGCGTATGTAGTATGCGCTCAAGCGCATGTGTGCGCTCGAGCCTTCTTCAAGTGCGCTCGTACTCTTGTGTGCTCGATTTCAATGAAGGTGCACTCGAGTGCACCTTGCTGGATGGTAGAACTTGACTTTTGCTTCTAAAAGCTCCAAATTATTACCTTTTTTGTCCAAGTCATGTGAAAAACACATAAAACACGAAAATGAAGTAAAATCCATAGAAATAGATAAATAAGTAACTTAACAAATGTAAATTAAAGGGCTTAAATATGATTATTTAAGAACTTATCAATATGCCTTCAGGACAAATTACCAAGCTTTTGGCATCTATCACAAGAACAAAAAAAATTGTTAGTGCCTTTAAATAGAGAAGGCCAATATAATCCAGACTGTAGAATTTTTATGACAGTCTTTTTCATAGAAAAGTGACCACCACAAGTTGAACTATGACAAAAATGTAAGACACTATCAATCTCAACCACAGGGATGCACCACCTCATAATTTTCTCAAGACAATACTTATAAAGATAAAGGTCATCCCAATAGAAATTCCTTACCCCGACCAAAAATTTGCGCTTTTCTTGCACACTCCATGTGGATGGAATTTTGTCGAAAACCAAGTAATTTACAATGTGCACATACCATGGTACTTGGCTTATGACAAACAGATGTTCTTCGAGGAAGTTATCTCGGATGGGTGGCCCATCAGTAGACTCATTGAACTCCAGGCGAGACAAGTGATATGCCACCACATTCTTCTTATCCTTAATTGTTAAATCAAATTCCTACAAGAGTAAAATCCACCTAATCAATCTTACCTTAGCATCTTTCTTTGAAAGAAGATACTTAAGGGCTGCATAGTTAGTAAAAACAGTGATAGGTGTACCAATCAGATAAGCACGAAATTTATCTAAGGCAAAGACTACAACTAGCAATTCTTTTTTCAGTAGTGGAATAATTCATTTGTGCATTATTAAGAGTTCTACTAGCATAGTATAAAACAAAGGGTTTCCCCTCCCTTCGTTGTCCCAAAATTGCCCCCACCGCATAATTACTCGCGTCACACATGATCTCAAATGGTGAATTCCAATCCGGTGACTACATGATGGGGGCAGACGTAAGCCTATCAATGAATGTTTGAAAAAGTGTCCTTGCACTCTTGTGCCCAATCAAACATGGCTTCCTTAGCAAGAAGATTACACAATGGTCTAGATATAGCAAAGAAACTCTATATAAACCTCCTGTAAAAACTGACATGCCCAAAAAAAAATCTAACATCCTTAACAGTTTTGGGTGTGGGCAATTTAGAGATCAATTTTATTTTTGATTTATCCACTTTGATCCCTTTTTCAGAAATTATGTGCCCCAAAACTAGTCCAGAGGGAACCATGAAATGACATTTTTCCCAATTAAGCATAAAACTTTTTTCTTCACATCTACTCAAAATAGCCTGTAAATGGAGTAGACATGAATCAAAAGAATCGCCAAACACAGTCAAATCATCCACAAAGACTTTCATAAATTTTTCGACCATATCGCTAAATATACTCATCATGCATCTTTGAAATGTAACTGGTGCATTACACAGTCCAAAAGGCATACGCCAGAATGCAAAAGTATCAAATGGGCATATAAACGTAGTCTTATTCTAATCTTCTAATGCAATCTCTATATAATAATATCCCGAATACTCGTCTAGAAAGTAATAGAAGGGATGGCCAGCTACACGTTCTAAGATTTGGTCTAAAAATGGAAGTGGAAAGTGATCATTGTGGGTGGCAGAATTAAGTTTTCTATAATCTATGCATATGCACCACCCTGTCACTACCTTGGTAAGAACAGGCATCCTCTCTATATTGGTTACCACAGTTAACTCTGACTTTTTAGGTACTACCTGAGTCGGGCTAACCTACTTACTATCAGAGATGAAGTAAATGATACCCACATCTAATAACTTTAAAACTTTTTGTTTCACAACTTCTTTCATAGTGGGGTTAAGTCGTCACTGGGGGTCTCTACGGGGGTTAGCTCTTTCCTATAAATGGATCTTATGGGAACATATCAAGGGGTTAATACCTTTAATGTCAGCGATTGTCCATTTTAATACAACTTTGTGCTCACTTAACATGTTAATCAATTTATTTTCTTGTGAATCACTAAGTATAGAGGAAATAATAACAGGAAAGGTATCATCTGGTCCTAAGAATGCATGTTTGAGTCTCTCAGGTAGCGTCACAAAGTCAACCTTTGGGGTCTCTTCAGCAGATGGCTTCGGTCTTTCTCTATTTCTTGGTAACTCCTCGAAGCTTGGTCGCCATTTCTGTTCTCCTTTATCTTTTGTCCCTGAAACAGCAAAAACATCGAAAACATCGTTAAGATAAAGTGAACTCTCAGAAATAGAAATACAAAGAAGATACTCAAAAGATTCTGAATTTTTACTCGTGAGAGCCTCCTTTTGGATCAATGTGTCTATTATATAAGTATGATAGCAATCATCATCATCATGTAGTTGTCTTACGATGTTAAAAATGTTGACCTCTAGAGTCATGTTCCTAAAAGACAGTTTCATTAGACCGTTCCTGTAATTAATAAGAGCATTAAAAGTGGTCGGGAAAGGTCTTCCTAAAATGATTGGAACTTTAGACTCCATATCTACCACAGAATGAGTATCCAGAATGAGAAAATCAACAAGATAGTAGAACTTATCTATCTGTATCAGTACATCTTCGACTATCCCCCTTGGTTGTTTAATTGATCGATCGGCCAACTGTAGTACCATAGATGTGGGTTTGATATCTCCTAGGCTTAGTTGCAAGTAGATAGTGTAAGGCATTAGGTTCACACTGGCTTCTAAATCCAGCAAGGCTTGACCGATCTCATGAGTCCTAATTTGACAGGTGATCGTTGGACACCCTGAGTCTTTATATTTGGGTGGCGTCTTTTGGTCCATCACCGCTCTCACTTGCTCAGTCTAGAACGTAGTCTTCTTAACTTGATTTTTCCTTTTTATGGTGCACAAATCCTTGATTGCCTTTGCATAGGTTGGTACCTGTTTAATCACATGAAGCAAAGAAAAGTTAATCTTAACTTGTTTCAAATGTTCTAGGATCTCACCATGTATTTCTGGATTTTTTTTTATTTTGGAAAAAGTGCTTGGGGAAAATGAACTTAGACTGAAATTTTTTCATTTAGCTAGTTCTTAGGGGCGTTCTCCTTGGTGCTCAGAAAAGTGCTTGTGATCATCGATTGACTTGGTCCATCTAACACCTTACCACTCTGAGAAGTAATGGCATTGACCTCTGTGATGTTTTGTGAATATAAAGTAAAGGTTTGTGCGATATGTTGCCCCATTATATTTGATTAAGGCTGAGATAGGAATTTGCCTTACTCTTACACTGTGAGAGAACTTGTTAACTTAGTTATTTGACTTTTAATTTCCTTGTTCTCTTCCGTTACCTGTGTCACAACAATTTCCAATCTCTGAAAAATTTTACTTTGTGACTCTATAAATACGTTTAATTTTTCCTCTAAAGGGATTTTATTAGGTTGCGCATTGTGTAAGGTTGCAGGGTATGACACAGGTGGTCGTGCATGTGCGTGTGTGGGTTGGTTTGAGTCGGACCTCGAACTAAAGTTCGGGTGGTTACTCCAACTAGGATTATATATATTGGAGAAAGGATTATGAGTCTTCCAGTAAATCCCTAAGGCGTTACATTGTTCATCAAAAACCAATCTCATCTCTGCAAAAGTCGAGTAATCCTGAGCTAAGTGTTCCACTCCCCCACAGATGAAACAAGAACCTTGTTACTTGACTCTTGCAACAGTATGTGTGAGTCTACTATCTTAGGTCTTAAGTGCCTCTAACTCTCGAGTTACTCGCTCTAATTTGGCTTTCATGCTACCCTCTTCCCTAAGTTGGTAGATCCCGACTGATCTTTCTCTATTTGTACTTTCAACAGCACTGGGCCTTGTCCAAGTGTGGGCCTTCTCAGCCAAGTCATTCAGATACTTAATTGTGTTATCGGAGTCCTTTTGCATAAAGTCCCCATTGCACATCATCTCTATGAATTGACGCCCTCTACTCGTAAGTCCCTCATAAAAATGACTAACTATGCACCAACTCTCGTACCTATAGTGTGTACACATATTTAACAAATCCTTATACCTCTCCCATACCTGATATAATGTCTCGCTATCTTTTTGGGTAAAGGTTGAAATTTGTCTTTCCAGACCATTGGTTTTGTGAAGTGGGAAGTATTTATTGAAAAATGCTTGCGTCATTTCTTCCCATGAACCTATGGACCTCGGCCACAAAGAGTATATAGCCAACTCTTTGCTTTATCCTTCAAAGAAAAAGGAAAAAACCTCAATTTAACCGAGTTAATAACCTCAGGTCTGCCATGAAACGTGGCCACCACTTCCTCAAATTCTCTAATGTGAACATAAGGGTTTTCACTTTCTAAACCGTGGAAAGTGGCTACCAATGCTATCATGCCCGACTTGAAATCTCTATATGGTATGTTTGGCGAAAACATGATGCATGATGGTGTACATGTGTATGTGGGATGAAGGTAGTTATTTAGGGTCCTAACAGGGTCATCTTTATGATTGCTCATGGTGTTAGAGCTTGTGTTTGAACTCATTTCACTCCTAATGTAATTCCGTGGGTATTCTAACTGAATGATTCTAACCAATCGTCTGTGTTCGTTTCTAACACAACGGATATACCACCAACACTCCCCAACAATGGTGCCAAAATTTGAATTACACCCAAACAATAATATGTGGTAGCAGTAGTATAAAATATGGTGTCGATCCTACGAAGAGAACGTTCTACAGTCAAAGTCTCAAGCAAAAAATAATGGAAACAAAATTAAAAATTAATATTAAGAAAATATTGAGAATTAAATGAAACAATTAAATTTAGTGAAAGAAAATCAACAATAAGAAACACAAGGGTCCAAGAATGCCTCCTAGATGTCACAGCTTCAACTTGTATCAATTCAGTAATTATAACTCAACTACACGTTTCACATCCCTAATGCGTAATCGAAAAATAATAGTGAAATTACCAATAATGCAGTAAAGGACAATCGTATATAATTAATTTACTGAAATCAATTGCATCCTAAATTCCACACAAAAGAGAAGCATGACTGAACTTATATGGAGAAAAAGAACAACAATCACCAGAGTTAAATAAATCTATAGAAGAATAAAATATATTTGTCTGTCACACAAAAACATCAACTTCATATCAAATAAAAGGAATAGTTCAAAACAATTATTCAACGTTAAAAACACCAATAACTGAATAAAATACAAGCCAAACTCGCTATGTCTAGGAGTTCATCTCTTCGCCTTGGTTGAAACTTAGCCTAGCCGACAATACATAATCATAGCAGCTCTCTAGAATTCAATGTGTATCTGTTCAACCACCTGTTTTCTAGTCTAAAAATCCTATATATAGTTGTATGGAGACAGCTTTATAGATAGAAAAATTGCCCTAGGGTTTTTGTTCAGGTCGTGTCCCCTGCTGTCTAGTCCAGGTCCTGTTCTGCTGCTTTGAACTAGTCCGGATCTACTGCTGTCCAAGCCCAGTTCTGCTACTCTGAACTGGTCCGGATTTGCTGCTGTCCAGGACGGGTTTTGCTGCTCTGAACTGGTTCGGATCTGCTGTTGTCTAGGCCCAGTTTAGCTACTCTGAACTGGTCCAAATGTTGTGGATTCTTTCGAACATATTTTATATATATATATATATATATATATATATTTGTTTAAGGCTTCTTTGTTTTTTTAATCTACAAAACACACTAAAACACAGAATTCTCCAAAGGACCACACTTGTCAAGAAATTCAATGAATAATTAAAAACAATCTCAACAAATGCATATAATTAACTCTATCTGAAGTGCATTTTCATGTCCTAATCAAAGTGAGAAGAAATAGAAATATGAATAAAACTTGAAATGGATTGGAAAAGTTAATGAATATATCGTGAATATGATAAATTTGATAAAATACAAAAATAAGCATGAATTTAATGATTAAGAGAATATAACTCTTAATAATGAAATAACTGGATGTATGAAATATATGATGAACTGAAGAGGATTGTGTCTTTGAAAAGATGAGTAAATCCTATAGATTTGATTATTATGACAAATTAGGAATTTTATGAAAAGAAAATTATTTGAATTGCATATTGTTATGCTATACTTGCTTGTATGTGATTGTACATATGTATTGTCGGGCCATAAGTGTGGAGTATGGTCCGGGGAAAGCCAGAACCATTGTTGGTCTGGATGTGAACGTGTTAACACATCTGTATAAGAAACTGGTACAAATACCAAAAACTGGATGAAAATACCTAGACATGAGTTCTGATGGGGAAAAAAGTTCAAATCTATGTATATGCATTCATGACATATGCATATTATTTTATTGAGATGTTGATACATCAAAATAATTTTGAATTATGAAATAATGTGATGAGAAAATGATGATGGATTAAATATCTGGAGTGATATCTATATATTGAATGAAATACATTAAATATAATATGATATGAAAAATGATGATTTACTGAAAGTATAATGATTAATATATGAATTGTAATTATAATCATGAATTGAAATATACAAATCGAATACTTCTGTTAAATTAAGCATCACTAAGCTTATAAAGCTCACTCTTTTTATTTTAATCAAATTTCAGGTTACGGACAGGAGTTTGATAGAATTCATTGACTTGCGGCTATTTGTGAGTATCTAGGTGGGTCCACATGGTCATTATCCTCAAAAAGAAAAATATTTGTGAAAATTGTAAATAAGTATTGTAAATGAACATGCAAGGATATGTGTGTGTGTGTCTATATATATATATATATATATATATATATATATATATATAAACTTTTGAATCTCATATGTAAAAGAGGAGTTGAAGCAAATATATTGTAATTATTTTCAAGAAGTTATGAAAAATTTCTTGCATATAAGTCCCGTTTCATGCCGAAAAGTGATGATACCATCTTGGGTGAGCCTGTCCGGGATGGGTCATTACAGTTTTGGTATCAGTTCTAAAGGTTTAAGATTCTATAGACTGCATAAAAATTGGTTTTGTGGTTTCTAAAATAAATTATTTTGATGTAGGTTTGAGGATGCCGCGTGGATGTGGTAGACCTAGAGTTAGGGTAGTAAGATGAAAAGGGAATGGTAGGCCCTATTTGTTTAGTAGAGAGGAAGTTGAAGTTAAAGTTGATTATATGGTTCCTAAAAGGGAACAAGTAGATAGTACACCAGTTGTTACTAGTGGTGCAGTGAGAACATCTTAGGTTGAAATAGATGAGTTAAGAGGAGCTATTACTCAGGCTCTTGATAGGTTGAATCAAGATGATGGTAGAATTGATGATCTGCAATGTAGGTTGGATGAGAAGGCTAGGCAAAATCTAGACCTAGAAGTAGATCTTGTGAGGATTCCATAGGTACATGATGTCTAGATATGAGAGGATGGTTTTATTCATGAGATGTAGGGAGATTGTTTTGCTAGTTTATTAAGTTGAAACCCCCAACCTTTAAAGAATTTCAAAACCCAACAGAGGTTGAGTTATGGATTAAATGGATTGAACATTTGTCTGGGATATTATCAGGTACTGATAGGCAAAAGATTGTTTTTGCATCATTTCAACTGAAGGGTGAGGCTTCTAATTGGTGGGATGATATCTTTCTTAGACTAAGTATGGATGTAGATTAACCTTTAACCTGGAGTAAGTTTAAGGAGGCGTTCTTTGTTAAATACTTTTTTGATACATAAAGGTCTCAGTATGAGAGAGATTTTATCCAGTTGAGGCAGAATATAATGAATGTAGCTCAGCATGATGAGAAGTTTGTGGCTTTCCTTAGATTTGTGCCTGAACTGGTGAACACTGAAAAGAGAAAGTGTAAAAAGTTTCTAGATAGGTTGAATTTTGAGATCCATTCTAGGCTTTCTTATTCGAATCATAAAAATTATGCTACATTGGTGGATATGTTGCTTCAAATAGAGAAAGAAACATTTGAGTTTAGAGGACGTTGGGAATGGCTGAAGAAGAGTAGATCTAAGGGTATTAGCGGAGATGGTCTTGGGATATATGGAGAGCGCCCACCTCAGAGGGAATTTTGAGATCCATTCTAGGCTTTTTTATTTGAATCATAAAAATTATGCTACATTGGTGGATACATTGCTTCAAATAGAGAAAGAAACATTTGAGTTTAAAGGACGTTGGGAATGGCTGAAGAATAGTAGATCTGAGGGTATTAGCAGAGATAATCTTGGGATACATGGAGATCACCCACCTCAGAGGTGTGGTTCTTTTTCACAAGGACTTATTGTTTAGAGTCAATAGAGGCAGAGTGGGTCAGTGACATCTGAAGCTTTGAGTTTAGTAGGAGGGACACTTAGGTTTGGGAAACAACCTGTGATAGGAGATTTTAGTAGAGGTGAGAGTCTGATAGCTAGAGAGGGTAATAATATTATATCTGGTAAAGAGTGTAAGGTATGTTATAGGTGTAATCAAATAGGATATTTATCTTGGGATTGCACTACTTTGGCTTGTTTTGTTTGTAGATAAGGTGGACAGAGAGGTATAGATTATCCATTAAGAGTTGAACTAGCTGATGTGGTTACTACTAGAGGTGTTGGGAGAGGCCAGTTAGGGAAAGGTGGTGGATCAAGGAGTGTACAAGGTGGAGCTTAAGGCCGAGGAGCAATAGCTGAGAGAGGATGTTCCAGTTAGACACAGCTGAGGGAAAGCAGAGTGTATGCTCTTACCCGGTAGGATACCCAAGCCACACCCGATGCAGTAATGAGTACAATATCTATCATTCATAAAATTGCCAAAATATTAACTTATCCAAGCATAACTCATTCTTTTGCATCTATTTATTTTATGAAGTTTGTAGATGCACATGTTAGTCCCATACATAATAATATAATTGTTGAAGCTCCTACTAGAGATAAAGTTGTGATTAGAAAAGTCTATCGGGGATGTATTATTCATATGGGAGATAGAGAATTTGAAGTAGATTTGTTACCTTTGAATATGGTGGACTTTGATATGATTTTAAGTATTGATTAGTTGTCTACATATCATGCCTGGGTAGACTATTTTAGAAAGAATGTAATTTTTAGAATACCTAAAGAAGAAGAATTTAGCTTTCAAGGAGAACATAAGATATTTTTCAATTGTTTATTTCTGCCTTAACAGCTTGTAAATGGTTGAGGAAGGGATGTAAGGGGTACCCAACTTATGTAGTGGATTCTAGTAAGGATGGTGGGAAAATGGAAGAAATATAAATAGTTAGAGATTATCTAGAAGTATTTCCAAAAGATTTATCTGGTTTACCACATAGTAAGGAAATAAAATTCTCCATTAATCTATGGTTCTACACCTATTTCCATATCTTCTTATAGAATGGTACCACTTGAGTTAAAGGAACTTAAGATACAACTTCAGGAGCAATTAGATGAATAATTCATTCATCCTAGTGTGTCACCATGGGGAGCCCCAATATTATTTGTCATGAAGAAGTATGGTACTTTGAGAATGTGTATAGATTACAGATAGTTGAACAAGATAACAATTAGAAATAAATACTCTTTACCCAGAATCGATGATTTGTTTGAGCAATTACAGGGAGTTAGGGTGATTTCCAAGATAAATCTGAGATCAAGTTATCATCAATTGAGGATTAAGAAAGAAGATGTTCCTAATACTGCTTTTAGGACATGTTATGGTCACCATGGATTTCAAGTGATGCTTTTTGGGTTAATTAATGCTCTAGTTGCTTTTATGAATTTAATGAAAAGAGTATTTAAACCCTTCTTAGATAAATTTATGGTGGTGTTTATTGATGATATCTTGGTGTATTCTAGGATTGAAGAAGAACATGTGAAACACTTAGAGATTGTATTATAAATTCTTAAAAGAGAGAAGTTGTATGCAAAGTTTTCTAAGTGTGAATTTTGGTTAAGTGAAGTAACATTCTTGGGACTTATAGTATCAGAAGATAAAATAGTAGTAGATCCTCAGAAGGTTAAGGTAGTGTTGAATTGGGAAAACCCTACTAATCTAAACAAATTTCGAAATTTCTTGGGGTTAACTTGCTATTATAGGAGGTTTATCCAACAATTTTCAATTATTACAACACCTTTGACCAGATTAACTAGAAAGGAAGTGAAATTTGAATGGTCTGGGGAGTGTGAGAGGAATTTTCAATTATTTGAAGAGAAATTAACTGCTGCTTCAGTATTAATAATTCCTTCTGGAGATGAGGAATTTGTAGTATATAATGATGCACTACAACAGGGGTTGGGATGTGTGTTGATGCGGCATGAGAAGGTAATAGCTTATGCACCTAGGCAGTTAAAAAATCACGAGAGAAATTATCTTACCCATGATTTAGAGTTGGCTACTATAGTCTTTGCATTAAAAATTTAGAGACCATTTGTATGGATCCACTTATGAAATATACATTGATCATAACAGTCTTACCTATGTACCCACCCAATAGGAGTTAAACTTGAAGCAGAGTCAATGGATGGACTTAATTAGTGATTATGAGTGCACTATTAATTATCATCTAAGGGAAACAAATCCAGTATCTGATGCTTTAAATAGAAAATCCACATGAAGATTAGTTGCTATATAAAGTTATAATATGAATTTGATGGTGGAATTGAGAAGTATGAGAATGGAATTAAAGACATGTGAGAGTGGAGGATTACTAGCCAATATGATTGTGCAATCATCTCTTGTAGATCATCTTTTACAAGTCCAAGGTAAAGATAAGGTGATAGAAAAGATAAAGCAAGAGGTATTAAATGGAAATCAATCAGAGTTTAGAATAAAAGATGATGGCATATTGATGTTTGAACATAAGATTTGCGTTCCAAATGATGAAGAGTTGAGAAAAAAAAAATATTAAAAGGGACACATGATACATTTTACTCAATGTGCCCAGGAAATAATAATAGATATAAGGGTCTGAGACAAAATTATTGGTAGTCAAGATTGAAAAGAGATGTAGCAGAGTATATTTCTCGATGTTTAATTTGTCAAAAAGTGAAGTCAGAAAATAAACATCCTGCAAGTTATTTACAACCTCTTCCAGTGCCTAAATGGCCATAGAAAAATGTGAGTATGGATTTTGTTATGACATTTTTTCGTATTCAGAGAGGTCGTGATGCTGTCTGGATAATAGTCGATTGATTGTCCAAGTCTTCTCATTTTCTTCCTATTAGAACCACTTGGAGTCTTGAAAAGTTAGTTGAATTATATGTAGTAGAAATTGTGAAATTACATAGAGTACCGTTAAGTATTGTCTCAGTTCGAGATGTCAGATTTACTTCTCAATTTTGGAGAGCCTTTCAGCAAGCCATGGGTACTCAATTATAGTTTAGCACTGCTTTTCATCCCTAAACAGATGGGCAGATTGAAAGAGTTAATCAAATACTAGAAGACATGTTGAGGGTGAGTGTAATGAGTTTCTTAGGGAGTTGGGATGCATACTTACCTCTTATAGAATTTGCCTATAATAATCAATTTTAAACTAGTATTAGGATGGCACCATTTGAAGCTATGTATAATAAGAGATGTAGAAATCTAGTGTGTTAGGAAGAAGTGGGAGAAAAAAAAAGATATTTTGTCCAGAAATAATAGACTTAACAACTAAGATGATCAAATTGATCAGAAAACACCTTAGAGTAGCATAAAATAAACAAAAATTTTATGTAGACAACAGAAAGAGACCTTTTGAATATCAAGTTGCGGATTGCGTTCATTTAAAAAAATATATTGGAAAGTTACGTATCAAACAGAATGGAAAGTTAAGTCCACGGTACATTAGACCTTTAAGATAGTTAAGAATGTTAGGCTAATGGCATATAAACTGGAGTTACCTCCAGAGTTGAATCAATTACATAATGTTTTTCATGTTTCTACTTTATGAAAATACGTACTTGATGAGTCACATATAATTCCATATCAATCTGTAGAACTTCAGGAATACTTATCTTTTGTACAAGTGCCAATCAAACTTTTAGATACAAAAGCACATGTCTTACATAATAAGGTCATTCTGCTAGTTCAAGTGCTTTGGTGGAATCGAGATGTTGAGGAGATTATCTGGGAACGTGAAAAGAACATGAGAAAACAATATCCTCAACTTTTTTATGATGTAGGTAAGAAAATTTCGGGGATGAAATTTTTGTATGGTGTGTAGAAATGTAATATCCATACCATTAAAGTAAAGGTAATTTGATAATTTCCAATTGATATTCCAACTATCATGCATTCATATACAAATTGATTTAAAACTAAAGTTTGAATTAATATTTAGACAAGAATTTGAAAATATACTGAATAAAATAAGTTAGAATGCACAAAAGTGTTGAAAATGGAATTTTTAAGGCATTAGAAGGTGTTAGTCGACTTGTACCTTACCAGTTGCCTAGGCAGCTGACTTGTAAGCAAAAATGGACTACATAAAGGCTTTTGATGTTCTAAAATTCATTCTTCTTTCGTTTAAACTCACTTTTCTCTCTCTAAAAATCTCTCAAATAACTAAAAAAACTTAAGGATTTCATGAACTGTTATTGAATTTAAATGTTCAAGGGCTAATTTCAGGAAATTTTTGAGAAAAACTTTCTGAAGTAATCTTTACTTTTCTTGTTCTTCATATAAAAATGATGATTTTAAAAGTATAAATCTTCATATTCTTCTTGAATAAATTTAAATTTGATTCAAGATAAAAGAAAAGAAATTTAATTGAAACTTTGAATTTGAAACTAAGATGAAGCATGCATACATATATTCATGAATGTAACCCAGTATAGGGTTTGAATGGAATTATGAGAGAGTAATATTGGGTAAGAATATTCTTGTTAGGTGGATGTGAAATGTCTGTTAGTGTTGCTGAGAGGAGTGCAAAAGGCCAGGAAGTAATCCACTGATAGCTTTTAGTGCTTCGTGGTGAGTTCGCTTTACTATTAGTCAGTGAGAAGAAATAGAACTATGAATAAAAATTGAAATGAATTAGAAATGAGAAAAGTTAATGAATATACTATGAGTATGATAAATTTGATGAAATACAAAAAATAAGTATGAATTTAATGATTAAGAAAAATATAACTCTTAATGATGAAATAGCAAGATGTATAATATATGACGAACTAATGAGGATTATGTTTTTGAAAATATGAGTAAATTGTATAGATTTGATTATAATGACAAATTGGAAATTTTACAAAAAGAAAATTATTTGAATTGCATATTGTTATGCTATGCTTGCTTGTATGTGATTGCACATATGCATTGCCAGGCTATAAAGTGTGGAGTATGGTCCGAGGAAAACTAGAACCATGGCTGGTCTGGATCCGAATGTGTCAACACTTAGGGAGATGTCCCTAATAGCTGTATCAAAGACTAGTAAAGATATCCAAAAATTGATGAAAATACCCATACATGAGATAGTATGGATGAGATATGATGTAGAAAGAAAGTTCAAATCGATGCATATGCTTTCATGACATATGCATATTATTTTATTGAGATGTTGATACATCAAAATGGTTTTGAAACCTTGTGATGGGATGATTGTAAAATCATGTGATGAGAAAATGAGTATGAATTAGATATCTGTAGTGATATCTACATATTGAATGAAATACATGAAATACAGTATGATATGAAAAATGATGATTGACTACAAATATACTGATTGATATATGAATTGTTATTATAATTATGAATTGAAATATACAAATCGAATATTTCTGAAAAATTGAGCATTACTGAGCTTACAAAGCTCACTTCTCTTATTTTAATCAAATTATAGGTTACGAGCAGGAGGTTGATAGAATTCTTTTACTTGAGGCTATTTGTGAGAATCCATATGGGTCCCCAAGGTCAGCATCCTAAGAAAGAAAAATATTTGTGAAATTTGTAAATAAGTCTTGCACATGAGCATGCATGGATATATATATATATATATATATATATATATATATATATATATATATATATATATATATATATATATATATTGAGAAAAATATAATAAACTTTTCTATCTTCTCTGTAAAAAAGGAGTTGAGGCAAATATGTTGTAATTATTTTCAAAAAGTTATGGAAAAGTTCTTTCATATAAGTCATGCTTGGTGCTGAAAAAGTGACGATACCATCTTGGGTAAGCTCGTCCGAGATTAATCGTTATATCTACCACACAGGCAATACGTGAGGCCCGGCAAGGGCGGTTATACTCGGTGTCAGGATTGTAGATCTCGTTGACCTCTTTTCAACAGTATCGGGATTGCACTTTTCGATTGTTAGTTAACCTAATATCGCAAAAAATCTTTCGAAAATGAAAAAAAATTAAATCAAAGACTATTAAATTACTTAAACACCCTTCTGTTTATTTATGATAAATTTGAATTTATAGAGTTATTTTGGTGATTTAACATTCAATTGCATCATATGGAAGAACTTCTTAATTGGAGAGGATTTGGATCAATATCAAGTTCTATGAACACAAAAACAACCTATGAACACGAAACCAAAATTTATCTCTTCGTTCCGTCCTTTCGGGCCATCCGATAAAATTAGAACGATAATCTCTTTATTCCAATATCTTGATCTTTGTTTTAGTAATATAAATTATAAGGTAGTATGGATTTATGTGTGTCTATTATGCCATTTAACACTTTACTTCTAAGAAATAATGTGTCCAAAGAAAAAGTAAGTTTTCATTTTTAAACAATTGAAACTTTAGTGTGAACTCGTATTTAATTTAGTACCGATTTAACTTATTAAAATTTTTGAGACAGTTAATTTTTTTTCTAATCATCAATCAATTGATTAACTGATATACATTATTCGATTAACCAATTTAGTACAAATTTAATCGATTAACCAAAACATTTTACTTAAATGGTTCCAAACGATTTGGTGAATCGGTTTTAACCAATTAATAAACACCCATACACAAAGTAAGTGTAAGAGAACCATATCACAAAACCCACCAAAATTTTACCTCATAAACCAAACCCGTCAAACACCCACTCTCCAAAATAAACAAAGATAAACAAAGAAAAGAACACACATGAGAATTTAGAGAGAGAGAGAGATTGACAACTAGCTTATCTCCGTCAATTTGCCTCTAACCACCAAATGAAATGGGAATAATCTGTCCTTCTCTTTTTGAAACCGTAGATATTAAAAATGTACAACTACCAAATTTTTTCTCTTTTTTTTACCAAAATCCTCAATTTGTTAAACTTCACCCAATTTTCTATATTTGACCTAATTTTCCCTATTTCACATTCTAGAGCATGGTAATTTTTATTGAAATATTTTAATTTCGGGGTTTGCAGTTTGATACATAACAATGTGTACCAATTTAATTTTAAGTACTAAAATTTTCGTACTTATTTGTGAGACTTGGGAGCAAGTATTTAAAGTGGGGTTAGAAATAAAAAGTAATTTTGGGGAAGCTTGGAGTTTTAACTAGAAATGGATAGATTATGGGAAAATTTGCAAGTGGCAGAGTATTGCTGTAATAAAGGTAAAGTTTTAGTATAAATATATTGCAGATGAGAGAGAGACCAGCACAAGTGCTGAAACTCTCTAGATCAAACGAGAGAAAGGAGAGAAAAGGAAGAAAAAAAGAAGAGAAGAGGAAAGAGAGGAAGAAAGAGAAGAAAAGAAGGAAAGAGATGGAAGTTTTCATACAAATTTTCAAGGTAAAAGCTTGCCTTCTTCTTTTTAATTCGTGCATGTTTGGTAAACTAAATATTTGTGAACTTGGAGCTTGGATTCAAAGACTTTTCCTAAGAAAAGATTTGAAGAAAATGGTTGTTTTAAGAAAATTGGTTTTTGAGCTAGATTTAAATTGTTGATGTATTTTAACTTGAGATTTAACTTTAGGTAATGTAAAGTTTTGATTATTAACTCTTAAGAACTTGCATTTCAAAAGATTTAAGAGTTTAATGGGAATTAAAATATTTTTTTGAAGAAAAAGGGGAGTTTTAGTGAATATTCTGGGTTTTGAAGCAGTGGACATTCGATGTGAAGATCCCATAGTCGATTGTCATCTGGCCAGAAACCCAAAACACTAGGACAGTCGACTGCCCAAGCTGCACAGTCGACTGTCTAAGCTTCTAGAGCTAGAATAGTCAAATGTGCAACCCTGAATTCGTACTTAAACAATAATTTTTCATACCCTTTTTAACCCTAAACATTTTTAAAACAACTTAATGAGATTTTTTAGATAAAAACATGATTTTTATGGTTTTAAAAAGGCAATTTCTTTTCATTTAAATTTTTAAAAGCAAGGTTTATGCAAATATTTAAACAAAAATGGAAAGTTTGGTTGTAATTTAAAAGTCTAATTTCTTTTCCCCCATGGAGTTATAGCTTGGATGATTTTTATGATTTTGTGTGCACCTCTTGGTTGATTTTAATTTTGTTATACCCATTAGGTATAGTGGAGGATCATTTTAGAGACGAGGAGACGTCTTGAGATTTGGAGTTTGGTTCGAGAGGTGAGTACACCTTACTTTTAGTAAGTGTATTAAATTGTGTAATAAAAATAAAGAATGAAAATATAATCTACTTTGGTAAGATTAAATGCTAGAATTATATGAAGAGTAAGTATATAAGATTTTGGTATGAAAATATTAAGGACTAATGTTATGAGGATTTTATATAAGTTGAGATGAATGTATAAGATTTGAGTTAAATATAAATTTGATGTAGTTATATTGGAGATGTGCGATGTGTGAAATTGTGATGAAAACGATTGTTTGGATTGTTATGAATTTGTGATGTAATTGATTGGTAAATGATTAATTGCAGCCATTTCATCATGAATGCATATTGCATTATAACAATTGTTTGACACTATGTTATTGAGGGGCAAGTGAGTTTTAATTTACTCGCAAGCGCACGAGTCGTTTGCAATATAGCGTTGTGCAAGTGCGAGGTCGAATCCACAGGGAATTGCGTTGTGAAAATATAATTTAATCTAAACTAACTTTATCTTAACCTAGTTCCAAATTTCAGAATGATATTGTAAAATAAATTAAAACTAAACTAAGTTGATTTTAAAACTAATAATAAAAAGCACTAAGGTTTCCGAATCCTCCCCACCGCCCTCCCCACCGAAGTTAAGCATATATGTTCTAAAAATATAGCCTATCAAAACATTCCATGAATCCAACTATAAGACAAAAAACAAAGAATATCCCTACTAAACCAAAAGCATCCAATGTATCCACTCTTAACAAATCACAAAGGAAATCCAATTTAATCGAAAAACATTCAATGTATCCATCAGATGAAACACAAAGAATATCCAACAGACAATTTAAACTCAATCAATTATAATATTAACTCAAATAATTGACAGAACATTTTATACTAAAAATTGTCAGATTTGTACAAGCAAATCTGAACTACTACGCCAAACAACGGCGGGGCTTCATCTTCAACCTTAGCTGAAGAGTCTAGCCACTCATAACTATAAAACTATAATAAAAAGTGCTAAACATTTAAACTAAAACAACTGAATATAAAGAAATAAATAAACAACTTTACATGGGAGAAATTCCACTCGCTGACGGGCGGCGCTTCCCCTCGTGGTAGCAATGCCTTCAGGATCCAGCAGAATGCTAGCGGACGTCCACCGGTAAACACCAAAGTGGCTCAGGAATTGTACGCTGAATGATGAAGCCAGATGGTGTTTATATAGGGGAAGACCCGAAGCAAAATGGGTTGCAGATTCGATGTGGGATACTACCCGTGTGCGTTCGATCACAGTGTGGTGCGATCGATCGCAGGTACGATCGATCGCATGTCTTGTGCGCACGATCTCATGCACGCTCGATCGCATGTCTGCTACGATCGATCGCAGATGCACTGAACTTCAAATATTTTGATGTGGGATGTTGACCATGTACTAGTTCGTAGACAGGTGCACTCGAGCGCAGATGCACTCGATCGCATATCTCATGCGATCAATCGCAACTTCTCCAGAAGCTTCACATCTCCTGAAATGCTTCATTTTCTCTACAAACCTGTAAAAATACTCAAAACACAAGAAAGACGTAAAATAAAGTGAAATACTACTAACTAGGAGCATAACAAATATAAGTTAAGGGTCTAAAATATGCAATATTTAAGACTTATCAGTAGGGATAGCAATTTTGTTCAAAACCGCAAGCCCCACCCCGATTTAGGAGAAAATCCTTGTCCCCCAAATGGGGATGGGGATTTCCCTGTTGCCTTTGTGGGGATGAGGGTCCCCACCCTGAATTCCTTGAAACCTCTACATAATTATATTATATTTTTCATATTAAATTCATTTTTTATTAAATGAATTTATTGAATTCCTACTCCAAATTTACAAGATTTTAACTTAAATGATATTTCATATCTTAATAATAATTTATTAAATCCATGTCTTATAAATACAAGTTGCACTTCATATTTTATAAATATCACTTGTACTTCCTCTTTTATAGCACACAATTTCTTAATGGTCACAAGATCAACTTAGGCTTTAACAAGTAAAAGTGTTAAAACTTTCGGCCTTATCCAACTTAAGCCTTTAAAAGTCCTTTTTTATGGGCTATTGGCTTAAAATAGTTCAAATTTTATTTAGTCTCACGACTTGGATTTTGCTAGGGAAAATTCCTCGCAGGGACCTGATTCCCAGTGGAGAATCGACATGGGAAAAAAATTCCTCGTCTTTATCCCCGAAGGCAGGGATGGGGAATTTTTTTCCCCGTGAGCTTGTCGGGGATGAGGATGGGGAATCTAACCCCGCCCCATTGCCATCCCTAGTGATGGGTGAGGCCGGTAGATCCCTTCCTATAAGAGGTGTAAGATTACTGAAGGATATTGGATATATAGGACCCTGCCCGAAAAGGGGTGAAAAGGGATCCATTGTGTTATGATATGATATAATGATTTGATATACCGGTGAGATGTTCCCGTAATGATGAGATTAGCCCAGTGAAGGGCAATGATATGATTGTACATTCCATTGCATTACATTGCATAGCATTACATTTCGTGAAGGCATAGTGATTATAGGCCTATGACGGACATGTGTGGTGATTGGCCCATGAGTGACGTGTGTTGTGATTGACCTATAAGGGGTAACTATTGTGAATCATGTGATGTGTTGGGCTCGGTGAAGGGCATGATTGTTATATGTATTGCTATAAAAGTATTGAGATAAAGCTTCTCGTATTTTATTAGATTTACGATGTATACAATGTGGTAAGGCTGTATGTTTAAATTTATCATAAGAATGTTGATAAATTTCTTGTTCTATTGGTAGCTTCTTCTTGTTATGAAAATTGAGAAAAATAAGTGGAGGAAAAATCAAGAATTTCTTTATACGTATTTAGAAACTAAATAACTAATGTGGTATGATTATAACTAAAATGATAAACTACTCCAAAATGATTACTTCTAGTAAAGTGTTTCTTAGTGAGCCTTTTAGCTCACTCCTTTATTTTACTAACATTTCATGTAATATTGGGAGTTTCACAATCAAAGTTGAGGGGAGTGTTTAATAAGGCTCTTGAACGGCATCCCCATCTTTTGGTTTTTGTTAGGAATTTAACTCATTGTTATAGTCTAGTTGTTGTAAAAGAAATGTATAAGTTAGTTGTAGGAGGGAAGTTTTCTTTTTATTCGTGTCTTTTTGTAAATTTTAAAACTTTGTCATTCTTATATTGTAAAATTGTTTGGGTTTGTAAGTTGAATGTGTAATTTGACAATGTGTTAAAAGAATTTATTGTTATAAATTATAAGTTGTGTGATTGTATTTTAGGTCAAGGTACTCAGTGCTGAAAGGTAATGGAGCTATTCCAGGTAGGGCCCACTCGGGATGGATCATTACACACCTAATTTTTTTCACATTTTTTTATATTCCACTTGTTTTTTTTTTCTATTTCACCCGTTTTTTCCTATTTCACATAATTTTTTTCACATTTTTCTATTTCATATAATTTTTCCTATTTCACCTAATTTTACTATAAATACCCATTCTTTCTTCCATTTAAAAAATAATGAAAAATATACACAAAAAACATAAAACATCAACTTCTATCTACAGAAAACCAAAAAATATACATCAACTTTGATACAGGAGCATCCGAGTCAGATGATGCTTAGTTGTCAGATAACACATTGTTGGCACTGAGATACCTTGAGTTGGCAGATCAGCGCAAAAATGGCAGGTGGCTACCTAGAACGGTTGATTCTGTTTTAGGCCTTCAAATTTGGTAGTTTTCAGTTTTGGAAACTTTTTATTTTTTGCAATTACTTTCAATTCGGATTTAATTTAATTTTCTTATTTTAGCTTGACCTTATAAATAAGGTTTTAGGGTTTAGTAAACAGTATTATTGAATTTGTATAATTTTAAATAAACATCATAGCTGTTTTTCTGCATTGTTTTTTAGGGTTTTTCTTGTGTTACTCCCTGTGAACGATCTGTTCGACTAGCCTACAGAATAATCGCTATTCTGCCCGGCGTCAGTTGGTATCAGAGCTTCAACGTTTTCCTAGGGCAAGATTTCATCAGTTCCATGGCTGGTGGTCGTGGTCGTGGTCGTCGCGGGCAGGTTCCGAACGAGGAAGCCCCACGTCGTGATCGTAACGTTCAGGATGCGATGATTGAGGATTTACAGAGGTAAGTTGCCGAGTTAACCCAGCGTCTAGCGGCATAAAATTTCGGAGATCATGAGATTGAAGATCACGATTCCGATTCCAGTTCCAGTTCTGAAAAACCACATCACAATCCTGCTCGATTCTGGGAGCACCATGGTCGAGAAGAATGTTATGGGGACCTCGGATTCAGAGTGGATCTGCCCGAGTTTTCTGGTGGGATTCGTTGATTGGTTGAATGAAGTGGAGCGTATTTTCGAGTACAAGGAAGTCCCAGATCGTGTGAAGGTGAAACTGGTCGCCATCAAATTGAAGGGCAGAGCATCTGCGTGGTTGGAGCAGTTGAGGCGTTCGCGTGATCGGCAGGGTAAAGCCAAGATTACAGATTGGGAGAAGATGAAGAAGAAGATGAAAGGTCACTTCCTCCCTTTCGGTTACACTCAAACCTTGTTTCAGCGTCTTCATTCGTTGAGGCAGGGCACGAGATCGGTGGATGATTACACGGAGGAATTCTATCAGTTGATTACCCGGAACGACTTATCTGAAACAGAGGAGCAGATGGTGGCACGATATTTGGAGGGATTACGGCAGCCCCTACAGGATTTCCTCAGCCTTCACTCGCTGTGGACAGTTTCAGAGGCATATCAGCGTGCACTTGCGGTGGAGAAACAGCAGAACAGGAGGCCATTGAACATAGGCGATCAAAACAATCGGCCAGTTCGCCCTCAGGAATCCCGTCCTGTCCAGCAACCACCTTTCAGATGTGGTGAACATGGGCATAAATCACCTGAGTGCAGGAAGCCTGCTAGTAATAAAGGTAAAAATCTCCTGATTGAGGACGATGGAGTATACGAAACTGAGGAGATTGGGGAGCCTATGTATGACGATGATGAGTATGGATATGTATTGTATGGGGATGGTCATGAGACCTTGGTCGTTCGTAAGAGCTTACTGACCCCCAAAGGCGATTCAAGGGATGATTGGTTGAGGATCAATATTTTCCACACGACCTGTACAGTTGCCGATAAAGTCTGCAAGATGATCATAGATAGTGGCAGTTGTGAGAATGTGGTGTCTGAAGAGGCTGTCAAGAAACTACAGTTGAAAACAGATCGTCATCCTAAGCCGTACAAATTGTCTTGGCGGAATAAAGGCAGTGAGGTAACGGTAGATAGGCGTTGCCTAGTTTCTTTTTCGATTGGTAAGAGATATTTCGATAATGCTTGGTGTGATGTTGTATGTATGGATGCTTGTCATGTATTGTTAGGCAGGCCTTGGCAGTATGACTGTAATTTTATTCATGATGGGTGGAAAAATACATATTCTCTTAGCATCAAAGGGAAAAAGATTGTGTTAGCACCTCGTCGAGAAGGAACCACTCCTACCCTGGTAGCCAATAATACTAATCTGCTTTCGATGTCCAGGTTTTTAGCTGAGATTGAGCAAGAAGACATGGTCTATGCTCTGCTGCCTTGTGGGAATAGTGCAGCTGACATGAATACAGATTTACCAGCAGAGGTGCAGCAGCTGCTAGCAGAGTTTTCTGACCTGATGCCAGAGGATCCTCCTCCTGGGTTGCCGCCTGATGTCTTTAATGTGAAACACCTGAGTCCTTGTTTTGTGGATTCCGATGAAGCTATTGTGAACTCGAGGACGAGTTCTTTCCAACCCGAGGCGACTGATGCAGGAAGATCCGAGTCAGATGATGCTTAGTTGTCAGATAACACGTTGTTGGCACTGAAATACCTTGAGTTGGCAGATTAGCGCAAAAATGGCAGGTGGCTACCTAGAACGGTTGACTGCCGTTGATTTTGTTTTAGGCCTTCAAATTTGGCAGTTTTCAGTTTAGGAAACTTTTTATTTTTTGCAATTACTTTCAATTCGGCTTTAATTTAATTTTCCTATTTTAACTTTTTCCTATTTTAGCTTGACCTTATAAATAAGGTTTTAGGGTTTAGTAAACAGTATTATTGAATTTGTATAATTTTAAATAAACATCAGAGCTGTTTCTCTGCATTGTTTTTTAAGGTTTTTCTTGTGTTACTCCCTGGAAACGATCTGTTCGACTAGCCTGCAGAATAATCGCTATTCTGCCCGGCGTCAAACTTTCATCCATACAACATCTAAATATCCCACACATATATTTAAGTATTTTTTCAAAGAAAATCAAGAAGAAAAATAAGATTGAGAGAAAAAGATACATAAAGCAATCAAGAGAGTATTACTTGTAGGCTCCGTTTGTTTCCTCGAAAAATTATTTACATTGTAAAACATATTACATGAAAAATCGTTATTTCCCTTTTATTTTCTATTTTTTTGGCTATACAATTGAAAATGACATTAATTTACATTTCACTGTTTAGAATCAAAAGAAAATACTTGATTGAAAATAAATTAATTTGTAAATATTAGTATTGCATTCTCCATATACTCATGAAAAATAATATCATATAAACAAAATTATTAGACACGTGAATATAATAAATGCACAAATAATAATAAAAGACAAAATTGCTTGTTGATGCAATATTTCATAATTTTATGTCCCCATTACCAAAAATAATAAAGAAAGAAAAAGATGCCAATAGCCACTTCTATTGTTTTTTTTTTTCCCCGGTTTCTTGTAAATAGTACATATATTGTAGGATGCTAATCATATGCTATGAGATAATAGTGTTTTTTTTTTTTTATTTGAAACTGGAAACATGGTTTTCATTAACTAGTAGTAAAGTCATAAGATAACAAGATAGCTTGAAGCTAAACGGGGAGAAAAGACTCAGTTATAGGTAGGGATGAGCATGAAAATCGATGGATCTACGGACCTGATTTAAATCTGTGTAATGGATTGGGTTTGGGTTGGGTTACAGGTTAAAAAATTTCAATCTAATCATTATATAATTATATTTTATATATATTTAAAATATATTTACTTTAAGGATTGATAGACTACATTCATATTTTGATAAGTTAGTTTGGATTGCAATATATATTTTGTGTATGTTTGTATATTTGTGTGTGTGTATATATATATATATATATATATATATATATATATTCTCATTTCTTTCTTTTTCTTTTTTAGAAACCCTCCAAAAAAAAATGCTAGTTTCTATATAAAAAAAATGCTAATTAGAATCTAAATATTTGAGGAATATGTTTCTTTTTAATAGTTTTTAGTTGAAGAAGACTGTTTGTTCTCGTAAAGTGTTTCTTTTGGACTTTCAATATACTTTTCAAAAAATTGTTGAATTGATTTGCTTATCTTATGTTAATTCATTTTTTTTTTTGGCATGATGAAACTTGGTTATGAAGATTCTAAGACAAAGTCTATGCTAGTATTAAAGTTCTGAAGAATTTGATTGATCAAACACCATTAAAATCTAGTTTTTATTTATTTTTTGTATGGTTTGTATTAAATTAATAGTATTTGATCTTCGTGTGAAGTAATTTAAAGTACTTAATTTGTAAATGATGGCTTGTAAGATTTAATAAATTCTTGTATGAATTTGATTTTGGATCTAATGAATGAGAATAATTGTAGTAAATCATTTTTCTTACGTAATATGTTTGCATTAATTTTTAAGTGAAAAAATACTAAACTGATTTGAATGAGTTGAGCTGAGGTTGGATGGGTTCATAGGTGGATTGAGATTTTTTTAACCCATAATTGGATTTGATTAATTTTTTAGGTCAACTCGACCCATGCTCACCCTATAACTAAGGGCATACTTTTTTTTTTTTTTTTTATGGAACAAAGAGATTAAAAAAAAAGTAAATGGTCATAAAAATATGAGAGAAGATACGTAAAAAGAAATATAAAAAAGTAACATAAAACATTAAAAAATACCTAAGCAAGTTAAAAGTAGAGTCTTGTTCCCTTGGATCCGATTTCATGGGAGTTACCACGGAACCGGAGAATTTTACTAGTAATCACAAGAACTGCAGTAGTAATTGAATATTTAAATATTTTATTCAGTTACTACTGTAATTTTCTGTTATTATCAGTAAAACTCTGGTTCCGTAGTAACTCTCAAAAAACCGGATCTATAGGATCAAAATTCTTAATAGTATGGTTACAGAAACTACTTCTCTTATAAATGAAGAGGAGTGGCGTGTAACATCGACTATTCTCTTGATTTCCGTATCTAATGTAATTCAACTTACACCAAATTCTTTTGATGGAAGTTGATTTCTTAATAGTGTAAAATTTCATTTTACATAGAATTAGGTTTTATGGAGCTCAAACATCAATAAAATATTATTTTATATATATTTGATTTTCATACTATCAGTTTACACAAAAACAAACAGAGTAGTAAAGAGTTGATAAAATCCATGTAATCTCTTATTTATAAGAAATTATTTATCTACTACTCCTGTGGAGTAAATCTCACAAGCCGAATCACGTAAACATTTTGTTTTCATTTCATTTTTCCAAACTTTTACTTATAAGGTTTTTTGTATTTTTGCTCCAAAAAGTAAAAGTAAATTGTCATCCCATTCAAAAAAAAATTCAATTGCGAATCAAAAACAATTTCTTCATTTTTTTACTCAGAATCTCTATTCAATGATATTTTCTCATCGATTAAATTTGAAAGCTATTTTTCAAATTTTATGAATTAATTCATTAACGACTTCAAAATATAATAAATTTTTAAATATGTAAATTTCGTGTTTCAAAAATAAAAAACACTTACAGTTCATTCGGTGTTTAAAACAATTGTCTTCTCCACGATACTATATCTCTAGAGATAATGGGACTCTCAATTAGTCAAATTTCTCTCAACCATGGCAAGTTAAAGATTTTAGCCATGAAAAACGTGAAGATCTAATACACATTTATGTTGTGTGTAGCACACGAGAAGAAAAGGGCATTCATGGTCCTTCCTTCACCAGAAATAAAAAGAGAGAAAAAAAAACAGAAAATCAAATTGCATTCCACTGAAAATGTCGATTATTTCATACATATTATTGACAAATAGAAAATTCTCTTAGATAAAGCTTTTTGGTACTTGTCAGCAGGAATTGCAACTACCAATTTCAAATTATCAACTTACTTTATAAAGTGAGTATAAAATTTAATAAAAGATTTCACTAACAGTTAATTTGTAGAAAATCAGTGGTTGTTTTAAGTTGTTTAATATTACAATTCATTGAAAATATAGTAATTAATACTGCATATTATCAAATTAAAAAATTAAGTTTAAAATATGTATATATTTTAAATACGGAAATCAGTGTGTATATATATATATTCTCATTTCTTTCTTTTTCTTTTTTAGAAACCCTCCAAAAAAAAATGCTAGTTTCTATATAAAAAAATGCTAATTAGAATCTAAATATTTGAGGAATATGTTTCTTTTTAATAGTTTTTAGTTGAAGAAGACTGTTTGTTCTCGTAAAGTGTTTCTTTTGGACTTTCAATATACTTTTCAAAAAATTGTTGAATTGATTTGCTTATCTTATGTTAATTCATTTTTTTTTTTTTTTTTGCATGATGGAACTTGGTTATGAAAATTCTAAGATAAAGTCTATGCTAGTATTAAAGTTCTGAAGAATTTGATTGATCAAACACCATTAAAATCTAGTTTTTATTTATTTTTTGTATGGTTTGTATTAAATTAATAGTATTTGATCTTCGTGTGAAGTAATTTAAAGTACTTAATTTGTAAATGATGGCTTGTAAGATTTAATAAATTCTTGTATGAATTTGATTTTGGATCTAATGAATGAGAATAATTGTAGTAAAATCATTTTTCTTACGTAATATGTTTGCATTAATTTTTAAGTGAAAAAATACTAAACTGATTTGAATGAGTTGAGCTGAGGTTGGATGGGTTCGTAAGTGGATTGAGATTTTTTTAACCCATAATTGGATTTGATTAATTTTTTAGGTCAACTCGACCCATGCTCACCCTATAACTAAGGACATACTTTTTTTTTTTTTAATGGAAGAAAGAGATTAAAAAAAAAAGTAAATGGTCATAAAAATATGAGAGAAGATACGTAAAAAGAAATATAAAAAAGTAACATAAAACATTAAAAAATACCTAAGCAAGTTAAAAGTAGAGTCTTGTTCCCTTGGATCCGATTTCATGGGAGTTACCACGAAACCAGAGAATTTTACTAGTAATCACAAGAACTACAGTAGTAATTAAATATTTAAATATTTTATTCAGTTACTACTGTAATTTTCTGTTATTATCAGTAAAACTCTGGTTCCGTAGTAACTCTCAAAAAACCGGATCTATATGATCAAAATTCTTATTAGTATGGTTACAGAAACTACTTCTCTTATAAATGAAGAGGAGTGGCGTGTAACATCGACTATTCTCTTGATTTCCGTATCTAATGTAATTCAACTTACACCAAATTCTTTTGGTGGAAATTGATTTCTTAATAGTGTAAAATTTCATTTTACATAGAATTAGGTTTTATGGAGCTCAAACATCAATAAAATATTATTTTATATATATTTGATTTTCATACTATCAGTTTACACAAAAACAAACAGAGTAGTAAAGAGTTGATAAAATCCATGTAATCTCTTATTTATAAGAAATAATTTATCTACTACTCCTGTGGAGTAAACCTCACAAGCCGAATCACGTAAACATTTTGTTTTCATTTCATTTTTCCAAACTTTTACTTATAAGGTTTTTTGTATTTTTGCTCCAAAAAGTAAAAGTAAATTGCCATCCCATTCAAAAAAAAATTCAATTGCGAATCAAAAACAATTTCTTCATTTTTTTACTCAGAATCTCTATTCAATGATATTTTCTCATCGATTAAATTTGAAAGCTATTTTTCAAATTTTATGAATTAATTCGTTAACGACTTCACAATATAATAAATTTTTAAATATAATAAATTTTTAAATATGTAAATTTCGTGTTTCAAAAATAAAAAACACTTACAGTTCATTCAGTGTTTAAAACAATTGTCTTCTCCACGATACTATATCTCTAGAGATAATGGGACTCTCAATTAGTCAAATTTCTCTCAACCATGGCAAGTTAAAGATTTTAGCCATGAAGAACGTGAAGATCTAATACACATTTATGTTGTGTGTAGCACACGAGAAGAAAAGGGCATTCATGGTCCTTCCTTCACCAGAAATAAAAAGAGAGAAAAAAAAAAACAGAAAATCAAATTGCATTCCACTGAAAATGTCGATTATTTCATACATATTATTGACAAATAGAAAATTCTCTTAGA
The DNA here is from genome assembly GCA_023935145.1 of Bretschneidera sinensis. Lineage (NCBI taxonomy): Eukaryota > Viridiplantae > Streptophyta > Magnoliopsida > Brassicales > Akaniaceae > Bretschneidera > Bretschneidera sinensis. The sequence goes on from CM043704.1 coordinate 76,544,294, forward strand.
TAAAGCTTTTTGGTACTTGTCAGCAGGAATTGCAACTACCAATTTCAAATTATCAACTTACTTTATAAAGTGAGTATAAAATTTAATAAAAGAGTTCACTAACAGTTAATTTGTAGAAAATCAGTGGTTGTTTTAAGTTGTTTAATATTACAATTCATTGAAAATATAGTAATTAATACTGCATATTATCAAATTAAAAAATTAAATTTAAAATATGTATATATTTTAAATACGGAAATCAGTGTGTATATATATATATATATTCTCATTTCTTTCTTTTTCTTTTTTAGAAACCCTCCAAAAAAAATGCTAGTTTCTATATAAAAAAAATACTAATTAGAATCTAAATATCTGAGGAATATGTTTCTTTTTAATAGTTTTTAGTTGAAAAAGACTGTTTGTTCTCGTAAAGTGTTTCTTTTGGACTTTCAATATACTTTTCAAAAAATTGTTGAATTGATTTGCTTATCTTATGTTAATTCATTTTTTTTTTGGCATGATGGAACTTGGTTACGAAGATTCTAAGACAAAGTCTATGCTAGTATTAAAGTTCTGAAGAATTTGATTGATCAAACACCATTAAAATCTAGTTTTTATTTATTTTTTGTATGGTTTGTATTAAATTAATAGTATTTGATATTCGTGTGAAGTAATTTAAAGTACTTAATTTGTAAATAATGGCTTGTAAGATTTAATAAATTCTTGTATGAATTTGATTTTGGATCTAATGAATGAGAATAATTGTAGTAAAATCATTTTTCTTACGTAATATGTTTGCATTAATTTTTAAGTGAAAAAATACTAAACTAATTTGAATGAGTTGAGCTGAGGTTGGATGGGTTCATAGGTGGATTGAGATTTTTTTAACCCATAATTGGATTTGATTAATTTTTTAGGTCAACCCGACCCATGCTCACCCTATAACTAAGGGCATACTTTTTTTTTTTTTTATGGAAGAAAGAGATTAAAAAAAAAAGTAAATGGTCATAAAGATATGAGAGAAGATACGTAAAAAGAAATATAAAAAAGTAACATAAAACATTAAAAAATACCTAAGCAAGTTAAAAGTAGAGTCTTGTTCCCTTGGATCCGATTTCATGGGAGTTACCACGGAACCGGAGAATTTTACTAGTAATCACAAGAACTGCAGTAGTAATTGAATATCTAAATATTTTATTCAGTTACTACTGTAATTTTCTGTTATTATCAGTAAAACTCTGGTTCCGTAGTAACTCTAAAAAAACCGGATCTATAGGATCAAAATTCTTAATAGTATGGTTACAGAAACTACTTCTCTTATAAATGAAGAGGAGTGGCGTGTAACATCGACTATTCTCTTGATTTCCGTATCTAATGTAATTCAACTTACACCAAATTCTTTTGGTGGAAATTGATTTCTTAATAGTGTAAAATTTCATTTTACATAGAATTAGGTTTTATGGAGCTCAAACATCAATAAAATATTATTTTATATATATTTGATTTTCATACTATCAGTTTACACAAAAACAAACAGAGTAGTAAAGAGTTGATAAAATCCATGTAATCTCTTATTTATAAGAAATAATTTATCTACTACTCCTGTGGAGTAAACCTCACAAGCCGAATCACGTAAACATTTTGTTTTCATTTCATTTTTCCAAACTTTTACTTATAAGGTTTTTTGTATTTTTGCTCCAAAAAGTAAAAGTAAATTGCCATCCCATTCAAAAAAAAATTCAATTGCGAATCAAAAACAATTTCTTCATTTTTTTACTCAGAATCTCTATTCAATGATATTTTCTCATCGATTAAATTTGAAAGCTATTTTTCAAATTTTATGAATTAATTCGTTAACGACTTCACAATATAATAAATTTTTAAATATAATAAATTTTTAAATATGTAAATTTCGTGTTTCAAAAATAAAAAACACTTACAGTTCATTCAGTGTTTAAAATAATTGTCTTCTCCACGATACTATATCTCTAGAGATAATGGGACTCTCAATTAGTCAAATTTCTCTCAACCATGGCAAGTTAAAGATTTTAGCCATGAAGAACGTGAAGATCTAATACACATTTATGTTGTGTGTAGCACACGAGAAGAAAAGGGCATTCATGGTCCTTCCTTCACCAGAAATAAAAAGAGAGAAAAAAAAAACAGAAAATCAAATTGCATTCCACTGAAAATGTCGATTATTTCATACATATTATTGACAAATAGAAAATTCTCTTAGATAAAGCTTTTTGGTACTTGTCAGCAGGAATTGCAACTACCAATTTCAAATTATCAACTTACTTTATAAAGTGAGTATAAAATTTAATAAAAGAGTTCATTAACAGTTAATTTGTAGAAAATCAGTGGTTGTTTTAAGTTGTTTAATATTACAATTCATTGAAAATATAGTAATTAATACTGCATATTATCAAATTAAAAAATTAAATTTAAAATATGTATATATTTTAAATACGGAAATCAGTGTGTATATATATATATATATATTCTCATTTCTTTCTTTTTCTTTTTTAGAAACCCTCCAAAAAAAATGCTAGTTTCTATATAAAAAAAATACTAATTAGAATCTAAATATCTGAGGAATATGTTTCTTTTTAATAGTTTTTAGTTGAAGAAGACTGTTTGTTCTCGTAAAGTGTTTCTTTTGGACTTTCAATATACTTTTCAAAAAATTGTTGAATTGATTTGCTTATCTTATGTTAATTCATTTTTTTTTTTGGCATGATGGAACTTGGTTACGAAGATTCTAAGACAAAGTCTATGCTAGTATTAAAGTTCTGAAGAATTTGATTGATCAAACACCATTAAAATCTAGTTTTTATTTATTTTTTGTATGGTTTGTATTAAATTAATAGTATTTGATATTCGTGTGAAGTAATTTAAAGTACTTAATTTGTAAATGATGGCTTGTAAGATTTAATAAATTCTTGTATGAATTTGATTTTGGATCTAATGAATGAGAATAATTGTAGTAAAATCATTTTTCTTACGTAATATGTTTGCATTAATTTTTAAGTGAAAAAATACTAAACTGATTTGAATGAGTTGAGCTGAGGTTGGATGGGTTCGTAAGTGGATTGAGATTTTTTTAACCCATAATTGGATTTGATTAATTTTTTAGGTCAACTCGACCCATGCTCACCCTATAACTAAGGACATACTTTTTTTTTTTTTTAATGGAAGAAAGAGATTAAAAAAAAAAGTAAATGGTCATAAAAATATGAGAGAAGATACGTAAAAAGAAATATAAAAAAGTAACATAAAACATTAAAAAATACCTAAGCAAGTTAAAAGTAGAGTCTTGTTCCCTTGGATCCGATTTCATGGGAGTTACCACGAAACCAGAGAATTTTACTAGTAATCACAAGAACTACAGTAGTAATTAAATATTTAAATATTTTATTCAGTTACTACTGTAATTTTCTGTTATTATCAGTAAAACTCTGGTTCCGTAGTAACTCTCAAAAAACCGGATCTATATGATCAAAATTCTTATTAGTATGGTTACAGAAACTACTTCTCTTATAAATGAAGAGGAGTGGCGTGTAACATCGACTATTCTCTTGATTTCCGTATCTAATGTAATTCAACTTACACCAAATTCTTTTGGTGGAAATTGATTTCTTAATAGTGTAAAATTTCATTTTACATAGAATTAGGTTTTATGGAGCTCAAACATCAATAAAATATTATTTTATATATATTTGATTTTCATACTATCAGTTTACACAAAAACAAACAGAGTAGTAAAGAGTTGATAAAATCCATGTAATCTCTTATTTATAAGAAATAATTTATCTACTACTCCTGTGGAGTAAACCTCACAAGCCGAATCACGTAAACATTTTGTTTTCATTTCATTTTTCCAAACTTTTACTTATAAGGTTTTTTGTATTTTTGCTCCAAAAAGTAAAAGTAAATTGCCATCCCATTCAAAAAAAAATTCAATTGCGAATCAAAAACAATTTCTTCATTTTTTTACTCAGAATCTCTATTCAATGATATTTTCTCATCGATTAAATTTGAAAGCTATTTTTCAAATTTTATGAATTAATTCGTTAACGACTTCACAATATAATAAATTTTTAAATATAATAAATTTTTAAATATAATAAATTTTTAAATATGTAAATTTCGTGTTTCAAAAATAAAAAACACTTACAGTTCATTCAGTGTTTAAAACAATTGTCTTCTCCACGATACTATATCTCTAGAGATAATGGGACTCTCAATTAGTCAAATTTCTCTCAACCATGGCAAGTTAAAGATTTTAGCCATGAAGAACGTGAAGATCTAATACACATTTATGTTGTGTGTAGCACACGAGAAGAAAAGGGCATTCATGGTCCTTCCTTCACCAGAAATAAAAAGAGAGAAAAAAAAAACAGAAAATCAAATTGCATTCCACTGAAAATGTCGATTATTTCATACATATTATTGACAAATAGAAAATTCTCTTAGATAAAGCTTTTTGGTACTTGTCAGCAGGAATTGCAACTACCAATTTCAAATTATCAACTTACTTTATAAAGTGAGTATAAAATTTAATAAAAGAGTTCACTAACAGTTAATTTGTAGAAAATCAGTGGTTGTTTTAAGTTGTTTAATATTACAATTCATTGAAAATATAGTAATTAATACTGCATATTATCAAATTAAAAAATTAAATTTAAAATATATTCAAATTATCTTTAAAAAAATTTAGCTTAAAATATTATTAGAATCATGTTTAAAATACAAAAAAGTGTGAAATCAGTTTCTTTTAAAGATCGTTCATAAAAAGTAATTGAGTATAATATTTTTTCTCAGATTTTAAACTTAAGAAAATAAAAGAAAAATGATGATGTAATTTGATAATTATTATTTTTAATTCACGGTATTTTTATAAAATTAAAAAATAATTAATTATAAAAAATATGAGAGTGCTGGATAACTTTCTTTTAAAATATAATATGAACTATTATAAAACTTTTTAGACAATAAAAGACAAAATCTGAAAAATATATATTAAATAATAACAAATTAAACTAATTTTCGACCTTTTTACGTGTGCATTAAAATTTTTAAAAAAATTAGATTTACTAAAATATATATCTTTTTATAGTACACGTGGAGATTAACATGACGTAAGCGCTCACGTCAATACTAATAAATTGAAATATACCCTCCCTAGAAAATGCTAAAAGAATCGCAAGAAAAGAAGAAAATAAAAATAATATCCATCCAGATTGTACCCTTCTTATCGTTCTTCTCTTTGAAGTTCAGGGATAAAAATAATATCACGTCAATACGACCTTTTTTTTTTTCCTTACTAACAGCAGCTATGCACAACCGTTCCCAAATTTTTCAAATTAAATCTCCACGGTCTTTAGATTTATAAGCATTACCAAGCTCCCGGTTCTAACAATGGCAGATGAGGTGGTTCTCTTGGGTTTCTGGCCAAGCCCATTTGACATGAGGGTGAGGATCGCTTTGGCAGAGAAGGAGATTAAGTATGAGTACAAGGAGGAGGACTTGTGGAACAAGAGTCCTCTGCTCTTGCAGATGAACCCGATTCACAAGAAGATCCCGGTTCTCATCCACAATGGTAAACCGATCTGTGGGTCGTTGATTCAAGTCCAGTACATAGACGAGGTCTGGAAGGAGAAGGCTCCTTTGCTCCCTTCTGATCCTTACCAGAGAGCCCAAGCCCGGTTCTGGGCTGACTATGTTGACAAGAAGGTAAAAAGCTTATCACTACATTCTTAAGCTTACTGATTCTTGCTTTTGAGATCGTTTTCACTTCTGGGCGTTAGCCTCTTTTTTTTCTTTTCATGTTTAGATTTGGTATTAATTTATTAATTGGAGTGTGTTGGGTTTGTTTGTGAGAACTAATTTTTTAATGGAAATTGGGTGATTAAAGCCAATAATTAATCTTCCAACCAATGACACCGGATCTTTGACCACTGGATTGTGTTTGGATTTTAATGAACTCTTCAAACTTACAATAATTAAATAGACAAATAAACAAATAAGTATCAAACACAACAATATAATGTGTTTCAACATCTCCTTGTATGTCGTCAACAAACTCAAAATTTTATTATTACTTAACTACTTTAGGAAAAACAAATTATTACTAACAACCTAACAACCCAAAATCCCCAACACATTTAAAGCTCTCGGTCTATGTAATATTATAATTATGAATGTACCTCAAAACTTTCTCTAGAATCCTTTTTATATAGAGGATAGAATATTTTTTTAATATCATTACGAAAAAGAACAATAACATCATAGTAGATTACAATTATTATTTATACAATCAACAATCTAATAAAAAAATTACTACTATTCCTATTAGAACAAGTAACTACAAAATAAAAAACTATTTTTCCCAAACCAATTAGAAGTCTTTCTTGTGAGATTTGAGCCAAAATCCTAACAAATCTCAACTTTGGCACAAATTCTTCATCTTATCATCAAATTTAACTTTCGTATTTGATTGGTGCGATCTTTCATTTTACTCCTTCCATATCTCCTCCACTTAATTTTCCAAGCAAAACTTTCTCATCCAACATATACAAGCCATTCTTGTACATATTCAACACTACATTTGATCTGTTAAAAACTTCATTTCTCTATTGCTTGCAGTCCATGTGTATCTCATCTTATCAAGCTCTCCTAAAGAAATGATATTTATAGTGAGAGAGGAAGCAAACTTTACATTCTCAAGTGTTTTCATGCTTCCATCATGGAGCTTCAACTTTAGGCTTTCTTTAACATCAAATACTTTGTGTTTCCCACGTGGATATTTTCTTTATACAATCAAAGTACTTATTTTTATTGAATATGATGCCGAATCAAGAAGCACCATATTACTCTCATCAACTTTTTTTTCAAGCTACTCAATAGCTAGCACCTCTTCATCATTTCCCTCGGTGATATTAGTACTTTCGTTATTCTTTCCATTATTACTCTTTTTCTTACTCATCCTTCTCGACTCTTTTAAATCATCCTTCATGGCCTTGCAATAATATTGTATGTGTCTTATCTCTTCACAATAGAAGCACTTCTTGTCATTGTCATCTCTAGGTCTAGATTTGAATCTCCACCTTGAGCCACTGTTCGCTCTCCATTGGCTCTTCCCTCGATTAAAAAGTCTCCACAGCAAGCGCTTGACTACCACTAAATAAACTCTTGTTTCCCATCAAGCTCTCATTCGAGCGCGGTCACATCATCTAAGCTCAATATCAACTTGCCCACCAACAATGTTTGCACCAATAGTTTGTAAGATTTTGGTAAAGATCATAACAAGAGCAATGTTTTCTACTCATTCTTCAATCTTTCTTCTGCATTCAATAATTGAGACACTAGCTTGTTGAATTCATTTAAATGATCATGAAGACTTGTACCTTTTTCCATCTTTAGAGAGTAAAAGTTCATCTGGAAACACAATTTGTTGGTCAAAGACTTTGACATATAGATGCTCTCGAGTTTATCCCACAAACTCTTGGGTGTAGTTTCCTTCAACACAGTATATTTGATTTCGGGAGTAAGAGCCAACCTGATTGTGCTAAAAGCCTTACTCTGAATCAATTGCCACTTTCGATCAGTCACTTATTTTGTTTTTTTCTTTAAAACCTTATCAAGATCTTGTTGCACCAAAAGATCTTGAATTGTACATTGCCATAGAGTAAAATTATTTCTTTCATTAAATAAAGGAAGCTCAAATTTAGGTATACTTGTCGATATAGTGGCGTAAACGCAACAAATCGCAACAAACAGCTTCTTCAAATAGATGGCCAAGCTCTGATTGTTGGGATTTTATCTCTAAAATCCATTTATTCAAACTTCCAATAATTAAATAGGCAAATAAATAAATAAGTATCAAGCACAACAATTTAATGTGGTTCGACAACTTCATTGCCTATGTTACCAACAAATTCGCAATTTTATTAATCCTTAACAACAGTTTTAGGGAAAACAAAATTATTACCTTGATAACCTCGCAAATCAAAATCTCCAATACACTCAGAACTCCCAACTTAGCTCTAGTTATAATATTGGAATTATAAGTGTGCTTCGAACCTTTTCTAGGACCCTTTTATATAGATGATATTTTCTTAAGACTATTAAAAAAAAGAACAACATTATAGTAGATTACTACTACTTGTACAATAAACAATCTAATAGGAAATTGCTATAATTTCTATTAGAACAAGCAACTACAAAATAGGAAATTATTTTTTCCAAATTAATTAGAAATCTTCCTTGTAAGATTTGAGCCTAAATCTTAACAGATTGAATATTATAGTTGATGCCAATTTTAAATTTGTTTTAGTTCTACGAGTAAAATGTTTGCCGTTCTTTATGAAATTTAAAATTAAACTAGTGAGACCTTATAAATATGTTTTTTTTTTTTTTATGGAGTTGATACCATTATAACCCGACCTCCCACTTGGCATAATATTGTCCGTTTTGGCACCCCGTGCCTCACGGCTCTAAAACGCGTTATGCAAGTTGAGGTGGCTATCACTTATAAATAGCCTAGTAATATCCTCTCTAGTCAGTGTGGGATACCAAGACATCACAATCTCCCCCCCTCGGGTCACAGCATCCTCGCTGTGTGGTCGCCGGGCAAACCCTCACATTGACATTTCTGGTTTTTTCTCCTACCTCTATGGCCAGGGGTTCGAATTCCCCCACCCCAAATATCACTAGTGATAAAAAAAAATCTTTTGAGTCAGGAATAAGATCATTTTTGCTTTAATAATACAATATTGATCAGTATGATATTATTGAATATTAATTAGGTGATTGGGAGGAATATTTGGAAAACAAAAGGAGCAGAGCAGGAGACTGCCAAGAAGGAGTTCATAGAAATCATGAAGGTGTTGGAAGCAGAGCTTGGAGACAAGCCTTACTTTGGTGGGGAGACATTTGGGTACGTGGATGTTATCTTTATCCCACACTACAGTTGGTTCTATGTTTATGAGACCAGTGGAAACTTCAGCATAGAGGCAGAGTGCCCCAAGCTGATTGAATGGGTTAATAGGTGCTTCCAAAAGGAGAGTGTTTCCAAGTCTCTCCCTGACCAGCACAAGGTCTACGACTACGCTTTGGAAACAAAGAAGAGGCTTGGGATCGAATAAATGAGAGGGAAGCAGGAGAATTGTTGTTTGATATTTAGATAATGTGGGTTTGTTGTCGTCATTTTTAGCTTATGTGGGTTCTCTTGTAGTAGTACTTGTTTTCCTTGATATAAATGAGGCATCCTATTTTGTGTCTGGTTTTGTATTGTAGTGAGAATGCCTATGGCGATGACAACCATTTGATGGTCTTATTTTTTCGAAAGAACATTTGATGGTCTTATTAATTTAATAATACTGGTCTTTCTGATTGTAAATAGCGGTCTTATTGTTCCGATAAAATTGATTCAATTAATCAATTTTAATCAATTAATAAACAACCCTACACAAAGTAAGGGTGACACAACCATACCACAAAACCCTCCAAAATTTCCCTCACAAACCAAACCCATCCCATCAAACACCCACTCTCCTTGAATGCCTCTAGATCTCTGAGACGATCCGGGTTCAATATCATCACTGTCTTCTTTCGAATTTCTCTTGAAATCTTCATCACTTCTACATCCAAAATAGGACAAAGACAAACCAAGAGAAGAACGCATATGAAATTGAGAGAGAGAGAGATTGACAACTGGCCTATCTCTGTAGTTTAAGACACTACAAGGCTTGAGCTCACGAGAAAGAAACGTGATGAAAGATTGAGAACATCGTTTTTAGTATATAATTAGGGTGATGTTTTTTACACACTAAAAATTGTTATCAAACGTTTTTTCTGTTTTGTTTTAATACTTAAATTTATAATAATGTTTGTAATTAAATTGCACTTTAAAAAACAACTATTTATAATTAAAAACATTATGATAAATTAATCAAACAAAATAAATATTAATAATAATTTTTGAGGTGTCAACAACTTCATATAATAATTAAATACATATTTGCAATACCATATCTTGATCGACGGCAAAATTGGAAACAGAAAGAAGAAAACATAGAGCAATCATAGATTAATTGCCCTGCAATGGCTTTGACCCATTTTGCTAATTTAAAGTGATTAGTTGTATGATTTGATTGATTTTTATTTATTTTTAAAAAATTTGATTGGGTAGAATCGGTAGATTAGACCCAAACACATTGGATCGTTATAATGAATGCTGGGTAAGTGAAGGCTCAATCTTTGTATTGGATTTAGATTAAATTAGATATTGAGTCATTAACGTCTATTGGGCTAACCACAATCAAAAGGATTGAATTTATATGGAAATCGATTCTGAGAATGAATTCCAATACGGAAAGTCTAATTCATTGAATTGTAATTTCATGGAATTCAAATCCCAAATCAATTCCAATTCCAAGCACCCGCCAACAGAAAAATTTTACTTCAACACTTGCATAAATACCCAGAATTTTAAGTTGAACAACACATTGATAACCCCAAAAATGTCAACAGTTACATCAACTTAAAGGAGCGAGTCCAACTTCTCCGTCAGATTGGTACACCCTTTTCACATTAAATTGAAGATTTATTGGACAAATTATCGTAATCAAAATGATATTTTTTTAATGTGAAACTATTTAGAATTTGATGTTAACAATATTAAATTTATGTTAATTAACTAAACAATTAAAAAATTGAAATAGACTTAAATTGAGTATCTGTTTTCTTTCTAAATCTGAAAGAGCCAAAATTCTGTAAAACCTATTATTTTTCTGGTTTTTTTTTAACAATTAACATATCTATTAGAAGTAACTCAATAATTGTCACAGTCTATAAACATGTTTGGTTTAGCTATATTTTAGTTTATAGTTGTCATAGTGTTTTTGAAACACATTTTGGTAAAATAACCATGAAGTTAAAATGTATCAAACGTTTGGTAAGACAATTGTATCACTGGAATTTTTTTTCTACATTTAAGAGAAATTCAGTCTCTTAAAATCTATTTTTCAACTTTAATATTTTTTAACAAAAAAAGTTGTTTTTTAAGTGTTTGGATGATTTTTTTTTTTTTCAAATCGAAATCATTTTGCAAACTCCACCAAATAGCAAGTTACAAAGTATGTAACTAAAAGCCAGTTATTGAAACCTCGTTTTGTTATAAAATAACAACATAATCTAAAAAGAGGAAAGAGAGAATATAGCTTTTAGAGAGAGCTTGAAGATAAATGTGTTCGGAATCTGACTCTCAATCTGCAAATATATAATTACAATAGCAAATATAAAGAATAAATGGTTAAAAACATTAGTGGTACCCGTTAGATACACCATGTATCAATTTGGCTTATGTTAGTTTAATTGAATCAAATTAGCCTCTGTTAGATACACAGTGCATCAATGTTGCAATTTTCTTTACAATCGTTAACAGACGTAACCATCTGTCTCTCATGTGCAACTCACGTGCCTTTACTAACAGGATATACACCCAAATCTTCTATTTTCACGATCAAACCTCTTCTGCATCATTTTTTCTTCTCCTTCTTCAACCCTAAATCCTGCTGCCAAAATCTGCCCAAGAAGCCCCATGGAGTGAAACTCTATAGTTTGTTGTTGTTCTTGTGTTTGCTATGGCTGCTTTTGCTGTATGAATCCTCTTAATCTGATGCCATGGTAGGTGGGTGCTTCTTTTTCTTCTGAAAATTCTTCCATGTCCCCACAATCTGTTACATCAAGAATAACAAATCGAGATTGATTATTTCAAGGTGCATTAGCAATCATGATCATCATAAACTAGAAACCGAATTAACACTCTTTGATTTTTTCTTCAGTGCCACGACAAACCATTGATGATTGCAAAGAAAACTATGTTCATAGAAATACATAAGAAAAAGTCCCATTTCAGTTACCAATGTTCTTAACAACTTCAAAAAAATTCAAGAGATTGAGCATATATTGCTTCGCATTGTCTTCCTACAATCAATTAGTTTCCAAAGTAGTGATCGAAAGTCAACGCAATTGAACCAAGTAAACAGTCTACATTAAGCAAGTTGAATTTCTTTCTTTGCTGGTGAACCAAACCAAACAACACAATCAATAATCAAAATATGGGAAAACAGGGGTAGAAGGGTGAAAGGTAGCAAGATTTAGGGTTGAAGGAGAAGAAGAAATTATGCGGAGGGGCGTTTGATCGTGAAAATAGAAGATATGAGTGTATATCCTAACAGTGAAGGTGTGTGAGTTGAACAAGGGAGGCAAACGTTTGACTGTGAGGAAAATGGCAACATTGATGTACTGTGTATTTAACTGAGACTAATTTGATTCAATTAAACTGACAGGGACCAAATTGATACATAATGTATCTGAGATGCTTTTAATCCAAGAGAAAATAAACACAAAAATTTTAACGTGATTTGGCATCTCTTACCTACGTCCACAGTAGAATCAATCCATTGTTAACTCTCAACTGCATCAATTGTTATTTTTTATATCCCAAAGTGTACTAAAACACTCATTGTAACTTTTTGAAAAATTGTTACGCAATTTTTTTAAAAAAAACTTTGTGAAAACTCTCCCTAATCTCAGAACTCAAATCCCAATACACCAAATATTTGCTCAACCAATGTATTCATCTTTTACAAGTTATATTGTTGTTTGATTTGTTACAGTCTACATCTGACCAAATATTTTTGTTTCACTAACAGGAATGAGAGACTACCTCTCTTTATGCCAATATTTGTAATAACTTATACCTACATCTTTTGACATAAACGATGTGAGAGTAATACTACTTACAACAATACTTCTCTTTGATATGAGATTTGAGGAGTATTTCAACAAATTCTTCATTCGATTCAAATCTCCAAACATTTCGACTCTTAGACCGGGTTTATATTTGAAAATTTTTACCCCTTGATTGGGGTTATCTTCACGTGATCAAAACTTATATGTTTTAATCTTTTGTAGAATATACAAATTCTTCCCCAATGTATCATCACCCAAAAAATCTAGTTTTGGTTGTCGGACCAATTTTATTTTGTAGAATATTGAACTCTAAGCAGTACTACTCCATGTGGAACAAAGAAGGCAAAAAAAAGGGGATCCTTTGGAAAAGATTTAAAATAATTTAAAAAATATTATTTTTTTTTATTTTGAAAGATATTTAAATTGATTTAAATCTTTTCTTGAACATTACAATAAACGATTTGGTTTTTCAAGTGAGCATCACTGACTTACTTGTGATGTGATTGTAGAAATTTGTATATAATTAGCAATATTGCTTTATTTATTTTAAAAAATTATTGTTCCATAAAAGAAAAGGGCAAGTGAAAAAATCAAGACGAACGAAATTTTTTCATAATAAAACAAGAATTTTTCTTTCAATTATTTTTTAAAAAGAAATAAATTACACTTAAAAATAATAATAAACATATTGTCTTCAAATATTAATAAACAAAAAAATATACGTAAAATACATGTATAATTTTGTGATTTAGTTCATTTTCATAATAAAACTTGAGTTTATTTCTGGAATATAACAAATCATGTGGTTTCAATTAGTGATAGTATAATCATTTTAATTAGTATTATTCATAAATGTGATCTACAATGAGAAAAAAAATACAATAATTTTTTAGGATTGAAAATATTTTCTTATTTTTTATTATTAAAGATTAAAAAACCATAAAAAAATAGCACACGAGCAAAAAAATGGTAAAACATTATACTATGATCTTCAAATGGTTTATAAGATTTATTAAATGTCAAAATAAATCAATATCGCACCCATATGAGTAAAAATAAATGATAAAGTTAACGAAAACTCACCTTATATTAATAATGAACCACATAACTTATTATGTATAAAAAAAATTTAAAATTTATTATAAAAATAGATCAAATCGTAAAATTATGAATATATTTTAAAAATCAAATTTAAAGATTAAACAAATCGAATAGTGTCTATCTCCGTTCTAATCCACTTAACGTTCCCATCCTCATTTCCCCGTAGACAAAATCACCTCCAAATCTGACTCTGTCCAATCGGGTAGTTTTGAGTCTCTGTCAGGTGGGGAGACTTTTGGCATCCCAAAATGCCATACATATAGAAAAGATGGATTTTCTTTGGTTACTAGTTATTACTTGTTAATTTCAGGTCTTTTATGGCGTGCTAAGAAACTTTGTTTATGCTATTACTTGTTCATTTCAGGTCTTTTTTGGCATGCTAAGAAACTTTTTTTTTTCCTAACATGTGCACCCACGTTTAAACTAAGAACTTTGTTTTATAGTACCGCTAAAGAACAGACACTTTATGCTTTGGTATTTGCCGTAGCTGAACGTCCACGGGCCATCGCTAATAATCATTTGCGACAAAAATGTGTCATACTTTCACCCATCGCTTATTTTAAAGTCACAGATAGTCTGCTGCAGTGACGATATTAATCAATATCTACGACTCATCATTGAAATATATAAATTATTTTTTATTCAATTTTTTTGGATAAATATTAGTATTGGAGGTTGATCAACGATAATGAATGACTCGAAACCTGTCAATCACACGAATTATAAAAAAATAAGACGTAATATATCCAGGTTCATCTCAGAATAGAGTTATGTCTTGCCAAAAGTTTCTTATTATTAACCACACAAATCTCTCGTTACAATGTATACTCAGTACATAAAGAGTATTTTTAAGCAACTTAAAACGTCTTAATTAAGGTATAATTATGATTTTCGCTCTGCTGCAGAAATACGGCTACTCATAGGTTCAAACCCAAACCACCAAGTAAAAAACTAAACCCAATTCATGTACTGGGGAGCGGGACCCCGTGGTCGTCCAAGGTTCTACAGATTTAGTCCCGTGAAGTATGCATCAACTCTAACAATCTCCCACTTGATAAATACTTCACACATGTGGAAAACTTCCCAGAACTCTGTTTCTTCAAACCGATCTCAATAGCACACCACTCAAACTTTGCTAGACTAACCACCTTAATCAAGAAATCTGCGTCGTTCACTACTGTATCGACTTTCTACAAGATTATCACATTTTCTTCAATCTTTTCCCGGATAAAATGATATTAGATATCAATATACTTCGTCCATGAATGAAATCCAAGATTCTTTGCTAAGAAGATAGCACCTTAATTGTCACATTTTACCTTCACCTTAATTGCTACATTTCACCTTCATTGCTCATTGTTTAAACCCAAGCTCAACACACAACCTTTGAAGCCAAACTGCCTCTTTTCTAGCATGAGTTATTGCTATATAATTTACTTCTGTGGATGAAAGAACAACAATATTTTGCCTCTTGCTTATCCAACTCACCGCCCTACCAAACAGATTGAACACATATCTGCTTGTAGACCTTTTGCTATCAATGTCTCCTTCCCAGTCAAAATCAACTGATCCTACAATATCAAGATTCTTCTTATCTTCCATACTTCTATAACACAATGCAAACGCTAATGTACCACGAAGATGTCAAGAAACCTTTTTTTTTTTCCTTTGCGTTGGACAGTGAAAGATAGCCATCAATGGCAGATTTGACTGATGCTTGTGTGAGTGAGTTGTTTATTAAATATTGATTATTATTATTTATTTTAATCAGGTAATGTAATATTATTGTGAGTTAATTAATAACATCACTTCACTTAAATTATTTTTTAATAATTTTGTAATAAAAAATCTAATTTGTAGTATAGTAATCAAAATGAACCAAACAAATAAATTTTAGAGTTAATTAATTATTACAGATTAAGCTTTGAAGTACTGGCGCTTTAGGTTGTGAAATTTTTTGAAACAAACAGCACTATGATTGCATCTGTTATCCTAGTGGTTCCGATAGTTTGTTTTCAAAAGTATGAAGTTTTTTTTTTTTTTTTTTTTATGTTTTAAGAAAAATAAAGCAAAATAATATCAAAACACATTTTCTTTCTTTTAAAGCTGTTTTAGAAGAGTATTCCAACTTTTAGAGTTGCAAAATGATATTTATACTTAATTTTTTTTAAACACATATTTTCGATATGGGATGCTCATCAAATTGTCATTGAATTTTTTTTTGTCCTTTCCTTCTCCACGTGTGATTTTCAATAAATTGTCAAAAGAAATATTTTTTTTAATTTTATATTACAATGTTTTTTTGGTAAATAAGGAATTCATTGAAAGAAAACACCCCACCAGGTGGATCATGAAATTCAAAAACAACAAAATATAAATGTGATATATGGAAACTTTTTATATGACAATGTTTAAATTAACAAGTCATGCACTAAAACTAAAATACTTGGTACTCTATATGAAGCAAGCAATGGTCTAAATGAACGATTCGCGACCTGTTAATCACACGACATATAAACAGAAAGAAAAAAAAAACAAGATTTACTCAGGTTCACCACAGAATAAGGCTACATCCTGCCAGAAGTTTCTTATTATCAACCTCACAAATCTCTCGTTACAATGTATGCTCAGTACAAAGTATTTATGTACTGGAGACTTAGAGGAAGCAACTTAAGACGCCCTAATTAAGGTCTAATTAAGATTTTCGCTCTGCTGCAGAACTGCAGCTATTCATGGGCCCAAGCCCAAACCACCGAGCAAAAAAATAGACCCAACTCATGTACTGGAGAGCGGGACCCCCGTGATCGTCCGGGGTTCTATAGATCTGGTCACGTGAAGTATGCACAAACTCTAACAATCTCCCACTTGGTAAATACTTCACATACATGGAAAACTTCCCAGAACTCTGTTTCTTCAAGCCGATCTCAATAGCACACCACTCAAACTTTGCTAGACTAACTGTCTTAGTTAAGAAATCTACGTCATTCACTGTTGTATCGACTTTCTCCAAGATTATCACATTTTCGTCAATTTTTTCCCCGGATGAAGTGATATTGGATATCAATGTGCTTCGTCCGTGAATGAAATGTAGGATTCTTTGCTAAGAATGTAGCACCTTGATTGTCACATTTCACCTTTACTGCTCATTGTTTAAACCTAAGCTTAGCACATAACCTTTGAAGCTAAATCGCTTCCTTTCCAACATGAGTTATCACCATATACTCTGCTTTTGTGGATGAAAGAGCAACAACACTTTGCCTCTTGCTCATCTAACTCTCCTGCTATCAATGTCTCATCCCCAGTCAACATCAACTGATCCTACAATATTAAGATTATTCTTACATTTCATACCTCCATAACACAATGCTAACTCTGATGTGCCACGAAGATATCTAAAAACTCTCTTGATTACAGTCCAATGCATTTTCCAAGGATTAGACATATATTTGCTCAATACTCCCACTATTTGGGCAATATCTGGTCTCATACACACCATGGTGTACATCAAGCTTCCAACCGTACTAGTTTAAGGTACATGTGCCATCTATTCAGCTTCTTCCTCCGTCTTCGAACATTCTTCCGTAAATAACTTGGTTCCCAAAGGTATGGGAGTCCTTACTGGTTTGCTGCCAAACATGTTGAATTTCTTCAATATATTTTTTCTGACCCAGCCACAGTTTTCGATTTTCACAATCACTCTTTATCTGCATACCCAAGATAAAGTTTGCTGGCCCTAGGTCTTTCATGTCAAACTACCTTGCAACGATGCCTTCACATTTTTAATCTTCTTTCTGTTCTTTCCAATCAACAGCATATCATCAACATACAAGGTTAAAATGACAAAATCAACCTCTAACCTCTTCACATAGATGCAGTAATCAATATAGCTGTGAGTGAACCCAAGTTGAATGGCATATGTATCAAACTTTTAGTACCACATTTGTGGTGACTGCTTTAGTTCATACAAAGACTTATTCAATTTAAAAACCAGCTCTTCCTTGCTTTTGATCACAAAGCCTTCAGGTTGTTTCATGTAAATTTCCTCCTCTAAGTCCCCATAAAGGAAAGTTGTCTTCACATCTAGTTGCTTAACCTCTAGATCATAGATAGTTGCCATGGATAAGACAAGTATGATAGATGTCAACTTCGCTACCGAACAAAATATCTCACCATAGTCAATTCCCTCTATTTGAGAGTACCTCTTTGCAACCAGACGTACCTTGTACTTTTTTACCATTCCATTTGCATTTGTTTTCTTCTTGAAAACTCATTTGCACTCAATTGTCTTCCTATCTCTAAGAAATTTCACTAGGCTCCACGTTTCATTCCTGTCCAGTGTCTGCATCTCCTCTTTCATAGCATCCTCCTATAGATTTGCATCGTCCGAGGTCCTTGCCTCTTTCACTATGCTAGAATCATCACCAGTAATATTTAAAGCATATAATGCATTGCACTAGGGGAATACTTGATGGGTGGCCTCCTAACCCATGTGGATCTCCTTATGATAGGCGTGGTCTCTACCTCCGAACCAACATCTGAATCCTCATCATCTACATCAGAAATATGAATATCGTGTTCAGACCCAACTGACTCAGAATATGAAATATCCGGTGTAGTTTATAGTATAGTCTCACATTCTTTATCTCCCAAGCTAAGATCAATCTGAACCTGCTTTGGTTGTTCCGGTACATCTTGGACAATCGTCACATCCCTTTTGTATTTCTCTGAACATAACATCTCTGCTGTAAACTGTACTCTTGTTTTCTAGATTCCATAATGGAATCTTGTACCCCTTGACCCCATCCTTATAACCAATGAAAATGCACTTCACTGATTTGTTGTCAAGTTTGTTCCAAGCTAAGATCAATCTGAACCTACTTTGGTTGTTCCAATACATCTTGGACAACCGCCACATCTCTTTTGTGTTTCTTTGAACATAACATCTCTGCTATAAACTGTACTCTTGTTTTCTGGATTCCATAACTTGTACCCCTTGACTCCATCCTTATAACCAATGAAAATCCACTTCACTGATTTGCTGTCAAGTTTATTCTTCTTTTCTTTTGGCACATGCATATAAGAATCACACCCTAACATGAGCCAAACTTGGTTTCTTCCTTAATAGTACCTCAAATGGTGTTTGATCCTGTAAAGTTGATGTAGGTGACATGTTCTTCAGATAACATGTCGTAGCCATAGCCCTTGCCCAGAACTCCAGCTCCAAGCCTGCACAACTCAGCATAATCCTTGATTTTTATATGAGTGACTGATTTAGTCTCTCGGCCACCCCATTGTGTTGAAATGTATATGGAGTTGTTTTTTGTCTTGCAATGCCGCTTGCCACACAGAATTGCTCAAACTTGTCTGAGAAAAATTCTCCTCTAGTATTTATTCTAAGTACCTTTATCTTTCTTCCCATCTGATTTTCCACCAATGCTTTAAACTCACGAAACTTATCAAATGCACTATCTTTACTCTTAATGAAATAAATCCATGCATACCTTGAAAAATCATCAATGAAAAAGGCATAATACCTCGATTTTCCAAGAGATTAGACTGGAATTGGCCCAAACACATCACTATGTATCAAATCCAGAATACATTTTGTCTTCGTGCCAGCAGACTTAAAACTCATACGGTTTTGCTTGCTATGTAGACAATGCTCCCAGAAACCAAATCCCATGGAGTAATCTGGGACTCCCTTCACCATCTACTTTGACGATAAAATAGATAGTCCCTTTTCACCGATATGCCCAAGCCTCTGATGCCATAATATAGAGGACTTATCCTCATCATCAGTTGCCTCCTCAGAGATAAAACTCCACTACATTGACTTGGTATTATACTTCCCAGCAATTTATACAACATTCCATACCGAACACCTCATGCAATTACTATCGATCCACGAGTCATCTTACATGAATTTTTGTCACAGCTAAAATTCGATCCCCCATCTGTCATCTTGCTGACTAACATCAAGTTCCTGCTAAGATCTGGAATATGCATCACACCTATAAGTGTCCTCACTGTCCCATCACTCATCTTCAACTTTACCTTCCCACGACCAATTATTTTCACCAGAGAGTTATCTCCCAATAAAACGTTTCCCCTATCAAAAGTTTCATACTCACGAAACTAGTCCCTGTTAGGTGTCATGTGAAAGGATGCTCCTGTGTCAATTATCCAAACACTTCGATCTAATTGAGCCAAACATGATGTCATATTTAAGTCACCAACATCATCATCATACTGGTTCTTATTACCAAAAGCTGATATCTCGCATGTTCACTTTTCAGGGTTCATACTCTTACTTCTGCAATCATTCTTTAGATGCCCAGGCTTTCTACACTTCCAACACTTCAACCTAAATTTATCCCTACTTTTCGATCTTCTCTTGAACTTGGGTTTATCACCATACCACTTGTAGTCTTTATCATGGGTTCGCCCTCTCACAGATAAGGCCTTATTTGATGAGTTTTTTTGTACCTTGCCACCTCATCTCCTCAAACAATAGGGCTTCCACAACATTCTTAAAGGACAGATCAAGCATACCACTATCAGTCACAACTTTCAAGTTATCCCACGAATCAGGCAGTGAACAAAGCAACGTAATAGCTTTATCGTCATCCATCACATCAACATTAATAGACAATAACTGACCTATCAAAGTGTTGAACTCATGTAGATGAGCTGAGAAAGAATCACCCTCAGCCATCCGAAGGTTGTATAACTTCTTCCATAGAAATAGTTTGTTTACTAGAGATTTACTCCGATAAAGGCTTTCCAGCTTCTTCGAGAGATTTTTCGCAGTCTTTTCTCCATAAACATTTATCAGGACAGAATTAGCTAGGCACAGCCGAATCAGACTTCATGCCTTCCGATAAAGCTTCTCCATCTTCGTGATGGTTACTAAAGATGATGTCGAAGCCATCACCGATGACACCACCTCTGTCGTGGACGTTACCGTCAGGCTAATCGTACGTTTCGACATCTCATTGACTATCACCGTCCACAAATCCCTGTCCACGAGTAGATCCTCCATCTTCAGTTTCTATAACTCGAAGCTCTTTCCTTCAAGCGGTAAAAGCATTCAGCATAGAAACAAGATGCAAGAACTCAACTAGATTCAGACGCCGAGACAAGACAGAAAATATAGAATAGGCATTAAGGTAATGAAAACAACTGTAAGTCTCTCATGTTCAAATATTTAGCTTGACTTGTGGCTCATTTTAAAAAAGATTTTGACAAAACCATTAATACAATTGTTTCCAAGTCAAAAATAGTTTTAATACATGAAAAACTGGGTTGAAAGGCAACCCAGTCGACTGGCTCAATATACCAGTCGACTGGGGTATGGGACAAAAGGTCCCCAGTCGACTGGTGTCAAAGATCCAGTCGACTGAAAATTGGGACAGAGAGTTCCCAGACGACTAGTGCTTAGGACCCAGTCGACTAGTACTCTCCCACAGCTTAAAAAGTGAGATTTCTCACTTGACCCAGTCGACTGGTACAATGACCCAGTCGACTAGTAATTCAAAAAATATGACCGTTTGAGACGCGGGACTTGAGCATTTAATGCCCCAAACTTACCAAGTTAGTGTCAAACAGCCATATTAATTCAAGGCAATATAAACCACTTTAATAAGCATTTAAAACAAGAAGATAACACATTCAATTCACAAGTTTGTTCATTAATTCTCAAAAGCTTTGAAAAATTTATTGTTGAGCCATTCTTCAAGCTTATTCTTGAAAGAGAGATATTATTAATTTGTAAAAGCATTTATTGCTATCTCTCTACCATTTACTTTATAGTAAATCTTATTTATTGTAAAGGGAAAAGAGTTGTAATAACTTTTAGAGTGTTTAGGATTAAACATTTCTTTGTAACTTCCGTGAGGAAGTGATTAGCTTCTATGAGGAAGGGATTAGGTTCCATGAAGAAGGGATTAGGTTCCGTGAGGAAGGGATTAGCTTCCATAAGAAATGGATTTCTTGTAAGGTTTGTGCAACACCCGTGACATTGTACACTAAAGTTTTAGTGGATTACTTCAAGGAGGTTCCTTGAAGAGAGTGGACGCAGGGTTGAAAGGATTCCAATATTGCCAAACCACTATAAACGGAGTTTGCACTTTCTCTTCCTTAAACTCTTTTACTTTCAAGCACATTACTTGTTTGTATGCTTTGTGCTGGTTTACCCCAGAACAGGGCTACGTCTTGCCAGAAATTTCTTATTATCAACATCACAAATCTCTTGTTACAATGTATACTTTGTACATAAAGAGTATTTATAAGCAACTTAAAACGCCCTAATTAGGGTCTAATTAGGATTTCTGCCATGCTGTAGAACTACGGATATTCATGGGCCCAAGCCCAAACTACCAAGCAAAAAACCAGACCCAACTCATGTACCGGGAGCGAGACTCCCATGGTCATCCGAGGTTCTACAGATCTAGTCCCGTGAAGTATGTACAAACTCTAACACTAAACATATGCTAAAATGAAGAGGACCAAACTGCTACATAAAATAATGTGTTAATATAGAATGTATAATACTCTTTTATTAACAAATTATATATATACATATAAATAGTGTACAAAATTATATAATGAATTCAGTTGATTTGTTAAAGAAATAATTAAGTTATTTCTCATCCAGCTCCAGCTCCAGGTAATAGTTTAAGTCATGAGGATGATACCTCATTTTATTTAATATTTCACAAATTTTTTTTGTCTTTTTGCCATTTTATTTTTTTTATATTTGAGTTTCACGTGCAAAACATTTAATCCTTCTGTTAGCTTGCACTGAATGTGTTAAAAGTGTAATTAAAAAAATAATTGGATCATTTACCATTACCTTAAGCTTTGGGATAATTGATAAATCAATTATTAATTAATATATTTGAATATTGATGCTATATTATCTCATAAAATTTAAGGTGAAATTTTTTTATTGAGTAGCGATCCCACATAACTCGGTTCCGTTGTAGTTATCACGAAATCGAAAAAGTCTACAAATAATTAATAAAAAATTAAATAATAATTTTTTTAAAAAAAAATAAATAATGAAATTACTACTTAATTTCTAATAATTATTAATATATTTATTTTCAATTTCGTAATAACTCAAACTTGACCGATCATGTGGTGTCACCGTTCTTTCTTATTTGAGAACATATATACAAAATAAGCTACATCAATTTGTAATTTTTTTTACCTGTGCTTTGGACAGTGAAAGATAGCCTGAAAACACTAAAAAGGCAGACTTCTCTTCCCAAAAAGCACGCAGCAGCCATTGAAAACAGTAATTATAGTTATATTGACCAAGGTAACGTGAAGGTTTAAAAACCCGTGTAGAATATGGCTGGAATCCTCAATAAAGGTTGAGGTGACCAATTCTTATTATATATAATGTATAGTTGGAAGATCCTATATAATAGGAAACAAGTAAATGTAATTGATAATTATCTTATAAATTAGGTAATACCTATATAAAAGGAAACAAATGATATCTATCTTATAAATTAGGAAAAATATGTACAAGATAACAAATCGTCTAATTTCAAAAAAAAAAAAAATTCGGAAGACTATTCTGCCTTATTAGTAACCAACCATTGCAATTTCGCTATAAATAGTCTCACACCACTGCCTTCTATTCTCAGTTCTCACAAGCAGCCCTCCCTAGCCAAGTACCTAACACTTGAATATTCTTCAATTCTCTCGATCAATCTTTAGACCACCAAACTCATTTTTTTTCAACAATGGCAGATGAAGTGATCCTCTTGACTTGCTGGGCGAGCCCATATGCCATCAGAGTGAAAATTGCTTTGGAAGAGAAAGACATTGAGTATGAGTCCAGGGAGGAGGACTTGGGTAACAAGACTGCTCTGCTCCTGAAGTCGAACCCGGTTCACAAGAAAGTTCCGGTTCTCATCCATAATGGTAAACCGATCTGTGAGTCACTTGTCCAAGTCCAGTACATTGACGAAGTTTGGAAGAAGTCTCCTTTGCTCCCCTCTGATCCTTACCAAAGAGCCCAAGCAATTTTCTGGGCTAACTTTATTGACAGTAAGGTAAAAAAAAAAAAAAAAAAAAATCACTACTACTGATTTACTACGTAGCTTCTTCATTCTTCTTTTAATTAGTATACTGTATACATAATTAGCCCATTAACTAATTTCTTCACATGGTAACTTTTTAAACATAAATCTGACCTTGTTAAAATAATGAATACTAATAGGTATATGAAACTGGGAAGAAGATTTGGGCCTTAAAAGGAGAAGAGCTGGAGACTGCCAAGAAAGAGTTTATAGAGTCGTTGAAAGTGTTGGAAGCAGAGATTGGAGACAAGAAGACATACTTTTCTGGGGACACATTTGGGTACGTGGACGTTGCATTAGTCCCTCTCTATAGCTGGTTGTTTGTCATTGAGACTTGTGCAAACTTCACTATGGAGGAAGAGTGCCCTAAAGTTCTTGAATGGTTGAAGAGGTGCTTGCAGAGGGAGAGTGTCTTTAAGTCTCTCCCTGACCAGCAAAAGATCTTTGGCTTCATGTTGCAGCTCAAAAAGATTCTTGGGATTGAATAAGCAAATTAATTACCAACTGAAATTCTTAAGTTGGATACCTGGTCCATTTTCAGTTCTAGTCGACAACCGTCAAACTTGAAAACTATCATTTTCATGTTTTCTTTT
This sequence comes from Bretschneidera sinensis, assembly GCA_023935145.1. Taxonomy (NCBI): domain Eukaryota; kingdom Viridiplantae; phylum Streptophyta; class Magnoliopsida; order Brassicales; family Akaniaceae; genus Bretschneidera; species Bretschneidera sinensis. The sequence continues at coordinate 76,568,829 of CM043704.1, forward strand.
TTCTTTTTTCTTAAAGATAAATACAGATACACCCCCACACAGTGTGTGGAGTGAACCAATTTTCAGGTTACTATGGGTTCTCATGGGGAGATGACGTGTGCAATCACTATTTTATATAACTATCAGTTTTCAGTGACGATGCTTAATAAAGTTTGGTTTGTATATATTTATTTAATTCAATGAATAATTTTTTTCGTTAATGTTATATTGATATTTTTAAGTATAAAAAATTAATTAAATCGATTTTTTTTTTCAATTTAAACTTTTGAAATAAAAAATGGTGTAGAGCTTCGGATACTGATTCGAATCTTAGTTAAAATATAAGAATTAATTTGATCAACAATTTTTTATCAGTTTAAACTTTTAAAATAATTAATAACTCATTTATTTTTAATAGATACAATATTCAAATTTTTATCAAATATATATGATGCGAACCTCATCCGTCAATATATATTTTTAAAATATATATATATATATATATATATATATATATATATATATATATATACCTTAGGTTTTTTATTTATTTATTATCATACTTCAAATAAAAAGTCTGAAAAAATAGAATTAAAATTGCATAAAAAGTCAAAATGGACATACAATAAGGTTTTGTCTGTTCGGGTCGAGTATGAGCTGTATAGATGTTGTTTAAAAGGGATTTAATTCAAGATAAAAAAATTGCTTTTTAAATCTTAATCAATGGTGCTTGTTTGAAACCCATTTTAATTGAGTTTAAATCCACCTCATATAGTATTGTTAGACCGGAATTGTTGCATGTACTTTGTGCTCTGTATGCATTTATTTACTATTTTATTTAAAACATTAAATATTTTAAAAGATTTACATCACAATATCTTATTAGAGAAAAGTGCTTTGTCCAATGTCCTTATTTTTAAAAACATTAATAACTGGTAAAATTGTGACGAGTAAAAGTTAACTAATAATTAATTTGCTAATTTTTTTTTTAAATTATATATACTTAATCAAATGGATGCATCACAATAGTTCATCTAAAAAAAAATTCGATGAATGATTGTGATGCGGTGAATATAAATGTACAATGTTTGTAATAGGTGCCTGGTAGAATTTTCCCTTAAAATGATATTGTATCAAGTAGAAAAGGATGATGGGATGAGATTTGAGTGTTGCAATATGTTTGGTGGTTTATTTACGTGATCCATATAAAATGAAGTAATAAATTATATATCCCATTTCAAATTTAAATTTTTTCTATTTGAGTTTAGTGCATGGCTTAAATTTAAATTAAGTGTGAGAATTGAGCCATAATTTTTTAAATCAAAATTCTCCATTGTCACATTAGTAAAGTAGACACTTTTTTTGGAAAATCATGTTTTTCGAAATTAAAAATAAAATAAGTGGATCAATGACGGAAGGCGTCGCGCATATGTGGTTTGTCTATGCGTGGGGGCGTGAGCGATCGTCTCCAACTGGATCACGCAACCACGCTTTTATGGTTCTATTGCTTTATCAAAATTCGGTTTCATGGTATGGTCAGTTTTTGATAATACATATAAAAAAATTTACAAATTAAAGCCGGAAACCCTTCAGCCACACAAGCAATATGTGAGGGTGTTCGACATGACAGGCACAGTGATACCTGGTGTCGGATTGTAGATCTTATCATGTTCTGTTCAACAGTATCAAGATTGTACTTTTTTAATCGTCAGTTAGTTTGATATCACAAAAAATATTTTGAAAATGAAAAAATTAAATTAAAGATTTTTTTTTAAATTACCTAAAGACCCTTCTATTTGTTTATTATAAAATTGAATTTATAAGGTGATTTTTGTCATTTTACATTCAATTGGATCAAATGGAAGAACCTTTTAATTAGAGAGGATCTGGATCCATATCAAATCCTATAACCAAAATAAAAACAACATATGAAGACGAAACAAAATTTTTTTACTCTCTCCATTTCATCCTTTCGGGGGCATCTGATAAATTTGGAACAATACTATCTCCTGTCCAATATCTTAATCTTTGTTTTAGTAACATAAATTATGAAATAGTATGGATGTATGTGTGACTTTTACACTATTTAACAAAAGTAAGTTTTTCTTTCTAAAAAATTATAAGTTTAGAGCGAATTCATACTTAATTAAGTATCGATTTAATTTATTAAAAAAAATTAAATAATTTTAAAAAAAATTAATTATCAATCGATCGATTAATCGATATACATTATTTGGTTAATAAATTTAATATTGATTTAATTGATTAATCGAACTGTTTTACTTGAACGATTCGATTCGATTTAAAATGATCCGATTAATTGATTTTAATCGATTAATAAACAACCTGCACAAAGTAAGGATAAAAGAGCCATACCACACCCAAAAGTTCCCTCACAAACCAAACCCATCAAACACCCACTCTCCTTGAATGCCTCTAGATCTCTTAGACGATCCGGGTTCAACATCATCACTATCTTCTTTTGAATTTCTCTTGAAATCTTCATCTCTTCTACATCCAAAATAGGACAAAGACAAACCAAGAGAAGGATGGATATGAAATTGAGAGAGAGAGAGAGAGAGATTGACAACTGGCCTATCTCTGTGCTTAAGACACTACAAAGCCTGAGCTCCAGAGAAAGAAACATGTAGAAGAAAGATTGAGAACATTGTTTTTAGTATATAATTAGGGTGATGTTTTTTACACGCTAAAAGTTGTTATCGACTTTTTTTGTTTTGTTTTAATTTTTAAATTTATAATAATGTTTATAATTAAATTGCATTTTAAAAAACAATTATTTATAATTAAAAATATTGTTATAAATTAAAAAAATAAAATAAATATTAATAATAATTTTCGAAGAGTGAACAGCTTCATATAATAATTAAATACATATCTTGAGCGACGGCAAAATTGGAAACAGAAAGAAGAAAACAAACCGCCTAACGTTTGCACTTTGCACCAGCGTCAGTACTAATAATGTAAATAAGTCTCCTTAAGTGACGCAAGCAATGGCAGCCTAGGCATCGCTTACCGTTCTTATGGCTTAGGGTCCTCTCCTTGAACCCAAGTGGCCCCATTGAACTTTGGCTATAAATTACTTCCCTACCACTGCCAATTCTTCAAATTAAATCTTCATTGATCTTTAGATCTCCAAGTATTACCAACCTCCTGATTTCAACAATGGGTATTAGTTTTTGGAAAAAAACAATTGCCATCAATTTGCTTCGTAATTTGACATTGGGTTAATTTTGATCAAAATTTTCTCAATTTTGTTACGTTGATGGCACAGGGTTTATAGTATCATACGTATGATTTAATTAGAAAATTTAATCAAAATTGAGTAAAAGGAAAATATTGAAACAGTTATGAGAGTAAAAAATTCACACAAAAACGTTAACGTTACGTTTGGTTTTTCAGAATTTAAATAAAATTATATTTTTTTAATATTAAAATAATTAAAAAAATTCATAATTTTATATTAATTTAAATTTCAAACAATCAAATATAACATGAAAATAAACAAAAATATTCGTTAAAACTCGCAATGAATTTTTCCCCCCAAGTCTTTTTTTTTTCATCTTTAAATATTTGGGTTCAGTAACAATTGGGTTTGTTTACGAGAAAGAATTTATAATGTCAGACCCGTTATCTTTTATCTTCATTAGGTATTGGTCCATATTGAATATTAGGTTTCCTTGTGCCATGGTACAGTTGGTTCTATGCCTATGAGATCAGTGGCAACTTCAGTATAGAGGCAGAGTGCCCTAAACTTGTTGAATGGGCCAAGAGGTGCCTACAAAAGGAAAGTGTTTTTAATTCTCTCCCTGACAAGTACATGATCTACGGCGTCGTTTTGGAGCTCAAGGAGAGGTTTGGAGTCGAGTAAATTTTGAGAGGGAACAATTCAGAAAATAGAAAAATGGATAGCTATGAATTGGCACTCTGCTTGCTGGAAAAATAAAATAAGAACAATAAGTAAGATTAGAACTTTGATTTTAGCTTTTTAAGAGGAATTCTGTTACTCCGTATTTCTTTTACCAAAATGTTTTAGATTTCTGGAAGAAGTAATCAATGAAATCTAGCAAAGACTTCACTTGTTTTCAAGTTTTAACTAAATAATTTTAGATCATGTTGAGAAGAAAAAAAAATCTTTAATGCATTTTTGACATTAGTACAAACAGTTATAAGATGTGCACGTGTTGAGTTCGGCCGTGATAAATTCCAATCCTAATTCAACCCATAAAATCTAAGGTTGAACTTGAGTTAGCTTGTGAAATCAAATCGATTGGACTGAACTGAGTCAAATAGTATTATTAGATTGGATTGAGTCAAATAATATTATTGAATTCTATTTTTACCCTATTAAATGCTAAATATTATAGTTAGAATTTTAAATGCTTCGAATTAAATTATTAAAATATTAATACACTTCGGACATTCAAATTTCAAAGATCCAAATATCTTACATAAATTTAAATTATTAACCAATAATACTTGTTATATAATTATATTCGATTTTACAGGTTACGAGTCAAGCTTGGGTCGAGAAAACTCTAATTCTAACCCAATCCAAATTTAATTATGATCGAAATTTTTCAATAACCTAATTTAAAAAAGAAAATTCAACCCAAAATACGAATGAATGCGGCTAACTTGCTAAATTTACACCCCTGGTTATATATCTACTGTCAGAAAAGAGTGTATACATGACTGATTAGTGGTTTTTCCTTCCATTAGCATTGCAGCTAGAGGTAATTTATCCAGAGTTAGTGAATGTCTGAATGAAAGTGAAAAGAGCCATAGGGTAATAACTCAAGTTTGTTTGTTTTTGATACGGCTTGAAAAATACACGCCTAATAGAGATATGACATATGGACCATCCCAAGCAAAGGGCAGCCAGACAACACACGGAGACCTAGATTCACCCAGCTGAACCCTAGGTCATCACCGCCCTCCACATCATCACCACCCTTGGCACAAGGGCTATCTCATACGTGGACAGCCTCTAACCAAGACAACAATGTAAGACAGGCGGGCGATCCAGGACAGTACAGTTGGGCCTCGTGAACATCATTGCTCACCCAGTTGAACCTCCACATCATCACCGCCCTGGACGAAAGGGCCGCCTCAAAACCCTATAAAAAGACTCAGGTGGCATTCCAAAGATATTTTTTCCTGGGCCTAAAAACATAAAAAAAAAATAAAGCATTGTCATTCCTCTACCACTTACTACACACTAACAAAAGCATTGAAGCATCCTCAGAGGCATCCCCTCCGTAGACCCCTAGCTCACGTTCTCTCCCCTGTGCAAATTCTGAGGCCCGACCTCCAGCTCAGCAGCATATTTCTGGCATCACTAGATTGGTACCATTCGTAGAAAACTACAATCTCTCGCTAAACAGTAAAAGTGAAGAAAGTTAAAGAACTCTTATATTGCCATGCCACCTAAGCACACCGCCAGGGATGTCGGTAAAGGACTGGCGGGAGCTAGTACTCACACCTATCAGTCCGGATCGAGCTCTTCGATCGAATCCGATGCACACCCCAACATGGCTACATTCCAAGCGTAGTTCGTAGAGCTCTCACAGCTGGTGGCCAACCTGGTCGTCGTGGTTCACAGGGGGGCCTGCCAGTCGTCACATACGCCATCACGGCCAGACCCCAGCTGCATCGATTCTGCCAGCCGCAAACTCTCCATCGACGGCTGTTCTGCGGCTGAGGCCTCCTCACCTCGTACGACCAAGTCTCGAGAAAGTCCCTCATCCAGAAGCAGTGAGGGTCTCGACAAGAAAATAAAGGACATAGAGGGACTGATTAACGAAGCTCTCAAGGGTCGTAACCACAGTGTCATAGATGAGCTCAACATTCAGGACCCTCCCTGCACATATGAGGTCCTTGAGGCCCCTCTCCCGTCGAACTTTCGAATAGCCCAAAGCAAACCTTTCGACGGTTACACGGATCCTCTGGACCACCTCCAGCATTACAAAACCACAATGATGCTCCACAGACACTCTGACCCCGTGATGTGCCGAGCTTTCCCTCTAACACTTGTAAAAGTGGGTAGGACGTGGTATTCTCACTTGAAACCATGGGGCATCCGCACATTCAATGAGTTAAGTTATGCCTTTGCCTCACACTTTCTCAGTAATAAAAGCCCCAAGAAGACTTCCGAGTCCCTATTCAACATTGTCCAGTTAAAAAAGGAAAAACTTCTAGCCTACATATTAAGGTTTAACTCCGCGGCCTAGGAGATCCCCGACCTTGACCCCAGTGTCCAGATGTTGGCATCTAAGAACGGATTGAGATCTGGGATCTTCAGTTCAAAACTCACCAGATGACCTCCCGGTGATATGAATGAGATCTTGGCCCGAGCCGAGAAATACATGTTGACGGAAGATGACTAGCCCTTCCGAAGGTGCCTTGCTAGTCCGCTCCGAGAATCCGTCAAACAATCTTTTCTTAAGGACAGGCCAAGGGCCCCCAAGCCCTTCGGGAACTTCACCCCTCTCAACGCATCCAGGCCCGACATCTTATTGCAAATCCAGGACAATACTATCTTATAGTGGCCTCCAAGACCGTTGCACCTTAACGAGGACTGGGACAAATGGTGTCGGTTCCACAGGAACCATGGGCACGATATAAAAGATTACCAAGCCTTCAAGCATCAGATAGAAGCCCTCATTAACAAGGGGCAACTAAAAGAATTCTCTAAGCCTTGAATGGAGAAATTAGCGGAGCGACCTTGGAGGGGTCTCGAGGGCCCTTCCGATCAGGATAGAGTGGTACAACCTACTAGAAAGAGCCCCAAGCCGAGCCACAAAGAGCCAGGCTTGAAGAAGCCAGAGGCTGCAGCGGCCAATACATTAAGACCATTTGTGGGGGGGGCCTACGGCCTAGGGCACCTTCGGGAACCGCGAAAAAACTTATACCTAATTGATAGCCTCGGTTACCGAACCCCATAAGAGACTAAAAGCAGATACGACCATCACTGTTGTAGACAATGACCAAGAGGGAGTCCAGGACCCTGCATGATGATGCTGTGGTCATCTTTCTTCTCGTGGCTAACCACAAGATTAGACACATCCTAGTCGACAACAAGAGTTTGATCGACATTTTGTTTTACAATGTTTTCCGATAGATGAAATTGGGGGACTCTCGGTTAGAGCTAGTTTGCGCCCCACTCTACGGCTTCTTGGGGGGCTCGGTGTTTGACGAGGGTAGCATAGTTCTCCCAGTAACCGTAAGAATGGCCCCACAGGTAACCACCGTGCATACTACTTTACTAATCGTAAGACAACCTTCGTCCTACAACATGATTCTAGGCCGACCCACTCTCAATAAACTTCGAGCAGTCATCTCCACATATCACTTAAAAGCAAAATTCCCAACCAAAGAAATAGTGGGCTAGATTAGGGGAGACCAGCAGATCTCCAAGTCTTGTTATCTCAACGCGGTGAGGGAGGGCAAGAAGGCGAAAGCCCTCCCGCTCAAGTTGGATGACCTTAGGGACGAAAGAAAAAACCCACGGGGCCAATCGATGGAAGTGTTAACCACGATATCCCTTAGAGAAGATGTTTTTAGAACTATCCAAATTGGCTTCAATCTCCCCGGGGGCCTTCGGGGACCCTTACTTACCCTCCTCCGAGAGAACCAGAACCTCTTCTCCTGGTCAACCACAGATATGCTCGGAATCAACCTTGAGGTAATCGTTCATCGGTTGAATATGGACCCAAACCATAAGCTGGTTATTCAAAAGAAGAGGTTGTTTACGTCTGAACAATAAGCCATTGTCCAGGTCGAGGTAAATAAACTACTTGCGACCAACTTCATTCATGAAGCAGACTACCAAGAATGGGTATCCAACATGGTGATGGTAAAAAAGGCTAGTGGTAAGTGGCAGATCTGTATTGACTTCTCGGATCTGAACAAAGCCTGCCTGAAAGATAGCTTCCCTTTGCTAGGGATCGACCAGTTCACTGACGCAACTTCAGGGCATGAGTTGTTGACCTTTATGGACACCTGTTGTGCGATAATATACCTAAATAAATAGGTGAATAATCGTACTTTGTTTTACTTGCAAGTGCACAAGGTCAATAGTGTAGCATAGTGTGCGAATGCAAGATCATCTCCATAGGGATTGGTAAAGTTCGATTTAGAATTATATTTGCAATGTAAAAAGATAGAAATAATAAACTGAAGAGTGATTCGATAATAATAAAGACATAGGGCTTTGATATCCACCACTAGTCATACATTCTCGATTTTGTATAAGGTATCAGTGCTCTAGCCTTATTATGTGTACCTACTGGTTGCCAACCTAAGGGTATGGTATCTACTCCTTAAGCTATTGATTTCCCTAAGCAACGAGTTAGGCATGGTATCTACTCTAACTCTTTTCTTCCTTAAGGGATTCAGCATGGTATCTGCTTGAGTTGTTCCTTAAGGAAACATAGGTACTGTGGAAATCGACAACCACATGAGACCTAGGGCATGGTATCTACTCTCGGTTTCCCATGTTGATTAACCCGGGTATCCGGATAAGATGGTCCCTTGTTACTGATGTTAGACCCAGGACTCGGTCATCCAAATTAATCTAACTAACCCATCCATACCACATGCATACGTTGGCCTTACACATACATATGAGGAATTTAAATAAGCACAGGCGTTAATCAAGTTAAGTAACATAATAAGCTATGCAAAGATTTAATCAATGAATAAAAATATAGGAATGCATAACTAGGGCTTCAATCGAGCCCTATAAGAGAGTTAGTTACACATACTAACTGAAGTAAACATAATTAAACAAAACATAAGGGAGAAGAATAAACCCGAGAGAAGAGGCGTCAATTCTCTCCCAAGCTCTCCACTCCAAGTAAAAGAAAAGAGAAAAGTGTTTTCTATCTAAGATATCCTTTTGTGTGTGAGTTACAAGTGTATTTATAGGTCTTTGAGAAGTCCTAATAGACCCATGAGTCCTAAACCTTCCTAAAACGAAAATCTTGTACTTTCCAAAATAAGGTTCTGCAGTTTACTGTTCACGTCCGTATATGTGCGCTCGATCGCATGTGTCCTTGCGCTCGATCGCAATGTGTGCTCAATCCTACAGGTGTGCGCATGATCGCATGTGCGCTCGATCGCATTGCATGTGCGCTCGATCGCACTTTGTCCAGAAAGTGCTCCAGGGCTTCTAGATTTCTTCCTTAAAGTGCCAAAACTGCTTCTGTTTCTCCAAGACCCTCTAAAAACATGTAAAACAGACAAATGGAGTAAAAGATACCAAATTAACGTAATAAATGATCTAACAAGTGTAAATAAGGGGGCTTAAATATGTATATTTAAGCGTCTATCACACCCCCAAACTTACATATTGCTAGTCCCTTAGCAATACTAAATTAAAAACTAAAACAAAAATATAGATAAATCCAATGTTTATAGTGTCAATAAAAAAATCTAGATTTTACACAAAACAATGATACGCATTCATGAGCAAGCTTAACAAGTGTAAACATATATCTGCAATGAATAAGAGTTTTGAACGTAAATCATATTCACTAGGTATTCTAAGATATCACAAGTTTGACTTCGGTGTGTGGTGATTAGCACATAAAAGATTGAGTTTCCAAGAAATTCAAATGGGTAGTGTTTCGATGACTCAAGATTCACCAAACTTCCTATTAGAGTTAACAAATATGGCATAGGCTTTTATTTGCGAGATTTTTGCCAAGTTAGTTCCCTTAAGCTTTCTTGATGACTCGTGTAACGAGCGTTTGGCCAATGACTCCCAAACCAGATGGTTTTAGGGCATTAGGTGTAAAGACACCCCTAAGGACTTACTGGCTCGAGTCAACAAGGCTACGAAACTAACTGATTTTTATGCTACCATTTAGAATTTTCCACCTTTTGACGTGACACTCAATGCTTACTGAGGCAAGAGGGCCAGTTACTCAGCGAAAAATTCCTTTTTAATGACTCAGTGGGTCCCATATTCGAATGGTCTTCCTCCTGTACCGGGCTCATGACAGGGGCCTCGGTCTCCATGTGATCCTCTTCTACTCGCTCAGCTGCTGGAGCAGGAACTAGGGGACCTCGTGGCATGTGTGATATGCTCTGTGTCCACTGAGCCCGTCCAAAGACAGGATGCTCTCGTACTGGCCCGTCACTATGGGTCCTCTTAATCCCCTTCTTCTTGAGGATGGAGGTGAGTAGGAACGGGAAAGGGACTCCCCAAGCATTGGCCGTGGTAGTCTGACGGCCATGTACGTGATCCCAGAACTTGTGCAGCTGGCTCCAAATGACAGACGGGATGGAGTACCAGTGGCCTCTATGGAAGGTGCATAATGTCTGAAGAAACTGGTGTCGCCGCTGTATCTTGTGCCCCAACGGACACACATTACGCTGGAGGATCGTATCGATGAGCCATAGTCTGAGGGGTAGCTTGGATCGACCGACCACATTGTTATGCCTGTCGGCATACTGGCCAGCGCACATATCCATGATAATCTCGATCAAGGCAAAGGACTCCGGCTGCTCCTCAATATCAGTGTCATCAGGAGGGGACTCATCCGTGCGATGAAGAGTAGTGGCGATATAGGTACTGGTCACCTCGATGGGCGTTCCTCTAACTGAAGAGGTGAGGACCCCCGGTCTGCTGCAGTCGAAAGATAAATGCTCATAAAACTGCACTACGAGCTGAGAGTAGGCAGTGGAGCACACCGGATTAAACAACCTCTTCAACCCTCGGAGTCGGAGTGGTTGGACGGCCCACTGAGTGGCATCCATGTGCCGGAATATATCGTCGATGGCGAAAGCGGTCTTGAACAACAACTCTCGTTGCTCGATGCTGGGCCGGGATGAGGAGGCACGACTGCTGGAGGCGCCAGACGTGGAAACAGATGGTCGAGACATGCTGGTGCTTGGCTTCTGGCTGATTTGCGATCGATCTTAGTGGTGTGCGCTCGATCGCACACTGTCTATGCGCTCGATCGCACCTACCGTGCGCTCGATCGCACCCGGTCAGGATTTACGTCGAACAGTTTATGTGCACCAAACAGGCAAGCTATGGTTTTTCAATGTGGAACTCGTTCCTACCCCTCCTGCAACCAAATAACCATTCAATCAAACACACAGTAATGTATATGTAAAATGAATTCACAGTTTCTATTTAAAATTCGTGTATGTGTACAATACCTTGTGCAATGTTTGACGGAATGTGAATAGGGAGGGGGTTGACGACGGTGCTGGTGGGGGACGGTGGTGAGGGTAAGGTGATGATGAGGTGTTGTGGTGGTTGGGTGTGAGGTAGGGTGATGTGGGTAGGGGTGTTGTGTGCGAGTGAGAGTGAGAGCAAATGTGCAAGGGGCGAGTGAAGTGAGTGAGGGAAGTGAGTGAGTGAGTGAGTTCAATTTTATAAATGTCTCTGCCTCAAGTGCGCTCGATCGCACACGGGGTGCACTCGATCGCACTCGTGCGCTCGATTATGTTTTTAGGACACGTTCGATCGCACTGAAGGGTGCGCTCGATCGCACTGAAGGGTGCGCTCGATCGCAAGTGTGGCATATAAGTATAATTAAAAACTTACCTTAGCAAAAAGAATGACTAATTGAAACAACACAACCTTCCCAGTTGTTAGTGGCTTCAGTACCACTAACCTTACCAGAGGTGCTTGAGCTTAATAGATGATCAAATTTTTACTTTGCTCAAGCACTCTCTTGCGACCGTGCTAGTTGTTTGGAGGGAAGCACCTAGAGTCCACCTCTTGGAGCTCTAGTGCTTGTGTTTCAGCTGTATACTGTACTGATTCAAGTGCTGTTGATAGTGTCTTCATCTCCCATCTTGACATCTGGTCAACATAATAAGGAAAAGTAGTATGAGTAAGTGCAGGAGGTTTAATTTGTAGAGCACACTTACTTGAAGGTTTTGGTGTGTCCTTGAAAAGGTGCACATCTTTAATCACATTATCCTCCTCCGGTCTAATGTCTACTCTTGTGTTTTCATGGTAGGGGAGAGTCTCCAATGTAGTGGTGCGATGGACCTGAGAAGCTTTCTCAACAACACTTTGCATGAAATTCATATTAGAATTTTCATCATCATTACTGGTCGATTTTAATGTATTAAACATTTGAAATTGTATTTCCTCATTATTTACTCTCATTGTGATAATGCCCCGTTTTACACTAATATTAGTGTCAGCAGTTATCATAAAGGGGCGTCCTAGGATGATGGGGAGAGGTAATGGCAAAGTATATTCTTCCATATCTAATACTATAAAATCAGCAGGTATAATGAATTTTCCTACTCTTACCAACACGTCCTCAAGGATACCTCTTGGTCGTTTGATGCTTCGGTCAGCTAGTTGCAAAGTGACGGAGGTTGGTTGAAGCTCCCCCAAACCTAGTGTCTCGTATACACTGTATGGTAGCAGGTTGACACTCGTTCCTAGATCCAATAGTGCATGTTCGAACAGCTGGTCACCTAGCCTGCAAGGAATAGTAAAACTACCAGGATCTTTTAGTTTAGGTGGTAATTTTATTAAAAGCACAGCACTTACCTCTTCAGTTAAGGCTACCATCTCATGCTCCTGGAACTTCCTTTTGTTAGTGCAATATTCTTTTAAAAATTTAGCATATGTAGGGATTTGTTTAATGGCATCTAACAAAGGAATATTAATCTCTACTTTTCGCAAGGTTTCAAAAATATCAATTAGTTTATTGACTTTCTTCTGTTTTACTAACCTTTGCGGGAAGGGTGGAGCATTCACCTTCTCCGTCTCACTTACCCTTGATGCTGATGGTGTCTCTTTGGACGGTGCTGTAAGCTCATCGGACCCTATCACCTTGCCATTTCTCAGGGATATCACATCGTTTAGTTATTGATGCCCACCAGGGTTAGGTAGTGTTTGAGCTGGGAGTTCTCCTTACTTTCTGCTACTGAGCTCTTTAGCTAATTGTCCCATTTGTACCTCTAGTCTTTGAATTGCTTGCTCATGTGCCGCATTGGTTTGTTTTTGCTGAGTCATGAACTGTTCTTGTGACGTCACCAGTTGTCTTACTAGACTTTCGAGGTCGTTTCTTTTTGGTTCAGAATTAGCATGGGCAGTGGGCTACTGATTTCGTTGCTGTCCTTGGTTGTTTTGATTGTTGTTCTATGAGAAATTTGGGTGATTCCGCCATCCAGGGTTGTAGGTGTTTGCATATGGGTTATTCTTTGGAGGATAGTTGTTGGGTCCCACATAATTTGCTTGCTCCGGATCTGCAGATAACGGACAAGCATTAGTATTGTGATCATATTGAGAGCATATCACACATACCTGTAGTGGTGTAGCTGAGGTAGTTTGAGCAGCCATGGCTTTTACCAATAAATCTAGTTTTCTTTCCATTACAGCCATTTGAGGGGAAGATCCTCCATTCGTATTTACCTCATACACACCTTTACCTTTGGTCATATGTCTACCTCGAGAGGAGAATTGCTGAGTGTGTTCGCTGAGGGTTTCAAACAGTTCCATTGCCTCTTCGCTGCTTTTCTCCATAAGGACTCCTCCACAACCTGAATCAACAATACATTTATTAGTATCATTTAAACCTTCGTAGAATGCTTGTACCAGTTCATCTTGAGGTAGGTTGTGATGTGGGCATTTGAGTAGCAATTCATTGAAGTGTCCCTATGCTTCGAAGAAAAGGTCCCCATCCTTTTGTTGGAAGGATTGGATTTCCTTCCTCATTTGTCTTGTCTTTTGGGCTGGGAAGAATTTCCTTAAGAATTTTCTTACTAACTCCTCCCAAGTGTGGATGGAAACTGCAGGCAAGGAATTATACCAAAGTTTAGCATTATCTTTCAAGGAAAAAGGGAATAGAATTAACCTTATTCCTTCTTGGTCTAGTCCTTGTATGTGCTGGAACTTGCAAAGATCAAAAAATTCTCGGAGATGTAAGTGTAAATCTTCATTAGGAGTTCCCCTAAAATGCATCAAGGCATTCAAGATTTACGGAGATATGTAATAATTTCCCGCTGCCTCAGGTTGATATGCGATGCATGATGGTTGATCGATGTTCCGAGGGATGAAGGATTGCTTCATTGGAACTCGTGCAAGTGGTTGCTGGTTTTCGAGCTGTTCTGCCATTTGTGTTTCGTTCTCGATTTCTCCTTTGTTCTCCTCAAAGTTGTCCCTAAGCCTTTGTCGGATGGTCCGTTCAAGCTCGGGATCGAGGGAAAAGAATTCCGGATGTCGGGATCGAAGTCCATGCATAAAGCAGAAAAATCAGTTTTAGTGCAGCAGTGCAACTCTGCTGCTCGGGTACTCTCTGCCCTAAATGCACTCGATCGCACAGGAGCTTGCGATCGATCGTAAATTCCACAGAAAGTGCAAGTAGGGTTTCGTGAAGTACCTGAAAGATAAAACAACTTTGATTAAGTTTTGATAAAATATGGTAAAAATAATATAATGAAAGTAATCCTAAAATGAACTTTTAGCGCAATCCCCGGCAACGGCGCCAAAAACTTGTTGTGCGATAATATACCTAAATAAATAGGTGAATAATCGTACTTTGTTTTACTTGCAAGTGCACAAGGTCAATAGTGTAGCATAGTGTGCGAATGCAAGATCATCTCCACAGGGATTGGTAAAGTTCGATTTAGAATTATATTTGCAATGTAAAAAGATAGAAATAATAAACTGAAGAGTGATTCGATAATAATAAAGACATAGGGCTTTGATATCCACCACTAGTCATACATTCCCGATTTTGTATAAGGTATCAGTGCTCTAGCCTTATTATGTGTACCTATTGGTTGCCAACCTAAGGGCATGGTATCTACTCCTTAAGCTATTGATTTCCCTAAGCAACGAGTTAGGCATGGTATCTACTCTAACTCTTTTCTTCCTTAAGGGATTCAGCATGGTATCTGCTTGAGTTGTTCCTTAAGGAAACATAGGTACTGTGGAAATCAACAACCATATGAGACCTAGGGCATGGTATCTACTCCCGGTTTCCCATGTTGATTAACCCGACTATCCAGATAAGATGGTCCCTTGTTACTGATGTTAGACCCAGGACTCGGTCATCCAAATTGATCTAACTAACCCATCCATACCACATGCATACGTTGGCCTTACACATACATATGAGGAATTTAAATAAGCACAGGCGTTAATCAAGTTAAGTAACATAATAAGCTATGTAAAGATTTAATCAATGAATAAAAATATGGGATTGCATAACTAGGGCTTCAATCGAGCCCTATAAGAGAGTTAGTTACACATACTAACTGAAGTAAACATAATTAAACAAAACATAAGGGAGAAAAATAAACCCGAGAGAAGAGGCGTCAATTCTCTCCCAAGCTCTCCACTCCAAGTAAAAGAAAAGAGAAAAGTGTTTTCTATCTAAGGTGTCCTTTTGTGTGTGAGTTACAAGTGTATTTATAGGTCTTTGAGAAGTTCTAATAGACCCATGAGTCCTTAACCTTCCTAAAACGAAAATCTTGTACTTTCCAAAATAAGGTTTTGCAGTTTACTGTTCACGCCCGTATATGTGCGCTTGATCGCAATGTGCGCTTGATCGCATGTGTCCTTGCACTCGATCGCAATGTGTGCTCGATCCTACAGGTGTGCGCATGATCGCATGTGCGCTCGATCGCATTGCATGTGCGCTCGATCGCACTTTGTCCAGAAAGTGCTCCAGGGCTTCTAGATTTCTTCCTTAAAGTGCCAAAACTGCTTCTTTTTCTCCAAGACCCTATAAAAACATGTAAAACACACAAATGGAGTAAAAGATACCAAATTAACATAATAAAGGATCTAACAAGTGTAAATAAGGGGGCTTAAATATGTATATTTAAGCGTCTATCAACACCTACTCTAGGTATAACCAGATTCTTACGCACAGGCCCAATCAAGAGAAAACGGCCTTCATCACCGGATGAGTGCTTTACTGTTATAAAGTCATGCCCTTCGGACTAAAGAACGTTGGAGCAACCTACCAGAGATTGGTAAACAAGATCTTTCAGGAGCAGATCGGTTGAAATATGGAGGTCTACGTGGACGATATGCTGGCAAAAAACATCGGAGCTAAGGACCATGAAAACAACTTGGAAGAAGCCTTAAAAGTCATTCAACACCATCAAATGAAGCTGAATCCCTCTAAATGTGCGTTCGGGGTCACCGGAGGAAATTTCCTCGGCTTTATGGTGATGCAAAGGGGCATCGAGACAAACCCCGAAAAGATAGAGGCCATCCTCAGCATGAAATCACCCCGGATCGTGAGGGTGGTCCAGCAACTCATGGGACGGATAGTGTCTTTAAGCTGATTCATGTCAAAATCCACGGAAAAGTGCCTTTCTTTCTTCAAAGCCATTAGAAAGACCAAGAACTTCGTCTGGTCCGAGGATTGCCAAGAAGCGTTTTGGGAACTAAAGAAATATTTAGGCTCACCCCCTACTTACCAAGGCCATCACTGGTGAAGAGCTTTTTCTATACCTCTCAGTCAGGTATAAGGTGGTGGCCTCCGTCCTAATTCGAGAAGAGGCAGAAGTCCAAAAACCTATGTACTATGCAAGCAAGGTTCTCCACGATGCAGAAACCAGATATCTTCCTATGGAGAAGATGGCGTATACACTTCTGATCACAGCCTGCAAGCTTCAACCGTACTTTCAAATGCACATGATTGTCTTCATGACTGACCAGCCCCTTTGGCAAGTGCTTCACAAGCCGGATATCTCCAGAAGAATGGTCAAATAGTCTGTGGAACTTAGGGAATTTGACATTCATTACTGGCCACATACAACTATCAAAGCCTAGGTCTTGGCCGACTTCATTGTGGAAACCACCCTCTCGATTCAGGAGGATCCTACCCCAGAACTCAACGAGACAAAGGTAGTCTTCCAATGGATACTCCACATCGATGGATCCTCGAGCGACACCGAGAGTGGTGCTAGATGTATCTTAAGTGGCCTGGACTGGTTTACCATCGAGTACGCCCTTAGGTTTGGATTTAGGGCCTCAAACAATGAAGCAGAGTACGAAGCTTTACTGGCCGGGATGAAGCTAGCCAGGGTACTGTCCATAAAAGTCCTAAACAACTCGTAATTGGTGGTAACCCGAGTCAATGGAGAGTTCAAGGCTCGAAGAGAGAATATCGCTCGCTACTTAGCCAAAGCCAAAGAACTTGCCACCAAGTTCAAAGTGTTTCGAATCAACTATGTTCTTCGGGCCAAAAACTCAAAGGCTGATTCCCTAGCTCGGCTCGCCTCCTCTCAACAGCTCGAGTCCACACGAACAGTCTACCTCGAAATGCTCACCACACCTAGCATTGAGGAAACAACTGTGTTGCTTGTGGCTATTAGGGAAACCTAGATGGACCTTATCCTTAGGTATTTACGGAACGGACATCTTTCGGGCAAAAAGAACGAAGTTAGGAAAATTATCTCCCGAGCAGCACGGTATGTAATTTTGAACGATCAACTGTACAAAATGGGTTTTACAACTCCTTATTTAGAATGCATAGGCTTGATTAAGGCCAATTACGCTCTTTGGAAAGTCCATTAAGGGATCTACAGGAATCATCTCGGGGGATGAGCCCTCGCCTTCAAGATTTTCGCCAAGGTTACTACTGGCTCAGGATGCGAGGAGAAGCTATAGAACTGGTAAAGAAGTGCAAAAATTGCCAACAGTATGCTACCATCTCCCCCAGACCGATGAATCCCCTTACTCTGGTCACTAGCCCACTCCTATTCGCCATGTGGGGGATGGACCTCCTCGGACCTTTCACCGGAGCGCTCGACCAACGGAAGTACCTTATCGTGGCAATAGATTATTTCACGAAGTAGGCAGAAGCCGAACCACTAGCCAGTATCACTGACCATTAAGCCAGGGGTTTCATCTAAAAATCAACAGTATACCAGTTTGGTATACCTCAAGTGCTGGTAACAGACAATGGCAAGCAATTCGATAGTCTTCGGTTCAAAACATTCTGCGATGAGCTATATATCGAGCATTGCTTCTCTTCTGTCGGGTACCCACAAACTAATGGACAAGCCGAAGTAACCAATAGGACATTGCTACAGGGCATCAAAAGAAGATTGGACGAGGCAAACCGACAATAGATGAACAACTGGTCGAATATCATCTGGGCATACCGATCCACACCCGAGCACCCACTGGCGAAACCCCTTTCTTTATGACTTACAGCTCTGAAGCCGTCATCCTCTTGGAAATCGGAATGCCCTCGCTCAGAGTGTAAAAGAGAAATAGCAATGTCAACGCTTTTCATATGAATGCTGATTTTCTCGATGAAGCCCGAGATAAAACTCAGATCCGACTAGCCGCCTATCAGCAGTGAACCACCGAGTATTACAACTCTCGAGTATGAGGAAGGCACTTCGGCTTCATGATCTATTTCTATGAAAGAATGAAGTATCTCGACCATGGGAAACGGGGAAGTTAATCCCTAACTGGGAGGGCCCGTACAGCATCAAAAGGGTATGTCTCCCTAGTACCTTCAAGCCCGAGGAGCTAAGTGGGGAACATATTCCAAAAATTTTGAACGTCGAACATCTCTAACATTTCTATCAATAAACTCGAACCCTGCGCATGAGTTTCAAAAGGAAGTTCGGCTAAAATAAAAATTGTAACGAAAAATTGTTATGAACAACAAGGTTGGAAAAGAAGATTCGATTAAAATTTCTAAAAGATACAAAAAAAGGCACTAATGGCCTTGGGATACAAAAAAGGCACTAACGACCTCGAGATACACAAAGGAAAAAACAAAAAGAAACCTAATCTAAGACCGGGGCCAGCTCAGCCAGCCTCTAGCATAGTAGTCACCTCCTCCTCTACAGGACCTCCAGCCTCGGCCTTCTCATTCTCAGGGTTCAAAAGGTCGAGGTCCAAGAATTCAGTCTCGAGATGCATCACCTCGACCTTCTTCTTGGCTTTTGAGAAGCCCTCAAAGAACTGTCTACCCCCCTTCAGGTCCACTGCTGTCTGGAAGGCATCCGAGCCCTGGAAAGCCACAAGGCCTCCTAAATAGTAACCCAAGTACGGGCACCACCCTCCTCCACCAGGCATTGCATAGTCCAAGCAGTATCATCTCTCTGTTGCTTAGCCTTGACCTTGGCACGGAGGGTGGCATCCCTCTCCCGGACTGCCTCTACCCTAGCTAAGTTGGCTGCATCCTCTGATGCCAACAATTGCTAGACGGCTTTGGTCTTCTCCTCCAGCTAGCGTTGAGTTCGACCTAGCAAATCGGCTGTGTCCAAGCATCAGCGGGACGTGATACCGAGGAGGATGATAGGTGCTTAAATATTCATATTTAAGCCCCCTTATTTACATTTATTAGGTCCTTAGTTACGTTAATTTAGTTCATAGCATTTCACATATGTTTTATACGTTTTGGAAGAAAAGAAGCAGTTTTGGCACTTAAAGGAAGAAGCCTGGAAATCCTGGAGCAGTTTCTGATCAAGCTGCGATCGATCGCACCATGCACTGCGATCGATTGCACCATGCACTGCGATCGAGCACAAGACGTGTGCGATCGAGTGCACATGTACGGGCGTGAACAGTAAACTGCAGAACCCTGTTTTGGAAATAAAGAGTTTTTTTTTGTTTAGGAAGTTTAGGGTTTCCTGCACCTTCTAGGACTTCTCAAGCCCTATAAATACACCTGTAAAGCACACACAAATCATCACCTCTTAGAGATCACTTTTTTCTTTTGCTTAAGCTCGGAGTTTTAGGCTTTGGAGAGGATTGACAACCTATCTCCCTAGTATTCTTCGGGTTTTATATTTCATGCTTAGTTTATATATAATGTTTATTTTAGACAGCATGGGTAACTAACTTTCTTATAGGGCTCGATTGAAGCCCTAGTTATGCTTTCTCATATATTTATTCATTGATACATCTTTGCCAATAGCCTTTATTATGTTGCTTAACTTGATTAATGTCTGTGCTTATTTAAATTCCTTATATGTATGCGTATGGCCAGCGTATGCATGTGGTATGGACCTGTTAGTTAGATCAATTTGGATGACCGAGTCCTGGGTCTAACATTAGTAACAAGGGATATCTTATCCGGATACCCGGGTTAATCAACATGGGAAACCGGGAGTAGATACCATACCCTAGGTCTCATGTGGTTGTCGATTTTCATAGTACTTATGTTTTGTTAAGGAACAACTCAAGCAGATACCATGCTGAATCCCTTAAGGAAGAAAAGAGTTAGAGTATATACCATGCCTAACTCATTGCTTAGGGAGATCAATAGCTTAAGGAGTAGATACCATGCCCTTAGGTTGGCAACCAGTAGGTATACATGATAAGGCTAGTGCACTGATATATTATACAATTGGGAAAGTATGACTAGTAGTGGATATCAAAGCCCTATGTCTTTATTATTATCACTCACATTCAACAGTTTTTTTATTTCTTTTTACTTTAAAGAAACTAATTCTAAAAACTGAACTTTACCAATCCCTGTGGAGATGATCTTGCTTTCGCACACTACACTACACTGTCGAACTTGTGCACTTGCAAGTAAAACTAGTACGATTATCTGCTTATTAATTTAGGTATATTTTAGTCCAACAAGTTTTTGGCGCCGTTGCCGGGGATTGCACTAAAGTTCCTTTTTAGAATTACTTTCGTTTAATTATTATTACGCTATTTTTTGTTTACCATCTTTATTTTTCATCAAACCTAATCAATTTGTTTTCTGTTTCAAGCACATTAAACCCTAACTCACACTTTCTGTGATACTTACGATCGATCGCAACCTCTTGTGCGATCGAGGGCAAATAAGGCAGAGAGCTACCTGAGTAGCAGAGTTTAACTGCTGCACTGAAGCCGATTTTTTTTTTCTGATTTATGCACGGACTTCGATCCCAACATCCCACATTCTTTCCCCTCGATCCTGAACTTGAACGGACCATCCGAAAAAGGCTTAAGGACAACTTCGAGGAGAATGAAGAAGAAGTAGAGAACGAAACCCCAATGGCGGAACAGCTCGAAAACCAGCAACCACTTGCACGAGTACCGATGAAGCACTCCTTCATTCCACGGAACACTGATCAACCATCATGCATTGCATATCAACCTGAGGCTGCAGAAAACTATTACATATCTTCGCAAATATTGAATGCTTTAACTCATTTTAAGGGAACTCCTAATGAAGATCCACACTTACACCTCTGAGAATTTTTCGATCTTTGCAAGTTCTAGCACATACAATGCCTAGACCAAGAAGGAATAAGGTTAATTCTATTCCTTTTTCCTTGAAAGATAATGCTAAACTATGGTATAATTCTTTGCCTGCAGTTTTCATCCACACTTGGGAGGAGTTGGCAAGCAAGTTCCTGAGGAAGTTCTTCCCAGCCCAAAAGACAAGGCAAATAAGGAAGGAGATCCAGTCCTTTCAACAAAAAGATGGCGACCTTTTCTTCGAAGCATGGGGACACTTCAACGAGCTGTTACTCAAATGCCCACATCACAACTTGCCTCAAGATGAACTAGTACAAGCATTCTATAAAGGTTTAAATGATACAAACAAATGTATTGTTGATTCAGGTTGTGGAGGAGTGCTGATGGAGAAAAGCAGCGAAGAAGCGATGGAGCTATTCGAAACCCTCAGCGAACACACTCAGTAGTTCTCCTCTCGAGGTAGACATGTAACCAAAGGTAAAGGTATATATGAGGTAAATCTGAATGGAGGATCTTCCCCTCAAATGGTAGCAATGGAAAGGAAACTAGACTTATTGGTAAAAGCCATGGCTGCTCAAACTGCCTCATCTAGCCTACCAGCTACACCACTACAGGTATGTGCGATATGTTCCCAATATGATCATAATACTGATACTTGTCCTCTATTTGCAGATCCGGAATAAGCAAATTATATGGGACCTAATAACTATCCGCTAAAGAATAACCCGTATGCAAACACCTACAACCCTGGATGGAGAAATCACCCAAATTTCTTATGGAGCAACAACCAGAACAATCAAGGACAACAACGAAACCCCCATCCCACTACTCATGCTACTCCCGAACCAAAGAAAAACGACCTCAAAAGTCTAGTAAGACAACTGGTGACATCACAAGAACAGTTCATGACTCAGCAAAAACAAACCACTGCGGCACATGAGCAAGCAATTCAAAGACTAGAGGTACAAATGGGACAACTAGCTAAAGAGCTCAGTGGCAGAAAGCAAAGGGAGCTCCCAGCTCAAACATTACCCAACCCTGGGGGCCATCAACAACTAAATGTTGTGACAACCTTAAGAAATGGCAAGGTAGTA
Organism: Bretschneidera sinensis; assembly: GCA_023935145.1. Taxonomy (NCBI): domain Eukaryota; kingdom Viridiplantae; phylum Streptophyta; class Magnoliopsida; order Brassicales; family Akaniaceae; genus Bretschneidera; species Bretschneidera sinensis. The sequence goes on from CM043704.1 coordinate 76,591,095, forward strand.
GGGTCCGATGAATCTGCAACAGCATCCAAAGAGACACCATCGGCAACAAGGGTAAGTGAGACGGAGAAAGTGAATGCACTACCCTTCCCGCAAAAGTTAGTAAAACAAAAGAAAAACAATAAACTAATCGATATTTTTGAAACCTTGCTGAAAGTTGAAATTAACATTCCTCTGTTAGATGCAATCAAACAAATACCTGCATATGCTAAGTTTTTAAAAGATTATTGCACTAACAAAAGAAAGTTCTAAGAGCATAAGACGGTAGCCTTAACCGAAGAGGTAAGTGCTGTACTTTTAAGAAAATTACCACCTAAACTAAAAGATCCGGGTAGTTTTACTATTCCTTACAGGTTAGGTGACCAGCTGTTCGAGCATGCACTTTTGGATCTAGGAGCAAGTGTCAACCTACTGCTATACAGTGTATATGAGACACTAGGTTTGGGAGAGCTTCAACCAACCTCCGTCACTTTACAATTGGCTGATAGAAGCATCAAAAGACTGAGAAGTATCCTTGAAGATGTATTGGTAAAAGTAGAAAAATTCATTGTACCTACTGATTTTGTAGTACTAGATATGGAAGAATGTACTTTACCATCACCTCTCCCCATCATCCTAGGACGCCCCTTTATGATAACGGCGGACACTAATATTAGTGTAAAAAGGGGTGTAGTCACTATGAAAGTAAATGATGAGGAGATAGAATTTCAAATATTTAATACATTAAAATCAACCAATAATGAATATTCTAATGTGAGCTTCATACAAAGTGTTGTTGAAAAAACTTCTCGGGTCTATCACACCACTACATTGGAGACCATCCCCAAACATGAGGACACAAAAGTGGATAGTCGGCCTGAAGAGGACAATGTAATTAAAGACGTCAATAAAGCTGTGCACCTTTTCAAGAACACAACAAAGCCTTCAAGTAAGTATGTTATTCAAATTAAACCTCATGCACTTACTGATACTACCTTTCCTTATTTTTGTGACCAGGCATCAAAATAGGAAATGAAACAACGATCAAAAGCACTTAAACCACCTGATGTGGGCTCTAAGTGCTTCATTCCAACCGACTAGCACGGTAGCACGAGAGTGCTTGAGCAAGTCTAATTCGATTACCCATTGAGCTCAAGCACCTCTATTGAGGTTAGTGGTACTGAGGCCACTAACAAATGGTAAGGTTGTATTGTTTCACAATTTATCATTTTTTTCAACTAAAGGTAAGTTGTTATTTTTACCCAGACACACTACTTGCGATCGAGTGCACCATTCTGTGCGATCGAGCGTGTCTTTCAATATGATCGAGCGTACAAGTGCGATCGAGCGCACCCCGCATGCGATCGAGCGCATTCTTGGCAGAAAATTGTTTAGTTATAAGTTTGAAAATTCACTCACACTCACTCACTCCCTCTTCACTGTTCACTCGCACCCTCACACTCAAGAGCTTTCACTCTCACTCGCACACTTCCTGTCACATTACCATCCACCATCATCACCATCCCTACTCCCCATCACCACTATCCTCCATTATCACCACCGTCACCGACCATTACCACCCCATACACCCTCCCCATTACACATTCACACCACTGCACAATGTACACATTTTTTCGTGTTTACACACACCAATTTTCATGTTTACTTTTCATTGCTATATATATATATATATATATATATATACATATACATATCTTATCTTATGTATGATTGGCACTTGTTTTGCTTGTAGGAGGTTAGGAACGAATTCAAACCCTACAAACCATAGCTTGCATTTTTGGTGCACACAAGCTGTTCGAGAAAATGCCTGGCCGTGTGCAATCGAGCGCATAGTCCAGTGTGTGATCGAGCGCAGCTTATTGAGATCAATCGCAAATCCGACAGAACCCAAAAAACAACATGTCTAGACCGTCTGTTTCCACCTTCGGTGCATCCAGCAGCCGCACCTCGTCATCCCGGCCCAGCATCAAGCAACGAGAGCTTTTATTCGAGACCTCCTTCGCCATCGACGATGTATTCCGGCACATGGACGCCATTCAATGGGCTGTCCAAGCATTCCGACATCGAGGGTTGAAGAGGTTGTTTAAACTGGTTTGTTCCACTGCTTACTCCCAGCTCATAGTCTAGTTTTATGCAAACCTATCATTTGACTGCAGCAGACCGAGAGTCCTCACCTCTTTAGTCCGGGACACACTCATCGAGGTGACTAGTGCCGATATAGCCGTTGCTCTTCATTGCACAGACGAATCCCTTCCTAAGGACACCAATATCGAGGAGCAACCGGAGTCTTTTGCCCTGGCTGAGATCATCACAGACATGTGCACTGGTCAGTATGCTGACAGACATAACAATGCAGCCAGCCGGTCAAAGCTGTCTCCCCGACTGTGGCTCGTCGACACGATCTTTCAGCGTAATGTGTGCCCATTAGGGCACAAGACACAGCGGTGAGACTAGTTTCTCCAGTCCTTATATGCCTTCTATAGAGGCCACTGGTACTCCATCCCGGCTGTCATTTGAAGCCAGCTGCATAAGTTTTGGGATCACGTACATGGTCATCAGACCACCACAGCCAATGCTTGGGGCCTCCCTTTCCCGTTCCTACTCTCTTACATACTCAAGAAGAAAGGGATAAAGGGGACCTCCAGTGACAGACCAATACGAGAGCATCCCTTCTTCAGAAAGGCTCAGTGGACACACAGCATCTCACACATGCCTCGAGGACTCTCAGCACATGCTCCAGCAGCTGAGAGAGTTGAGGAGGATCGTATGGAGACCGAGTCCTTGGTCATTAGCCTAGTATGAGAGGAGGACCATTCGGACATGGGACCCACCGAGTCCCAGCACTTTCTAGCTGAGTTGTTCTCCTTCCGAGATGAGGTCTCTGCCGCCACCACACTCGTGCATCAGTGCATCGATAGTTTGGAGGTACGATTTGCATGGCAGGAGGCTATGTTGCAGGCTATTCTTGATCGCCTACCTCCGGCACCCGGTATCTCTTCGATTGTACCACCTGATGATCAGCAGTGAGAGGACACCACGTCTGGCTGAAGACGTTGAACTTAGCGCTCATGGGAGACACCCCAAAGCATATTTTTTTTCTTAGTTTATTTCATTTTATTATTCATAGTTTATTTTTCTATCTGTTTATTATTACTTGTTTTCCATTTTATGTTTGTTTCTCTTTCTTTTTTCAAGGACAGCGTGAATGCATCCAGTTGAAGTTTGGTGGCGTACTATGAGCCATGTCAGCCATCAGTTCTCCATCCCCCAGGTCAGCTCCTTCCATGCTATTCACACATTGGGGACAATGTGCACTTTAAGTTTGGGGGTATGGGGGACACATTCACACACTCACTATGTCCCACATTTTTCTGTTTTGTTGCTATTTTCATAGATAAATGCATGTTCATTTTGTCCAATAAATTTTTTTGTGATCTAAACAGAACTTTATGATTCGACTTCATCAGCGAGCTTAACACTTTGAACATATAGGCCAATAATCAAGTTTTGAACCTAGATCACCGCCTTTTAGACATTTAAGGATTCACAAGTTTGACTTAAACTATCACAGGCACACTAGCACATAACTGCGTGGGGTATGACATGTTATTTGGATGTGTATGTTTCTTTTGCTTAACTGTGAACTAGATGACTTATTAGATTGACATTTTGGCATATAAAAATAGAAAAGATTGATTAGTGCTCAAAAGAAGAAATAAATACTCCTAATGATCAATAAAACTTGTTTTCTACTGAGTAACTGTCCCTCTTACCTCAATAAGCATTGAGTGTCATGTCAAAAGGTGAAAAATCTTAAATGATCGTTAAAAAGAACTTTCCGCTGAGTAACTGGCCCTCTTGCCTCAGTAAGCATTGAGTGTCACGCCAAAAGGTGGAAAATTCTGATTGGTAGCATTAAGACCATTTAGTTTCGTAGCCTTTTTGACTCGAGCTAGTAAGTTCTTAGGGGTGTCTTTACACTTAATGCCTTAAAACCATCTGGTTTGGGAGTCATTGGCTAAACACTCGTTACACGAGTTAAAAAAAAAGCTTAAGGGAACTAACTTGACAAAAATATCGCAAACAAAAGAAAAGAAGAATTATGCCATCCTTGTTGATTCTAATAAGAAATTTGGTGAATCTTGAGACATCGAAACATACACGTTAAAATTATTTGGAAACCTAATCTTTTATGTGCTAGTTCACCACACACCAAAGTAGAACTCGTGATGTCTTAAATTGCCTCATGAAAGTGATTTGTGTTCAAAGCTCTTATTCATTGCAAAAATATATTTGTATCTGTTAAGCTTGCTCAGAAATGCACATCATAGTTTTGTAAGATCTAAACTTTTGTTGGACACCATGAACATTTGATTTATCTTTTTTTTTTCGTTTTAGTTCTTAATTTTGTATTGCTAAGGGACTAGCAATATGTAAGTTTGGGGGTGTGATAGGTGCTTAAATATTCATATTTAAGCCCTCTTATTTACATTTATTAGGTCCTTAGTTACGTTAATTTAGTTCATTTTACTTCATTTGTGTATTTCACATGTGTTTTTATAGGTTTTGGAAGAAAAGAAGCAGTTTTGGCACTTAAAGGAAGAAGCCTGGAAATCCTGGAGCAATCTCTGGTCAAGCTACGATCGATCGCACCATGCACTGCGATCGAGTGCAAGACGTGTGCGATCGAGCGCACATGTACGGGCGTGAACAGTAAACTGCAGAACCCTGTTTTGGAAATAAAGAGTTTTTTTCGGTTTAGGAAGTTTAGGGTTTCCTGCACCTTTTAGGACTTCTCAAGCCCTATAAATACACTTGTAAAGCACACACAAATCATCACCTCTTAGAGATCACTTTTATCTTTTGCTTAAGCTCGGAGTTTTAGGCTTTGGAGAGGATTGATAACCCATCTCCCTAGTATTCTTCGGGTTTTATATTTCATGCTTAGTTTATATATGATGTTTATTTTAGACAATATGTGTAACTAACTTTCTTATAAGGCTCGATTGAAGCCCTAGTTATGCTTTCTCATATATTAATTCATTGATAAATCTTTGCCAATAGCCTTTATTATGTTGCTTAACTTGATTAATGCCTGTGCTTATTTAAATTCCTTATATGTATGTGTATGGCCAGCGTATACATGTGGTATGGACCTGTTAGTTAGATCAATTTGGATGACCGAGTCCTGGGTCTAACATTAGTAACAAGGGATATCTTATCCGGATACCTGGGTTAATCAACATGGGAAACTGGGAGTAGATACCATGCCCTAGGTCTCATGTGGTTGTCGATTTCCATAGTACTTATGTTTTCTTAAGGAACAACTCAAGCAGATACCATGCTGAATCCCTTAAGGAAGAAAAGAGTTAGAGTAGATACCATGCCTAACTCGTTGCTTAGGGAGATCAATAGCTTAAGGAGTAGATACCATGCTCTTAGGTTGGCAACCGGTAGGTATACATGATAAGGTTAGTGCACTGATATATTATACAATTGGGAAAGTATGACTAGTGGTGGATATCAAAGCTCTATATCTTTATTATTATCACTCACATTCAACAGTTATTTTATTTCTTTTTACTTTAAAGAAACTAATTCTTAAAACTGAACTTTATCAATCCTTGTGGAGATGATCTTGCTTTCGCACACTACACTACACTGTCGACCTTGTGCACTTGCAAGTAAAACTAGTACGATTATCTACTTATTAATTTAGGTATATTTTCGTCCAACAGAGGATGCTTATCTGCAGTTGGGCATATAAATGTTAGTAAAAAAACAAATAAAAGAATAAAAGAAAGAAAAAGGAAACCAAAGAGTCAGGAAGAGAAGTCTTACCTGAGACATGATAGCCTCAACAACTGAGCATAGAGCCTCGGTCGACCTCTTCGAAAGCTTCAAAAGATCACTGGGAGGGATCCCTATTATCAAGTGCTCTTGCACAACCCAGGCAAATCATCAACCTTCAGGGCCTAGTTGGGCCTGAATATTGTCGACCCAGAGGCGGCACCCCGACAGGGGCCGGGAGCAGCAGATGGTGCTGGGGCCGCGGAAGCCACAAGGGCTGCAGAATGACTTGAGCAATCCTCGGCTCAGAGGTGCACCACAGAGGACTCTTCAGGTCATTCAGGGTCGGGGACTGGCCTCGAGGCCTCTTCTTGGCCCCCGACCCGAAGGTTTGTAGCTTCTCAGCCGCAGCAGCACACTTCTTCTCTAGGGTGAGCTTCCTCGCCTGCTCTCTCACCCTGGCCATCGCCTCTATCTCTGTCCAAACAAAAATAGAAGAAAAGCTTAATTATTGAGTCCAGGGAAATAATAAAGCGAAAGAAAATAAAGTAAATACAAGTCTAAATGGTACAGGGTTACCATTCTCAATTGAGGGCTCGGATCGAGAGGGGAAAAGGCTGCGCCTCGTCAGTTCCTTGTTATCATAGAGAAACTACACATACAACGATGCAACCACCATCGCATTCATGGTCTCCTGCTCACGAGGGAAAAAACTGGGCTTCTTGCACTTCCCCACCTGGTCCAAGCTCCACGAGAGGGGAAGGCCAAAGCTCTCTGAGGCCCGAACAAAGAAGAAGTTCTTCTTCCACCTCTAGATCGATGACAGAGTCTTCTTCAGTAGTCTTATTCTGGCCTAGGTACTGATGACTACCCGCTCAGCCTGGCCATGTCTGCCGATATGGAAGTGGGCCTTAAACACATCCATATTCATCAACCTACCCACTTCTGAGCAGACAATGATAAAGGCCATTATCAGCTGTACCGAGTTCGGCACTAGCTGACACAGTGCTATATCAAAACATTGTAAAAAAACACAGAAAAAAGGGTGAAGATGGACCTGGAGCCCGACCCTCATGTGGTGTTCGTACATACACAATTCATAGGGAGCATAGCTCGGAAGGACGTCGCAAGCCCTTTCCCCTACTATAATAAGTCGGAGTACGTACTCGTACGGAATACGGTACAACTTTCAGATCACCTCTAAGTCTTTTTCTCTCAGCTAACTAGGGATCGCGTTGGCTGCATACTCCTATTCCTCCTTCTCATCCACAGCCGAGGCCCCCCTGATGTCAGCTAGGACCTCGTCAATCTCATCCTCAAAAGAGGAGTCCTCTTCATACTCCTCTACTGTAAGGACGTATGGCACCATTGCCAAGGGTCTCTCCCTTACTACGACTCTTTCTGGCATCTCATTCCTAGAGGAGGACGTGGCCGAACCCGTCTCTTCGGTACTACCACTACCGCTATCACTACAACTACTCTTACTATTACGATTTTCACTACTAGGCTGGTCTCGGTATATATCAAATGAAGACATATTTAAAAGAAATGGTGGACGAACTTACCAAAGTCCGAGGGATTCAGAGTACCTCCCCCTTACGAATCGAACTCTTCAGAACTCCCTCCTCCGAGACCTTCCAAAATGCCATGTCAATCGAGTACTCGCACCATAGAGCAAGCCGAGACCAAACCTGAACCACCGGGAAGTATAGAGGCACCGAAACTCTGAAAAATTCAGGATTGAGGCTTTCAAAATTTAAGATAAAAAGGCTCTCGAAAATTTGGGACGAGGATAAAGGCTCTAAGAGATTTGGGACTAGGACGAAGGCTCTAAGAGATTTGGGACTAGGACGAAGGCTCTTAGAGATTTAGGACGAGGATGAAAGCTCTCAAAAATTTGGAATGAGGTTGAAGGCTCTCAAAATAAATCTCTCTAAACTCGCTAAAGATTTGAAGTGAGAAAGAATGGGAGGAAAGGCCTTCTTATATAGGAAGAGGGGGCACAACGAGCGAGGACATTCAATGAAGAAACAGATGAGAAAGTGACACTTCAGGAGCTCGAGGCAACTTTCACGTTCCTCAAAGGGTCTACCGCCACAAACTAAGCAGCACATGGTTAGGCCTAGGGGTCGCTTCATTCCCCTAGGCATCATTCCTCTCCCTTAGGCACTATTTTTTGTTCCCAATGGTGCCATCTCATTTCCCAAAGAAATCAATCATTCAATGAGTGCCGCCACTGTTGCAAAAACGGCTGCTAGCATTTAATGAAAATTGACGCAAAGCCACGTGTCAAAAAAGCCCAAAAAACATTATTTAAAAGCTCAAAATACAAGAAGCCCAAGAGTCTCCCTAGAATTCAAAACCTCTCCAAGGCCGAGCAGATGGATTTCTCCACATATGCTCGGACACATGTCCCCAAGGCCAAGCAGATGGATTGCTCCACACATGCTTGGCCCAATAGCTCCAAGTCCGAGCAGATGGATTGCTCCACACATGCTTGGCCCGATAGCTCCAAGTCCAAGCAGATAGATTGCTCCACACATGCTCGGACACATGTCTCCAAGGCTGAGTAGATGGATTGCTCCACATATGCTCGACCCAATAGCTCCAAGTTCGAGCATAAAAATTGCTCCACGCATGTTCGGACACATGTCCCCAAGACTGAGCAGATGGATTGCTCCACACACGCTCGGCCCAATAGCTCTAAGTCCGGGCAGATGGATTACTCCACACATACTCGGACACATGTTCTCAAGGCTAAGCAGATGGATTGCTCCGCACATACTCGGACGCATGTCTCCAAGGCTGAGCAGATGGATTACTCCACACATGCTCAACCCACCAGCTCCAAGTCCGAGCATATGGATTGCTCCACACATGCTCGAACACATGTCTCCAAGGCCGAGCAGAGAGATTGCTCCACACATGCTTGACCCACCAGCTCCAAGTCCGAGCATATGGATTGCTCCACACATGCTCGGCCCACTAGTGACAAGTCCAAGCATATGGATTGCTCCACACATGCTCGGCTCGACACTGTCAAATAGCTCGACACATTTCCCCATTGAACCAAAAATCGAGCCCTGCAAGACTTCCTTAAGCACATAAATATACTCAAGGAAGTGGGGGCCTATGATACAACTCGAAAAACAGACGCCCAATAGAGACATGACACATCGACCGTCCCAAGCTAATGGCAGCCAGGCAACACACGGATGACCCAGATTCCCCTACCTGAACCCCAGGTCATCATCGCCCTTGGCACAAAAGCCGTTTCATATGTGGACAACCCCTAACCAAGACAACAATGTAAGACACACGGGCAATCCAAGACAGTACAGCTGGGCTTTGTGAACATTATTGCTCATCCAATTGGACCTCCATGTCATCACCGCTCTGGAAGAAATGACCGCCTCAAAACCCTATAAAAAGAGTCAGGTGCGCATTCCAAATATATCTTTTCTTAGGCCTAAAAACACAAAAAAAAAAACATTGTCATTCCTCTACCGCTTACTACACACTAACAAAAGCATTGGAGCATCCTTGGAGGCATCTCTTCCGAAGATCTCTAGCTTACGTTTTCTCCCCTGTGCAAATTCCGAGGCCAAATCTCTAGCTCAGCAACATATTTCTGGCCTCAATAGTTTTCATAAAAAAAAAATCCATGGATATGGATTTTGCCCTGCAATGACCTCTGCTTCGAACTGAATTAGAAACATAAAACATAGAACAATTGTAGATTATTGCCCATTTTTCTAATTTAAAGTGATTAGTTGTATGATTTGATTGATTTTTTTTTTTTTTACCTTTTAAATTTGATGGGTAGAAACGGTAGATTAGACCCAAACACCTTGGATCATTATAATGAATGCTGGGTAAGTGAAGGCTCAATCTTGTATTGGTTTTAGATTAAATTGGATATTGAGTCATTAGCGTCTATTAATGAATTTATATGGAAATAGATTCTGAGAATGAATTCCACTACGAAAAGTCTAATTCATTAAATTGTAATTTCATGGAATTCAAATCCCAAATCAATTCCAATTCCATGCATCTCCATCAACATTTATTAATCAGTTCCATGCACCCGCTATTGAGCACAAAATTTTTACTTCCACACTTGCATAAAATACCCAGAATTTTAAGTTGTGCAACGCACTCCCAAAAATGTCAACAGTTACATCAACTTAAAGCAGCAAGTCCAACTTGTCTGTCGATTGGGACTCCCTTTTCACATTAATTGAAGATTTATTAGACAAATTATCATAATCAAAATGATATTTTTTTTAATGTGAAACTATCCGAAATTTGATGTTAATAAACTAAATTGATGATGTGACATAGTTTTTATTTGGTGCTATATTCTTATTTATCCAAAATAGTTAGAGGGTTGAAATAGACTTAAATTGAGTATTTGTTTTCCTTCTAAATCTGAAAAAGCTAAAATTTTGTAAAACTTATTATTTTGTTTTTTTTAAACAATTACCATATCTATCAGAAGAACTCAATAATTGTCACAGTTTATAAACATGTTTGGTTTAATATTTTCAATTTATGATTGTCAAAGCGATTTTGAAATAGTTTTTTGGTAAAATAGCCGTGAAGTTGAAATGTGTTAAATGTTTGGTAAAATAATTGTGTCACTAGAGCTTTTTCCACGTTTAAGAGAAATTTAGTCTCTTAAAATCTTTTTTTCAACTTTAAATTTTTTTATAAAAAGGCTGGATTTTAAGTGTTTGGATTATCTTATTTATTTTTCAAAGCGAAACCGTGTTGCAAACTCTTATCAAATGGCAAGTTAGAAAGTATGTAACTAAAACCTAGTTAGTGAAACCTCATTTTGTTATAGAATAACAGCAGAATCTAAAAAGAGGAAAGAGAGAATATAGCTTTTAGAGAGAGCTTGAAGAAAAATGTGTTGGGAATCTGACTCCCAATATGCAAATATACAATCACAATAACAAATATAAAGAATAAATGGTTAAAAACATTAGTTGTTCTCGTTAGATACATTATGTATCAATTTGATCTATGTCAGTTTAATTGAATCAAATTAGTCTCTGTTAGATACACAGTGCATCAATGTTGTTTTTTTCTTTACAACCGTTAACAGACACAACCGTCCGTCTCTTATGTGTAACTCACGTGCCTTCACTAACAGGATATACACTCAAATCTTCTATTTTCACGATCAAACACCTATTCTGCATCATTTTTTCTTCTCATTCTTCAACCTTAAATCCTGCTGCCAAAATCTGCCCAAGAAGCCCCATGGAGTGAAACTCTACAGTTTGTTGTTGTTCTTGTGTTTGCTATAACTTCTTCTGCTGTCTGAATCCTCTTAATCCGATGCCATGGCAAGTGGGTGCTTCTTTTTCTTCTGAAAAATCTTCCATGTCCCCACAATCTGTTACATCAAGAATAACACGGATTGTTAAAAATTCAAAGGAAAATTTTGACCAAATGTGAAAACAAATTGGGATTGATTATTTCAAGGTGCATTAGCAAACATGATCATCATAAACTAGAAACCGAATTAACACTCTTTGATTTTTTTCTTCAGTGCCACGACAAACCATTGATGATTGCAAAGAAAACTATGTTCATAGTAATTAACTAAGAAAAAGTCCCATTTCAGTTACCAATGTTCTTAACAACTTGCAAAGAATTCAAGAGATTGAGCATATATTGCTTTGCATTGTCTTCCTACAATCAATTAGTTTCCGAAGTAGAGATAGAAAATCAATGTAATTGAACCAAGCAAACAGTCTACATTAAGCAAGTTGAATTTCTTTCTTTGCTGGTGAACCAAACCAAACAACACAATCAATAATCAAAATAAGGGAAAACGGGGGTAGAAGGTTGCAAGGCAGCAGGATTTAGGGTTGAAGGAGAAGAAGAAATTATGCGGAGGGGTGTTTGATCGTGAAAATAGGAGATATGGGTGTATATCCTTAATAGTGAAGGCGTGTGAGTTGAACATAGGAGACAAACGTTTGACTATGAGGAAAAAGACAACATTGATGTACTGTAGATTTAACCGAGACTACTTTGATTCAATTAAACTGACAATGACCAAATTGATACACAATGTATCTGAGATGCTTTTAACCTAAGAGAAAATAAAAACAAAAATTTTAACGTGATTCAACATCTTTTGCCTACGTTTACATCAGAATCAATCCACTGTTAACTTTCAACTACATCAATTGTCATTTTTTATATCCAAAACTATATTAAAACACTCATTGTAACTTTTGGAAAAACTAGTACGCAATTTTTTTAGGCAAAACTTTGTGAAAACTTTCCCCAATCTCACAACTCAAATCCCAATACACCAAATATTTGCTCAACTAATGGATTCATCTTGTACAAGTTATATTGGTGTTTGATTTGTTACACTTTACATCTGACCAACTATTTTTGTTTCACAAATAGGGATGAGAGACTACCTTTCTTGATGCCAATATTTATAATAACTTGTACCCACATCCTTTTGACATAAACGATGTGAGACTAATACTACTTACAATAACACTTCTCTTTGATGTGAGATTTGAGGAGTATCTCAACAAATTCTTCCATCGATTCAAATCCCCAAACATTTCGACCCCTAGGCCGGGTTTATATTTGAGATTTTTGACCCCTAGATTGGGTTTATCTTCACCCGATCAAAACTTATCTATTTTAATCTTTTGTAGAATATACAAATTCTTCTCCAATGTATCATCACCCAAAGAGTCCTGTTTTGGTTTTCAAACCAACTTTTTTTTTTTTTGTAGAATATTGAACCGTAAGTTGTACTACTCCATGTGGAACAAAGAACGAAAAGAAACGGGATCCTTTGGAAAAGATTTAAAACAATTTAAATTATTTTTTATTTTGAAAGATATTTAAATTAATTTAAATCTTTTCCTGAACATTACAATAAACGGTTTGGTTTTTCAAGTGACATCACTGACTCACTTGTGATGTGATTGTAAAAATTTGTATATAATTAGTAATATTGTTTTATTTGATTTATTTATTTTTTAAAAATTATTGTTCCATAAAAGAAAAGGGCAAGTGAAAAAATCAAGACGAACAAAAAATATTGTTCTGTATTTGACTAAGGAAAGGGACAAGTGGAAAAATTATGACAAGAACAAAAGGCTGTCAGACTACGTTGGCGTCACGTTAAATTCGGTTGATTTTTCTCCATGGAAAAGATGGATTTGTCTTTTTATCGACTTGTGAGTCTTCGTTAAGAATATCTTATTTTGCACGTTGTTACACTATCATGCCAATAACAGTAGAGATGGCAATGGAGTTGGTTTATAAAATTTATTGTTAAAAAATTCGTAAAATATTATTATATAATTTTTATATGATTTATAAAATTTATTAAATATCAAAATAAATCAATGTCGTATTTATATAAATAAAAATAAACGTTGAAAATAATGAAGGTTTACTCTATATTAATAGTATAAATTATATAACTTATCATGTATCAAAAAAAAATATTATGAAAATAAATCAAATCATAAAATTATACATATATTTTAAAATAAAAAAATATAATTAAAAATCAAATTTAAAGATTAAACGAATGGAAAAGTGATCTCCATTACCGATTGTGAATCCACTTATCGTTCCCATCCTCATTTCCGCGTAGACAAAATCTCCTCCTAAGTATGATTCAGTCCAATCGGGTAGTTTTGAGTCTGTGTCAGGTAGGGAGACTTTTAGCATCCCAAAATGCCATATATATAGAAAAGATGGATTTTCTTTGGTTACTTGTTATTACTTGTTCATTTCAGGTCTGTTTTTGGCGTGCTAAGAAGCCCTTTTTTTTTCCTAACATGCTATTACTTTGTTTTATAGTACCACTAAAGAACAGACACCATAAGCTTTGGTATTTGCCGTAGCTGAAAGTCCACATGCCATCTCGCTAATAATCATTTACGACAGACACGTGTCATACTTTGACTCATTGCTAATTTTAAAGTCATTGTCTGTTGCAGTGACGACATTAATTAATATCTATGACTCATTGTTGATATATAAAAATTATTTTTTATTCAATTTTTTTAGATAAATATTAGTATTACAGGTTGATCAACGGTAATGAACGATTCGAGACCTGTCAATCACATGAATTATAAAAAAATAAGACACAATATATTCAGGTTCACCCTAGAATAGAGTTATGTCATGCCAAAAGTTTATTATTATCAACCTTACAAATCTCTCGTTATAATGTATGCTCAGCATATAAAGAGTATTTATAAGCAACTTAAGATGTACTAATTAAGGTCTAATTAGGATTTCTGCCCTGCTACAGAACTACAGCTATTCATGGGCCCAAGGCCAAACCACCAAGCTAAAAATCAAACCTAACTCATGTATTGGGGAGCGAGACCCTGTGGTCATCCAAGGTTCTACAGATCTGGTCCCGTGAAGTATGCATCAACTTTAACAATCTCTCACTTGGTAAATACTTCACACATATGGAAAACTTCCAAGAACTTTGTTTCTTTAAGCTGATCTCAGTAGCACACCACTCAAACTTTGCTAGACTAACTGTCTCAGTCAAGAAATCTACGTCGTTCACTGCTGTATCGACTTTCTACAAGATTATCACATTTTCTTCAATCTTTTCCCGGATGAAGTGACATTGGATATCAATGTGCTTTGTCCGTGAATGAAATGCAAGATTCTTTGCTAAGAAGATAGCACATTGATTGTCACATTCCACCTTCACTGCTCATTGTTTAAACCCAAGCTCAACACACAACCTTTGAAGCCAAACCACTTTTTTTCCAGCATGAGTTATCGTCATATACTCTGCTTCTATAGATGAAAGAGCAACAACACTTTGCCTCTTGCTGATCTAACTCACCGCCCCACCAAACAGATTGAACACACATCCACCTGTAAACCTCTTGCTATCAATGTCTCCTCCTCAGTCAGCATCTACTAATCTTACAATATCAAGATTCTTCTTATCTTTCATACCTCCATAACACAATGCAAACTCTGATGTACCACAAAGATATCTAAGAACTCTCTTGATTGCAATTAAATGCACTTTCCCATGATTAGACATATATCTGCTCAATACTCTCATTGCTTGGGCAATATCTGGTCTCGTACACACCATAGTGTACATCAAGCTTCCAACTACACTAGCATAAGGTATGTGCGCCATCTCTTCAGCTTCTTCCTCCGTCTTTGGACATTGTTCCGCAGATAACTTAGTTCTCAAAGGCATGAGAGTCCCTATTGGCTTGCTATCACACATGTTGAATTTCTTGAACACTTCTTCAATATATTTTTTTTGACTCAGCCACAGTTTTCGATTTTCATGATCCCTCTTTATCTGCATGCCCAAGATAAAGTTTATTGGCCCTAGGTCTTTCATGTTAAACTGCCTTGCCAACGATGCCTTCGCAGTGCTAATCATCTTCCTGTTATTTCCAATCAACAACATATCATCAACATACAAGGTTAAAATGACAAAATCAACCCATAACCTTTTTCACATAGTCGCAGCGATCAGCATAGCTGTAAGTGAACTCAAGCTGAATGGCATATGTATCAATCTTATGGTACCACATCCGTAGTGACTGCTTTAGTCCGTACAAAGACTTATTCAATTTAAAAACTAGCTCTTCCTTGCCTTTGCTCATAAAACCTTCAGGTTGTTTCATGTAAATTTCCTCCTTTAAGTCCACATGAAGGAAAGTTGTCTTTACAGCTAGTTGCTCGACCTCTAGATCATAGGCAACTACCATGGATAAGACAAATCTGATAGATGTCAACTTTGCTACTAGGGAAAATATCTCACCATAGCCAATTCTCTCTATTTGCGAGTACCTTTTTGCAACCAGACATGACTTATACTTTTCTACCATTC
Source organism: Bretschneidera sinensis (assembly GCA_023935145.1). NCBI lineage: Eukaryota > Viridiplantae > Streptophyta > Magnoliopsida > Brassicales > Akaniaceae > Bretschneidera > Bretschneidera sinensis. The sequence continues at coordinate 76,606,783 of CM043704.1, forward strand.
CATTTTCATTTGTTTTTTTCCTTGAAAACTCATTTGCACCCAATTTCCTTCCCATCTCTAGGTAATTTTACAAGGCTACATGTTTCATTCCTGTCCAGTGCCTACATCTCCTTTTTCATAGCATCCTCCCACAAATTTGCATCGTCCGAGGTCCTTGCCTCTTTCACTATGCTAGGATCATCACCAGTAATATTTAGAGCATATAATGCACTACAAGCACTAAGGGAATACCTAATGGGTGGCCTCCTAACCCGTGTGGATCTCCTTATGACAGGCGTGATCTCTACTTCCGAGCCAGCATCTGAATTCTTATCATCTACATCAGAAACATTAATATCGTGCTCAGACCTACTGACTCAGAATCTGAAGTATCTAGTGCAGTCTGTGGGATAGTCTCACATTCTTTATCTCTTAGGCTAAGATCAATCTGAACCTACTTTGGCTGTTCCGATACATCTTGGACAGCCACCATATCCCTTTGTGTTTCTTTGAACACAACATTTTTACTGTAAACTATACTCTTGTTTTCTGGATTCCATAACTTGTACCCCTTGATCCCATCCTTATAACCAATGAAAATACACTTCACTGATTTTCTGTCAAGTTTGTTCCTCTTTTCTTTTGGCACATGCATATAAGAATCACACCGAAACACCCTAACATGAGCCAAACTCGGCTTCTTCCCGAATAGTGCCTCAAACGGTGTCTAATCCTGTAAAGTTGATGTAGGTGACCTGTTCTTCAGTTAACATATCGTAGCCACAACCTCTACCTAGAACTCCAGTTCAAAGCCTGCACAACTCAACATACTCCTCGATTTATCCATGAGTGACCGATTTTGTCTCTCGGCCACCCTATTCTATTGAGGCATATATGGAATTATTTTTTCTCTTGCAATGCTGCTTGCCACACAGAATTACTCAAACTTGTCTGAGTAAAATTCCCCTCCATTATCTGTTCTCAGTACCTTTATCTTTCTTTCTATCTGATTTTCTACTAATGCTTTAAACTCATGGAACTTATCAAATGCTTCAGCTTTACTCTTAATGAAATAAATCTATGCATACCTTGAAAAATCATCAATGAAAGATATATAATACCTTGATTTTCCAAGAGATTGGACTGGAACTGGCCCAAGCACATCACCAGAATACCTTTGCCCTCGTGCCAGAGGACTTAAAACTCACACGATTCTATTTGCCATATATACAATGCTCACAGAAACCGAATTCCATGGAGTAATCTGGGACTCCCTTCACCATCTGCTTTGATGATAAAGTAGATAGTCCATTTTCACCGATATGCCTAAGCCTCTGATGCCACAGCATAGAGGACTTCGCCTCATCATCAGTCGCCTCCTTAGAGATAAAACCTCCACTGCATTGACTTGGTACTATACTTCTCAACAACTTGTATAGTATTCGATACCGAACACCTTGTCCAATTACTAGCAATCCACGAGTCATCTTGAATGAATTTTTGTCACAACTAAAATTTGCTCCCCCATTTGTCATACTGTTGATTGACATCAGGTTCCTGCTGAGGTCCGAAATATGCGTCACACCTGGAAGTGTCCTAACTGTCCCATCACTCATTTTCAACTTTACCTTCCCACGACCAATAATTTTTACCAGAGAGTTATCTCCCAATAAAACGTTTCCACCATCAAAGGTTTTATACTCGCGAAACTAGTCCCTGTTAGATGTCATGTGAAAGGATGCTTATGTGTCAATTATTCAAACACTTTGATATGATTGAGCCAAACAAGATGCCATATTTAAGTCACTAACATCATCATCATATTGGTTCTTGTTACCTGAAATTGATATCTCGCATGTTCACTTTTTAGGGTTCACACTCTTACTTCTCCAATCCGTCTTTAGATGCACAGGCTTTCTACACTTCCAACACTTCAACTCAGATTTATCCCTACTTTTCGATCTTCCCATGAACTTGGGTTTATCACCAGACCACTTATAGTCTTCATCATGGGTTTGCCTTCTCACAGATAAGGCCTCTTTTAACAAGTTTTCTGTACCCTACCACCTTATCTCCTCAGACAATAAAGCTGCCATGACATTCTCAAATGACATATCAGTCGTACCACTATTAATCGCAACTCTCAAGTTATCCCACGAATCAAGCAGTGAACAGAGCAATGTAATAGACTTATCGTCGTTCATCACGTCAACACTAATAGATAATAACTGACCTATCAAAGTGTTAAACTTATGTAGATGAACAGAGAAAGAATTGCCCTCAGCCATCCAAACATTGTACAACTTCTTCCGCAGAAACAGTTTGTTTACTAGAGATTTACTCTGATAAAGGCTTTCCAGCGTCTTCCGGATACCTTTCGCAGTCTTTTCTCCATAAATGTTTATCAGGACAGAATCGACCAGGCACAACCGAATCAGACTTCGTGCCTTTCGATCGAGCTTCTCCCACTCCATGATGGTTGCTGAAGATGATGTCGAAACCACTACCGACGACACTGCCTCTGCTATGGACATTGCCATCAGGCTCATCGTACGTTTTGGCATCTCATTAACTATCACCATCCATAAATCCCTGTCCACGAGTAGATCTTCCATCTTAAGTTTTCATAACTCGAAGCTCTTCCTTTTAAACTTCTCGATTTCAATCCGCGATCCAATCGACATTTTTGATTGTTAATTCTCGAACGCAAGGCTCTGGTACCAATTGAACGATTTGAGACCTATCAATCACATGAATTATAAACATAAAGAAAAAGAAGACAAGATTTACCCAGATTCACCCCAAAATAGGGTTACGTCCTATCAGAAGTTTCTTATTATCAACTTCCCAAATCTCTCGTTACCATGTATGCTCAATATATAAAGAGTATTTATAAGCAACTTAAGACGTCATAATTAGGGTCTAATTAGGATTTTCGTCCTGTTGCAGAACTACAGCTATTCATGGGCCCAAGCCCAAACCACCAAGCAAAAAACCAGACCCAACTCATATACATATAAATAGTGTACAAAATTATATAATAAATTCAGTTAATTTGTTAAAGTAAAAAGAAATAATTGGGTTATTTCTCATCCGCTTAAACTTTTCAAATAATTGATAACTCATTTATTTTAATATGGTATTAAAGCTCCAGGTAGTAGTTTAAGTCATGAGGATGATACCTCTTTTTATTGAATATTTCACACATTTCTTTGTCTTTTTGCCATTTTATTTTTCTTATACTTGAGTTTCACGTGCAAAACATTTAATCATTCAGTTAGCTTGCGCTAAATATGTTAAAAGTGTAATTAAAAAAATAATTGGATCATTTACCAGTACCTTAAGCTTTGGGATAATTGATAAATCAATTATTAATTAATATATTTGAATATTGATATTATATTATCTCATAAAATTTAAGTTGATAATTTTTTATTGAGTTGTGATCCTACGGGACCTGATTCCGTGGGAGTTACTACGGAATCATAAAAATCCACTAATAATTAGTAGGAAATTAAATAGTAATTGTTTTAAAAAAAATTAAAAACCAAAATACTACTTAATTTCTTATAATTATTAATATTTTTTTTTTCAATTCCGTAATAACTCAGGTAATCGAACAAGTGGAACCACACTTGAGAACATACATACAAAATAAGCTACATCAATTTGTAAATATTTTTTAATAAAATTACTGTGTGAAAATATTACTCTTAATAGTCTGTCAAGATTAATGGCAGACTTCTCATCCCAAAAAGCACGCAGCAGCCATTGAAAACGGTAAATGTAGATATATTGACCAAGGTCACCAACCATTGAAATTTCGCTATTAATAGTCTCACACCACTGCCTTCTCTTCTCAGTTCTCACAAGCAGCCCTCCCTACCCAAGTACCCATAACACTTGAATATTCTTCAATTCTCTAAATCAATCTTTAGACCACCAAACTCATTTTTTTTTCAACAATGGCAGATGAAGTGATCCTCTTGACTTGCTGGGCGAGCTCATATGCCATAAGAGTGAAAATTGCTTTGGAAGAGAAAGACATTGAGTATGAGTCCAGGGAGGAGGACTTGGGTAACAAGACTGCTCTGCTCCTGAAGTCGAACCCGGTTCACAAGAAAGTTCCGGTTCTCATCCATAATGGTAAACCGATCTGTGAGTCACTGGTCCAAGTCCAGTACATAGACGAAGTCTGGAAGAAGTCTCCTTTGCTCCCTTCTGATCCTTACCAAAGAGCCCAAGCAATTTTCTGGGCTAACTTTATTGATAGTAAGGTAAAAAAAAACCACTAAAACTGATTTACTACGTAGCTTCTTCATTCTTCTTTTAATTAGTATACTGTATACATAATTAGCCCATTAACTAATTTCTTCACATGGTAACTGTTTAAACATAAATCTGACCTTGTTAAAATAATGAATACTAATAGGTATATGAAACTGGGAAGAAGATTTGGGCCTTAAAAGGAGAAGAGCTGGAGACTGCCAAGAAAGAGTTTATAGAGTCGTTGAAAGTGTTGGAAGCAGAGATTGGAGACAAGAAGACATACTTTTCTGGGGACATATTTGGGTACGTGGACGTTGCATTAGTCCCTCTCTATAGTTGGTTGTTTGTCATTGAGACTTGTGCAAACTTCGCCATGGAGGAAGAGTGCCCTAAAGTTCTTGAATGGTTGAAGAGGTGCTTGCAGAGGGAGAGTGTATTTAGGTCTCTCCCTGACCAGCAAAAGATCTTTCGCTTCATGTTGCAGCTCAAAAAGATTCTTGGGATTGAATAAGCAAATTAATTACCAACTGGAATTCTTAAGTTGGATACCTGGTCCATTTTCAGTTCTAGTGGACAACCGTCAAACTTGAAAACTATCATTTTCATGTTTTTTTTTTTTTTTTTTTTTTGGTTAAAGATAAATACAGATATACCCCACACAGTGTGTGGAGTGAACCAATTTTCAGGTTAGTTTCGGTTCTCATGGGGAGATGACGTGTGCAATCACTATTTTATGAGAACACTGTTTTTAGTATATAATTAGGGTGATGTTTTTTAGACACTAAAAATTGTTATAAACGTTCTTTCTGTTTTGTTTTAATTCTTAAATTTATAATAATATTTGTAATTAAATTGCATTTTAAAAACAATTACTTATAATTAAAGATATTATTATAAATTAAAAAACAAAATAAATATTAATAATAATTTTCGAAGTGTGAACAGCTTCATATAATAATTAAATACATATTTGCAATACCATATCTTGAGCGACCGCAAAATTGGAAACAGAAAGAAGAAAACACACTGCCTATAATAGTTAGGAAATGTGGAGACAAACGTTTGCACTTTGCACCAGCGTCAGTACTAATGATTTAATTGGATTTAGTCAAATGGTATTATTGAATTCTACTTTTATCCTATTAAATGCTAAATATTATAGTTAGAGTTTTAAATGCTTCGAATTAAATTATTCAAATATTAATACGAACATTCAAATTTCAAAGGTCTAAATATCTTATAAAAATTTAAATCATTAACTAATAATACTAGTCACATAATTATAATCAATTTTACGGGTTACGAGTCAAGTTTGAGTCGAGAAAATTCAAATTCTAATCCAATTCAAAATTTTCAGTGTTAACTGAATTTAATCTTAAAAAAATTCAACCCAGAATTTAAATAAACGGGGCCAACTTTACATATCTACTGTCAGAAAAGAGTTTATACATGACATGTGCTCAAGATCAAATCTAAGAAGACTTCAATTATTTTGTTGAGACAATGGATGACTGATTAGTGGTTTTTCCTTCCATTAGCATAGCAGCTAGAGGTAATTTATCCAGAGTTAGTGAATGTCTGAATGAAAGTGAAAAGAGCCATAGGGTAATAACCCAAGTTTGTTTGTTTTCATAAAAAAAAAAAATCCATGGATGTGGATTTTGCCCTGCAATGACCTGTGCTTCAAACTGAATTAGCAGCATAAAACATAGAGCAATTGTAGTTTAACTGCCCTGCAATGGCTTTGATCCATTTTGCTAATTTAACGTCTATTGGGCTAACCACAATCAAAAGCATTGAATTTATATAGATAGATTCTGAGAATGAATTCCAATACGGAAAGTCTAATTCATAGAATTGTAATTTCATGGAATTCAAATCTCAAATCAATTCCAATTCCATGCATCTCCATCAACATTTATTAATCAATTCCATGCACCCGCCATTGAGCACAAAAAATTTACTTTCACACTTGCATTTTAAGTTGTGCAACACATTGAAGAAAAAGGTGTTGGGAATCTGACTACCAATCTGCAAATATATAATCACAATAACAAATATAAAGAATAAATGATTAAAAACATTAGTGGTTCTCGTTAGATACACTATGTATCAATTTGATCTATGTCAGTTTAATTGAATCAAATTAATCTCTGTTAGATACACAGTGCATCAATGTTGCTTTTTTCTTTACAGTCGTTAACGGACGCAAACATCTGTCTCTCATGTGCAACTCACATGCCTTCACTAACAGGATATACACCAAAATCTCTTATTTTCATGATCAAACACCTCTTCTGCATCATTTTTTCTTCTAATTCTTCAACCCTAAATCCTGCTGCCAAAATCTGCCCAAGAAGCCCCATAGAGTGAAACTGTACAGTTTGTTGTTGTTCTTGTGTTTGCTATGGCTTCTTCTGCTGTATGAATCCTCTTAATCCGATGCCATGGCAGGTGGGTGCTTCTTTTTCTTCCGGAAATTCTTCCATGTCCCACCAATCTGTTACATCAAGAATAACACAGATTGTTAAGAATTCAAAGGAAAATTTTGAACAAATGTGAAAACAAATCGGGATTGATTATTTCAATGTGCATTAGGAACTGAATTAACACTCTTTGATTTTTTCTTCAGTGCCACGACAAACCATTGATGATTGCAAAGAAAACTATGTTCATAGTAATTAACTAAGAAAAAGTCCCATTTCAGTTACCAATGTTCTTAACAACTTGCAAAGAATTCAAGAGATTGAGCATATATTGCTTTGCATTGTCTTCCTACAATCAATTAGTTTCCAAAGTAGAGATAGAAAATCAACGCAATTGAACCAAGCAAACAGTCTACATTAAGCAAGTTGAATTTCTTTCTTTGCTGGTGAACCAAACCAAACAACACAATCAATAATCAAAATAAGGGAAAACGGGGGTAGAAGGCTGCAAGGCAGCAGGATTTAGGGTTGAAGGAGAAGAAGAAATTATGCGGAGGGGTGTTTGATCGTGAAAATAGGAGATATGGGTGTGTATCCTTAATAGTGAAGGCGTGTAAGTTGAACATGGGAGACAAATGTTTGACTATGAGGAAAAAGACAATTTTGATGTACTGTATATTTAACCGAGACTAATTTGAATCAATTAAACTAAGAATGACCAAATTGATATACAATTTATCTGAGATGCTCTTAACCTAAGAGAAAATAAACACAAAAATTTTAACGTGATTCAGCATCTCTTGCTTACGTTCACATTAGAATCAATCCACTGTTAACTTTCAACTACATCAATTGTCATTTTTTATATCCAAAACTGTATTAAAACACTCATTGAAACTTTTGGAAAAACAAGTACGCAATTTTTTTAGGCAAAACTTTGTGAAAACTCTCCCTAATCTCACAATTCAAATCCCAATACACCAAATATTTGCTCAACTAATGGATTCATCTTTTACAAGTTATATTGGTGTTTGATTTGTTACACTCTACATCTGACCAACTATTTTTGTTTCACAAATAGGGATGAGAGACTACCTCTCTTGATGCCAATATTTATAATAACTCGTACCCACATCCTTTTGACATAAACGATGTGAGACTAATATTACTTATAATAACACTTCTCTTTGATGTGAGATTTAAGGAGTATCTCAACAAATTCTTCCATCGATTCAAATCCCCAAACATTTCGACCCCTAGACCAAGTTTATATTTGAGATTTTTGACCCCTCGATTGGGTTTATCTTCACCTGATCAAAACTTATCTGTTTTAATTTTTTATAGAATATACAAATTCTTCTCCAGTGTATCATCACCCAAAAAGTCCTGTTTTGGTTGTCAGACCAATTTTTTTTTTTTTGTAGAATATTGAACCGTTAGTAGTATTACTCTATGTGGAACAAAGAACATAAAGAAATAAGATTCTTTGAAAAAGATTTAAAATAATTTAAATCATTTTTTATTTTGAAAAATATTTAAATTAATTTAAATCTTTTCCTGAACATTACAATAAACGATTTGGTTTTTCAAGTGACATCACTGACTCACTTGTGATGTGATTGTAGAAATTTTTTTATAATTAGCAATATTGTTTTATTTGATTTATTTATTTTAAAAAAATTATTGTTCCATAAAAGAAAAGGGCAAGTGAAAAAATCAAGACAAACAAAAAATATTGTCCTGTATTTGACTAAAGAAAGGGACAAGTGCAAAAATTATGACAGGAACAAAAGGCAGTCAGACTACGTTGGCGTCAAGTTAAATTCGGTTGATTTTTCTCCATGGAAAAGATGGATTTGTCTTTTTATCTACTTGTGAGTCTTCGTTAAGAGTATCTTATTTTGCACGTTGTTACACTATCATGCCAATAACAGTAGAGATTGCAATGGAGTTGGTTTATAGAATTTATTGTTAAAAAATTTATAAAATATTATTATATAATTTTTAAATAATTTATAAAATTTATTAAATATCAAAATAAATCAATATCGCATCTATATGGATAAAATTAAACGTTGAAAGTGACGAAAGTCTACTCCATATTAATAATATAAATCATATAACTTATTATATGCCGAAAAAAATTTAAAATTTATTATGAAAATAAATTAAATCATAAAATTATACATATATTTTAACAAAAAAAAATATAATTAAAAATCAAATTTAAAGATTAAACGAATCGGAAAGTGATCTCCATTACCGATTGTGAATCCACTTATCGTTCCCATCCTCATTTCCGCATAGACAATATCTCCTCCAAGTATGATTCAGTCCAATCGGCTAGTTTTGAGTCTCTGTCAGGTAGGGAGACTTTTAGCATCCCAAAATGCCATATATATAGAAAAGATGGATTTTCTTTGGTTACTTGTTAATTTCAGGTCTTTCATGGCGTACTTAGAAACTTTGTTTCTGCTATTACTTGTTCATTTAAGGTCTTTTTTGCCGTGCTAAGAAACCCTTTTTTTTCCTAACATGCTATTACTTTGTTTTATAGTACCACTAAAGAACAGACACTTTAAGCTTTGGTATTTGCCGTAGCTGAAAGTCCACATGCCATCGCTAATAATCATTTGCGACAGACACGTGTCATACTTTGACCCATCGCTCATTTTAAAGTCACAAATAGTCTGCTGCAGTGACGACATTAATCAATATCTGTGACTCATCGTTGATATATATAATTTATTTTTTGTTCAATTTTTTTGGATAAATATTAGTGTTGGAGGTTGATCAACGACAATAAACGATTCGAGATCTGTCAATCACACAAATTATAAAAAATAAGACATAATATACCCAGGTTCACCCCATAATAGGGCTACGTTCTGCCAAAAGTTTCTTATTATCAACCTCACAAATCTCTCGTTACAATGTATGCTCAGTACATAAAGAGTATTTATAAGCAACTTAAGACGTCCTAATTAGGGTATAATTAGGATTTCCGCCATGCTGCAGAACTACGGCTATTCATAGGCCCAAGCCCAAACTACCAAGCAAAAAACCAAACCCAACTCATGTACTGGAGAGTGGGACACGTGGTCGTCCGGGGTTCAACAGATCTGGTCCCGTGAAGTATGCACCAACTCTAACAATCTCCTACTTGGTAAATACTTCACACATATGGAAAATTTCCCAGAACTCTGTTTCTTCAAGCCGATCTTAGTAGCACACCACTCAAATTTTGCTAGACTAACCGCCTTAGTCAAGAAATCTGCGTTGTTCACTGCTGTATCGAATTTCTACAAGATTATCACATTTTCTTCAATCTTTTCCCGGATGAAGTGATATTGGATATCAATATGTTTCGTCCATGAATGAAATGCAAGATTCTTTGCTAAGAAGATAGCACCTTAATTGTCATATTTCACCTTCACTGCTCATTGTTTAAACCCAAGCTCAACACATAACCTTTGAAGTCAAACTGCCTCTTTTCCAGCATGAGTTATCTCTATATACTCTGTTTCTATGGATGAAAGAGCAACAACACTTTGCCTCTTGCTCATCCAATTCACCGCCCCACCAAACAGATTGTACACGTATCCGCTTGTAGACCTCTTGCTATCAATGTCTCATCCCTAGTCAGAATCAACTGATCCTACAATATCAAGATTATTCTTATCTTCTATACCTCCATAACACAATGCAAACTCTAATGTACCATGAATATATCTAAGAACTCTCTTGATTGCAGTCTAATGCACTTTCCCAAGATTAGACATATATCTGCTCAGTACTCCCACTACTTGGGCAATATCTGGTCTCGTACACACCATGACATACATCAAGCTTCAAACCGCACTAGCATAAGGTATGTGCACCATCTCTTCAGCTTCTTCCTCCATCTTCGGACATTGTTCCATAGATAACTTAGTTCCCAAAAGCATGGGAGTCCCTATTGGCTTGCTGTCAGACATGTTGAATTTCTTCAACACTTCTTCAATATTTTTTTTTCTGACTCAACCACAGTTTTCAATTTTCACAATCCCTCTTTATCTGCATGCCCAAGATAAAGTTTGTTGGCCCTAGGTATTTTATGTCAAATTGTCGTGCCAATGATGCCTTCATAGTGCTAATCATCTTCTTGTTATTTTCAATCAACAGCATATCATCAGCATACAAGGTTAAAATAACAAAATTAACCCTTAACCTTTTCACATAGACGTAGTGATCAGCATAGTTGCGAGTGAACCAAAACTGAATGGCATATGTATCAAACTTCTGGTACCACATCTGTGGTGACTGCTTTAGTCCATATAAAGACTTCTTCAATTTACAAGCCAGCTCTTCCTTGCCTTTGCTCACAAAACCTTTAGGCTGTTTCATGTAAATTTCCTCAATTAAGTCCTCAGGGAGAAAATCTGTCTTCACATCTAGTTGCTTGACCTCTAGATCATAGGCAGCTGCCATAGATAAGACCAATCTGATAGATGTCAACTTTGCTACTGGGGAAAATATCTCACCATAGTCAATTCCCTCTATTTGCAAATACCCCTTTGTAACCCGACGTGCCTTGTACTTTTCTATCATTCCATTTGCATTTGTTTTCTTATTGAAAACTCATTTGCACCCAATTGCTTTTCTATCTCTTGGAAATTTCACAAGGATCCATGTTTCATTCTTGTCCAGTGCTTGCATCTCTTTTTTCATGGCATCTTCCCACAGATTTGCATCATCTAAGGTCCTTGCCTCTTTCACTGTGCTAGGATCATCACCAGTGTTGTGAGTTTTAAATTATTCGTAAGTACACGAGTCGTTTGCAATATAGTGTTGTGCAAGTGTGAGGTCGAATCCACAGAGAATTGTGTTGTGAAAATATAATTTTATCTAAACTAACCCTATTTTAATCTAGTTCCGAATTTTGTATTATATTGTGCAAAGAAATATAAACTTAAACCAAATTGTTTTTAAAGCAAATGATAAATAGACTAAGGTTTCTGAATCCACCCCACCAAAGTAAAGCATATATTTTCATGTTCTATATAAAAGTAATCAAAAAATTCCATGAATCCAACTTTAAACAAAAAACAACGAATATCCCAATTAAACCAAAAGCATCCAATGTATCCGCTTTTAACAAATCACAAAGGAAATCCAATTTAATCGAAAACGATTAGATGTATTCATCAGATGAAACACAAGGAATATCCAATTGAACAATTTAAAGTCAATCAATCATAAGATTTTACTCAAATAATTGAACATAACATTTATACTAAAAAACATCAGAATTGTATAAAAAAATCTGAAAATATTATGCTAAACAACGGCGAGGCTTCATCTTCAACCTTAGCTGAAGATTTTAGCCACTCATAATCATGAAACTAAAGTTCACAATAACAGTGCTAAGCATTAAACTTTAAAACTAACAAAGGCAGTAAATTAAAAACTGACTATACATGGGGAGAAATTTCACTCGCTGTTGGGCGGCGCTTCCCCTCGTGATAGCAAAGCCTTCGGAGATCCACCAGAATGCTAGTAGAAGTCCTCCAAATTGCACAAAAATGGCACTTGGATTGCTTACTAAAGATGAAGTGAAGATGGGCTTATATAGGGAAACATCACAAGTGCAATATGCTTCCAATCCGATGTGGGATACTGCAAATTCCAGCTTTTGCTCTGTGACCTTTGTCTACTAAAACTGCTATAACTTTCTCTAGAAAAATCATTTTATTGATCCGTAAAATTCTCCAGAAAATAGACATCGGGATCTTTCCATGCATATATGGCTCATCTCTTGGTTCTTTCTGAATCAATACAGTTTAATCCTAAAAAATGGCTGATCTGTCACGCTGAAATCATGCACAGCCTGAACTTTGTCTACTAAAACTGCCATAACTTTCTCTAGAAAAATCATTTTATTGATCCGTAAAATTCTCCAAAAACTAGACATCCGGATCTTTCCAAGAATATATGTTTCATATCCTGGTTCTTTCTGAATCAATACGGTTTAATCTTCAAAAATGACTGATATGTACGAGCAATTCTGGCAATTTAGTGAAACTCATTTCCAAGCTTGTAAACCTGTAAAACAACGAAAAACAACTCAAAGTAATAAATTCCTATGCTAACAAATGTAAATTAAGGGGCTAAAATATGCAATATTTGGCACTTATCAACCAGTAATACTCAAAGCATATAATGCACTACAAGCACTAGGGGAATATCTGATGGGTTGTCTCCTAACTCGTGTGGATCTCCTTTTGACAAGCGTGGTCTCTACCTCCGAGCCAACATCTGAATCCTCATCATCTAAATCAGAAACATGAATATCGTGCTCAAACCCAACTGACTTAGAATCTAAAGTATCCGATGCAGTCTGTGGGATAGTTTCAAATTCTTTATCTCTCTGGCTAAGATCAATCTGAACCTACTTTAGCTGTTCCGGTACATTTTAAACAACCGCCGCATCTCTTTGTGTTTCTTTAAACATAACATCTCTGATATAAACTGTATTCTTGTTTTCTGGATTCCATAACTTGTACCCCTTGACCTCATCCTTATAACCAATGAAAATACACTTCACTGATTTGCTGTTAAGTTTATTCCTATTTTCTTTTAGCACATGCATATAAGCATCACACCCAAACACCCTAACATTAGCCAAACTCGACTTCTTCCCGAATAGTGCCTCAAACGGTGTCTGATCCTGTAAAGTTGATGTAGGTGACCTGTTCTTCAAATAACATGCCATAGCCACAGCCTCTGCCTAGAACTCTGGTTCCAAGCCTGCACAACTCAGCATACTCCTCGATTTCTCAATAAGTGACCAATTGAGTCTCTCGGCTACCCCATTCTGTTAAGGTGTATATGGAGTTGTTTTTTGTGTTGCAATGCCGCTTGCCATACAGAATTGCTCAAATTTTTCTGAGCAAAATTCCCCTCCATTATCTGTTCTCAGTACCATTATTTTTCTTTTCATCTGATTTTCGACTAATGCTTTAAACTCACGAAACTTATCAAATGCTTCAGTTTTACTCTTAATGAAATAAATTCATGCATACCTTGAAAAATCATCAATGAAAGAGACATAATAGCTTGATTTTCCAAGAGATTGGACCGGAACTGGCCCAAACACATCACTATGTATCAAATCCAGAATACATTTTCTCTCATGCCAGTAGGCTTAAAACTCACACGGTTCTGCTTGCCATGTAGACAATGCTCACAGAAATCGAATCCCATGGACTTATCTGGGACTCCTTTCACCATCTGCTTTTACGATAAAGTAGAAAGTCCTTTTTCACCGATATGCCCAAGCCTCTAATGCCACAACATAGAGGACTTCGCCTCATCATCAGTCGCCTCCTTAGAGATAAAACCTCCACTGTACCGACTTGGTACTGTACTTCCCAGCAACTTGTACAACGTTCCATATCGAGAATCTTGTGCAATTACTAGCGATCCACGAGTTATCTTGCACGAATTTTTGTCACAGCTAAAATTCACTCCCTTCTCTGTCATCTTACTGACTTACATCACGTTCCTGTTGAGGTCCAGAATATGCATCACACCTGGAAGTGTCCTAACTGTCCTATCACTCATTTTTAACTTTACCTTTCCACGACTAATAATTTTCACCGGAGAGTTATCTCCCAATAAAATGTTTCCCCCATCAAAGGTTTTATACTTATGAAACCAGTCCTTGTTAGGTGTCATGTGAAAGGATGCTCCTGTGTCAATTATCCAAACACTTTGATATGATTGAGCCAAACAGGATGCCATATTTAAGTCACCAACATCATCATCATACTGGTTCCTGTTACCTGAAGCTAATGTTTTGCCTGTTCACTTTTTAGGGTTCACATTCTTACTTCTGCAATCCTTCTTTAGATGCCCAGGCTTCTTACACTTCAACCCAGATTTATCCATACTTTTTGATCTTCCCCTGAACTTGTGTTTATCACCAGAGCACTTGTAGTCTTTTTTATAGGTTCACCCTCTCACAGATAAGACCTCATTTGATGAGTTTTTTGTACCCTACCGCCTCATCTCTTTAGACAATGGGGCTGTCATGGCATTTTGAAATGACAGATCAGTCGTACCATTACCAATCGCAACTATCAAGTTATCCCACGAATCAGGCAGTGACCAAAGCAGTGTAATAGCCTTAACATTGTCCGTCACATCAACACTAATAGACAATAACTGACCTATCAAAATGTTGAACTCATGTAAATGAATAGAGAATGAATTGCCCTCAGCCATCCGAAGTTTGTACAACTTCTTCCGCAGAAACAGTTTGTTTACCAGAGATTTACTATGATAAAGGCTTTCCAGCTTCTTCCAGAGATCTTTCACAGTATTTTCTCCAGAAACGTTTATCAAGACATAATCGGCTAGGCACAGCCGAATCAAACTTTGTGCCTTCCGATCGAGCTTCTACTACTCCGTGATGGTTGCTGAAGATCATGTCGAAACCACCACCGGCGATGTCGCCTCTGCTGTGCATGTTGCCGTCAGGCTCATCGTACGTTTCAGCATCTTATTGACTATCACCGTCCACAAATCCTTGTCCACGAGTAGATCCCCCATCTTCAGTTTCCATAATTCGAAGTTTTTCCCTTCGAACTTCTCGATTTCAATCCGTGATTCAATCGACATTTTTGATCGTTAATTCTCGAACACAAGGCTCTAATACCAATTGAACGATTTGAGACCTGTCAATCATACGAATTATAAACAGAAAGAAAAATAAGACAAGATTTACCTAGGTTCACCCTAAGATAGGGCTACATCCTGGCAAAAGTTTCTTATTATCAACCTCACAAATCTCTTGTTATAATGTATGCTAAGTACATAAAGAGTATTTATAAGCAACTTAAGACGCCATAATTATGGTATAATTAGGATTTCCGCCCTGCTGCAGAACTACGGCTATTCATGGGCCCAAGCCCAAACCGTCAAGCAAAAAACCAGACCTAACCCATGTACCGGGGAGCGGGACCCCCGTGGTCGTCTAGGGTTCTACATATCTAGTCTCATGAAGTATGCACTAACTCTAACACTAAACACATGTTAAAATGAACAGGACCAAACTGCTACATAAAATAATTTGTCCATATAGAATGTATAATACTATTTTATTAACAAATTATACATATACATATAAATAGTGTACAAAATTATATAATGAATTCAGTTGATTTGTTAAAGTATAAAGAAATAATTGAGTTATTTCTCACCCTCTTAAACTTTTAAGATAATTGATAACTCATATTTTTTTAATATGGTATTAAAACTCCAGGTAGTAGTTTAAGTGATGAGGATGATACCTCTTTTATTTAATATTTCACACATTTCTTTGTCTTTTTACCATTTTATTTTTTTTATACTTAAGTTTCACATGCAAAATATTTAATCTTTCAGTTAGCTTGCACTGAATGTGTTAAAAGTGTAATTAAAAAATAATAATTGGATCATTTACCATTACCTTAAGCTTTGGCATAATTGATAAATCATTTATTAATTAATATATTTGAATATTGATACTATATTATCTTATAAAATTTAAGTTTATATTTTTTTTATTGAGTGGTGATCTTACGGAACCTGGTTCTGTGGGAGTTACTACGGAATCGGGAAAGTCCACTAATAATTAGTAGGAAATTAAATAGTAATTGTTTTTAAAAAAATTAAAAATTAAATACCGAAATTACTACTTAATTTCTTATAATTATTAATATTTTTTTTTCAATTTCGTAATAACTCACACGTAATCGAACAAGTGGAATCACCGTTCTTCCTTATTTGAGAACATACATACAAAATAAGCTACATCAATTTGTAAATTTTTTTTAATAAAATTACTGAGTGAAAATATTACTCTTAATAGTCTGTCAAGACTAAAATGGCAGAATTCTCATCACAAAAAGCACGCAGCAGCTATTGAAAACAGTAAATGTAGATATATAGACCAAGGTAACCAACCATTGAAATTTCGCTATAAATAGTCTCACACCACTGCCTTCTCTTCTCAGTTCTCACAAGCAGCCCTCCTTACCCAAGTACCCATAACACTTGAATATTCTTCAATTCTCTCAATCAATCTTTAGACCACCAAACTCATTTTTTTTCAACAATGGCAGATGAAGTGATCCTCTTGACTTGCTGGGCGAGCCCATATGCCATAAGAGTGAAAATTGCTTTGGAAGAGAAAGACATTGAGTATGAGTCCAAGGAGGAGGACTTGGGTAACAAGAGTGCTCTGCTCCTGAAGTCGAACCCGGTTCACAAGAAAGTTATGGTTCTCATCCATAATGGTAAACCGATCTGTGAGTCACTGGTCCAAGTCCAGTACATAGACGAAGTCTGGAAGAAGTCTCTTTTGCTCCCTTTTGATCCTTACCAAAGAGCCCAAGCAATTTTCTGGGCTAACTTTATTGACAGTAAGGTAAAAAAAAAAATCACTGCTACTAATTTACCACCTAGCTTCTTCATTCTTCTTTTAATTAGTATACTGTATACATAATTAGCCCATTAACTAATTTGTTCATATGGTAACTTTTTAAACATAAATCTGACCTTGTTAAAATAATGAATAGCCTTAAAAGGAGAAGAGTCGGAGACTGCCAAGAAAGAGTTTATAGAGTCGTTGAAAGTGTTGGAAGCAGAGATTGGAGATAAGAAAACATACTTTTTTTGGGGACACAAATTTTCATATTGAGAAAATGAGTTAGAAACAAATCGAAATCTATTGTAAGCAAGCCTCTTTGGGTTGATATTCTAAGACTTCAGTAAGAACCACCTTTGGTATGGGAACCAATCAATTGAATGTTATAGGGGAGGGGGAAGAACTGTCTATTTCAATAAAATTTTAACACACGTTAAACATCCTCCCTTGATGTCTATTTATTTTCCTGTGCCTTAGGGACCATAATCCTAACGGTTACCTCACACATGTGCATTGGGTCTTTGGCCCATTAACAAAGACCCATACCACATCGGGCTTTGATGAGAGTCATAAAATGCATCTTTACAGTACTTAATTGTTAGCATTTTAGGGTTGATCTAGGTTTGAATTGCACTTTTATACCTTAACAACTCTAAAGTGTCATTCTTGGATCATTGATCTATTTTGATGCATTTTCAGGTATTTCGAGTCTTAAAGAGATGAAAAATCTATTGTTGAATGAAGCACAAAGATTCCATGTATACCGGAGCAAAGGAGGGCTTTCGGAAAGGCTAAATAAAGAGATCCAAGTATGTGCACCACACCCTGCATGGAGCTGGGGCGCACCCTCCAGATTAGAGGCCAAAACAAGTAAAGAAGACCATCAGGTCAGGGCGCGCCTTGAATGGAGCCGCGCTGCGCCCTGAGGTGTGCGCCGCACCCTGGATAGAGCTAGGGCACACCTTCCAGAAAGTTTACAAGGCTGGCCTAAAACCAAGCCTAGGAGTGAGAAAATCCAAGCCAAAGCGCGGACACGAATTTTGCTCTCCAAGTTAGGTCTGAATTAGGTCTTTAATGATTGTTTAAAACCCTAAAACACCCTTGGACCCTTGTATTATAAATAGATCACTTAGGGTTTGATATTAGACATTCATTAAGTTGGAAGACTCAAGGAAGCAGCAACTTCTCCTCCATCAAAGTGATCAACCATGAGCCCTATGGCTAACTAATCTCCAAGCAAGGCGAAAGGATGAATCCCTAGGTGTAGTTGTTCCTATTTTCCTTTATTTAATTTAGTTGTAATAGAGCTTTATCGTTAAGACATTGTTATGATTTACTTTTTAATCTAATTATAAGGTTTCATCTAATCCGGTGATTGTATCTTTCTCCTTTATATAAATTTAGTCATGCTTTCCTTATGTCAAGATTGTTTAGGTATGATTGAGTCCGATAGGTTTATCCTTTAGGCTTGTCCATTACTGAAATATTGTCATAAAAGATATATTGTCGTTTCTTGATAAACCTATAGGATAGATCATGTGTGCATGAATCAAAAATAAACAGTATTTCATAACAATCAAATTAGGGTTTATACATGTTCTCATTAAATATTTGCCGATTGTATGTTTGGGATGTGAAACGTGCAATCAAGATAAAAACAACTGAATCAAGTTAGGATTAGAGCAACGAACCTAGGGAGGATTCTCGGATCCTTGTTGTCCCTCTATTATATTTTACAATCTATTTTACACAATTACTCCATTATCAACAGTTCATACTTTCTCACTTAAATCTTTATCGTTTGTGTTATGATTCACACCTTCCTTTGTAGTTAACTTGTTTCCTTGTGGAATCGACACCCAAAAGTTGTGCTACAACTACCGCGTTATGTTTTGGGTGTAATCAGGCTTCTACACATAAGGTGACCCATACTAAAGAACCTTGATACTTTGGAGACCCATAAAAATTATATCATTTAATTGGGTCCTTTATTAGATAACGGGTCTACATGTACAATGTTGTAACATATCTGAACCCAAAATTTCAACAATCTCTCACTTGGTTACATATTTTATCCTTTATATTATACATGAAGATAACCTTAATTGAGCTCATTTGTGCTATCTAAACCAAAATATCCAACAACAATCTGGTCCATTAACCATATCAATGTAAGATCAAAGCGGCCTTTATCACATTTATCGTAACAAGAACCATCAATGGTCATAACACTAACACAATTAACGACACAGATCTAGTATGGATGTGTAGCATGGAAATTACATGAAATGTGATCTTAAACATGTTAATTTCCAACTGGTCCTCCATATGACTTAAAAGAATCATATGAAATACTTTCAAACATTAAATGCAAAACTGCAATGAAAGTCATCATAGAGTAATCAAAAATACATAATCCAAAGTTTGTATAGAACAACATAACCATGTCAATTAAGCAAAAGTAAAAGGCCAAATACAAACTCCCACTATACAGGCATATGGTCCAAAAGAACAACACCCGTGTGAGCAACATGCTCATGAAACACTAGGGGTGGCAAACCCTTAGTAAGCGGATCCACAATCATAGAGTTTGTACTGATATGCTCAATTGACACTTGAGAATTCTGGACTCTCTCTTTGACAACCAGAAACTTGATGTCAATATGCTTTGACCTCGACGAGCTTCAGTTGTTCTTGGAATACAACTCAGCAACCTTATTATCACAATAAATCGTTAATGGTCTATCAATACCATCAACCGTGCGCAGCCCAGTGATAAAATTTCACAGCCATATTCCCTGATTTGATGCCTCATGGCAAGCTATGAACTCTGCCTCCATGGTGGAAGTAGCTATGAGTGACTGTTTCACATTCTTCCATGATATAGCTCCTCCAGCTAACATAAAAACATAGCTAGAAGTGGATCTCTTGCTATTGAGACACCCAGCAAAATCGAAGTCTGAATAGCCAATGATCTCCAAAAGATTCGATCTCCGATATGTGAGCATATAATCCTTTGTTCTCTATAGATATCTCATAACCCGTTTAGCTGCTTTCCAATGATCCACGCCCAGGTTACTCAAATATCTGCCTAGCATTCCAACAATGTAAGTAGTGTCCAGTCGCGTACATACTTGTGCATACATGAGACTTCCAACAGCCAAAGCATAGAGATATTTCTCCATTTCCTTCTTCTCAAGTTCATTTTTCAGACATTGGAGCAAACTGAACTTATCACCCTTTGCCACTGGTGTGTTTCCTGGTGTACAACCACTCATGCTAAATCTACTTAGTACTTTATCAATATAGGCCTTCTGTGACAGTCCAAGCATACCTCTGGAATGATCTTTATGAATCTATATACCCAAAACAAATGAAGCATCACCAAGATCTTTCATTTCAAATTTACTTGATAGAAATCTCTTGGTTTCATGCAATAGGCCTATATCGCTACTTGCCAGTAGAATGTCATCTACATATAGCACCAGGATAATAAATTTGCTCCTATTGAAATCTGTATACCCAAAACAAAGGACACATCACCAAGATCTTTCATTTCAAATTTACTTGATAGAAATCTCTTGGTTTCATGCAATAGGCCTATATCGCTGCTTGCTAGTAGAATGTCATCTACATATAGCACCAGGATAATAAATTTGCTCACACTGAACTTGAGATATATCAAATTTTTGATATCATTGTCGGGATGCTTGTTTTAAGCCATAAATGGACTTTTTAAGCTTGCATACAAGATGCTTTGAATCTTTGGACTCAAAGTTCTCCAGTTGCACCATATATATTGTTTCTTCAATGTTTCCATTGAGAAATATTGTTTTAACGTCCATTTGATGTAGCTCCAAATCATAGTAAGCTACAAGTGCCATAATGATTCTAAAGGAACCTTTCGTCGAAACCGGTGAAAAAGTCTCTTTATAATCAATGCCTTTCTTTTAAGTGAAACCTTTGGCGACTAGGCAGGCCTTATACCTTTCAATGTTGCCTTTTGAATCCCATTTGGTTTTAAATATCTATTTGCAACCAATCGGTTTCGTACCTTTAGGCAACTCTTCTAAGTCCCAAACACCATTGTCATCCATTGATTTCATCTCATCCTTCATGGCTTCAATCTACTTTTCAGAATTAGGACATTGTGTGACTTGACTAAAAGATGTCAGATCATCTTTTAGACCCATATCAAACTCATGTTCCTAGAGATACATGACATAATCAGTCGAAATCGCATTTCTCCTTTCTCTAGTGGATCTCCTTAATGGCACTTTTACTTGAGGTTGTTGAGGTACCTCTTGATGAACCTCAGGCGGTTCCTGATTTTGAGCAGGCAGCAATTCAGGTTCGTCATCAATACGTTGGATCTCTGGATTTGCATTTTGAATAACATCAGGTATGGATACCTAAACATTTTCAGTTGCAACAACAGGAATGTAAATACATTCCTCTTCAAAATTGACTTGCCTGAGTTGGTCTCTCCTACTTAACTCAACATCCTCAATGAAATTGGCATTGCCCGTTTTGAAAAAGGATCCATTAGAGGAATCATAAAATTTAAAACCCCTTAATCTTTCAGAGTATCCAAAAAAATAACAGCTAACGGTCCTTGAGTCTAGCTTCTTCTCATTTGGCTTATAAGGCCGAGCCTCAGCTGGACATCCCCAAACATGCAAATGCCTAATGCTAGGCTTTTTACCTGTCCATAACTCGTATGGAGTTTTAGCTACTACTTTACTTGGAACTCTGTTCAGGATGTAAGCTGCAGTCTTGATAGCTTCACCCCAAAGTGATTCAGGCAAAGAAGAATGACTGATCATACTTTTTACCATATCCGTTAAGGTTCGGTTTCGTCTCTCAGCTATATCATTTTTACTAGGAGTCCCTGGCATGGTGTATTGAGGAACGATCCCACATTCCATCAAAAATTTGGCGAAGGGTTCGAGACATTGTTCACATGATCCATCATATCTACCGTAGTATTCACCTCCACGGTCAAATTTGACAGCCTTAATTTTCTTGCCTAATTGATTTTCAACTTCGGCTTTGAAATTCTTGAACACGTCTACAGATTGAGACTTCTCATGAATTATATAAAGATAGCCATACCTGGAGTAGTCATCTATGAAAGTGATAAAATATTGTTGTTCATTCTAAGAAGCTGTAGAGAATGGACCACAAATATCCGTATGTATCAATTCTAAGACACTATTACTCCTATTAGCACCTTTATTTTTAACATTTGTTTGTTTTCCCTTAATGCACTCCATGCAAACTTCAAAATTTGACAAATCTAAGGGATCAAGAATTCCTTCTGACACAAGTCTTTGAATCCTTTGTTTAGAAATATGTCCTAAACACTTATGCTATAACATTAATGAATTCTCATTTGTTAATCTGCGCTTAATACCAACATTACTGGTATGCAAGGATTCATTTTCGTTGGAGGCAATCATATCCAGTTTATATTAATTATCAATTAAAGAACCGGTACCAAACAAATTAATTCTGAAAAAGACTAAATTTTCTATTTCCAAATGAACAAGAAAAACCTGATTTGTCCAAACATGAAATAGAAACCAAATTTTGTCTAAAAGACGGTACATAAAAAGTCTCATCCAAATCCAAATTACAACCAGATTCCAATTGTAATCTAAATAAACAAACTGCCTCCACAGGAGCTATTTCGCCATTTCCTACATAGATGAATCTTTCAGCATCAGTTGGCATTCAACTCCTTATGTACCCCTGCATAGAAACACTTATGTGAGTAGTTGCACATGTATCTATCCACCAAGTGTTCTTAAGTACTAAGGCCAAATTAACTTCTGAACAAACAAAGTTTTGAAGTTTACCTTTTTTCTCCGCCAGGTCACATACTTGGCGTATTTTGTGCAGTCTTTCTTCATATGACCAGCTTTGTGGCAAAAAAAACAAGTTATACCTTTATCTTGTTTCTGTTGCCCCTTGTGGTGTGAATTTTCAGACCCTGCAATTTCCTTTCTTTTAATGTTCCTCTTTCTTTTCTTGCCGGAACTGGGGTCCTGATAAGTTAATGCTAAATGAGTACTTTCAACCTTTTCATGATTAAGTCTCTCTTCCTCTTGGACACATTGAGTAATCAGCTCATTCAAAGTCCATTTCTCCTTTTGAGTATTGTAACTAATTTTGAAAGGATTGAATTGTGTAGGAAGAGAGATCAAGACTAAGTGCACTAGAATGTCTTCTGGCAATTCCAGCTTGAATACCTTTAGTCTTGTCACAAGGTTTACATCTCTATGATGTACTCTCTTATATTCCCCTTCCCCTTGTACCGCATTAAGACAAGCTTAGTCAATATGGTGCTTGTCTCGACCTTTTCGTTTGCGGCGAATCGGTCTGCTATTTGGGAGAGGAATTTCTTAGCATCATTTTCATCAGGAATAGAACCCCTGATGGTATCCGGAATTGAGTGCTTCATAATCATTAGGCTCATGCGGTTTGTTCACTCCCACTTTTCAACAACCTTTTGCTCAGCGGTACTATTGCTGGGCAAAGGTGCGGGGCGATCGACCCTCAATGCATAGTCTAATTCCATGCACCCGAGCATGATCATAATATGATCTTGCCACTTCTTGAAATTTATGCTGTTAATCACGAGAATGCTATTGATGTTAGCAGAAATCGATGTTGCTATAAACAAGAACAAAAGCTAACAATTAGTAACAACTCATGTATATATGAATCAAAACAAAACTGTATACATATACACATGCATGTGGGCCCATAACAAGATACCTAGCACGACATTAATACTTAGTCTTTGGACAGAAATATCAACTTGTAAGTGGTATCTCAAATATAGTTCATGAATATTGACAACCCAACCTGCCAAATAATGTGCCTTTCTTTGGACCGACACATTATTCGCATGGCAACCTTTATTTGTCACATATTCACAACTATTTTAATCTATTAACAATGCAAAAATAACCTTCCTTTGGGCTGATTATTTTCGCATATTAATAGCATGTTTACATGTCTTAAAATAAATAAATTTACATATTAGAGATTACTTTAGCAACATAATACTTCAATTCATTCATCAAAAACATTAAACATAAAATTCGGAACAAAATCCTTAAATTATTATTTTTTTGTCCTTTACCTTGACCGGCACCATGGTGCCAGCCCTTGGCGCCACGTCGCCAGCAATCTGCCCAAAGGGACAAATTGCTGGTGCTGCAGCACCAGTTCTCTGGATTTTGGGACTGACTGTAGTGGTCATCTACAATGAATACCAAAATGATATGCTTGCAATTGGCAAGCTGTCATGACAACAAAAAAAGATTTCCACAATTTCCACTTTATTATATATTCTCAGCATATCCATAATATCATGGCAAGTTGTCATGACAATAAAAAATGATTTTCACAATTTCCACTTTACTATATATTTTCAGCATATCCAGAATATCATGGCAAGTTGTCATGACAATAAAAAATGATTTCCACAATTGCAATATTTATAGAAAAATTGCATACAATATAAAATGATTTCCACCGGTTATAGAAAAATTAAAAAAAAGGCTATCTTTATCATATGAACTAGTTCCAAAGGGCTTAATGCATAATTTACGGAATTAGCCAAAAAAGAAAGATCAAAGCCAGTGCCGCAGCGCTGGTTTGATAAACTGCAATTTGCAGTTACAAAAACAGTCACAAAAAATCACCAAAATTTAATATTGTCATACCCAACAAAAAAAAAATCATATTTGGAGATGCAATTCACAGAGTAATTATACAATCTCATCAACAAACATGGATTTATAGCAAAATTTTTTTTCAAACAAATTTCTGCCCTAAACATACTTTATGGGAAAAAATTCAAGAAACTAAATTTTCATATGAATCTCAACAATTTAACATGAAAGGCTCTGATACCACTTGTTATATTAATCTTGATACTAATATACAAATAATCAATGATACAGCCAAGATATTTTCATATTAAACTTGTCAAGAATTCATATATATATATATATATATATATATATATATATATATATATATATATATATATATATATATATATATATATATATATATATATATATATATAAGATGAGTTAGAAACAAACCGGAATCCATTACAAGCAAGCCTCCTTGGGTTGATCTTCTAAGACTACCGGGAGAACCACCTTTGGTATGGGAACCAATCAACTGAATGTTAAAGGGGAGGGAGAAGAACTGTCTGTTTCAATAAAATTTTAACAAATGTTAAACACCCTCCCCTGATATCTATTTATTTCCCTGTGCCTTAGGGACCATAACCCTAACAGTTACCTCACACATGTGCATTGGGTCTTTGGCCCATTAACAAAGACCTATACCACATCAGGCTTCTACACATAAGGTGGCCCATACTAAAGAACCTTGATACTTTGGAGACCCATAAAAATTATATCACTTAATTGGGTCCTTTATTAGATAACGGGTCTATATGTACAATGTTATAACATATCTGAACCCAAAATTCCAACAGACGTTGCATTAGTCCATCTCTATAGTTGGTTGTCTATCATTGAGACTTGTGCAAACTTCACCATAGAGGAAGAGTGCCCTAAAGTTTTTAAATGGTTGAAGAGGTGCCTACAGAGGGAGAGTGTCTTCAAGTCTCTCCCTGACCAGCAGAAGATCTTTGGCTTCATGTTGCAGCTCCAAAAGATTCTTGGGATTGAATAAGCAAATTAATTACCAACTAGAATTCTTATATTGGATACTTTGTCGATTTTCAATTCAATTCGACAACCGCCAAACTTAAAAACTCTATCATGTTGCAGCTCAAAAAGATTCTTGGGATTGAATAAGCGAATTTCCCTTGCACTAAAGTGCAGTGATTGGACACTAAAAATATTGTCCACCTTATCTAATGCATTTCTTTTTTTATTGTTGTGAAAATAAAATTAAATAAAAAATGAGAAAGTTCGCCTATGTGGTGTGTTCTATTTGATAGAGATCATAGATGAACATACATGACATAAAGATCCATCTCACTATTGGATTATATGAGAAAAAAGGAAAAAAAAATTTTCTTTTTCATATAGTATTGTTAGACCAGAATTGTTGCGTGTACCTTGTGCTCTACGTGCATTTATTTATTATTTTTATCATTTTATTTATTTATTATTTTATTAACGTCCAATGTTTCAAAAGGCTTACGCCGCAACACCTTACGCCTCACCTCATTGAGGTAAAATGCCTCGTCTAACGTCCTCGCCTCTGAAAACACTGGTAGTTGGTAAAATTGTGACAGGTAAAATTTAACTAGTAATTAATTTGCTAATTTTAGTTTTAAAAAAGGAAATTCTTACATATACTCATCCAAATGGATGCATCACAATTGTTCATCTAGGAAGAAAATTCGATGAACGATTGTGATGCGATCAATATAAATGTACAATGTTTGTAATAGGTGTATGGTAGAATTTTCCCTTAAAAAGATATTGTAACAAGTACAAAAATTGTTTTTAAATTTGTTTAAATCTCAATCAATTGACGCTTGTTTGGAACCCATTTTAAATGAGTTTAAAGGGGTATTATTAGATCAGAATTGTTGCGTGTATGAATGAAGCCTCCATTTCCAAGGCTATTAGCAAGATTAAAAGCACTCCTTCAATATATGCTAGTAGGTCTAAGAATGAAAATTTAAATTCTAATACATAAACTAGAGACAAGCATCCTAGAAATACTCATGCACATATGTATGCTCACTCAAGAAATACAAATGCTTGGAATAATCATTCATGGAATGCACATGCTAGAAATACACATCCTAGGAACTATCATCATGTATATCCTAGAGATAATATGTATGCTCATAACTTGCATGGTAAAAGTGGACATCCTAGGAATTACCATCATGTGCATCCTAGAGATAGTTAGTATGTTCATAATGCTAGTGCAAATCCTAGAAATTATCGTCATACAATTCCTAGAGATAACATGCGTTTTCATAATTTTCATAATAGAAACATGTATTCTAGGATTGCTTATCCAGGGAACTATAGACATGCACATTTAAGAAATTTTAGAAATTTCAGTAACTACTGTCCTAGGATTATGCATCATTAACATGTCTACAATTATAGAGCATCTTGTAATATTAAGAAAGTATGGGTCCCAAAAGGAACCATATTTTCTAAGACTAACCCCAAAGAACCCAAGAAATTTTGGGTACCTAAAAGTTCAGTTGTATATCATTATGTAATGTAGATATGTCTCCACACCAAGGAAAAAGGTAACTATTGGTACCTTGATAGTGAATGCTCAAAGCACATGACCGATGATTAAAGCATGTTTAAAGAGCTAACTTTAAGGAATGGTGGACACATCACCATTGGAGACAATACTAAGATAAAAGATCATTAGGCATGACAAAGTTGGTAATGTTTTCTCAACCATTGATCATGTTTTATATGTGCAAGGTCTTAAGCCAAATTTGCTTAGTATTAGTCAACTATGTGACAAAGCCAACAAAATCATAGTTGAAACCTCTCATTGTCTAGTTATAGACATCAAAAGTAACAAGATCAAATTTGTTGGCCATAGACACGAAAATATCTATATAGTTTATTTAAATCTTTGCGTTTGGAAAATGAAAAATGTTTTCCCGCTTTTAGTAAAAATCTATGGATATGGCATAGAAGACTTGGCCATGTGAACATGGATTTGATTAAAATTATTTCAAGAAAATATTTAGTCATTGGACTTCCAAAAATCAAATTTGAAAAAAACAAGGTAATGTGATGCTTGTCAAATGAGAAAGTAAACAAGAATTTCTTTTAAATCAAAAAATATAATCTCAATTTCTAGGCCATTGGAACTTTTACATATGGACTTGTTTGGTCCAATAAGTACCATTAGTCTTGGTGGCCATCAATATGCTCTTGTAATTGTTGATGATTATTCAAGATATACATCTGTTATTTTTATTGCTTACAAATATGAAGTATACAAAGAATTTGTGAACTTTTGTAAAAAGTTTCAAAATAAAAAAGGCATTTTTGTTTCAAGCATTAGAAATGATCATGGAAAAGAATTTGAAAACCAAAGTTTTTCAAAATTTTATGATGAAAATGAAATTGATCACAACTTTTCAGCACCTAGAACTCCTCAACAAAATGGAGTTGTTGAGAGGAAAAATAGAGTTTTAGAAGAATTTGTTAGAACATTGCTTTGCGAAAATAGCTTGCCAAAATAATTTTGGGCAGAAACCCTAAACACTTTTTGCTATATTTTAAATAGAGTTTTAATTAAGTATATGCTTGACAAAATCTCATATGAACAATGGAAAGGTAGAAAACCTAATATTTCTTATTTTTGTGCTTTTGGTTGCAAGTGCTTCATCCTAAATAACAATAAAACTATTATTAGAATATTCAAACTTTAATAAATCTTATACAATCTTTAACAAAAAATATATTATAGTGATCGAAGAATTCGTAAATATTGCCTTGATGGTTGAAGAGGTGCCTGCAAAGAGAAAGTGTCTTTAAGTCTCTCCCTGACCAGCAAAAGATCTTTGGCTTCATGTTGCATCTCAAAAAGATTCTTAGGATTGAATAAGCAAATTAATTACCAACTAGCATTCTTATGTTGGATACTTTGTTGATTTTTAGTTCGATTTGACAACTGTCAAAATTGAAAACTTTATCATTTTCAAGTTTTTTTTTTTGGTTAAAGATAAATACAGATATACCCCACACAGTGTGTGGAGTGAAGCAATTTTCAGGTTAGTTTGGATTCTCATGGGGAGATGTCATGTGCAATCACTATTTTATGTAACAATCAGTTTTCAGTGACGATACTTAATAAAGTTTGGATTATTTATTTCTTTTGTTTTACTCTCTCATAATTTCTTATTTGCATTTATTTATTAAATTCAATGAATAATTTTTTTTTTGTTAATGTTATATTGATATCTTTAAGTATTAAGAATGAACTGAATCGACTTTTCTCTTCAATTTAAGCTTTTGAAATAATTAATAACTCAATTTATTAAAAATATTTAAACAATTTTTAAAAAATTTAACCGTCAATCGATCGATTAACCGATATACATTATTCGGTTAATCAATTTAGTATTGATTTAACTGATTAATCGAACTGTTTTACTTAAACGATTCGATTTGATTCGAAATGATCCGGTTAATCAATTTTAATCAATTAATAAACAACCCTGCAAAAAGTAAAGGTAAAAGAACCATACCACAACCAAATTGATACACAATGTATCTGAAATGCTTTTAACCCTAGAGAAAATAAACACAAAAATTTTAACGTGATTCAGCATCTCTTGCTTACGTCCACAACAGAATCAATCCATTGTTAACTCTCAACTACATCAATTGTCATTTTTTTATATCCAAAACTGTACTAAAACACTCATTGCAACTTTTGAAAAAGTTAGTATGCAATTTTTTAAGGTAAAACTTTGTGAAAACTTTCCACAATCTAACAACTCAAACCCCAATACACCAAATATTTGCTCAACCAATGGATTCCTCTTTTACAAGTTGTAGTGGTGTTTGATTTGTTACACTCTATATCTGACCATCTATTCTTATTTCATGAATATGGATGAGGGACTACCTCTCATGATGCCAATATTTATAATAACTTGTACCCACATCCTTTTGACATAAACGATGTGAGATTATTACTACTTACAATAACACTTTTCTTTGATGTGAGATTTGAGGAGTATCTCAACAAATTCTTCCCTCGATTCAAATCCCCAAACATTTCAACCCCTACCCCGGGTTTATCTTCACCCGATTAAAACCTCTCAGTTTTAATCGGGTCTTCAATACTGTTTAATCAGATTTTGAGCCTACCCCCAACAAAAGGCTCACTTCACAAAAATAACATAACTATTCTTTCTCTCTTGAAATCATTTGAAAATTTCTACTCTAAATTGGGTTTATCTTCACCCGATCAAAACTTCTCTGTTTTAATCAGGTCTTCAATACCGCTGAATCAGATTTGAAGTCTACTCCCAACAAAAGGCTTATTTAAAAAAAAAAAACATAACTATTCTTTCTCTCTTAAAATCATTTGAACATTTCGACCCCTAGGTCAGGTTTATCTTTACTTGATCAAAACCTATTTGTTTTAATCGGGTCTTCAATGTCACTTAATCAGATTTTGAGTCCACTCCCAACGAAAAAAGCTCACTTCATTCTTTTTCTCTTGAAATCATTTGAAAATTTCTCACACTACTTTTAAATTTCTGTAGGAATTGTTTGGAAGAGTTTAAAGAGAAGGTTATATAGAAGAGAGAAGAAAAACATATAGGGCTTGTTTGGGGAGGGTTTTCAAAAACCCTTTTCAGTGTTCAAACACTGAAAATCCTTTTCAAACACTACTAAGTTTGTTTGGGTTCAAAAATAGTTTTTGAACACTGTTTTGTAAAAATGACTGTTCAAACACTGATTTCAGAACACTACTATTCGGTGTTTTCAGTGTTTATTTTCATTTCTCAGCCCCTAAAACACGACTCTCTGTTCTCTACTCTCTTCTCTCTGTTTTCAATTGCGTCTCTCTGCTCTCTCATCTCTGCTCTCGATCGCGTCTCTCTGCTTTCTTTTCTCTTCTTTTGACCGCGTCTCTCTGCCACGAAGTGAAATACGGCCACGAAGTGAAAGACGGAGACGAAGATGACGAAGTGAAAGACAAAGACGAAGACGACGTTAGCAGTAACGGTGATAGCCATCAAACCTAAAGTAGACCCAAATTCCAAGAAATTGGGCCCCGTAAAGGCTTCGAAGTCCTAGTTCAAGTCACCCTAGACCGGCCCCAGGCTGGTCTGGTTCTCCTCCCCTGTACCTCTGGCGACGGTGTCGTCCAGGTTCTTCTCTCCCTCTCTCTCTCTCAAATTTTATTTCGCTTTTATAGTTTTTTTCTTAATTTTTTTTTGGTGTTGAAAGTTAACGATATTTGGTTTATTGATCTTTCTTGTGGGGTTTTATTTTACTAGTTGAGTTGGGTGTTGAGAGTTTTTTCTTTTTCAGAGTAAAATTTCTGAATAGTTTTTTTGTGTTTATGATTTAGTGTAAGAACTGGATTTAAGGTTAGCACTTGTGTTAATTTTTAGTGGGTTTCGCTGGTTATTCTGTTTGGCTGGCAAGGAACTCGCTTAAAGGAGCAACAAAAAAATTCTTTATTTTCAATATTTTGTTCTATTTTCTCTGATTTGATGTCGAAGAACTGAATTTGAGGCTCTTGTTTATGTTAGTTTGTAATGCATTTCACTGATTATTTTGTTTGGTTTTCGAGAAACTGAGGGAAAGAAACTTGATTGACTCAATTTAGTGAAATTTTTTCTTAATTGGGTTCTAATTATGGTTGAATCTGGGATTCTAGGTTTTTTAGCTCCATTCTTGTGAAATAAAATAGGAATGTGTTTGCTAATTCACCAAAGAACCTTGTTAGTTTTCTTGCTTTGATATCGCACAAGAGTTGCAATCCATGAAAGACTAAGGCATTCTGGACAAAGTGGAAGTTATATTATCTGAATGAGTTCGCAAATATTTATGCTACTGATAGATTCATAGGCAGTAATTAAGAAGAATTTTCAGGGACAGAAATATTTGAGAAAGGACTACTTGTTCTGATATTTTTGCATATTATTTGTGCTTGTTTCGGTATTAATCAGCTTCTACCACGTACAGTTTGTTATTTTGGAATCTGATTATGCTGGATAAAATACTAATTTGTATTACTCCATTAGGGGTTATTGACTGATTTTCATTGTTCATATTACTGTTAGTTAGTGTTATTTACATCGAAGTTTGATTGCTGTTGTGCTTGCTTCTTCACTTCTTCAGGCCTCATATTACATCAGAAGTCCTACTATAAATGAAATTGTAACATTCCGAGCGCAAAACTAGGTTTTTTGATATGGTATGGAAATTGCCTAAATGCTTGCACTTGTAGTGACTAGTCTTACATTGAAATTATATTATCTTGTTGGTTTGCCTACAGTAACTTGGACTTAGAGACGAAGATGTTTTCATTAAGAGAATTGTCGCCAAAGCAGGAGACTTCGTCCAGGTATGGTTGATTATTTCACCTGCTCATGCATCAATATCCATTGAATATAGGATTCAATAATTACTTGAGAATATGTTCAAGCCGACTCTAGTTTCAAATTAGCTGAATTATTTTCTCATTAGTACTGTCCCTTTAACTAATTTCCTTTATCTGGTTAATTTGAAAAGCAAGAATACAATGTTGCTCTGGAGTCTGGCTAGTGTTTTGTTTTCTACCTCACTGGAAAATTTTCTACACTGATTAATTCATCTTTTTTAATTAGATTATTAGCAGTCATGTTTAGTGATTTGTTGCTGACTTGATTGAAAGGGACAATGGATTGTAGTTCATCATATACTTATGATTTAACTTGCTAAATAATATAAAACCAATTGAAGCCATGAAAGTGCAGGTTGTTTCCCAAAATGATTCCCTCTAATGCCTTGCAGGTTCATCATGGATAACTCTATGTATAGTGAATGCTTGTTGAGGGAGACAATCTGATTCTCAATTTCTTTTGCAGATCCTGGTTTTCACTTTAGCTATTTGGAAAGAGCTTGCTTTTGAAGTGGAAGAATAAAAAAAAGCAGATTCTTTTGACTCTTTTGTTCCATTTAGGAATGCCTAGATCTGGTTGATAGTGAATAAGAATTTTCATCCATTGTTCACATCTGTATTGAAGAGAAACAGGTGGCAATGGAATCAGAAGGAGAAACTGGGGTATGTACCAAAATTAATTTGGCTGTAGCTTATGTTTTGCCTGATTTGGTTTCCATGATTTGAATGTGTTTGCTCAATTCTTGGTTTCCAAATAATGGAAGAATGTTACTAGCTTGTTTCTTTTTTTTTTAATCTGTCCAAAGCAAGCATAATAAGACATCAAATTCATTTAAAGCATGGATTTTGACTATTTTGAACAATTTTCTCTAAAATGCCTGCATGTAGGCGTGCATGTGTTTTCATGGTTTAATTTGTTTTGCTGTTGGATTTGGATTGATAAAAGAACTGTCAGGTTACTGAACTTTGTGAGCCGTAATCCTTTATTTCTCAGTACTGATTCTGTCTGGCTTTGAATGCCAAAGACTGGAGAATGCATCATGGAATGATTTCTTCCACAGTGACAGTTTGAAGGGTGTGCAAGCACTGTAAACCAACAAAGTTTCAAGCTTAATGTTGGTGACCTGTTGGTTCAGGGAACAACATCACCATCAACCAGCTATCTGGATAGACTTGAACTTTGATTAACTTGGTTGTAGATGAATGTGGCTTTATGTCATGGATTGAATTTCTAAGAATTGAGCCTAATTCAATTAATTGAATGTAGCTATGCTTGATTTTA
Organism: Bretschneidera sinensis; assembly: GCA_023935145.1. Taxonomy (NCBI): domain Eukaryota; kingdom Viridiplantae; phylum Streptophyta; class Magnoliopsida; order Brassicales; family Akaniaceae; genus Bretschneidera; species Bretschneidera sinensis. The sequence goes on from CM043704.1 coordinate 76,640,330, forward strand.
TGTGATTGGTTCGTCCAAAGAATTGTTTTGGTATATGGTGCACATGATTTATGTTTATATTATAGAAAAATTGCAATTAAGTAAACTTAGAAAACAGATCTCATTAAAAAAATAGAGAAGGTAATTAAAAATGCAGCGCTACTTATGGACAAAGGTCTAAGAGAATATCATGAGAATAAATAGAAAAAATTACACTTATTTGATGGGTTGATGGGTTACATTTTAAAAATAAAATAATATTAATTATTTTCAAGTATTTGGTGTGTGCTTAAAAATTGTATTTAGTAAATATGAGAAATAAAATTAATTTTAGATATTAAAATTTAAATTGAACATCGAAAACAATTACAAAAAGGTATAATCCAAACACTTTTCTATTTTCAAAACAGTTTTCGAACATTGATTATCCAAACAACATTTCACTTAAAACTATTTTGGAAATAGTTTTCGAACACTGATTATCCAAACATGTTTTTTTTTTCAGAAAACATCAAAAAACTGTTTTCAAAAACTGTTTTCAAACACTGAAAACTGTTACCAAATATACCCATATATGCAAGAGCCAAAAGGGTATTATTATAACTATTTTATATTTAGTAAAAATTAAATTAATTTTTCTTTAGTTTTGAAGTTAATAAAAGAAACTTAACGAGGGGATTTTTCTTGCCTGATTTTTCTGGAAGTGGTTGGAATAATGCTGCATTGGAATCAATGTATCATCACCCAAAAAGTCCAGTTTTGGTTGTCGGACCAATTTTATTTTGTAGAATATTGAACCATAAGCAGTACTATTCTATGTGGAACAAAGAACGCGAAAAAAAGGTATCCTTTGGAAAAGATTTAAAATAATTTAAATCATTTTTTATTTTGAAAGATATTTAAATTAATTTAAATATTTTCCTGAACATCACACTAAACGATTTGGTTTTTCAAGTGAGCATCACTGACTCACTTGTGATGTGATTGAAGAAATTTGTATATAATTAGCAATATTGTTTTATTTGATTTATTTATTTAAAAAAATATATTATTTCATATTTGACTAAAAGACAAGGGCAAGTGAAAAAATCAAGGCAAAAAGAAAAAGATTGTTCTGTATTTGACTAAGGGACAAGTGCGAATATCACGACAAGAACAAAAAGCAGTCAGACTACGTTGGCGTCAAGTTATTTCAGTACAGAAACATGAGGCCTGTCGGCTTCCATTCATTCAATAAAATTAAATTCAGTTGATTTTTCTCCGGAAAAGATGGGTTTGTCTTTTTATCTACTGATTATAATAGTCTTTGTGAGTCCTCGTTAAGAATATTTATTTTGCACGTTGTTAGAATATCATCCCGGGAGTGTCAATAGAAATTTTCTTTTGCTTTCTGTCTTCATCTTGCTTTCCTATTTACAAATTGGGAACGAAATTTTTCATAATAGAACAAGAATTTTTCGTTAACTTATTTTTAAAAAAATAAATAAATTACACTTAAAATTAATAATAAATATATTATATTCAAATATTAATAAACAAAAAATATATGTAAAATACATGTATAATTTTATAGTTTGATTCATTTTCTTAATAAAATTTGAGTTTATTTCTGGAATATAACAAATCATATGGTTTCAATTAGTGACAGTATAATAATTTTAAGTATTATTTGAAAATAATTTTTTTAAAAAAACTTAACAACATACATAATTTGATTATTATTGTACACATGTAAAGATAAATGTGATCTACCATAAAAAAAATATAATAAATTTTTGACAATTGAATTTTTTTATTTTTATTTTTTGACGATTAAAAAAATGTTTATTTGGTTACTTGTTAATTTCAGGTCTTTTATGGCGTGCTAAGAAACTTTGTTTACGCTATTACTTGGTCATTTCAGGTCTTTTTTGGTGTGCTGAGAAACCTTTTTTTTTTTCTTTAACATGTGCACCAAGTTTAAATTAAGAACTTTGTTTTATAGTACCGCTAAAGAACAGACACTTTAAGCTTTGGTATTTGCCGCAGGATCTCTGTGATGATTTTGAGATTCTACAAATATGAATCAATAAAGTATGTATAAAACAACATATGATTTATCACCAAAGACATAACATCCGAAATCCAATCGTTAATAATTTTAAAAAAATATATATTTTTTTAATTATTCAGTGACAGTCGAACTGAGGGCCTTTTCGTCACTGAAAATGAATCTCCATGCAGTGGAATTGTAGTTAATTAATTAATTGCACTGAAAGCAGTAGCTTATGGGGCATGACGTTACTCTGGTGTCGATTTCTTCAGTACCGAAGGAATATGTGCGCAAATTAAAAATGTCTCATTTATTCACTCACTCAACATTAGAGGAGCCGTGTAAGAATTTATGACTAAAAGCAATTCTGAATATTAAATATGATTAAAAAAACAGAAGCAAAATCGAGAGGAAAAATAAATCACTTCTTTAATCTCTGTTTTTTTTTTTTTACCCCATCTCTTTCTATAATTATCTTTCATTTATGCGCCCAAGTTATTTTAAAAACTTAAGTCAGTGGTGAAGATATTCATTTTCTTGGTAGTCTTTTCTTTGGATTGACGATGGGAGATACAGTGTTTTTTTTTTCCTTTGCTTTGGGCAGTGAAAGATAGCCTTCAATGGCAGATTTGACTGATGCATGTGTGAGTGAGTTGTTTATTAAATATTGATTATTATTATTTTTTTTACTTTAATTAGATAATGTACAAAATAAGCTACATCAATTTGTAAATTTTTTTTAATAAAATTACTGAGTGAAAATATTACTCCCAGTAGTCTGTCAATACTAAAAAGGCAGACTTTTCTTTCCAAAAAGCACGCAGCAGCCAATGAAAACAGTAAATGTAGATATATTGACCAAGGTAACCAACCATTGAAATATCGCTATAAATAGTCTCACACCACTGCCTTCTCTTCTCAGTTCTCACAAGCAGCCCTCCCTACCCAAGTACCCATAACACTTGAATATTCTTCAATTCTCTCAATCAATCTTTAGACCACCAAACTAATTTTTTTTCAACAATGGCAGATGAAGTGATCCTCTTGACTTGCTGGGCGAGCCCATATGCCATAAGAGTGAAAATTGCTTTGGAAGAGAAAGACATTGAGTATGAGTCCAGGGAGGAGGATTTGGGTAACAAGAGTGCTCTGCTCCTGAAGTCGAACCCGGTTCACAAGAAAGTTCCGGTTCTCATCCATAATGGTAAACCGATCTGTGAGTCACTGGTCCAAGTCCAGTACATAGACGAAGTCTGGAAGAAGTCTCCTTTGCTCCCTTCTGATCCGTACCAAAGAGCCCAAGCAATTTTCTGGGCTAACTTTATTGACAGTAAGGTAAAAAAAAAATCACTACCACTGATTTACTACCTAGCTTCTTCATTCTTCTTTTAATTAGTATACTGTATACATAATTAGCCCATTAACTAATTTCTTCACATGGTAACTTTTTAAACATAAATCTGACCTTGTTACAATAATGAATACTAATAGGTATATGAAACTGGGAAGAAGATTTGGGCCTTAAAAGGAGAAGAGCTGGAGACTGCCAAGAAAGAGTTTATAGAGTCGTTGAAAGTGTTGGAAGCAGAGATTGGAGACAAGAAGACATACTTTTCTGGGGACACATTTGGGTACGTGGACGTTGCATTAGTCCCTCTCTATAGTTGGTTGTTTGTCATTGAGACTTGTGCAAACTTCACCATGGAGGAAGAGTGCCCTAAAGTTCTTGAATGGTTGAAGAGGTGCCTGCAGAGGGAGAGTGTCTTTAAGTCTCTCCCTGACCAGCAAAAGATCTTTGGCTTCATGTTGCAGCTCAAAAAGATTCTTGGGATTGAATAAGCAAATTAATTACCAACTGGAATTCTTAAGTTGGATACCTGGTCCATTTTCAGTTCTAGTCGACAACCGTCAAACTTGAAAACTATCATTTTCATGTTTTCTTTTATCTTTTTTCTTTTTTGTTAAAGATAAATACAGATATACCCGCACACAGTGTGTGGAGTGAAGCAATTTTCAGGTTACTTTGGGTTCTCATGGGGAGATGACGTGTGCAATCACTATTTTATATAACTCTCAGTTTTCAGTGACGATGCTTAATAAAGTTTGGTTTGTATATATTTATTTAATTCAATGAATAATTTTCTTAATGTTATATTGATATCTTTAAATATAAAGAATTAATTGAATCGATTTTTTTTTTTAACTTAAGCTTTTGAAATAAAAAATGGTGTAGAGCTTCAGGTACTGATTCGAATCTTATTTAAAATATAAGAATTAATTTTATCAATAATTTTTTATCAGTTTAAATTTTTAAAATAATTGATAACTCAATTATTTTTAATAAATATAATATTTAAAATTTTATCAAATATATATGATGCGGACCTCATCCGTCAATATACATTTTTAAAGTATATATATATATATATACCTTAAGTTTTTTATTTATTTATTATCATACTTTAAATAAAAAAATCCGAAAAGAATAGAATTAAGATTGTATAAAAAGTCAAAATGGACATACAATAATGTTTTGTCTGTTCGGGTCAAGTTTGAGCTGCATAGATATTGTTTAAAAGGGATTTAATTCAAGATAAAAAAATTTGCTCTTTAAATCTCAATCAATTGGCGCTCGTTTGAAACCCACTTTAATTGAGTTTAAATTCACCTCATATAGTATTGTTAGACTGGAATTTTTGTGTGTACTTTGTGCTCTGCATGTATTTATTTATTGTTTTTATTATTTTATTTACTATTTTATTAAAAACGTTCAATGTTTCAAAAGGTTTACGTCATAATATCTTAGAGAAAAGTACTTTGTTCAACATCTTTATTTTTAGAAACATTGATAACTGGTAAAATTGTGATGAGTAAAAGTTAACTAGTAATTAATTTGCTAATTTTACTTTTTTTAAAAAAAATTTACATATACTTAATCAAATGGATGCATCACAATAGTTCATCTAAAAAAAATATTTCGACGAATGATTGTGATGCGGTCAATATAAATGTACAATGTTTGTAATAGGTGCATGGTAGAATTTTCCCTTAAAAAGATATTGTATCAAGTAGAAAAGGATGATGGGAGGAGATATGACTGGTGCAATATGTTTGGTGGTTTGTTTACGTGATCCATATAAAATGAAGTAATAAATTATATATCCCATTTCAAATTTAGATTTTTTTTTAATTTGAGTTTAGTTCATGGCTTAAATTTAAATTAAGTGTGAGAATTGAGCCATAATTTTTTAAATCAAAATTCTCCATTGTCACTTTAGTAAAGTAGACACTTTTTTGGAAAATCATGTTTTTCGAAATTAAAAATAAAACAAGTGGATCAATGATAGAAGGCGTCATGCATACGTGGTTTGTCTATGCGTGAGGATGTGAGCGATCGTCTCCGACTGGATCACGCAACGACGCTTTTATGGTTCTCTTGCTTTATCAAAATTCGGTTTCATGGTATGGTCAGTTTTTGATAATACATGTAAAAAAATTTACAAATTGAAGCCGGAAACCCTTCAGCCACACAAGCAATATGTGAGGGTGTTCGACATGGCAGGGCAGTGATACTTGGTGTCAGATTGTAGATCTTGTCGTGTTCTGTTCAACAGTATCAAGATTGTACTTTTTTAATCATCAGTTAGCTTGATATCATAAAAAAAATATTTTGAAAATAAAAAAATTAAATTAAAGATTTTTTTTAAATTACCTAAAGACCATTCTATTTGTTTATTATAAAATTAAATTTATAAGGTGATTTTTGTCATTTTACATTCAATTGGATCAAATGGAAGAACCTTTTAATTAGAGAGGATCTGGATCCATATCAAATCCTATAACCAAAATAAAAACAACATATGAAGACGAAACAAAGTTTTTTTACTCTCTCCATTTCATCCTTTCGGGGGCATCTGATAAATTTGGAACAATACTATCTCCTGTCCAATATCTTAATCTTTGTTTTAGTAAAGGTAAAAGAGCCATACCACACCCAAAAGTTCCCTCACAAACCAAACCCATCAAACGCCCACTCTCCTTGAATGCCTCTAGATCTCTTAGACGATCCGGGTTCAACATCATCACTATCTTCTTTTGAATTTCTCTTGAAATCTTCATCTCTTCTACATCCAAAATAGGACAAAGACAAACCAAGAGAAGGATGGATATGAAATTGAGAGAGAGAGAGAGAGAGATTGACAACTGGCCTATCTCTGTGCTTAAGACACTACAAAGCCTGAGCTCCAGAGAAAGAAACATGTAGAAGAAAGACTGAGAACATTGTTTTTAGTATATAATTAGGGTGATGTTTTTTACACGCTAAAAATTGTTATCGACTTCTTTTTGTTTTGTTTTAATTTTTAAATTTATAATAATGTTTATAATTAAATTATATTTTAAAAAACAATTATTTATAATTAAAGTTATTATTATAAATTAAAAAATAAAATAAATATTAATAATAATTTTCGAAGAGTGAACAGCTTCATATAATAATTAAATACATATCTTGAGCGACGGCAAAATTGGAAACAGAAAGAAGAAAACAAACCGCCTAAGGTTTGCACTTTGCACCAGCGTCAGTACTAATAATGTAAATAAGTCTCCTTAAGTGACGCAAGCAATGGCAGCCTAGGCATCGCTTACCGTTCTTATGGCTTAGGGTCCTCTCCTTGAACCCAAGTGGCCCCATTGAACTTTGGCTATAAATTACTTCCCTGCCACTGCCAATTCTTCAAATTAAATCTTCATTGATCTTTAGATCTCCAAGTATTACCAACCTCCTGATTTCAACAATGGGTATTAGTTTTTGGAAAAAATTATTGCCATCAATTTGCTTCTTAATTTGACATTGGGTTTATAGTATCATACGCATGATTTAATTAGAAAATTTAATCAAAATTGAGTAAAAAAAAAATATTGAAACAGTTAAGAGAGTAAAAAATTCACACAAAAACGTTAACGTTACGTTTGGTTTTTTAGAATTTAAGTAAAATTATATTTTTTTAATATTAAAATAATTAAAAAAATTTATAATTTTATATCAATTTTAATTTCAAACAATCAAATATAACATGAAAATAAACAAAAATATTCGTTAAAACTCTCAATGAATTTTTCCCCCAAGTCTTTTTTTTTTCATCTTTAAATATTTGGGTTCGGTAACAATTGGGTTTGTTTACGAGAAAGAATTTATAATGTCAGACCCATTATCTTTTATCTTCATTAGGTATTGGTCCATATTGAATATTAAGGCACATGAAGCTTGGACAGAAAGGTTTGGTTGACTAAAGGAGCAGAGCAGCTTGGACAGAAAGGTTTGGTTGACTAAAGGAGCAGAGCAGGAGATTGCGAAGAAGGAATTAATAGAAATCCTGAAGGTTTTGGAAACAGAGCTTGGAGAAAAGCCTTACTTTGGTGGCGAGAAATTTCGGTACATGGACGTTGTCCTTGTGCCATGGTACAGTTGGTTCTATGCCTATGAGATCAGTGGCAACTTCAGTATAGAGGCAGAGTGCCCTAAACTTGTTGAATGGGCCAAGAGGTGCCTACAAAAGGAAAGTGTTTTCAATTCTCTCCCTGACAAGCACATGATCTACGGCGTCGTTTTGGAGCTCAAGAAGAGGTTTGGAGTCGAGTAAATTTTGAGAGGGAACAATTCAGAAAATAGAAAAATGGATAGCTATGAATTGGCACTCTGCTTGCTGGAAAAATAAAATAAGAACAATAAGTAAGATTAGAACTTTGATTTTAGCTTTTTAAGAGAGGAATTCTGTTACTCCGTATTTCTTTTACCAAAATGTTTTAGATTTCTGGAAGAAGTAATCAATGAAATCTAGCAAAGACTTCACTTGTTTTCAAGTTTTAACTAAATAATTTTAGATCATGTTGAGAAGAAAAAAAAATCTTTAATGCATTTTTGACATTAGTACAAACAGTTATAAGATGTGCACGTGTTGAGTTTGGCCGTGATAAATTCCAATCCTAATTCAACCCATAAAATCTAAGGTTGAACTTGAGTTAACTTGTGAAATCAAATCAATTGGATTGAATTGAGTCAAATAGTATTATTGGATTGGATTGAGTCAAATAATATTATTGAATTCTATTTTTACCCTATTAAATGCTAAATATTATAGTTAGAATTTTAAATGCTTTGAATTAAATTATTAAAATATTAATACACTTCAGACATTCAAATTTCAAAGATCCAAATATCTTACATAAATTTAAATCATTAATTAATAATACTGGTTATATAACTATATTCGATTTTACTGGTTACGAGTCAAGCTTGGGTCGAGAAAACTCTAATTCAACCTAAAATTTGAATGAATGCGGCTAACTTGCTAAATTTACACCCCTAGTTATATATCTACTGTCAGAAAAGAGTGTATACATGACTGATTAGTGGTTTTTCCTTCCATTAGCATTACAGCTAGAGATAATTTATCCAGAGTTAGTGAATGTCTGAATGAAAGTGAAAAGAGCTATAGGGTAATAACCCAAGTTTGTTTGGTTTTGATACGGCTCGAAAAATACACGCCCAATAGAGACATGACATGTGGACCATCCCAAGCAAAGGGCAGCCAGGCAACACAGGTCATCACCGCCCTTCACATCATCACCACCCTTGGCACAAGGGCTATCTCATACGTGAACAGCCTCTAACCAAGACAACAATGTAAGACAGGCAGGCGATCCAGGACAATACAGTTAGGCCTCGTGCCATCATTGCTCACCCAGCTAAACCTCCACATCATCACCGCCCTGGACGAAAGGACCGCCTCAAAACCCTATAAAAAGACTCAGGTGGCATTCCAAAGATATTTTTTCCTGGGCCTAAAAACATTAAAAAAAAAAAGCATTGTTATTCCTCTATCACTTACTACACACTAACAAAAGCATTGAAGCATCCTCAGAGGCATCCCCTCCGTAGACCCCTAGCTCACGTTCTCTCCCCTGTGCAGATTCTGAGGCCCGGCCTCCAGCTCAGCAGCATATTTCTGGCATCACCAGATTGGCACCGTCCGTGGAAAACCATCATCTCTCGCTAAACAGTAAAAGTGAAGAAAGTTAAATAACTCTTCTATTGCCATGCCACCTAAGCACACCGCCAGGGATGTCGGTAAAGGACTGGCGGGGGCTAGTACTCACACCCATCGGTACGGATCGAGCTCTTCGATCGAATCCGATGCACACCCCAACATGGCTACATTCTAAGCGTAGTTCGTAGAGCTCTTACAGCTGGTGGCCAACCTGGTCGTCGAGGTTCACAGGGGGGCCTGCCAGTCGTCACATACGCCATCACGGCCAGACCCCAGCTGCATCAATTCGGCCAGCTGCAGACTCCCCATCGACGGCTGTTCTGCGGCTGAGGCCTCCCCACCTCGTACGACCAAGTCTCGAGAAAGTCCCTTATCCAGAAGCAGTTAGGGTCTCGGCAAGCGAATAAAGGACATAGAGGGACTGATCAACGAAGCCCTCAAGGGTCGTAACCACAGTGTCATAGACGAGCTCAACGTTCAGGACCCTCCCTGCACACATGAGGTCCTTGAGGCCCCTCTCCGGCTGAACTTTCGAATAGCCCCAAGCAAACCTTCCGACGGTTAACTTGTGAAATCAAATCAATTGGATTAACTTGTGAAATCAAATCAATTGGATTGAATTGAGTCAAATTTTATTATTGGATTGGATTGAGTCAAATAATATTATTGAATTCTATTTTTACCCTATTAAATGCTAAATATTATAGTTAGAATTTTAAATGCTTCGAATTAAATTATTAAAATATTAATACACTTCAGACATTCAAATTTCAAAGATCCAAATATCTTACATAAATTTAAATCATTAACTAATAATACTGGTTATATAATTATATTCGATTTTACATGTTACAAGTCAAGCTTGAGTCGAGAAAACTCTAATTCTAACCCAATCCAAATTTAATTCTGATCGAAATTTTTCAATAACCTAATTTAAAAAAAAAAATTCAACCTAAAATTTGAATGAATGCGGCTAACTTACTAAATTTACACCCCTAGTTATATATCTACTGTCAGAAAAGAGTGTATACATGACTGATTAATGGTTTTTCCTTCCATTAGCATTGCAGCTAGAGGTAATTTATCCAGAGTTAGTGAATGTCTGAATGAAAGTGAAAAGAGCCATAGGGTAATAACCCAAGTTTGTTTGTTTTTGATACGGCTCGAAAAATACACGCCCAATAGAGACACGACATGTGGACCATCCCAAGCAAAGGGTAGCTAGGCAACACACGGATGACCTAGGTTCACCCAGCTGAACCCTAGGTCATCACCACCCTCCACATCATCACCACCCTTGGCACAAGGGCTATCTCATACGTGGACAGCCTCTAACCAAGACAACAATGTAAGACAGGCGGGCGATCCAAGACAGTACAATTAGGCCTCGTGAACATCATTGCTCACCCAGCTAAACCTCCACATCATCACCACCTCGGACGAAAGGACCGCCTCAAAACCTTATAAAAAGACTCAGGTGGCATTCCAAAGATATTTTTTCCTGGGCCTAAAAACATAAAAAAAAAAAGCATTGTCATTCCTCTACCACTTACTACACACTAACAAAAGCATTGAAGCATCATCAGAGGCATCCCTTCCGTAGACCCCTAGCTCACGTTCTCTCCCCTGTGCAGATTCTGAGGCCCGGCCTCCAGCTCAGCAGCATATTTCTGGCATCACCAGATTGGCACCGTCCGTGGAAAACCATCATCTCTCGTTAAACAGTAAAAGTGAAGAAAGTTAAATAACACTTCTATTGATATGCCACCTAAGCACACCGCCAGGGATCTCGGTAAAGGACTAACGGGGGCTAGTACTCACACCCATCGGTACGGATTGAGCTCTTCGATAGAATCCGATGCACACCCCAACATGGCTACATTCTAAGCGTAGTTCGTAGAGCTCTTACAGCTGGTGGCCAACCTGGTCATCGAGGTTCACAGGGGGGCCTGCTAGTTGTCACATACGCCATCACGGCCAGACCCCAGCTGCATCGTTTCGGCCAGCCGCAGACTCCCCATCGACGACTGTTCTGCGGCTGAGGCCTCCCCACCTCGTACGACCAAGTCTCGAGAAAGTCCCTCATCCAGAAGCAGTGAGGGTCTCGGCAAGCGAATAGAGGACATAAAGGGACTGATCAACGAAGCCCTCAAGGGTCGTAACCACAGTGTCATAGACGAGCTCAACGTTCAGGACCCTTCCTGCACACATAAGGTCCTTGAGGCCCCTCTCCCGCCGAACTTTCGAATAGCCCAAAGCAAACCTTTCGACGGTTACACGGATCCTCTGGACCACCTCTAGCATTACAAAACCATAATGATGCTCTACAGACACTCCGACCCCGTGATGTGCCGAGCTTTCCCTCTAACACTTGTAAAAGTGGTTAGGATGTGGTATTCTCACTTGAAACCATGGGGCATCCGCACATTCAAGGAGTTAAGTTATGCCTTTGCCTCACACTTTTTCAGTAGTAAAAGCCCCAAGAAGACCTCGGAGTCCCTATTCAACATCGTCCAGTTAAAAAAGGAAAAACTTCGAGTCTATATATCAAGGTTCAACTCCGCGACCTGAGAGGTCCCCGACCTTGACTCCAGTGTCCAGATGTTGGCATCTAAGAACGGATTGAGATCTGGGTTCGTCAGCTCAAAACTCACCAGACGACCTCCCGGTGACATGAATGAGATCTTGGCCCGAGCCAAAAAATATATGTTGGCGGAAGATGACCAGCCCTTCCGAAGGTGCCTTGCTAGTCCGCTCTGAGAACCCGTCAAACAATCTTTTCTTGAGGACAGGCCAAGGGCCCCCAAGCCCTTCGGGAACTTCACCCCTCTCAACGCATCCAGGCCCAACATCTTGATGCAAATCCAGGACAATGCAATCTTATAGTGGCCTCCAAGACCGCTGCACCTCAACGAGGACTGGGACAAATGGTGTCAGTTCCACAAGAAGCACGGGCATGATACAAAAGATTGCCAAGCCTTCAAGCATCAGATAGAAGCCCTCATTAACAAGGGGCAACTAAAAGAATTCTCTGAGCCTCGAATGAAGAAATTAGCGGAGCGACCCCGGAGGGGTCTCGAGGGCCCTTTCGATCAGAATAGAGTGGTGTAACCTACTAGAAAGAGCCCCAAGCCGAGCCACAAAGAGCTAGGCCTGAAAAAGCCAGAGGCTGCAGCGGCCAAATACATTAAGATTATTTGTGGGGAGGGGGGCCTGCGGCCTAGGGCACCTTCGGGAACCGCGAAAAAACTTATACCCAATTGATAGCCTCGGTTACCGAACCCCACAAGAGACTAAAGGCAGATATGACCATCACTTTTATAGACAACGACCAAGAGGGAGTCCGGGACCCTGCATGATGATGTTATGGTCATCTTTCTTCTCGTAGCCAACCACAAGATTAGACGCATCCTAGTCGACAATAAGAGTTTGACCGACATTCTGTTTTACGATATTTTCCAATAGATGCAATTGGGGGACTCTCGGTTAGAGCTAGTTTGCACCCCACTCTATGGCTTTTTGGGGGGCTCGGTGTTTGCGAAGGGCAGCATAGATCTCCCAGTAACCGTAGGAATGGCCCCACAGGCAACCACCGTGCATACTACTTTCCTAATCGTAAGACAACCTTCGTCCTATAGCATGATTCTAGGCCGACCCACTTTCAATAAACTTCAAGCAGTCGTCTCCACATATCATTTAAAAGTGAAATTCCCAACCAAGGAAAGAGTGGACGAGATTAGGGGAGACCAGCAGATCTCCAGGTCTTGTTATCTCAACGCGGTGAGGGAGGGCAAGAAGGTGAAAGCCCTCCCACTCAAGTTGGATGACCTTAGGAACAAAAGAAAAAACCCACGGGGCCAACCAATGGAAGTGTTAACCATGATATCCCTCAGAGAAGATGTTTCTAGAACTATCCAGATTGACTCCAATCTCCCCGAGGGCCTTCGGGGACCCTTACTTACCCTCCTCTAAGAGAACCAGAACTTCTTCTCCTGGTCAACCGCAGATATGCTCGGAATCAGCCCTGAGGTAATCGTTCATCGGTTGAATGTGGACCCAAACCATAAGCCGGTTATTCAAAAGAAGAGGTTGTTTACGCCTGAACAATAAGCCATTGTCTAGGTCGAGGTAAATAAACTACTTGCGACCAACTTCATTCATGAAGCGGACTACCAAGAATGGGTATCCAACATGGTGATGGTAAAGAAGGCCAGTGGTAAGTGGCAGATCTGTATTAACTTCTCGGATCTGAACAAAGCCTGCCTGAAAGATAGCTTCCCTTTGCCAGGGATCGACCAGCTCACTGACGCAACTTCAGGGCATAAGTTGCTAACCTTTATGGATACCTACTCTAGGTATAACCAGATTCTTATGCACAGGCCCGATCAAGAGAAAACAACTTTCATCACCGGATGAAGGCTTTACTGTTATAAAGTCATGCCCTTCGGACTAAAGAACGTTGGAGCAACCTACCAAAGATTGGTAAACAAGATCTTTCAGGAGCAGACCGGTCGAAATATGGAGGTCTACGTGGACGATATGCTAGTAAAAAACATCGGAGCTAATGACCATGAAAACAACTTGGAAGAAGCCTTTAAAGTCATTCAACACCATTAAATGAAGCTGAATCCCTCTAAATGTGCGTTCGGGGTCACCGAAAGAAATTTTCTCGGCTTTATGGTGACGCAAAGGGGCATAGAGACAAACCCCGAAAAGATGGAGGCCATCCTCAGCACGAAATCACCTTAGACCATGAGGGTGGTCCAGCGACTCACGAGATGGATTGCGGCTTTAAGCCGATTCATGTCAAAATCCACGGAAAAGTGCCTCTCTTTCTTCAAAGCCATTAGAAAGACCAAGAACTTCGTATGGTCTGAGGATTACCAAGAAGCGTTTGGGGAACTAAAGAAATATTTAGGCTCACCCCCTACTTACCAAGGCCATCACTGGTGAAGAGCTTTTTCTATACCTATCAGCCAGGCATGAGGTGGTGGCCTCCGTCCTAATTCGAGAAGAGGTAGGCATCCAAAAACCCGTGTACTATGCAAGCAAGGTTATCCACGATGCAGAAACCAGATATCTTCCCGTGGAGAAGATGGCATATACACTCCTTATCACGGCCCGCAAACTTCAACCATACTTTCAAATGCACATGATTGTCCTCATGACTGACTAGCCCCTTCGGCAAGTGCTTCACAAGCCGGATATCTCCAGAAGAATGGTCAAATGGTCTGTGGAACTTTGAGAATTTGACATTCATTACCGACCACGTACAACTATCAAAGCCTAGGTCTTGACCGACTTCATTGTGGAAACCACCCTCCCGATTCAGGAGGATCCTACCCCAGAACTCAACGAGACAAAGGTAGTCTTCCAATGGATGCTCCACATCGATGGATCCTCAAGCGTCGCCGGGAGTGGCGCTAGACGTATCTTAAGTGGCCTGGACGGCTTTACCAAAGAGTACGCCCTTAGGTTCAGATTTAGAGCCTCAAACAATGAAGCAGAGTATAAAGCTTTACTGGCCGGGATGAAGCTAGCCAGGGTGCTGTCCATAAAAGTCGTAAACAACTCGTAATTGGTGATAAACCAAGTCAATGGAGAGTTCGAGGCCCGAAAAAAGAAGATCGCTCGCTACTTAGCCAAAGCCAAAGAACTTACCACCAAGTTCAAAGTGTTTCGAATCAACTAGGTTCTTCGGGCCAAAAACTTAAAGGTTGATTCCCTAGCTCGGCTCGTCTCCTCTCAACAACTTGAGTCTACGCCAACGGTCTACCTCGAAATGCTCACCACACCTAGCATTGAGGAAGCAAATGTGTTACCTATGGCCATTAGGGAAACCTAGATGGACCCTATCCTTAGGTATTTATGGGACGAACATCTCTTGGGCGAAAAGAATGAAGCTAGGAAAATTATCTCCCGAGAAACATGGTACGCAATTTTGAACGATTAACTGTACGAAATGGGTTTTACAACTCCTTATTTAGAATGCATAGGCTTGATTAAGACCAATTACGCTATTTGGAAAGTCCATTAAGGGATCTACGGGAATCATCTCGGGGGATGAGCCCTCACATTCAAGATTTTCGCCAAGGTTACTACTGGCTCAGGATGTGAGGAGAAGCTATGGAACTGGTAAAGAAGTGCAAAAATTGCCTACAGTATTCTACCATCTCTCGCAGACCGATGAATCCCTTTACTCCGGTCACTAGCCCACTCTTATTCGCCATGTGGGGGATGGACCTCCTCGGACCTTTCACCAGAGCGCCCGACCAACGGAAGTACCTCATCGTGGCAATAAATTATTTCACGAAGTGGGCAGAAGCTAAACCACTAGCCAGTATCACTGACCATTAAGCCAGGGGTTTCGTCTAAAAATTAATAGTATGCCAGTTTGGTATACCTCAAGTGCTGGTAACGGACAATGGCAAGCAATTTGATAGTCCTCGGTTCAAAACATTCTGCGATGAGCTATATATCGAGCATTGCTTCTCTTCCATCGAGTACCCACAAACTAATGGACAAGCCGAAGTAACCAACAGGACATTGCTACAGGGCATCAAAAGGAGATTGGACGAGGCAGACCGACAATAGATGAACAACTTGTCGAATATCATCTGGGCATACCGAACCACAACCCGAGCACCCACTGACGAAACCTCTTTCTTCATGACTTACGGCTCTGAAGCCGTCATCCTCTTGGAAATCGGAGTGCCCTCGCTCAGAGTGTAAAAGAGTAATAGCAATGTTGAGGCTCTTCATATGAATGCTGATTTTCTCGACAAAGCCCTAGATAAAGCTCAGATCCGACTAGCCATTTATCAGCAGCGAACCACCGGGTATTACAACTCTCGAGTATGAGGAAGGCACTTCGGCTTCATGATCTCTTTCTATGAAAGAATGAAGTATCTCGACCATGGAAAACGGGGAAGTTAATCCCTAACTGGGAGGGCCCGTACTGCATAAAAAAGGTATGTCGTCCTGGTACCTTCAAGCCCGAGGAGCTAAGTGGGGAACATATTCCACGAATTTAGAATGTCGAACATCTTTGACATTTCTATCAATAAACTCGGACCTTGCGCACGAGTTTTAAAAGGAAGTTCGGCTAAAATAAAAAATTGTAACGAAAGTTTGTTATGAACAACAAGGAAGTTCGATTAAAATTTCTAAAAGATACAAAAAAGGCACTAATGGCCTTGAGATACAAAAAAGGCACTAACGACCTCGGGATACACAAAGGAAAAAAAAAAAAACTAATCTAAGACCAGGGCCAGCTCAGCCAGCCTATGGCACAGTAGTCACCTCCTTCTCTGCAGGACCTCCAGCCTCGGCCTCCTCATTCTCAGGGTTCAGAAGGTCGAGGTCCGAGAATTCAATCTCAAGATGCATCACCTTGACCTTCTTCTTGGCTTCTAAGAAGCCCTCAAGGAACTGTCTACCCCCCTCTAGGTCCACAACTGTCCGGAAGGCATCCGAGCCCTGGAAAGCCGCAAGGCCTCCTCAACAGTAGCCCAAGTACGGGCATCACCCTCCTCCACCAGGCATTGCATAGTCCAAGCAGTATCATCTCTCTGTTACTAGGCCTTGACCTTGGCACGGAGGGCGGCATCCCTCTCCCGGACTGCCTCTACCCTAGCCAAGTTGGCTGCATCCTCTGATGCAAGCAACTGCGGGACAGCTTTGGTCTTCTCCTCCAGCTGGTGTTGACTTCGACCTAGCAACTCGGCTGTGTCAAAGTATCAGAGGGACATGATGCCGAAGAGGATGATAGGTGCTTAAATATTCATATTTAAGCCCCCTTATTTACATTTATTAGGTCCTTAGTTACGTTAATTTAGTTCATTTTACTTCATTTGTGTATTTCACATGTGTTTTATAGGTTTTGGAAGAAAAGAAGCAGTTTTGGCACTTAAAAGAAGAAGCCTGGAAATCCTGGAGCAGTCTCTGGTCAAGCTGCGATCGATCACACCATGCGCTGCAATCGAGTATAAGATGTGTGCGATCGGGCGCACATATACGAGCGTGAACAGTAAACTACAGAACCCTGTTTTGGAAATAAAGAGTTTTTTTCGGTTTAGGAAGTTTAGGGTTTCCTGCACCTTCTAGGACTTCTCAAGCCCTATAAATACACCTGTAAAGCACACACAAATCATCACCTCTTAGAGATCACTTTTATCTTTTGCTTAAGCTCGAAGTTTTAGGCTTTGGAGAGGATTGACAGCCCATCTCCCTAGTATTCTTTGGGTTTTATATTTCATGCTTAGTTTATATATGATGTTTATTTTAGATAGCATGTGTAACTAACTTTCTTATAGGGCTCGATTGAAGCCTTAGTTATGCTTTCTCATATATTTATTCATTGATAAATCTTTGCCAATAGCCTTTATTATGTTGTTTAACTTGATTAATGCCTGTGCTTATTTAAATTCCTTATATGTATATGTATGGCCAGCGTATGTATATGGTATGGACCTGTTAGTTAGATCAATTTGAATGACCGGGTCCTGGGTCTAATATTAGTAACAAGGGATATCTTATCCGGATACCTGGGTTAATCAACATGGGAAACCGGGAGTAGATACAATACACTAGGTCTCATGTGGTTGTCGATTTTCATAGTACTTATGTTTTCTTAAGGAACAACTCAAGCAGATACCATGTTGAATCCCTTAAGGAAGAAAAAAGTTAGAGTAGATATCATGCCTAACTTGTTGCTTAGGGAGATCAATAGCTTAAGGAGTAGATACCATGCCCTTAGGTTGGCAACCAGTAGGTATACATGATAAGGTTAGTGCACTGATATATTATACAATTGGGAAAGTATGACTAGTGGTGGATATCAAAGCCCTATGTCTTTATTATTATCACTCACATTCAACAGTTATTTTATATCTTTTTACTTTAAAGAAACTAATTCTAAAAACTGAACTTTACCAATCCCTGTGGAGATGATCTTGCTTTCGCACACTACACTACACTGTCGACCTTGTGCACTTGCAAGTAAAACTAGTACGATTATCTGCTTATTAATTTAGGTATATTTTCGTCCAACAAGTTTTTGGCGCCGTTGCTGGGGATTGCGTTAAAGTTCCTTTTTAGAATTACTTCCATTTAATTATTATTACGCTATTTTTTGTTTACCATCTTTATTTTTCATCAAACCTAATCAATTTATTTTCTGTTTCAGGCACATCAAACCCTAAGTCACACTTTCTGTGATACTTGCGATCGATTGCAACCTCTTGTGCGATCGAGCGCAAATAAGACAGAGAGTTACCTGAGCAGCAGAGTATAACTGCTGCACTGAAGTCGGTTTTTTCTTATTTATGCATGGACTTCGATCCCGACATCCCACATTCTTTCCCCTCGATCCTGAACATGAACGGACCATCCCATAAAGGCTTAAGGACAACTTCGAGGAGAATGAAAAAGAAGCCGAGAACGAAACCCTAATGGCGGAACAACTCGAAAACCAGCAACCACCTGCACGAGTACCAATGAAGCACTCATTCATCCCACGGAACATTGATCCACCATCATGCATTGCATATCAACCTGAGGCGGCGGGAAACTATTACATATCTCCGCAAATATTGAATGCTTTAACTCATTTTAGGGGAACTCCTAATGAAGATCCACACTTATACCTCCGAGAATTTTTCGATCTTTGCAAGTTCTAGCACATACAAGGCCTAGACCAAGAAGGAATAAGGTTAATTCTGTTCCCTTTTTCCTTGAAAGATAATGCTAAACTATAGTATAATTCTTTGCCTGCAGTTTCCATCTACACTTGGGAGGAGTTGGCAAGCAAGTTCCTGAGGAAGTTCTTCCCAGCCCAAAAAATAAGGCAAATGAGGAAGGAGATCTAATCCTTTCAACAAAAAGATGGCGACCTTTTCTTCGAAGCATGAGGACACTTCAACGAGCTGTTACTCAAATGCCCACATCAAAACCTGCCTCAAGATGAACTGGTACAAGCATTCTATGAAGGTTTAAATGATACTAACAAATGTATTATTGATTCAGGTTGTGGAGGAGTGCTGAGGGAGAAAAGCAGCGAAGAAGCGATGGAGCTATTCGAAACCCTCAGCGAACACACTCAGTAGTTCTCCTCTCGAGGTAGACATGTAACCAAAGGTAAAGGTATATATGAGGTAAATCTGAATGGAGGATCTTCCCCTCAAATGGCAGCAATGGAAAGGAAACTAGACTTATTGGTAAAAGCCATGGCTGCTCAAACTGCCTCATCTAGCCTACCAGCTACACCACTACAGGTATGTGCGATATGTTCCCAATATGATCATAATACTGATACTTGTCCTCTATCTACAGATCTGGAACAAGCAAATTATGTGGGACCTAATAACTATCTGCCAAAGAATAACCTGTATGCAAACACCTACAACCCTGGATGGCGAAATCACCCAAATTTCTCATGGAAAAATAACCAGAACAATCAAGGACAGCAACAAAACCCCCATCCCACTACTCATGCTACTCTCGAACCAAAGAAGAACGACCTCGAAAGTCTAGTAAGACAACTGGTGACATCACAAGAACAGTTCATGACTCAGCAAAAACAAACCACTGCGGCACATGAGTAAGCAATTCAAATACTAGAGGTACAAATGGGACAACTAGCTAAAGAGCTCAGTGGCAGAAAGCAAAGGGATCTCCCAACTCAAACATTACCCAACCCTGGGGGGCATCAACAACTAAATGTTGTGACAACCTTAAGAAATGGTAAGGTAGTAGGGTCCGATGAATCTGCAACAGCATCTAAAGAGACACCATCGGCAACAAGTGTAAGTGAGACGGAGAAGGTGAATGCACCACCCTTCTCGCAAAGGTTAGTAAAACAAAAGAAAAATAATAAACTAATCAATATTTTTGAAACCTTGTGGAAAGTTGAAATTAACATTCCTCTATTAGATGCAATCAAACAAATACCTGTATATGCAAAGTTTTTAAAAGATTATTGCACTAACAAAAGAAAGTTCTTAGAGCATGAGACGGTAGCCTTAACCGAAGAGGTAAGTGCTGTACTTTTAAGAAAATTACCACCTAAACTAAAAGATCTGGGTAGTTTTACTATTCCTTGCAGGTTAGATGACCAGCTGTTCGAGCATGCACTTTTGGATCTAGGAGCAAGTGGCAACCTGCTGCCATACAATGTATACGAGACACTAGGTTTGGGGGAGCTTCAACCAACCTCCGTCACTTTACAATTGGCTAATAGAAGCATCAAAAGACCGAGAGGTATCCTTGAAGATGTATTGGTAAAAGTAGGAAAATTCGTTATACCTACTGATTTTGTAATATTAGATATGGAAGAATGTACTTTACCATCACCTCTCCCCATCATCCTAGGACGCCCCTTTATGATAACTGCAGACACTAATATTAGTGTAAAAAGGGGTGTAGTCAATATGAAAGTAAATGATGAGGAGATAGAATTTCAAATATTTAATACATTAAAATTAACCAATAATGAATATTCTAATGTGAGCTTCATACAAAGTGTTGTTGAAAAAACTTCTCGGGTCCATCACACCACTACATTAGAGACCATCCCCAAACATGAGGACGAAAATGTGATTAAGGATGTCAATAAAGCTGTGCACCTTTTCAAGAACACAACAAAGCCTTCAAGTAAGTATGTTATTCAAATTAAACCTCATGCACTTACTGATACTACCTTTCCTTATTTTTTTGACCAGGCATCAAAATGGGAAATGAAGCAACCATCAAAAGCACTTGAACCACCTGATGTGGGCTCTAAGTGCTTCCTTCCAACCGACTAGCATGGTAGCACGAGAGTGCTTGAGCAAGTCTAATTCGATTACCCACTGAGCTCAAGCACCTCTATTGAGGTTAGTGGTACTGAGGCCACTAACAAATGGTAAGGTTGTATTGTTTCACAATTTATCATTTTTTTCAACTAAAGGTAAGTTGTTATTTTTGCCCAGACACACTGCTTACGATCAAGCGCACCATTCTGTGCGATCGAGCGTGTCCTTCAATATGCTCGAGCATACAAGTGCGATCGAGCGCACCCCGCGTGCGATCAAGCACATTCTTGGCAGACAATTGTTTAGCTATAAGTCTAAAAATTCACTCACACTCACTCACTCCCTCTTCACTATTCACTCGCACCCTCACACTCAAGAGCTTTCACTCTCACTCGCACACCTCCCTGTCACATTACCATCCACCATCATCACCATCCCTACTCCCCATCACCACTATCCTCCATTATCACCTCCGTCACCGACCATTACCACCACATACACCCTCCCCATTACACATTCACACCACTGCACAAGGTACACATTTTTCCGTGTTTACACACATCAATTTTCGTGTTTACTTTTCATTGATATATATATATATATATATATATATATATATATATATATATATATATATATATATATATATATATATATATATATATATCTTATCTTATGTATGATTGGCACTTTTTTTACTTGCAGGAGGTTAGGAACGAATTCAAACCCTACAAACCATAGCTTGTATTTTTGGTGCACACAAGCTGTTCGAGAAAACGCCTGGCCATGTGCGATCGAGCGCATAGTCCAATGTGCGATCGAGCGTAGCTTATTGAGATCGATCGTATAATCCAGTGTGCGATCGAGCGTAGCTTATTGAGATCGATCGCAAATCCGACAGAACCTAAAAAATAGCATGTCCAGACCGTCTGTTTCCACCTCCGGTGTATCTAACAATCGCGCTTCGTCATCCCGGCCTAGCATCGAGCAACGAGAGCTTTTATTCGAGACCTCCTTCGCCATCGACGATGTATTCCGGCACATGGACGCCACTCAATGAGCCGTCCAAGCATTCCGATATCGAGGGTTGAAGAGGTTGTTTAAACCAGTTTGTTCCACTGCTTACTCCCAGCTCATAGTCTAGTTTTATGCAAACCTATCATTTGACTGCAGCAGATCGGGAGTCCTCACCTCTTCAGTCCGGGGCACACCCATCGAGGTGACTAGTGCCAATATAGCCGTTGCTCTTCATCGCACCGACGAATCCTCTCATGAGGACACCAATATCGAGGAGCAGTCGGAGTCCTTTGCCTTGGCTGAGATCATCACAGACATATGCACTGGTCAGTATGTCGACAGACATAACAATGCGGCTAGCCGGTCAAAGCTGCCTCCACGACTGTGGCTCGTCGACAAGATCCTTCAGCGTAATGTGTGCCCATTAGGGCACAAGACACAGCGGCGAGACCAGTTTCTCCAATCCTTATATGCCTTCCATAGATGCCATTGGTACTCCATCCCGGCTGTTATTTGGAGCCAGCTGCAGAAGTTTTGGGATCACGTACATGGCTGTCAGACCACCACAGCCAATGCTTGAGGCCTCCCTTTCCTGTTCCTACTCTCTTACATACTCAAGAAGAAAGGGATAAAGGGAACCTCTAGCGACGGACCAATACAAGAGCATCCCTTCTTTGGGAAGGCTCAGTGGACACACAACATCTCACACATGCCTCGAGGACTCCCAGCACCTGCTCCAGCAACTGAGAGAGTTGAGGAGGATTGTATGGAGACCGAGTCCTCGGTCATTAGCCCAGTACGAGAGGAGAACCATTCGAAAATGAGACCCACCGAGTCCTAACACCTTTTAGCTGAGTAGTCCTCCTTCCGAGGCGAGGTCTCTGCCGCTACCAAACTCGTGCATCAGTGCATCGATAGTTTAGAGGTACGATTTGTATGGCAGGAGGTTATGTTATAGGCTATTCTTGATCACCTACCTCCGTCACCCGGTACTTCTTCGACTGTACCACCTGATGATCAGCAGTGAGAGGACACCACGTCTGGCTGAAGACGTTAAACTTAGCGCTCATAAGAGACACCCCAAAGCATATCCTTTTTCTTAGTTTATTTCATTTTATAATTCGTAGTTTATTTTTCTATCTGTTTATTATTACTTGTTTTCCATTTTATGTTTGTTTTTCTTTCTTTTTTCAAGGACAACGTGAGTGCATCCAGTTGAAGTTTGGGGGCGTGCTACGAGCCATGCCAACCATCAGTTCTCCATCCCCCAGGTCAGCTCCTTCCATGCTATTCACACATTGGGGACAATGTGCACTTTAAGTTTGGGGGTATGGGGACACATTCACACACTCACTATGTCCCACATTTTTCTGTTTTGTTGCTATTTTCATAGATAAATGCATGTTCATTTTGTCCAATAAATTTTTTTGTGATATAAACAGAACTTTATGATTCGACTTCATCAGCGAGCTTAACACTTTGAACATATAGGCCAATAATCAAGTTTTGAACCTAGATCACTGCCTTTTAGACATTTAAGGATTCACAAGTTTGACCTAAACTATCACAAGCACACTAGCACATAACTGCGTGGGGTATGACATGTTATTTGGATGTGTATGTTTCTTTTGCATAACTGTGAACTAGATGACTTATTAGATTGACATTTTGGCATATAAAAATAGAAAAGATTGATTAGTGCTCAAAAGAAGAAATAAATGTTCCTAATGATCAATAAAACTTGTTTTCTACTGAGTAACTGGCCCTCTTGCCTCAGTAAGCATTGAGTGTCACGTCAAAAGGTGGAAAATCTTAAATGATCATTAAAAAGAACTTTCCACTGAGTAATTGGCTCTCATGCCTCAGTAAGCATTGAGTGTTACGTCAAAAGGTGAAAAATCATGATTGGTAGCATTAAGACCAGTTGTTTCGTAGCCTTTTTGACTCGAGCTAATAAGTCTTTAGGGGTGTCTTTACACCTAATGCCCTAAAACCATCTGTTTTAGGAGTCATTGGCTAAACGCTCGTTACACGAGTCAAAAAGAAAGATTAAGGGAACTAACTTGATAAAAATATCGCAAACAAAAGAAAAGAAGAATTATGCCATCCTTGTTGATTCTAATAGGAAATTTGGTGAATCTTGAGACATTGAAACATACACATTAAAATTATTTGGAAACCTAATCTTTTATGTGCTAGTTCACCACACGCCAAAGTCGAACTCGTGATGTCTTAAATTGCCTCATGAAAGTGATTTGCGTTTAAAGCTCTTATTCATTGCAAAAATATGTTTGTATCTGTTAAGCTTGCTCATGAATGCGCATCATAGTTTTGTAAGATCTAAACTTTTGTTGGACACCATGAACATTTGATTTATCTGTTTTTTTTTTCGTTTTAGTTCTAAATTTTGTATTGCTAAGAGACTAGCAATATGTAAGTTTGGGGGTGTGATAGGTGCTTAAATATTCATATTTAAGCCCCCTTCTTTACATTTATTAGGTCCTTAGTTACGTTAATTTAGTTCATTTTACTTCATTTGTGTATTTCACATGTGTTTTATAGGTTTTGGAAGAAAAGAAGCAGTTTTGGCACTTAAAGGAAGAAGCCTGGAAATCTTGGAGCAGACTCTGGTCAAGCTGTGATTGATCGCACCATGCACTACGATCGACCACAAAACGTGTGCGATCGAGCGCACATGTACGAGCGTGAACAGTAAACTGCAGAATCCTGTTTTGGAAATAAAGAGTTTTTTTTTGTTTAAGAAGTTTAGAGTTTCTTGCACCTTCTAGGACTTCTCAAGCCCTATAAATACACCTGTAAAGCACACACAAATCATCACCTCTTAGAGATCACTTTTATCTTTTGCTTAAGCTCGGAGTTTTAGGCTTTAGAGAGAATGACAACCCATCTCCCTAGTATTCTTCGAGTTTTATATTTCATGCTTAGTTTATATATGATGTTTATTTTAGACAGCATGTGTAACTAACTTTCTTATAGGGCTCGATTGAAGCCCTAGTTATGCTTTCTCATATATTTATTCATTGATAAATCTTTACCAATAGCCTTTATTGTGTTGCTTAACTTGATTAATGCCTGTGCTTATTTAAATTCCTCATATGTATGTGTATGGCCAGCGTATGCATGTGGTATGGACCTGTTAGTTAGATCAATTTGGATGATCGAGTCCTGGGTCTAACATTAGTAACAAGGGATATCTTATCCAGATACTCGGGTTAATCAATATGAGAAACCAGGAGTAGATACCATGCCCTAGGTCTCATGTGGTTGTCGATTTCCATAGTACTTATGTTTTCTTATGGAACAACTCAAGCAGATACCATGCTGAATCCCTTAAGGAAGAAAAGAGTTAGAGTAGATACCATGCCTAACTCATTGCTTAGGGAGATCAATAGCTTAAGGAGTAGATACCATGCCCTTAGGTTGGCAACCAGTAGGTATACATGATAAGGCTAGTGCAATGATATATTATACAATTGGAAAAGTATGACTAGTGGTGGATATCAAAGCCCTATGTCTTTATTATTATCACTCACATTCAACAGTTATTTTATTTCAATTTACTTTAAAGAAACTAATTCTTAAAACTGAACTTTACCAATCCCTGTGGAGATGATCTTGCTTTCGCACACTACACTACACTGTCGACCTTGTGCACTTGCAAGTAAAACTAGTACGATTATCTGCTTATTAATTTAGGTATATTTTCGTCCAACAGAGGATGCTTATCTGCAGTTAGGCAAATAAATGTTAGTAAAAAAACAAATAAAAGAATAAAAGAAAGAAAAGGGAAACCAAAGAGTCAGGAAGTGAAGTCTTACCTGAGACATGATAGCCTCAACAACTGAGTATAGAGCCTTGGTTGACCTCTTCGAAAGCTTCAAAAGATCACGGGGAGGGATCCCTATTATCAAGTACTCTCGCATAACCCAGGCAAATCATCCACCTTCAGGGCCTAGTTGGGCCTGAAAATCGTCGACCCGGAGGCGACACCCCTACAGGGGCCGGGAACAGTAGATGGCGCTGGGTCCACAGAAGCCACAAGGGCTGCAGAGTGACTGGAGCAATCCTCGGCTCAGATGTGTGCCATAGAGGACTTTTTAGGTCATTCAGGGTCGGGGACTAGCCTCGAGGCCCCTGACCCGAAGGTTTGCTGCTTCTTAGTCGCAGCAGCACACCTCCTCTCTAGGGCGAGCTTTCTCGCCTGCTCTCTCACCTTGGCCATCGCCTCTATCTCTGTCTAAACAAAAAATAGAAGAAAAGCTTAAGTATTGAGTTCAGGGAAATAACAAAGCGAAAGAAAATAAAGTAAATATAAGTCTAAATGGTACAGGGTTACCATTCTCAATAGAGGGCTCGGATCGAGAGGGGAAAAGGTTGCGCCTTGTCAGTTCCTTGTTATCATAGAGAACCTACACATACAACGATGCGACCACCATCGCATTCATGGTCTCCTGCTCGCGAGGGAAAAAACTGGGCTTCTTGCACTTCCCCACCTGGTCCAAGCTCCATGAGAGGGGAAGGCCAAAGCTCTCTGAGGCCCAGACAAAGAAAAAGTTCTTCTTCCCCCTCTAGATCGATGACGGAGTCTTCTTCAGTAGTCTTATTCTGGCCTAGGTACTGACGACTACCCGCTCTGCCTGGCCATGTCTGCTGATATGGAAGTGGACCTTAAACACATCCATATTCATCAACCCACCCACTTCCGATCAGACAATGATAAAGGCAATTATCAGCTGTACCGAGTTCGGCACTAGCTGACACAATGCTATATCAAAATATTGTAAAAAAACACAGAAAAAAAGGTGAAGAGGGACCCGGAGCCCAGCCCTCATGTGGTGTTCGTACATACATAGTTCATAGGGCGCATAGCTCGGAAGAACGTCGCAAGCCCTCTCCCCTACCATAATAAGCCAAAGTATGTACTCGCACGGAATACGGTACAACTTTCAGATCACCTCTAAGTCTTTTTCTCTCAACTAACTAGGGATCGCGTTGGCTGCATACTTCTATTCCTCCCTCTCATCCACAGCCGAGGCCCCCTTGATGTCAGCTAGGACCTCGTCGATCTCGTCCTCAGAAGAGGAGTCCTCTTCATACTCCTCTACTGTAAGGATGTATAGCACCATTGCCGAGGGTTTCTCCCTTACTACGACTCTTTCCAGCGTCTCATTCCTAGAGGAGGACGTGGCCGACCCCATCTCTTCGGTACTACCACTACCGCTATTACTACAACTACTCTTACTATTACGATTATCACTACTAGGCTAGTCTCGGTATGTATCAAATGAAGACATATTTAAAAGAAATAGTGGATGAACTCACCAAAGTCCGAGGGATTTAGAGTAACTCCCCTTACGAATCGAACTCTTCAGAACTCCCTCCTCCGAGACCTTCAAAAATGCCATGTCAATCGAGCACTCGCACCATAGACTAAGCCGAGACCAAACCCGAACCACCAGGAAGTATAGAGGCACCGAAACTCTGAAAAATTTAGGATGGAAGCTCTCAAAATTTTAGATAAAAAGGCTCTAAAAAATTTGGGACGAGGACAAAGGCTCTCAAAGATTTTGAACTAGGACGAAGGCTCTAAGAGATTTAGGACGATGACGAAAGCTCTCAAAAATTTAGAATGAGGTTAAAGGCTCTCAAAATAAATCTCTCTAAACTCGCTAAAGATTTGAAGTGAGAAAGAATAGGAGCAAAGGCCTTCTTATATAGGAAGAGGGGGCACAACGAACGAGGACGTTCAATGAAGAAACAGATGAGAAAGTGACATTTCAGGAGCTCGAGACAAATTTCACGCTCATCAAAGGGTCTACCACCACAAACTAGGCAGCACATGGTTAGGCTTAGGGGTCGCTTCATTCCCCTAGGCATCATTCCTCTCCCTTAGGCGCTGTTTTTTGTTCCCAAGGGTGCCATCTCATTTCCCAAAGAAATCAATCATTAAATGAACGCCGCCACTGTTGTAAAAATAGTTGCTAGCATTTAATGAAAATTGACGCAAAGCCACGTGTCAAAAAAGCCCAAAAAACATTATTTAAAAGCTCAAAATACAAGAAGCCCAAGAGTCTCCCTAGAATTCAAAACCTCTCCAAGGCCGAGCAGATGGATTGCTCCACATATGCTTAGCTCAATAGCTCCATGTCCAAGCAGATGGATTAGTCCACACATGTTCGGACACATTCCCTAAGGTCGAACAAATGGATTACTCCACACATACTCAGCCCGATAGCTCCAAGTCCGAGCAGATGGATTGCTCCACACATGCTCGGACACGTCTTCAAGGCCGAGTAGATGGATTGCTCCACATATGCTCGGCCCAATAGCTCCAAGTCTGAGCATAAAGATTGCTCCACACATGTTCGGACACATGTCCCTAAGACTGAGCAGATGGATTGCTCCACACACGCTCGGCCCAATAGCTCCAAGTCCAGGCAGATGGATTGCTCCATACATACTCGGACACATATTCTCAAGGCTGAGCAGATGGATTGCTCCACACATGCTCGGATACGTGTCTCCAAGGCTGAGCAGATAGATTACTCCACACATGCTCGACCCACCAGCTCCAAGTCCGAGCATATGGATTGCTCCACACATGTTAGAACCAAATTCCACAAGGCCGAGCAAATGGACTGCTCCACACATGCTCAACCCAGTATCTCTAAGTCCAATCAGATGGATTGCTCCACACATGCTCGAACACGTGTCTCCAAGGCCGAGCAGAGGGATTGCTCCACACATGCTTGACCCATCAGCTCCAAGTCCGAGCATATGGATTGGTCCACACATGCTCGCCCCACCAGTGACAAGTCCAAGCATATGGATTGCTCCACACATGCTCAGCTCGACACATGTCCCCATTGAACCATAAATCGAGCCCTGCAAGACTTCCTTAAGCACATAAATATACTCAAGGAAGTGGGGGCCTATGATGCAGCTCAAAAAATAGACGCCCAATAGAGACATGACACGTGGACCGTCCCAAGCTAAGGGCAGCCAGGTAACACACGGATGACCCAGATTCCCCTAGCTGAACCCCAGGTCATCACCGCCCTTGGCACAAAGGCCGTCTCATATGTGGACAACCCCTAACCAAGACAACAATGTAAGACACACGGGCAATCCAGGACAGTACAGCTGGGCTTCGTGAACATTATTGCTCATCCAATTGGACCTCCATGTCATCACCGCTATGGACGAAAGGACCGCCTCAAAATTCTATAAAAAGACTCAGGTGCGTATTCCAAATATATATTTTCTTAGGCCTAAAAACACAAAAAAAGCATTGTCATTCCTCTACCGCTTACTACACACTAACAAAAGCATTGGAGCATCCTTGGAGGCATCTCCTCCGGAGACCCCTAGCTCACGTTTTCTCCCATGTGCAAATTCTAAGGCCCAGTCTCTAACTCAGCAACATATTTCTGGCCTCAATAGTTTTCATAAAAAAAAAAAAAATCCATGGATATGGATTTTGCCCTGCAATGACCTCTGCTTCGAACTGAATTAGCAACATAAAGCATAGAACAATTTTAGATTAACTGCCCATTTTTCTAATTTAAAGTGATTAGTTGTATGATTTGATTGATTTTTTTTTTACTTTTTAAATTTGATTGGGTAGAAACGGTAGATTAGACCCAAACATCTTGGATCTTTATAATGAATGCTGGGTAAGTGAAGGCTCAATCTTGTATTGGTTTTAGATTAAATTGGATATTGAGTCATTAGCGTCTATTAATGAATTTATATGGAAATAGATTCTGAGAATGAATTCCACTACGAAATGTCTAATCCATTAAATTGAAATTTCATGGAATTCAAATCCCAAATCAATTCCAATTCCATGCATCTCCATCAACATTTATTAATCAGTTCCATGCACCCGCCATTGAGCACAAAATTTTTACTTCCACACTTGCATAAAATACCTAGAATTTTAAGTTGTGCAACGGACTCCCAAAAATGTCAACAGTTACATCAACTTAAAGCAGCAAGTCTAACTTGTTTGTCGATTGGGACTCCCTTTTCACATTAAATTGAAGATTTATTGGACAAATTATCATAATCAAAATGATATTTTTTTAATGTGAAACTATCCCAAATTTGATGTTAATAAACTAAATTGATGATGTGACATAGTTTTTATTTGGTGCTATATTCTTATTTATCCTAAATAGTTAGAGGGTTGAAATAGACTTAAATTGAGTATTTGTTTTCCTTCTAAATTTGAAAGAGCTAAAATTTTGTAAAACTTATTATTTTTTTTAAACAATTACCATATCTATCAGAAGAACTCAATAATTGTCACAGTTTATAAACATGTTTGGTTTAATATTTTCAATTTATGATTGTCAAAGCGATTTTGAAATAGTTTTTTGGTAAAATAGCTGTGAAGTTGAAATGTGTTAAATGTTTGGTAAAACAATTGTGTCACTAGAGCTTTTTCCACGTTTAAGAGAAATTCAGTCTCTTAAAATCTTTTTTCAACTTTAAATTTTTTTATAGGAAGGTTGTATTCTAGGTGTTTGGATTATCTTATTTATTTTTCAAAGCGAAACCGTTTTGCAAACTCTTATCAAATGGCAAGTTACAAAGTATGTAACTAAAACCTAGTTAGTGAAACCTCATTTTGTTATAGAATAACAGCAGAATCTAAAAAGAGGAAAGAGAGAATATAGCTTTTAGAGAGAGCTTGAAGAAAAAGGTGTTGGGAATCTGATTCCCAATCTGCAAATATACAATCACAATAACAAATATAAAGAATAAATGGTTAAAAACATTAGTGGTTCTCGTTAGATACACTATGTATCAATTTGATCTATGTCAGTTTAATTGAATCAAATTAGTCTTTGTTAGATACACAGTGCATCAATGTTGTCTTTTTCTTTACAGCCGTTAACAGACGCAACTGTCCGTCTCTCATGTGTAACTCACGTGCCTTCACTAACAGGATATACACTCAAATCTCCTATTTTCACGATCAAACACCTCTTCTGCATCATTTTTTCTTCTCATTCTTCAACCCTAAATCCTGCTACCAAAATATGCCCAAGAAGCCCCATGGAGTGAAACTGTACAGTTTGTTGTTGTTCTTGTGATTGCTATGGCTTCTTCTGCTGTATGAATCCTCTTAATCCGATGCCATGGCAAGTGGGTGCTTCTTTTTCTTCCGGAAATTCTTCCATGTCCCCACAATCTGTTACATCAAGAATAACACGGATTGTTAAGAATTCAAAGGAAAATTTTGACCAAATGTGAAAACAAATTGGGACTGATTATTTCAATGTGCATTAGGAACTAAATTAACACTCTTTGATTTTTTCTTCAGTGCCACGACAAACCATTGATGATTGCAAAGAAAACTATGTTCATAGTAATTAACTAAGAAAAAGTCCCATTTCAGTTACCAATGTTCTTAACAACTTGCAAAGAATTCAAGAGATTGAGCATATATTGCTTTGCATTGTCTTCCTACAATCAATTAGTTTCCAAAGTAGAGATAGAAAATCAACGCAATTGAACCAAACAAACAGTCTACATTAAGCAAGTTGAATTTCTTTCTTTGCTGGTGAACCAAACCAAACAACACAATCAATAATCAAAATAAGAGAAAACGGGGGTAGAAGGGTGCAAGGCAGCAGGATTTAGGGTTGAAGGAGAAGAAGAAATTATGCGGAGGGGTGTTTGATCGTGAAAATAGGAGATATGAGTGTATATCCTTAATAGTGAAGGCGTGTGAGTTGAACATGGGAGACAAACGTTTGACTATGAGGAAAAAGACAATATTGATGTACTGTATATTTAACCGAGACTAATTTGATTCAATTAAACTAACAATGACCAAATTGATACACAATGTATCTGAGATGCTTTTAACCTAAGAGAAAATAAACAAAAATGTTAACGTGATTCAGTATCTCTTGCCTACGTTCACATCAGAATCAATCCACTGTTAACTTTCAACTGCATCAATTGTCATTTTTTATATCCAAAACTGTATTAAAACACTCATTGTAACTTTTGGAAACACTAGTACGCAATTTTTTTAGGTAAAACTTTGTGAAAACTCTCCTCAATCTCACAACTCAAATCTCAATACTCCAAATATTTGCTCAACTAATGGATTCATCTTTTACAAGTTATATTGTTGTTTGATTTGTTACACTCTACATCTGACCAACTATTTTTGTTTCACAAATAGGGATGAGAGACTACCTCTCTTGATGCCAATATTTATAATAACTTGTACCCACATCCTTTTGACATAAACGATGTGAGACTAATACTACTTACAATAACACTTCTCTTTGATGTGAGATTTGAGGAGTATCTCAACAAATTCTTCTCTCGATTCAAATCCCCAAACATTTCTTCCCTCGAGTTAAAAAATTTATAAAATATTATTATATAATTTTTAAATAATTTATAAAATTTATTAAATATCAAAATAAATCAATATCACGATAAAATTAAACGTTGAAAGTAACGAAAGTCTACTCTATATTAATAGTATAAATCATATAACTTATTATATGCCGAAAAAAAATTTAAAATTTATTACGAAAATAAATCAAATCATAAAATTATACATATATTTTAACAAAAAAAATATAATTAAAAATCAAATTTAAAGATTAAAGTGATCTCCATTACCGATTGCGAATCCACTTATCTTTCCCATCCTCATTTCCGCATAGACAATATCTCCTCCAAGTATGATTCAGTCCAATCGGGTAGTTTTGAGTCTCTCTCAGGTAGGGAGACTTTTAGCATCCCAAAATGCCATATATATAGAAAAGATGGATTTTCTTTGGTTACTTGTTATTACTTGTTAATTTCAGGTCTTTTTTGGCTGCTAAGAAGCCCTTTTTTTCTCCTAATATGCTATTACTTTGTTTTATAGTACCACTAAAGAACAGACACTTTAAGCTTTGGTATTTGCCGTAGCTGAAAGTTCACATGCCATCGCTAATAATCATTTGCGACAGACACGTGTCATACTTTGACCCATTGCTAATTTAAAGTCATTGTCTGTTGCAGTGACGACATTAATCAATATCTACTACTCATTGTTGATATATATAAATTATCTTTTATTCAATTTTTTTGGATAAATATTAGTATTGCAGGTTGATCAACGATAATGAATGATTCGAGACCTGTCAATCACACGAATTATAAAAAAATAAGACATAATATACTTAGGTTCACCCCATAATAGAGTTACATCCTG
Source organism: Bretschneidera sinensis (assembly GCA_023935145.1). NCBI lineage: Eukaryota > Viridiplantae > Streptophyta > Magnoliopsida > Brassicales > Akaniaceae > Bretschneidera > Bretschneidera sinensis. The sequence continues at coordinate 76,673,459 of CM043704.1, forward strand.
CCAAAAGTTTATTATTATCAACCTCACAAATCTCTCGTTACAATGTATGCTTAGCATATAAAGAGTATTTATAAGCAATTTAAGATGCCCTAATTAAGGTCTAATTAAGATTTATGCCCTGCTGCAGAACTACAGCTATTCATGGGCTCAATCCCAAACCACCAAGCAAAAAATCAAACCTAACTCATGTACTGGGGAGCGAGACCCGTAGTCGTCCAAGGTTTTACAGATTTAGTCCCGTGAAGTATGCACCAACTCTAACAATCTCTCACTTGGTAAATACTTCACACATATGGAAAACTTTCCAGAACTTTGTTTTTTCAAGCTGATCTCAGTAGCACACCACTCAAACTTTGCTAGACTAACTGTTTTAGTCAAGAAATCTACGTCGTTCAATGCTGTATCAACTTTCTACAAGATTATCACATTTTCTTCAATCTTTTCCCAGACGAAGTGACATTGGATATCAATGTGCTTTGTCTGTGAATGAAATGCAAGATTCTTTGCTTAGAAGATAACACATTGATTGTCACATTCCACCTTCACTGCTCATTGTTTAAACCCAAGCTCAATACACAACCTTTGAAGCCAAACCACTTCTTTTCCAGTATGAGTTATCGCCATATACTCTGCTTCTGTGGATGAAAGAGCAACAACACTTTGCCTCTTCCTGATCCAACTCACCGCCCCACCAAACAAATTGAACACACATCCACTTGTAGACCTCTTACTATCAATGTCTCCTCCCCAGTCAGCATATACTAATCTTACAATATCAAGATTCTTCTTATCTTTCATACCTCCATAACACATTGCAAACTCCGATGTACCACAAAGATATCTAAGAACTATCTTGATTGTAGTCAAATGCACTTTTCCATGATTAGACATATATCTGCTCAATACTCCCATTGCTTGGGCAATATCTGGTCTCGTACCCACCATAGTGTACATCAAGCTTCCAACTACACTAGCATAAGGTACGTGCGCCATCTCTTCAGCTTCTTCCTCCGTCTTTGGACATTATTCCACAGATAACTTAGTTCTCAAAGGCATGAGAGTCCTTATTGGCTTGCTATCACACATGTTGAATTTCTTGAACACTTCTTCAATATATTTTTTTTAACTTAGCCACAGTTTTTGATTTTCATGATCCCTCTTTATCTACATGCCCAAGATAAAGTTTATTGGCCCTAGGTCTTTCATGTTAAACTGCCTTGCCAACGATGCCTTCGCAATGCTAATCATCTTCCTGTTATTTCCAATCAACAACATATCATCAACATACAAGGTTAAAATGACAAAATCAACCCATAACCTTTTCACATAGATGCAGTGATCAGCATAGCTGTAAGTGAACTCAAGCTGAATGGCATATGTATCAATCTTATGGTACCACATCCGTGGTGACTGCTTTAGTCCGTACAAAGACTTATTCAATTTACAAACTAGCTCTTCCTTATCTTTGCTCATAAAACCTTCAGGTTGTTTCATGTAAATTTCATCCTTTAAGTCCACATGAAGGAAAGTTGTCTTCACAGCTAGTTTCTCGACCTTTAGATCATAGGCAACTACCATGAATAAGACAAATCTGATAGATGTCAACTTTGCTACCAGGGAAAATATCTCACCATAGTCAATTCTCTCTATTTGCGAGTACCCTTTTGCAACTAGACATGACTTATACTTTTCTACCATTCCATTTGCATTTGTTTTTTTTCTTGAAAACTCATTTGCACCCAATTGCTTTCCCATCTCTAGGTAATTTTACAAGGCTACATGTTTCATTCCTGTCCAGTGCCTACATCTCCTTTTTCATAGCATCCTCCCACAAATTTGCATCGTCCGAGGTCCTTGCCTCTTTCACTGTGCTAGGATCATTACCAGTAATATTTAGAGCATATAATGAACTACAAGCACTACAGGAATACCTAATGGGTGGCCTCCTAACTCGTGTGGATCTCTTTAAGACAGGCGTGATCTCTACTTCGAGCCAGCATCTGAATTCTTATCATCTACATCAGAAACATTAATATCGTGCTCAGACCTACTGATTCAGAATCTGAAGTATCTAGTGCAGTCTGTGGGATAGTCTCACATTCTTTATCTCTCGGGCTAAGATCAATCTGAACCTACTTTGGCTGTTCCGATACATCTTGGACAGCCACCATATCCCTTTGTGTTTATTTGAACACAACATCTTTGCTGTAAACTATACTCTTGTTTTCTGGATTCCATAACTTGTACCCTTTGACCCCACCCTTATAACCAATGAAAATGCACTTCACTGATTTGCTGTCAAGTTTGTTCTTCTTTTCTTTTGGCACATGCATATAAGAATCACACCGAAACACCCTAACATAAGCCAAACTCGGCTTCTTCCCGAATAGTGCCTCAAACGGTGTCTAATCCTGTAAAGTTGATGTAGATGACCTGTTCTTCAGATAACATGTCGTAGCCACAACCTTTACCTAGAACTCCAGTTCCAAGCCTACACAACTCAACATACTCCTCGATTTATCCATGAGTGACCGATTGTGTCTCTCGGCCACCCTATTCTGTTGAGGTGTATATGGAATTGTTTTTTGTCTTGCAATGCCACTTGCCACACAGAATTGCTCAAACTTGTCTGAGCAAAATTCCCCTCCATTATCTGTTCTCAATACCTTTATCTTTCTTTCTATCTGATTTTCTACTAATGCTTTAAACTCATGGAACTTATCAAATGCTTCAATTTTACTCTTAATGAAATAAATCTATGCATACCTTGAAAAATCATCAATGAAAGAGATATAATACCTTGATTTTCCAAGAGATTGGACCGGAACTGGCCCAAGCACATCACCAGAATACCTTGTGCCCTCGTGCCAGAAGACTTAAAACTCACACGATTCTACTTGCCATATAGACAATGCTCACAGAAACCGAATTCCATGGAGTAATCTAGGACTCCCTTCACCATCTACTTTGACGATAAAGTAGATAGTCCATTTTCACCGATATGCCCAAGCCTCTGATGCCACAGCATAGAGGACTTCGCTTCATCATCAGTCGCCTCCTCAGAGATAAAACCTCCACTGCATTGACTTGGTACTATACTTCTCAACAATTTGTATAGCATTCGATACCGAACACCTTGTCCAATTACTAGCAATCCACGAGTCATCTTGCATGAATTTTTGTCACAACTAAAATTCGTTCCCCCATCTGTCATCTTGCTGATTGACATCAGGTTCCTGCTGAGGTCCGGAATACGTGTCACACCTGGAAGTGTCCTAACTATCCCATCACTCATTTTCAACTTTACCTTCCCACGACCAATAATTTTCACCAAAGAGTTATCTCCCAACAAAACATTTCCACCATCAAAGGTTTTATACTCGCGAAACCAGTCCCTGTTAGATGTCATGTGAAAGGATGCTTATGTGTCAATTATCCAAACACTTTGATATGATTGAGCCAAACAAGATGCCATATTTAAGTCACCAACATCATCATCATACTGGTTCTTGTTACCTGAAGCAGATATCTCGCATGTTCACTTTTTAGGGTTCACACTCTTACTTCCGCAATCCGTCTGTAGATGCACAGGCTTTCTACACTTCCAACACTTCAACCCAGATTTATCCCTACTTTTCGATCTTCCCCTAAACTTGGGTTTATCACCAAACCACTTATAGTCTTTATCATGGGTTCGCCTTCTCACAGATAAGACCCCTTTTAACAAGTTTTCTATACCCTACCGCCTTATCTCCTCAGACAATAAAGCTGCCATGACATTCTCAAATGACATATCAGTCGTACCACTATTAATCACAACTATCAAGTTATCCCACGAATCAGGCAGTGAACAGAGCAATGTAATAGACTTATCGTCATTCGTCACGTCAACACTAATAGACAATAACTGACTTATCAAAGTGTTAAACTTATGTAGATGAACAGAGAAAGAATTGCCCTTAGCCATCCAAACGTTGTCCGCAGAAATAGTTTGTTTACTAGAGATTTACTCTGATAAAGGCTTTCTAGCATCTTCCAGATATCTTTCGCAATCTTTTCTCCATAAATGTTTATCAGGACAGAATCGGCTAGGCACAATCGAATCAGACTTCGTGCCTTTCGATCGAGCTTCTCCCACTCCGTGATGGTTGCTGAAGATGATGTCGAAACCACCACCGGCGACGCTGCCTCTGCTGTGGACATTGCCATCAGGCTCATCGTACGTTTTGGCATCTCATTGACTATCACCATCCACAAATCCCTGTCCACGAGTAGATCTTCCATCTTAAGTTTCCATAACTCGAAGCTTTTCCTTTTAAACTTCTCGATTTCAATCCGTGATCCAATTGACATTTTTGATTGTTAATTCTCGAAAAAGGGCTCGGGTACCAATTGAACGATTCGAGACCTATCAATCACACGAATTATAAACATAAAGAAAAAGAAGACAAGATTTACCCAGGTTCACCCTAAAATAGGGTTACGTCCTATCAGAAGTTTCTTATTATCAACTTCAGAAATCTCTCGTTACCATGTATGCTCAATACATAAAGAGTATTTATAAGCAACTTAAGACGTCATAAGTAGGGTCTAATTAGGATTTTCATCCTGCTGCAAAACTACGGCTATTCATGGGCCTAAGCCCAAACCGCCAAGCGAAAAACCAGACCCAACTCATATATTGGGGAGTAGGACCCTATAATCGTCTGGGGTTCTACATATTGGTCCCGTGTATGCACCAACTCTAACACTAAACACATGCTAAAATGAACAGGACCAAACTGGTACATAAAATAATTTGTCCATATATAATGTATAATACTCTTTTATTAACAAATTATATATATATATATATATATATATATATATATATACATATAAATAGTGTACAAAATTATATAATGAATTCAGTTAATTTGTTAAAGTAAAAAGAAATAATTGGGTTATTTCTCATCCGCTTAAACTTTTCAAATAATTGATAACTCATTTATTTTAATATGGTATTAAAGCTCCAGGTAGTAGTTTAAGTCATGAGGATGATACCTCTTTTTATTGAATATTTCACACATTTCTTTGTCTTTTTGCCATTTTATTTTTCTTATACTTGAGTTTCACGTGCAAAACATTTAATCCTTCGGTTAGCTTGCGCTAAATGTGTTAAAAGTGTAATTAAAAAAATAATTGGATCATTTACCAGTACCTTAAGCTTTGGGATAATTGATAATCAATTATTAATTAATATATTTGAATATTGATATTTTATTATCTCATAAAATTTAAGTTGATAATTTTTTATTGAGTAGTGATCCTACGGAACCTAATTCCGTGGGAGTTACTACGGAATCAGAAAAGTCCACTAATAATTAGTAGGAAATTAAATAGTAATTGTTTTAAAAAAAATCTAAAAAATTAAATACCAAAATTACTACTTAATTTCTTATAATTATTAATATATATTTTTTTCATGCACCCGCCATTGAGCACAAAAATTTTACTTTCACACTTGCATTTTAAGTTGTGCAACACATTGAAGAAAAAGATGTTGGGAATCTGACTCCCAATCTGCAAATATATAATCACAATAACAAATATAAAGAATAAATGGTTAAAAACATTAGTGGTTCTCGTTAGATACACTATGTATCAATTTGATCTATGTCAGTTTAATTGAATCAAATTAATCTCTGCTAGATACATAGTGCATCAATGTTGCTTTTTTCTTTACAACCGTTAATGGACGCAAACATCTGTCTCTCATGTGCAACTCACATGCCTTCACTAACAGGATATACACCAAAATCTCCTATTTTCATGATCAAACACCTCTTCTGCATCATTTTTTCTTCTCATTCTTCAACCCTAAATCCTGCTGCCAAAATATGCCCAAAAAGCCCCATAGAGTGAAACTGTACAGTTTGTTGTTGTTCTTGTGATTTCTATGGCTTCTTCTGCTGTATGAATCCTCTTAATCCGATGCCATGGCAGGTGGGTGCTTCTTTTTCTTCCGGAAATTCTTCCATGTCCCCACAATCTGTTACATCAAGAATAACACGGATTGTTAAGAATTCAAAGGAAAATTTTGACCAAATGTGAAAACAAATCGGGATTGATTATTTCAAAGTGCATTAGGAACTGAATTAACACTGTTTGATTTTTTCTTCAGTGCCACGACAAACCATTGATGATTGCAAAGAAAACTATGTTCATAGTAATTAACTAAGAAAAAGTCCCAATTCAGTTACCAATGTTCTTAACAACTTGCAAATAATTCAAGAGATTGAGCATATATTGCTTTGCATTGTCTTCCTACAATCAATTAGTTTCCAAAGTAGAGATAGAAAATCAACGCAATTGAACCAAACAAACAGTCTACATTAAGCAAGTTGAATTTCTTTCTTTGCTGGTGAACCAAACCAAACAACACAATCAATAATCAAAATAAGGGAAAACGGGGGTAGAAGGGTGCAAGGCAGCAAGATTTAGGGTTGAAGGAGAAGAAGAAATTATGCGGAGGGGTGTTTGATCGTGAAAATAGGAGATATGGGTGTGTATCCTTAATAGTGAAGGCGTGTGAGTTGAACATGGGAGACAAACGTTTGACTATGAGGAAAAAGACAACATTGATGTACTGTATATTTAACCGAGACTAATTTGATTCAATTAAACTGACAAGAACCATATTGATATACAATTTATCTGAGATGCTTTTAACCTAAGAGAAAATAAACACAAAAATTTTAACGTGATTCAGCATCTCTTGCTTACGTTCACATCAGAATCAATCCACTGTTAACTTTCAACTACATCAATTGTCATTTTTTATATCCAAAACTGTATTAAAACACTCATTGAAACTTTTGGAAAAACTAGTACGCAATTTTTTTAGGCAAAACTTTGTGAAAACTCTCCTCAATCTCACAACTCAAATCCCAATACTCCAAATATTTGCTCAACTAATGGATTCATCTTTTACAAGTTATATTGTTGTTTGATTTGTTACACTCTACATCTGACCAACTATTTTTGTTTCACAAATAGGGATGAGAGACTACCTCTCTTGATGCCAATATTTATAATAACTTGTACCCACATCCTTTTGACATAAACGATGTGAGACTAATACTACTTACAATAACACTTATCTTTGATATGAGATTTGAGGAGTATCTCAACAAATTCTTCTCTCGATTCAAATCCCCAAACATTTCTTCCCTCGATTCAAATCCCCAAACATTTCGACCTCTAGGCCGAGTTTATATTTGAGATTTTTGACCCCTAGATTGGGTTTATCTTCACCCGATCAAAACTTATCTGTTTTAATCTTTTATAGAATATACAAATTCTTCTCCAATGTATCATCACCCAAAAAGTCCTGTTTTGGTTGTCAGACCAATTTTTTTTTTTGTTGTAGAATATTGAACCGTAAGTAGTACTACTCTATGTGGAACAAAGAACGTAAAGAAACGGGATTCTTTGGAAAATATTTAAAATAATTTAAATAATTTTTTATTTTAAAAAATATTTAAATTAATTTAAATTTTTTTCCTGAACATTACAATAAACTACTTGGTTTTTCAAGTGACATCACTGACTCACTTGTGATGTGATTGTAGAAATTTGTATATAATTAGCAATATTGTTTTATTTGATTTATTTATTTAAAAAAAATTATTGTTCCATAAAAGAAAAGGGCAAGTGAAAAAATCAAGACAAACAAAAAATATTGTCCTGTATTTGACTAAAGAAAGGGACAAGTGCAAAAATTATGACAGGAACAAAAGGCAGTCAGACTACGTTGGCGTCAAGTTAAATTCCGTTGATTTTTCTCCATGGAAAAGATGGATTTGTCTTTTTATCTACTTGTGAGTCTTCGTTAAGAGTATCTTATTTTGCACGTTGTTACACTATCATGCCAATAACAGTAGAGATGGCAATGGAGTTGGTTTATAGAATTTATTGTTAAAAAATTTATAAAATATTATTATATAATTTTTAAATAATTTATAAAATTTATTAAATATCAAAATAAATCAATATCACGATAAAATTAAACGTTGAAAGTACCGAAAGTCTACTCTATATTAATAGTATAAATCATATAACTTATTATATGCCGAAAAAAATTTTAAAATTTATTATGAAAATAAATCAAATCATAAAATTATACATATATTTTAACAAAAAAAATATAATTAAAAATCAAATTTAAAGATTAAAGTGATCTCCATTACCGATTGTGAATCCACTTATCTTTCCCATCCTCATTTCCGCATAGACAATATCTCCTCCAAGTATGATTCAGTCCAATCGGGTAGTTTTGAGTCTTTGTCAGGTGGGGAGACTTTTAGCATCCCAAAATGCCATATATATAGAAAAGATGGATTTTCTTTGGTTACTTGTTAATTTCAGGTCTTTCATGGCGTGCTTAGAAACTTTGTTTATGCTATTACTTGTTCATTTAAGGTCTTTTTTGGCGTGCTAAGAAACCCTTTTTTTACCTAACATGCTATTACTTTGTTTTATAGTACCACTAAAGAACAGCCACTTTAAGCTTTGGTATTTGCCGTAGCTGAAAGTCCACATTCCATCGCTAATAATCATTTGCGACAGACACATGTCATACTTTGATCCATCGCTAATTTTAAAGTCACAGATAGTCTGCTGCAGTGACGACATTAATTAATATCTGCGACTCATCGTTGATATATATAATTTATTTTTTGTTCAATTTTTTTGGATAAATATTAGTGTTGGAGGTTGATCAACGACAATAAACGATTCGAGATCTGTCAATCACACAAATTATAAAAAAATAAGACACAATATACCCAAGTTCACCTCAGAATAGGACTACGTTCTGCCAAAAGTTTCTTATTATCAACCTCACAAATCTCTCGTTACAATGTATGCTCAGTACATAAAGAGTATTTATAAGCAACTTAAGACGCCCTAATTAGGGTATAATTAGGATTTCCGCTATGCTGCAGAACTACGACTATTCATAGGCCCAAGCCCAAACTACCAAGTAAAAAACCAAACCCAACTCATGTACTGGAGAGCGGGGCACGTGGTCGTCCGGGGTTCAACAGATCTGGTCCTGTGAAGTATGCACCAACTCTAACAATCTCCCACTTGGTAAATACTTCACACATATGGAAAATTTCCCAGAACTCTGTTTCTTCAAGCCGATCTCAGTAGCACACCACTCAAATTTTGCTAGACTAACCGTCTTAGTCAAGAAATCTGCGTTGTTCACTGTTGTATCGACTTTCTACAAGATTATCACATTTTCTTCAATCTTTTCCCAGATGAAGTGAGATTGGATATCAATATGTTTCGTCCATGAATAAAATGTAAGATTCTTTGCTAAGAAGATAGCACCTTAATTGTCACATTTCACCTTCACTGCTCATTCTTTAAACCCAAGCTCAACACACAACCTTTGAAGTCAAACTGCCTCTTTTCCAGCATGAGTTATCTCTATATACTCTGTTTCTATGGATGAAAGAGCAACAACACTTTGCCTCTTGCTCATCTAACTCACTGCCCCACCAAACAGATTGAACACGTATCCGCTTGTAGAGCTCTTGTTATCAATGTCTCATCCCCAGTCAGAATCAACTGATCCTACAATATCAAGATTCTTCTTATCTTCTATACCTCTATAACACAATGCAAACTCTAATGTACCACGAAGATATCTAAGAAACTTTCTTGATTGCAGTCTAATGCACTTTCCCATAATTAGACATATATCTGCTAAATACTCCCACTACTTGGGCAATATCTGGTCTCGTACACACCATGACATACATCAAGCTTCAAACCGCACTAGCATAAGGTATGTGCACCATCTCTTCAGCTTCTTCCTCCATCTTCGGACATTGTTCCATAGATAATTTAGTTCCCAAAGGCATGGGAGTCCCTACTGGCTTGCTGTCAGACATGTTGAATTTCTTCAACACTTCTTCAATATTTTTTTTTCTGACTCAACCACAGTTTTCGATTTTCACAATCCCTCTTTATCTGCATGCTCAAGATAAAGTTTGTTTGCCCTAGGTCTTTTATGTCAAATTGCATTGCCAACGATGCCTTCATAGTGCTAATCATCTTCTTGTTATTTTCAATCAACAGCATGTCATCAACATACAAGGTTAAAATAACAAAATTAACCCTTAACCTTTTCACATAGATGTAGTGATCAGCATAGTTGCGAGTGAACCCAAGCTGAATGGCATATGTATCAAAATTCTGGTACCACATCCGTGGTGACTGCTTTAGTCCATACAAAGACTTCTTCAATTTACAAGCCAGCTCTTCCTTGCCTTTGCTCACAAAACCTTCAGGTTGTTTCATGTAAATTTCCTCCTTTAAGTCTCCATGGAGAAAATCTGTCTTCACATCTAGTTGCTTGACCTCTAGATCATAGGCAGCTGCCATAGATAAGACCAATCTGATAGATGTTAACTTTGCTACTGGGGAAAATATCTCACCATAGTCAATTCCCTCTATTTGCAAATACCCCTTTGTAACCCGACGTGCCTTGTACTTTTCTACCATTCCATTTGCATTTGTTTTCTTCTTGAAAACTCATTTGCACCCAATTTCTTTCATATCTCTTGGAAATTTCACAAGGATCCATGTTTCATTCTTGTCCAGTGCTTGCATCTCCTTTTTCATGGCATCCTCCCACAGATTTGCATCATCTAAGGTCCTTGCCTCTTTCACTGTGCTAGGATCATCACCAGTGTTGTGAGTTTTAAATTATTCACAAGTGCACGAGTCGTTTGCAATATAGTGTTGTGCAAGTGCGAGGTCGAATCCACAGAGAATTGCATTGTGAAAATATAATTTTATCTAAACTAACCCTATTTTAACCTAGTTCCGAATTTTGTATTATATTGTGCAAAGAAATATAAACTTAAACCAAATTGTTTTTAAAGCAAATGATAAATAGACTAAGGTTTCTGAATCCACCCCACCAAAGTAAAGCATATATTTTCATGTTCTATATAAAAGTAATCAGAAAATTCCATGAATCTAACTTTAAACAAAAAACAACGAATATCCCAATTAAACCAAAAGCATCCAATGTATCTGCTTTTAACAAATCACAAAGGAAATCCAATTTAATCGAAAATGATTAGATGTATTCATCAGATGAAACACAAGGAATATCCAATTAAACAATTTAAAGTCAATCAATCATAAGATTTTACTAAAATAATTGAACAGAACATTTATACTAAAAAACATCAGAATTGTATAAACAAATCTTAAAATATTATGCCAAACAACGGCGAGGCTTCATCTTCAACCTTAGCTGAAGATTTTAGCCACTCATAATCATGAAACTAAAGTTCACAATAACAGTGCTATACATTAAACTTTAAAACTAACAAAAGCAGTAAATTAAAAACTGACTATACATGGGGAGAAATTTCACTTGCTGTTGGGCAGCACTTCCCCTCGTGATAGCAAAGCCTTCGGAGATCCACCAAAATGCTAGTAGAAGTCCTACAAATTGCACCAAAATGGCACTTGGATTTCTTACTAAAGATGAAGTGAAGATGGGCTTATATAGGGAAACATCACAAGTGTAATATGCTTCCAATCCGATGTGGGATACTGCAAATTCCAGCTTTTGCTCTGTGACCTTTGTCTACTAAAACTGCTATAACTTTCTCTAGAAAAATCATTTTATTGATCCGTAAAATTCCTCAGAAAATAAACATCGGGATCTTTCCATGCATATATGGTTCATATCTTTGTTCTTTCTGAATCAATACAATTTTATCCTAAAAAATGGTTGATCTGTCACGCTGAAATCATGCACAGCCTGAACTTTGTCTACTAAAATTGCCATAACTTTCTCTAGAAAAATCATTTTATTGATCTGTGAAATTACTCAGAAACTAGACATCCGGATCTTTCCAAGCATATATGTCTCATCTCCTGGTTCTTCCTAAATAAATACAGTTTAATCTTCAAAAATGGCTGATATGTACGAGCAATTCTGGCAATTTAGTGAAACTCATTTCCAAGCTTGTAAACCTGTAAAACAACGAAAAACAACTCAATATAACAAATTCCTAAGCTAGCAAATGTAAATTAAGGGGCTAAAATATGAAATATTTGGCACTTATCAACCAGTAATACTCAAAGCATATAATGCACTACAAGCACTAGGGGAATATCTGATGGGTGGCCTCCTAACTCGTGTGGATCTCCTTTTGACAGGCGTGGTCTCTACCTCCGAGCCAACATCTGAATCCTCATCATCTAAATCAGAAACATGAATATCGTGCTCAAATCCAACTGACTTAGAATCTAAAGTATCCGATGCAGTCTGTGGGATAGTCTCAAATTCTTTATCTCTCTGGCTAAGATAAATCTGAACCTACTTTAGCTGTTCTGGTACATTTTAAACTGCCGCCGCATCTCTTTGTGTTTCTTTGAACACAACATCTCTGATATAAACTGTACTCTTGTTTTCTGGATTCCATAACTTATACCCCTTGACCTCATCCTTATAACCAATGAAAATGCACTTCACTGATTTGCTGTTAAGTTTATTCCTCTTTTCTTTTGGCACATGCATATAAGCATCACACCCAAACACCCTAACATTAGCCAAACTCAACTTCTTCCCGAATAGTGCCTCAAACGGTGTCTGATCCTATAAAGTTGATGTAGGTGACTTGTTCTTCAGATAACATGCCGTAGCCACAGCCTCTGCCTAGAACTCTGGTTCTAAGCCTGCACAACTCAGCATACTCCTCGATTTCTCAATAAGTGACCAAATGAGTCTCTCGGCTATCCCATTCTGTTAAGGTGTATATGGAGTTGTTTTTTGTGTTGCAATGCCGCTTGCCATACAGAATTGCTCAAACTTGTCTGAGCAAAATTCCCTTCCATTATCTGTTCTCAGTACCATTATTTTTCTTTTCATTTGATTTTCGACTAATGCTTTAAACTCATGAAACTTATCAAATGCTTCAGTTTTACTCTTAATGAAATAAATCCATGCATACCTTGAAAAATCATCAATGAAAGAGACATAATAGCTTGATTTTCCAAGAGATTGGACCGAAACTAGCCCGAACACATCACTATGTATCAAATCCAGAATACATTTTCTCTCATGCTAGTAGACTTAAAACTCACATGGTTTTGCTTGCCATGTAGACAATGCACACAGAAACCGAATCCCATGGACTTATCTGGGACTCCTTTCACCATCTGCTTTTACGATAAAGTAGAAAGTCCTTTTTCACCGATATGCCCAAGCCTCTGATGCCACAACATAGAGGACTTCGCCTCATCATCAGTCGCCTCCTTAAAGATAAAACCTCCACTGCACTTACTTGGTACTGTACTTCCCAGCAACTTGTACAACGTTCCATACTGAGCATCTTGTGCAATTACTAGCGATCCACGAGTTATCTTGCACGAATTTGTCACAACTAAAATTCACTCCCTCATCTGTCATCTTACTGACTTACATCAGGTTCCTGCTGAAGTCCAGAATATGCATCACACCTGGAAGTGTCCTAACTGTCCTATCACTCATTTTTAACTTTATCTTTCCACGACTAATAATTTTCACCGGAGAGTTATCTCCCAATAAAATATTTCCCCCATCAAAGGTTTTATACTCATTAAACAGTCCCTGTGAGGTGTCATGTGAAAGGATGCTCCTATGTCAATTATCCAAACACTTTGATATGATTGAGCCAAACAGGATGCCATATTTAAGTCACCAACATCATCATCATACTGGTTCCTGTTACCTGAAGCTAATGTTTTGCCTGTTCACTTTTCAGGGTTCACATTCTTACTTCTGCAATCCTTCTTTAGATGCCCAGGCTTCCTACACTTCAACCCAGATTTATCCCTACTTTTTTATCTTCCCTTGAACTTGGGTTTATCACCAGAGCACTTGTAGTCTTTTTCGTAGGTTCACCCTCTCACAGATAAGACCTCATTTGACCAGTTTTTTGTACCCTACCACCTCATCTTTTCAGACAATAGGGCTGCCATGGCATTCTGAAATGACAAATCAGTCGTACCACTACCAATCGCAACTATCAAGTTATCCCACGAATCAGGCAGTGACCAAAGCAGTGTAATAGCCTTAACGTTGTCCGTCACATCAACACTAATAGACAATAACTGACCTATCAAAATGTTGAACTCATGCAAATGAACAGAAAATGAATTGCCCTCAGCCATCCGAAGTTTTTACAACTTCTTCTGTAGAAACAGTTTGTTTACCAGAGATTTACTCTGATAAAGGCTTTCCAGCTTCTTCCAGAGATCTTTCGCAGTATTTTCTCCAGAAACATTTATCAAGACATAATCGGCTAGGCACAGCCGAATCAAACTTTGTGCCTTCCGATCGAGCTTCTACTACTCCGTGATGGTTGCTGAAGATCTTGTCGAAACCACCACCGGCGATGTCGCCTCTGCTGTGCATGTTACCGTCAGGCTCATCGTACGTTTCAGCATCTCATTGACTATCACCGTCCACAAATCCTTGTCCACGAGTAGATCCCCCATCTTCAGTTTCCATAATTCGAAGTTTTTCCCTTCGAACTTCTCGATTTCAATCCGTGATTCAATCGACATCTTTGATCGTTAATTCTTGAACACAAGGCTCTGATACCAATTGAACGATTTGAGACCTGTCAATCATACGAATTATAAACAGAAAGAAAAATAAGACAAGATTTACCTAGATTCACCCTAAGATAGGGCTACATCCTGGCAAAAGTTTCTTATTATCAACCTCACAAATCTCTTGTTATAATGTATGCTAAGTACATAAAGAGTATTTATAAGCAACTTAAGACGCCATAATTATGGTATAATTAGGATTTCCGCCCTGCTGCAGAACTATGGCTATTCATGGGCCCAAGCCCAAACCGTCACGCAAAAAACCAGACCCAACCCATGTACCGGGGAGCGGGACCCCCGTGGTCGTCCGGGGTTCTACATATCTGGTCTCATGAAGTATGCACCAACTCTAACACTAAACACATGTTAAAATGAACAGGACCAAACTGCTACATAAAATAATTTGTCCATATAGAATGTATAATACTCTTTTATTAACAAATTATACATATACATATAAATAATGTACAAATTTATATAATTAATTCAGTTGATTTGTTAAAGTATAAAGAAATAATTGAGTTATTTCTCACCCTCTTAAACTTTTAAGATAATTGATAGCTTATATTTTTTTAATGTGGTATTAAAGCTCCAGGTAGTAGTTTAAGTGATGAGGATGATACCTCTTTTATTTAATATTTCACATATTTCTTTGTCTTTTTGCCATTTTATTTTTCTTATACTTAAGTTTCACATGCAAAACATTTAATCTTTCAGTTAGCTTGCATTGAATGTGTTAAAAGTGTAATTAAAAAAAAATAATTGGATCATTTACCATTACCTTAAGCTTTGGCATAATTGATAAATCGTTTATTAATTAATATATTTGAATATTGATACTATATTGTCTTATAAAATTTAAGTTGATATTTTTTTTATTGAGTGGTGATCCTACGGAACCTGGTTCTATGGGAGTTACTACGGAATCGGGAAAGTCCACTAATAATTAGTAGGAAATTAAATAGTAATTGTTTTAAAAAAAAATTAAAAATTAAATATTGAAATTACTACTTAATTTCTTATAATTATTAATATTTTTTTTTCAATTCCGTAATAACTCACACGTAATCGAACAAGTGGAATCACCATTCTTCTTTATTTGAGAACATACATACAAAATAAGCTACATCAATTCGTAAATTTTTTTTAATAAAATTACTGAGTGAAAATATTACTCTCAATAGTCTGTCAAGACTAAAATGGCAGACTTCTCATCCCAAAAAGCACGTAGCAGCCATTGAAAACAGTAAATGTAGATATATTGACCAAGGTAACCAACCATTGAAATTTCGCTATAAATAGTCTCACACCACTGCCTTCTCTTCTCAGTTCTCACAAGAAGCCCTCCTTACCCAAGTACCCATAACACTTGAATATTCTTCAATTCTCTCAATCAATCTTTAGACCACCGAACTCATTTTTTTTTTCAACAATGGCAGATGAAGTGATCCTCTTGACTTGCTGGGCGAGCCCATATGCTATAAGAGTGAAAATTGCTTTGGAAGAGAAATACATTGAGTATGAGTCCAAGGAGGAGGACTTGGGTTACAAGAGTGCTCTGCTCCTGAAGTCGAACCCGGTTCACAAGAAAGTTATGGTTCTCATCCATAATGGTAAACTGATCTGTGAGTCACTGGTCCAAGTCTAGTACATAGACGATGTCTGGAAGAAGTCTCCTTTGCTCCATTTTGATCCTTACCAAAGAGCCCAAGCAATTTTCTGGGCTAACTTTATTGATAGTAAGGTAAAAAAAAAAATCACTGCTACTAATTTACCACCTAGCTTCTTCATTCTTCTTTTAATTAGTATACTGTATACATAATTAGCCCATTAACTAATTTCTTCATATGGTAACTTTTTAAACATAAATCTGACCTTGTTAAAATAATGAATACTAATAGGTATATGAAACTGGGAAGAAGATTTGGGCCTTAGAAGGAGAAGAACTGGAGACTGCCAAGAAAGAGTTTATAAAGTCGTTGAAAATGTTGAAAGCAGAGATTAGAGATAAGAAAACATACTTTTTTGGGGGACACATTTGGGTATGTGGACATTGTTATATTAATCTTGATACTAATACGCAAATATTCAATCATACAGCCAAGATCTTTTCATATTAAACTTGTCAAGAATTCATATATATATATATACATATACATATATATATATATATATATACATATATATTGAGAAGATGAGTTAGAAACAAACCGGAATCCATTGTAAGCAAGCCTCCTTGGGTTGATCTTTTAAGACTACAGTGAGAACCACCTTTGGTACTGGAACCAATCAACTGAATGTTAGAGGGGAGGGGTAAGAACTGTCTATTTCAATAAAATTTTAACACACGTTAAACACCCTCCCTTGATGTCTATTTATTTCCCTGTGCCTTAAGGACCATAACCCTAACAGTTACCTCACACATGTGCATTGGGTCTTTGGCCCATCAACGAAGACCCATACCACATCGGGCTTTGATGAGAGTCATAAAATGCATCTTTACAGTACTTAATTGTTAGTATTTTAGGGTTGATCTAGGTTTGAATTGCACTTTTATACCTTAACAACTCTAAAGTGTCATTCTTAGATCATTGATCTATTTCGATGCATTTTTAGGTATTTTGAGTCTTATACAGATGAAAAATCTATTGTTGAATGAAGCACAAAGATTCCATGTATACTTGAGCAAAGGAGGGCTTTTGGAAAGGCTAAATAAAGAGATCCAAGTATGTCCACCGCACCCTGGATGGAGCTGGGCCGCACCCTCCAGATTAGAGGCCAAAACAAGTAAAGAAGACTATCAGGTCAGGGCGCGCCTTTGATGGAGCCGCGCTGCGCCCTGAGGTGTGCGCTGCACCCTGGATGGAGCTAAGGCACACCTTCCGGAAAGTTTACAAGGCTGGCCTAAAACCAAGCCTAAGAGTGAGAAAATCCAAGCCTAAGCGCGGACACGAATTTTGCTCTCCAAGTTAGGTCTGAATTAGGTCTTTAATGATTGTTTAAAACCCTAAAACACCCTTAGACCCTTGTATTATAAATAGATCACTTAGGGTTTGATATTAGACATTCATTAAGCTGGAAGACTCAAGGAAGCAGCAACTTATCCTCCATCAAAGTGATCAACCATGAGCCCTATAGCTAACTAATCTCCAAGCAAGGTGAAGGGATGAATCCCTAGGTGTAGTTGTTCCTATTTTCCTTTATTTAATTTAGTTGTAATAGAGCTTTATCGTTAAGACATTGTTATGATTTACTTTTTAATCTAATTTTAAGGTTTCATCTAATCCGGTGATTGTATCTTTCTTATTGATATAAATTTAGTCATGCTTTCCTTATGTCAAGATTGTTTGGGTATGATTGAGTCCGATAGGTTTATCCTTTAGGCTTGTCCATTACTGCAATATTTTCATAAAAGATATATTGTCGTTTCTTGATAAACCTATAGGATAGATCATGTGTGCATGAATCGAAAATAAAAAGTATTTCATAACAATCAAATTAGGGTTTATACATGTTCTCATTGAATATTTGTCGATTGCATGTTTGGGATGTGAAACGTGCAATCAAGATAAAAACAATTGAATCAAGTTAGGATTAGGGCAACAAACCTAGGTAGGATTCCTAGATCCTTGTTGTCCCTCTATTATATTTTACACAATTACTCCATTATCAACAGTTCATACTTTCTCACTTAAATCTTTATCGTTTGTGTTATGATTCACACCTTTCTTTGTAGTTAACTTGTTTCCCTGTGGAATCGACATCCCAAAGTTGTGCTACAACTACCGCGTTATTTTTGGGCGTAATCAGGCTTCTACACATAAGGTGACCCATACTAAAGAACCTTGATACTTTGGAGACCCATAAAAATTATATCACTTAATTGGGTCCTTTATTAGATAACAGGTCTACATGTACAATGTTATAACATATCTGAACCCAAAATTTCAACAATTTCTCACTTGGGTTACATATTTTATCCTTTATATTGTACATGAAGATAACCTTAATTGAGCTCATTTGTGCTATCTAAACTAAAATATCCAACAACAATCTGGTCCATTAACCATATCAATGTAGGATCAAAGCGGCCTTTATCATATTTATCGTAACAAGAACCATCAATGGTCATAACACTAACACAATTAACGACACAGATCTAGTATGGATGTGTAGCATGGAAATTACGTCAAATGTGATCTTAAACATGTTAATTTCCAACTGGTCCTCTATATGACTTAAAAGAATCATATGAAATACTTTCAAACATTAAATGCAAAACTGCAATGAAAGTCATCATAGAGTAATCAAAAATACATAATCCAAAGTCTGTATAGAACAACATAACCATGTCAATTAAGCAAAAGTAAAAGGCCAAATACAAACTCCCACTATACAGGTATATGGTCCAAAAGAACAACACCCATGTGAGCAACATGCTCATGAAACACTAGGGGTGGCAAACCCTTAGTAAGCGGATCCACAATCATAGAGTTTGTACTGATATGCTCAATTGACACTTTAGAATTCTGGACTCTCTCTTTGACAACCAGAAACTTGATATCAATATGCTTTGACCTGACGAGCTTCGGTTGTTCTTGGAATACAACTCAGCAACCTTATTATCATAATAAATTGTTAATGGTCTATCAATACCATCAACTGTGCGCAGCCCAGTGATAAAATTTCACAGCCATATTCCCTGATTTGATGCCTCATGGCAAGCTATGAACTCTGCCTCCATGGTGGAAGTAGCTATGAGTGACTGTTTCACATTCTTCCATGATATAGCTCCTCCAGCTAACATAAAGACATAGCTAGAAGTGGATCTCCTGCTATCGAGACACCCAGCAAAATCGAAGTTTGAATAGCCAATGATCTCCAAAAGATTCGATCTCCGATATGTGAGCATATAATCCTTCGTTCTCTGTAGATATTTCATAACCCATTTAGCTGCTTTCCAATGATCCATGCCCAGGTTACTCAAATATCTGCCTAGCATTCCAACAATGTAAGTAGTGTTTGGTCGCGTACAAACTTGTGCATACATGAGACTTCCAACAGGCAAAGCGTAGGGATATTTCTCCATTTCCTTATTCTCAAGTTCATTTTTCGGACATTGGAGCAAACTAAACTTATCACCCTTTGCCACGGGTGTGTTTCCTGGTGTACAACCACTCATGCTAAATCTACTTAGCACTGTATCAATATAGGCCTTCTGTGACAGTCCAAGCATACCTCTGGAATGATCTTTATGGATCTATATACCCAAAACAAATGACGCATCACCAAGATCTTTCATTTCAAATTTACTTGATAAAAATCTCTTGGTTTCACGCAATAGGCCTATATCGCTACTTGCCAGTAGAATGTCATCTACATATAGCACCAGGATAATAAATTTGCTCCCATTGAAATCTGTATACCCAAAACAAAGGACGCATCACCAAGATCTTTCAATTCAAATTTACTTGATAGAAATCTCTTGGTTTCATGCAATAGGCCTATATCACTACTTACTAGTAGAATGTCATCTATATATAGTACCAGGATAATAAATTTGCTCACACTGAACTTGAGATATATCAAATTTTTGATACCATTGTCGGGATGCCTGTTTTAAGCCATAAATGGACTTTTTAAGCTTGCATACAAGATGCTTTGAATCTTTGGACTCAAAGTTCTCCAGTTGCACCATATATATTGTTTCTTCAATGTTTCCATTGAAAAATATTGTTTTAACGTCCATTTGATGTAGCTCCAAATCATAGTGAGCTACAAGTGCCATAATGATTCTAAATGAATCTTTCATCGAAACCGGTGAAAAAGTCTCTTTATAATCAATGCCTTCCTTTTAAGTGAAACCTTTGGTGAGCCTTATACCTTTCAGTGTTGCCTTTTGAATCCCATTTGGTTTTAAATATCCATTTGCAACCAATCGGTTTCGTACCTTTAGGCAACTCTACTAAGTCTCAAACACCATTGTCATCCATTGATTTCATCTTATCCTTCATGGCTTCAATCCACTTTTCAGAATTAGGACATTGTGTGACTTGACTAAAAGATGTCAAATCATCTTTTAGACCCATATCAAACTCATGTTCCTAGAGATACACGACATAATCAGTCAAAATCATGTTTCTCCTTTCTCTAGTGGATTTCCTTAATGGCACTTTTACTTGAGGTTGTTAAGGTACCTCTTGATGAACCTCAGGCGGTTCCTGATTTTGAACAGGCAGCAATTCAGGTTCGTCATCAATACGTTGGATCTCTGGATTTTCATTTTGAATAACATCAGGTATGGATACCTAAACATTTTCAGTTGCAACAAGAGGAATGTAAATACATTCCTCTTCAAAATTGACTTGTCTGAGTTGGTCTCTCCCACTTAACTCAACATCCTCAATGAAATTGGCATTGCCCATTTTGAAAAAGGATCTATTAGAGGAATCATAAAATTTGAAACCCCTTGATCTTTCAGAGTATCCAAAAAAATAACAGCTAACGGTCCTTGAGTCTAACTTCTTCTTATTTGGCTTATAAGGCCGAGCCTCAGCTGGACATCCCCAAACATGCAAATGCCTAATGCTAGGCTTTTTTCCTATCCATAACTCGTATGGGGTTTTAGCTACTACTTTACTTGGAACTCTGTTCAGGACATAAGCTGCAGTCTTGATGGCTTCACCCCAAAGCGATTCAGGTAAAGAAGAATGACTGATCATACTTTTTACCATATCCTTTAAGGTTCGGTTTCATCTCTCAGCTATACTATTTTGACTAGGAGTCCCTGGCATAGTGTATTGAGGAACGATCCCACATTCCATCAAAAATTTGGTGAAGGGTCCGGGACGTTGTTCACCTGATCCATTATATCTACCGTAGTATTCACCTCCACGGTCAAATTTGACAGCCTTAATTTTCTTGCCTAATTGATTTTCAACTTCGGCTTTGAAATTATTGAACACGTCTATAGATTGAGACTTCTCATGAATTAAATAAAGATAGCCATACCTGGAGTAGTCATCTATAAAAGTGATAAAATATTATTGTCCATTCCAAGAAGCTGCAGAGAATGGAATACAAATATCCGTATGTATTAATTCGAAGACACTATTACTCCTATTAGCACTTTTATTTTTAACATTTGTTTGTTTTCCCTTAATGCACTCAATGCAGACTTCAAAATCTGACAAATCTAAGGGATCAAGAATTCTTTCTGACACAAGTCTTTGAATCATTTGTTTAGAAATATGTCCTAAACGCTTGTGCTATAACATTAATGAATTCTCATTTGTTAATCTGCGCTTAATACCAACATTACTGGTATGCAAGGATTCATTTTCGTTGGAGGCAATCATATCCAGTTTATATTAATTATCAATTAAAGAACCGGTACCAAACAAATTAATTCTGAAAAAGACTAAATTTTCTATTTCCAAATGAACAAGAAAAACCTGATTTGTCCAAACATGAAATAGAAACCAAATTCTGTCTAAAAGACGGTACATAAAAAGTCTCATCCAAATCCGAATTACAACCAGATTCCAATTGTAATCTAAATAAACAAACTACCTCCACAGGAGCTATTTCGCCATTTCCTACATAGATGAATCTTTCAGCATCAGTTGGCATTCAGCTCTTTATGTACCCCTGCATAGAAACACTTATGTGAGTAGTTGCACTTGTATCTATCCACCAAGTGTTCTTAGGTACTAAGGCCAAATTAACTTATGAACAAACAAAGTTTAGAAGTTTACCTTTTTTCTCCGCCAGGTCACATACTTGGCGTATTTTGTGCAGTCTTTCTTCACATGACCAGCTTTGTGGCAAAAGAAACAAGTTATACCTTTATCTTGTTTCTGTTGTCCCTTGTGGTGTGAATTTTCAGACCCTGCAATTTCCTTTCCTTTAATGTTCCTCTTTCTTTTCTTGCTAGAACTGGGGTCCTGATAAGTTGATGCTAAATGAGCACTTTCAACCTTTTCATGATTAAGTCTCTCTTCCTCTTGGACACATTGAGTAATCAGCTCATTCAAAGTCCATTTCTCCTTTTGAGTATTGTAACTAATTTTGAAATGATTGAATTGTGTAGGAAGAGAGATCAAGACTAAGTGCACTAGAATGTCTTCTGGCAATTCTAGCTTGAATGCCTTTAGTCTTGTCACAAGGTTTGACATCTCTATGATGTACTATCTTATATTCCTCTTCCCCTTGTACCGCATTGAGACAAGCTTAGTCAATATGGTGCTTGTCTCGACCTTTTTGTATGCAGCGAATCGGTCTGCTATTTGGGAGAGAAATTTCTTAGCATCATTTTCATCAGGAATTGAACCCCTGATGGTATCCAGAATCGAGTGCTTCATAATCATTAGGCTCATGCGGTTTGTTCGCTCCCACTTTTCAACAACCTTTTGCTCAGCGGTACTATCGCTGGGCAAAGGTGCGGGGCGATCGACCCTTAATGCATAGTCTAATTCCATGCACCCGAGCATGATCATAACATGATCTTGCCACTTCTTGAAATTCGTGCTGTTAAACACGGGAATGCTGTTGATGTTAGGAGAAATCGATGTTGCTATAAACAAGAACAAAAGCTCACAATTAGTAACAACTCATGTATATATGAATCAAAACAAAACTGTATACATATACACATGCATGTGGGCCTATAACAAGATACCTAGCATGACATTAATACTTAGTCTTTGGACAGAAATATCAACTTGTAAGTGGTATCTCAAATATAGTTCATGAATATTGACAACCTAACCTGCCAAATAATGTGCCTTTCTTTGGACCGACACATTATTCGCATGGCAACCTTTATTTGTCACATATTCACAACTATTTTAATTTATTAACAATGCAAAAATAACCTTCCTTTGGGCTGATTATTTTCACATATTAATAGCATGTTTAGATGTCTTAAAATAAATAAATTTACATATTAGAGATTGCTTTGGCAACATAATACTTCAATTCATTCATCAAAAACATTAAACATAAAATTCAGAACAAAATCCTTAAATTATTATTTTTTTGTCCTTTACCTTGACCGGCGCCACGTCGCCAGCAATCTGCCCAAAGGGACAAATTGCTGGTGCTGCAGCACCAGTTCTCTGGATTTTGGGACTGATTGTAGTGGTTCTCTACAATGAATACCAAAATAATATGAAAGCAATTGGTAAGCTGTCATGATAATAAAAAAAGATTTCCACAATTTCCACTTTACTATATATTCTCAGCATATCCAGAATATCATGGCAAGTTGTCATGACAATAAAAAATGATTTCCACAATTGCAATATTTATAGAAAAATTGCATACAATATAAAATAATTTCCACCGGTTATAAAAAAATTTAAAAATGGCTATCTTTATCATATGAACCAGTGCCAAAGGGCTTAATGCATAATTTACGGAATTAGCCAAAAAAGAAAGATCAAAGCCAGTGCCGCAGCGCTGGTTTGATAAACTGCAATTTGCAGTTACAAAAACAGTCACAAAAAATCACCAAAATTTAATATTGTCATACCCAACAAAAAAAAAAATCATATTTGGAGATGCAATTCACAGAGTAATTATACAATCTCATCAACAAACATGGATTTATAGCAAAAAAAAAATTTCAAAACAAATTTCTGCCCTAAACATACTTTATGGGAAAAAATTCAAGAAACTCATTTTTCATATGAATCTCAACAATTTAACATGAAAGGCTCTGATACCACTTGTTATATTAATCTTGATACTAATATACAAATAGTCAATGATACAGCCAAGATCTTTTCATATTAAACTTGTCAAGAATTCATATATATATAAGATGAGTTAGAAACAAACCGAAATCCATTACAAGCAAGCCTCATTGGGTTGATCTTCTAAGACTACAGGGAGAACCACCTTTGGTATGGGAACCAATCAACTGAATGTTAAAGGGGAGGGAGAAGAACTGTCTGTTTCAATAAAATTTTAACAAACGTTAAACACCCTCCCTGATATCTATTTATTTCCCTGTGCCTTAGGGACCATAACCCTAACAGTTACCTCACACATGTGCATTGGGTCTTTGACCCATTAACAAAGACCTATACCACATCGGGCTTCTACACATAAGGTGGCCCATACTAAAGAACCTTGATACTTTGGAGACCTATAAAAATTATATCACTTAATTGGGTCCTTTATTAGATAACGGGTCTATATGTACAATGTTATAACATATCTGAACCCAAAATTCCAACAGATGTTGCATTAGTCCATCTCTATAGTTGGTTGTCTATCATTGAGACTTGTGCAAACTTCACCATGGAGGAAGAGTGCCCTACATTTTTTAAATGGTTGAAGAGGTGCCTGCAGAGGGAAAATGTCTTCAAGTCTCTCCCTGACCAGCAAAAGATCTTTGGCTTCATGTTGCAGCTCAAAAAGATTCTTAGGATTGAATAAGCAAATTAATTACCAACTAGAATTCTTATATTGGATACTTTGTCGATTTTCAATTCAATTCGACAACCGTCAAACTTGAAAACTCTATCATGTTGCAGCTCAAAAGATTCTTGGGATTGAATAAGCGAATTTCCCTTGCACTAAAGTGCAGTGATTGGACACTAAAACTATTGTCCACCTTATCTAATGCATTTCTTTCTTTTATTGTTGTGAAAATAAAATTAAAGAAAAAAATGAGAAAGTTCTCCTATGTGATGTGTTCTATTTGATAGAGATCATAGATGAACATACATGACATAAAGATCCATCTCACTATTGGATGATATGAGAAAAAAGGAAAAAAAAAATTTCTTTTTCGTATAGTATTGTTAGACCGAAATTGTTGCGTGTACCTTGTGATCTGCATGCATTTATTTATTATTTTTATCATTTTATTTATTTATTATTTTATTAACGTCCAATGTTTCAAAAGGCTTACACCATAACACCTTACACCTCACCTCACTGAGGTAAAATGCCTCGTCTAACGTCCTCGCCTCCGAAAACACTAGTAGTTGGTAAAATGGTGACAGGTAAAATTTAACTAGTAATTAATTTGCTAATTTTACTTTTAAAAAAGGAAATTGTTACATATACTCATCCAAATGGATGCATCACAATCGTTCATCTAGGAAGAAAATTCGATGAATGATTGTGATGCGATCAATATAAATGTACAATGTTTGTAATAGGTGTATGGTAGAATTTTCCCTTAAAAAGATTTTGTAACAAGTACAATTTTTTTTTTAAATTTGTTTAAATCTCAATCAATTGACGCTTGTTTGGAACCCATTTTAAATGAGTTTAAAGGGGTATTATTAGATCGGAATTGTTGCGTGTATGAATGAAGCCTCCATTTCCAAGGCTATTAGCAAGATTAAAAGCACTCCTTCAATATATACTAGTAGGTCTAAGAATGCAAATTTAAATTCTAATACATATACTAGAGACAAGCATCCTAGAAATACTCATGCATATATGTATGCTCACTCAAGAAATGCAAATGCTTGGAATAATCATTCATGGAATGCACATACTAGAAATACACATCCTAGGAACTATCATCATGTATATCCTAGAGATAATATGTATGCTCATAACTTGCATGGTAAAAGTGGACATCTTAGGAATTACCATCATGTGCATCCTAGAGATAGTTAGTATGTTCATAATGCTACAAGTGCAAATCCTAGAAATTATCGTCATACAATTCCTAGAGATAACATGCGTGTTCATAATTTTCATAATAGAAACATGTATTCTAGGATTGCTTATCCAGGGAACTATAGACATGCACATTTAAGAAATTCTAGAAATTTCAGTAACTACCATCCTAGGATTATGCATCATTAACATGTCTACAATTATAGAACACCTTGTAATATTAAGAAAGTATGGGTCCCAAAAGGAACCATATTTTCTAAGACTAACCCCAAAGAACCCAAGAAATTTTGGGTACCTAAAAGTGTAGTTGTATATCCTTGTGTAATGTAGATATGTCTCCACACCAAGAAAAAAGGTAACTATTGGTACCTTGATAGTGAATGCTCAAAGAACATGAACGATGATTAAAGCATGTTCAAAGAGCTAACTTTAAGGAATGGTGGACACATCACCATTGGAGACAATACTAAGATAAAAGATCATTAGGCATGGCAAAGTTGGTAATGTTTTCTCAACCATTGATCATGTTTTATATGTGCAAGGTCTTAAGCCAAATTTGCTTAGTATTAGTCAACTATGTAACAAAGGCAACAAAATCATAGTTGAAACCTCTCATTGTCTAGTTATAGACATCAAAAGTAACAAGATCAAATTTGTTGGCCATAGACATGAAAATATCTATATAGTTTATTCAAATCTTTGCATTCGGAAAATGAAAAATGTTTTCCCGCTTTTAGTAAAAATCCATGGATATGGCATAAAAGACTTGGCCATGTGAACATGGATTTGATTAAAATTATTTCAAGAAAAGATTTAGTCATTGGACTTCCAAAAATCAAATTTGAAAAAAATAAGGTAATGTGATGCTTGTCAAATGAGAAAGCAAACAAGAATTTCTTTTAAATCAAAAAATAAAATCTCTATTTCTAGGCCATTGGAACTTTTACATATGGACTTGTTTGGTCCAATAAGTACCATTAGTCTTGGTGGCCATCAATATGCTCTTGTGATTGTTGATGATTATTCAAGATATACCTTTGTTATTTTTATTGCTTACAAATATAAAGTATACAAAGGATTTGTGAACTTTTGCAAAAAGTTTACAAATAAAAAAGGTATTTTTATTTCAAGCATTAGAAATGATCATGGAAAAGAATTTGAAAACCAAAGTTTTTCAAAATTTTGTGATGAAAATGAAATTGATCACAACTTTTCAGCACCTAGAACTCCTCAACAAAATGGAGTTGTTGAAAGGAAAAATAGAGTTTTAGAAGAATTTGTTAGAACATTACTTTGTGAAAATAGCTTGCCAAAATAATTTTGGGCAGAAACCGTAAACACTTTTTGCTATGTTTTAAATAGAGTTTTAATTAGATATATGCTTGACAAAACCTCATATGAACAATGGAAAGGTAGAAAACCTAATATTTTTTATTTTCGTACTTTTGGTTGCAAGTGCTTCATCCTAAATAACAATAAAATTATTATTAGAATATTCAAACTTTAATAAATCTTATACAATCTTTAACAAAAAAAATATTATAGTGATCGAAGAATTCGTAAATATTGCCTTGATGGTTGAAGAGGTGCCTGCAAAGAGAAAGTGTCTTTAAGTCTCTCCCTGACCAGCAAAAGATCTTTGGCTTCATGTTGCAGCTCAAAAAGATTATTGGGATTGAATAAACAAATTAATTACCAACTGACATTCTTATGTTGGATACTTTGTTGATTTTTAGTTCGATTCGACAACCGTCAAAATTGAAAACTTTATCATTTTCAAGTTTTTTTTTTGGTTAAAGATAAATACAGATATACCCCACACAGTGTGTGGAGTGAAGCAATTTTCAGGTTAGTTTGGGTTCTCATGGGGAGATGACGTGTGCAATCACTATTTTATGTAACAATCAGTTTTCAGTGACGATACTTAATAAAGTTTGGATTATTTATTTCTTTTGTTTTACTCTCTCATAATTTCTGATTTGCATTTATTTATTTAATTCAATGAATAATTTTTTTTTTGTTAATGTTATATTGATATCTTTAAGTATTAAGAATGAATTGAATAGACTTTTCTCTTCAATTTAAGCTTTTGAAATAATTAATAACTCAATTTATTAAAAAAATTTAAACAATTTTTAAAAAATTTAACCGTCAATCGATCGATTAACTGATATACATTATTCGGTTAATCAATTTAGTATTGATATAACTGATTAAGTGAACTGCTTTACTTAAACGATTCGATTTGATTCGAAATGATCCGGTTAATCGATTTTAATCAATTAATAAACAACTCTGCAAAAAGTAAAGGTAAAAGAACCATACCACAACCAAATTGATACACAATGTATCTGAGATGCTTTTAACCCAAGAGAAAATAAACACAAAAATTTTAACATGATTCGGCATCTCTTGCTTACGTCCACAATAGAATCAATCCACTGTTAACTCTCAACTACATCAATTGTCATTTTTTTTATATCCAAAACTGTACTAAAACACTCATTGCAACTTTTGAAAAAGTTAGCATGCAATTTTTTAAGGTAAAACTTTGTGAAAACTCTCCACAATCTAACAACTCAAACCCCAATACACCAAATATTTGCTCAACCAATGGATTCCTCTTTTACAAGTTGTAGTGGTGTTTGATTTGTTACACTCTATATCTGACCAACTATTCTTATTTCATGAATAAGGATGAGAGACTACCTCTCATGATGCCAATATTTATAATAACTTGTACCCACATCCTTTTGACATAAACGATGTGAGATTATTACTACTTACAATAACACTTTTCTTTGATGTGAGATTTGAGGAGTATCTCAACAAATTCTTCCCTCGATTCAAATCCCCAAACATTTCAACCCCTAGGCTGGGTTTATCTTCACCCGATTAAAACCTCTCAGTTTTAATCGGGTCTTCAATACTGTTTAATCAGATTTTGAGCCTACCCCCAACAAAAGGCTCACTTCACAAAAATAACATAACTATTCTTTCTCTCTTGAAATCATTTGAAAATTTCTACCCTAAATTGGGTTTATCTTCACCCGATCAAAAATTCTCTGTTTTAATCAGGTCTTCAATACCGCTTAATCAGATTTGAAGTCTACTCCCAACAAAAGGCTCATTTAAAAAAAAAAACATAACTATTCTTTCTCTCTTAAAATCATTTGAACATTTCGACCCCTAGGTCAGGTTTATTTTTACTTGATCAAAACCTATTTGTTTTAATCGGGTCTTCAATATCACTTAATCAGATTTTGACTCCACTCCCAACAAAAAAAGCTCACTTCATTCTTTTTCTCTTGAAATCATTTGAAAATTTCTCATACTACTTTTAAATTTCTGTAGGAACTGTTTGGAAGAGTTTAAAGAGAAGGTTATATAGAAGAGAGAAGAAAAATATATAGGGCTTATTTGGGGAGGGTTTTCAAAAACCCTTTTCAGTGTTCAAACACTGAAAATCCTTTTCAAACACTACTAAGTTTGTTTGGGTTCAAAAATAGTTTTTGAACACTGTTTTGTAAAAATGACTGTTCAAACACTGATTTCAGAACACTACTATTTGGTGTTTTCAGTGTTTATTTTCATTTCTCAGCCCCTAAAACACGACTCTCTGTTCTCTACTCTCTTGTCTCTTCTCTCTGCTCTGGATTGCGTCTCTCTGCTCTTTCATCTCTGCTCTCGATCGCGTCTCTTTGCTTTCTTTTATCTTCTTTCGATCGCGTCTCTCTGTCACAAAGTGAAATACGGCCACGAAATGAAAGACGGAGACGAAGACCACGAAGTGAAAGACAAAGACGAAGACGACGTTAACAGTAACGGTGATAGCCATCAAACCAAAAGTCGACCCAAATTCCAAGAAATTGGGCCCCGTAAAGGCTTCGAAGTCCTAGTTCAAGTCGTCCTAGACCGGCCCCAGGCTGGTCTGGTTCTCCTCCCCTGTACCTCTGGCGACGGTGTCGTCCAGGTTCTTCTCTTCCTCTCTCTCTCTCAAATTTTATTTCGTTTTTATAGTTTTTTTCTTAATTTTTTTTGGGTGTTGAGAGTTAACGATATTTGGTTTATTGATCTTTCTTGTGGGGTTTTATTTTACTAGTTGAGTTGGGTGTTGAGAGTTTTTTCTTTTTCAGAGTAAAATTTCTGAATAGTTTTTGTGTATGTATGATTTAGTGTAAGAACTGGATTTAAGGTTAGCACTTGTGTTAATTTTTAGTGGGTTTCGCTGGTTATTCTGTTTGGCTGGCAAGGAACTCGTTTAAAGGAGCAACAGAAAAATTCTTTATTTTCAATATTTTGTTCTATTTTCTCTGATTTGATGTCGAAGAACTGAATTTGAGGCTATTGTTTGTGTTAGTTTGTAGTGCATTTCACTGATTATTTTGTTTGGTTTCCGAGTAATTGAGGGAAAGAAACTTGATTGACTCAATTTAGTGAAATTTTTACTTGATTGGGTTCTAATTATGGTTGAATCTGGGATTCTAGGTTTTTGAGCTCCATTCTTGTGAAATAAAATAGGAATGTGTTTGCTAATTCACTAAAGAACCTTGTTAGTTTTCTTGCTTTGATATTGCACAAGAGTTGCAATCCATGAAAGACTCAGGCATTCTGGACAAAGTGGAAGTTATATTATCTGAATGAGTTCGCAAATATTTATGCTACTGATAGATTCATAGGCAGTAATTAAGAAGAATTTTCAGGGACAGAAATATTTGAGAAAGGACTACTTGTTCTGATATTTTTGCATATTTTTTGTGCTTGTTTCGGTATTAATCAGCTTCTACCACGTGCAATTTGTTATTTTGGAATCTGATTATGCTGGATAAAATGCTAATTTGTATTACTCCATTAGGGGTTATTGACTGATTTTCATTGTTCATATTAGTGTTAGTTAGTGTTATTTACATCGAAGTTTGATTGCTGTTGTGCTTGCTTCTTTACTTCTTCAGGCCTCATATTACATCAGAAGTCCTGCTATAAATGAAATTGTAACATTCTGAGCGCAAAACTAGGTTTGTTGATGTGGTATGGAAATTACCTAAATGCTTGCACTTGTAGTGACTAGTCTTACATTGAAATTATATTATCTTGTTGGTTTGCCTACAACAACTTGGACTTGATGTGGTATGGAAATTGCCTAAATGCTTGCACTTGTAGTGACTATTCTTACATTGAAATTATATTATCTTGTTGGTTTGCCTACAACAACCTGGACTTAGAGACGAAGATGTTTTCATTAAGAGAATTGTCGCCAAAGCAAGAGACTTCGTCCAGGTATGGTTGATTATTTCACCTGCTCATGCATCAATATCCATTGAATATAGGATTCAATAATTACTTGAGAATATGTTCAAGCCGACTCTAGTTTCAAATTAACTGAATTATTTTCTCATTAGTACTGTCCCTTTAACTAATTTCCTTTATCTGGTTAATTTGAAAAGCAAGAGCACAATGTTGCTCTGGCTAGTGTTTTGTTTTCTGGCTCACTGGAAAATTTTCTACACTGATTAATTCATCTTTTTTAATTAGATTATTAGCTGCCATGTTTAGTGATTTGTTGCTGACTTGATTGAAAGGGACAATGGATTGTAGTTCATCATATACTTATGATTTAACTTGCTAAATAATATAAAACCAACTGAAGCCATGAAAGTGCAGGTTGTTTCCCAAAATGATTCCCTCTAATGCCTTGCAGGTTCATCATGGATAACTCTATGTATAGTGAATGCTTGTTGAGGGAGACAATCTGATTCTCAATTTCTTTTGCAGATCCTGGTTTTCACTTTAGCTATTTGGAAAGGAGCTTGCTTTTGAAGTGGAAGAATAAAAAAAAGCAGATTCTTTTGACTCTTTTGTTCCATTTAGGAATGCCTAGATCTGGTTGATAGTGAATAAGAATTTCCTTCCATTGTTTACATCTGTATTGAAGAGAAGCAGGTGGCAATGGAATCAGAAGGAGAAACTGGGGTATGTACCCAAATTAATTTGGCTGTAGCTTATGTTTTGCCTGATTTGGTTTCCATGATTTGAATGTGTTTGCCCAATTCTGGATTTCCAAATAATGGAAGAATGTTACTAGCTTGTTTCTTTTCTTTTTTAATTTGTCCAAAGCAAGCATAATAAGACATCAAATTCATTTAAAGCATGGATTTTGACTATTTTGAACAATTTTCTCTAAAATGCCTGCATGTAGGCGTGCATGTGTTTGCATGGTTTAATTTGTTTTGCTGTTGGATTTGGATTGATAAAAGAACTGTCAGGTTACTGAACTTTGTGAGCCGTAATCCTTTATTTCTCAGTACCGATTCTGTCTGGCTTTGAATGCCAAAGACTGGAGAATGCGCCATGGAATGATTTCTTCCACAGTGACAGTTTGAAGGGTGTGCAAGCACAGCAAACCAACAAAGTTTCAAGCTTAATGTTGGTGACCTGTTGGTTCAGGGAACAACATCACCATCAACCAGCTATCTGGATAGACTTGAACTTTGATTAACTTGGTTGTAGATGAATGTGGCTTTATGTCATGGATTGAATTTCTAAGAATTGAGCCTAATTCGATTAATTGAATGTAGCTATGCTTGATTTTATGCGATTGGTTCGTCCAAAGAATTGTTTTGGCATATGGTGCACATGATTTATGTTTATATTATAGAAAAATTGCAATTAAGTAAACTTAGAAAACTGATCTCATTAAAAAAAAAAAGAAGGTAATTAAAAATGCAGCGCTGCTTTATGGACAAAGGTCTAAGAGAATATCATGAGAATAAATAGAAAAAAATTACACTTATTTTCATCATTTTTCATTGTTTAGATTTTTTTTGTTTCTATTTGTTTTTCATAATTTTTTTAAAAATTTGTTTATAATCTTTTAGATATTGAACAAACTTAAATATTGTATTTGATGGGTTGATGGGTTACATTTTAAAAATAAAATAATATTAACTATTTTCAAGTATTTGGTGTGTGCTTAAAAATTGTATTTAGTAAATATGAGAAATAAAATTAATTTTAGATATTAAAATTTAAATTGAACACCGAAAACAATTACAAGAAGGTGTAATCCAAACAGTTTTCTATTTTCAAAACAGTTTTCGAACACTGATTATCCAAACAATGTTTCACTGAAAACTGTTTTGGAAATAGTTTTCGAACACTGATTATCCAAACATGTTTTTTTTTCAGAAAACATCAAAAAACTGTTTTCAGAAACTCTTTTCGTAAACTGTTTTCGAACACTGAAAACTGTTACCAAACATGCCCATATATACAAGAGCCAAAAGGGTATTATTATAACTATTTTATATTTAGTAAAAATTAAATTATTTTTTCTTTAGTTTTGAAGTTAATAAAAGAAACTTAATGAGGGGATTTTTCTTGCCTGATTTTTCTGGAAGTGGCTGGAATAATGCTGCATTGGAGACAATGTATCATCACCCAAAAAGTCAAGTTTTGGTTGTCGGACCAATTTTATTTTGTAGAATATTGAACCGTAAGCACTACTATTCCATGTGGAACAAAGAACGCGAAAAAAATGAATCTTTTGGAAAAGATTTAAAATAATTTAAAATATTTTTTATTTTAAAAGATATTTAAATTAATTTAAATATTTTCCTGAACATCACAATAAACTATTTGGTTTTTCAAGTGAGCATCACTGACTCACTTGTGATGTGATTGAAGAAATTTGTATATAATTAACAATATTGCTTTATTTGATTTATTTATTTTAAAAAAAATATTGTTTCATATTTGACTAAAAGACAAGGACAAGTGAAAAAATCAAGACAAAAACAAAAAGATTGTTCTGTATTTGACTAAAGAAAGGGATAAGTGCAAATATCAAGACAAGAACAAAAAGCTGTCGGACTACGTTGGCGTCAAGTTAATTCAGTCCAGAAACATGAGGCCCGTCGGCCTCCATTCATTCAATAAAATTAAATTCGGTTGATTTTTCTCCGGAAAAGATGGGTTTGTCTTTTTATCTACTTATTATAATAGTCTTTGTGAGTCCTCGTTAAGAAAATTTATTTTGCACGTTGTTAGAATATCATGCGAATAACAGTAGAGATGGCAACGGAGTTGGTTTGTGGGGGGGGGGGGGGGGGGGGAGTGTCAATAGAAATTTTCTTTTGCTTTCTGTCTTCATTTTGCTTTCCTACTTACAAATTGGGAACGAATTTTATTTTATAATAGAACAAGAATTTTCCGTTAACTTATTTTTAAAAAAAAAATAAATTACACTTAAAATTAACAATAAATATATTATATTCAAATATTAATAAACAAAAAATATATGTAAAATACATGTATAATTTTATAGTTTGATTCATTTTCATAATAAAATTTGAGTTTATTTCTAAAATATAAAAAATGATATAGTTTCAATTAGTGACAGTATAATCATTTTAAGTATTATTTAAAAATATTTTTTTTAAAAAAATGTAACAACATACAAAATTTGATTATTGTTGTACACATACAAAGATAAATATGATTTACCATAAAAAAAAAATATTATAATTTTTTGACAATTCAAAATATTTTTTTTCTTATTTTTTGACTATTAAAAAAAATGTTTACTTGTTGATTTTCTTTGGTTACTAGTTATTACTTGTTAATTTCAGGTCTTTTATGGCGTGCTAAGAAACTTTGTTTACGTTATTACTTGTTCATTTCAGGTCTTTTTTGGTGTGCTAAGAAACCTTTTTTTTTTTCTTTAACATGTGCACCAAGTTTAAATTAAGAACTTTGTTTTATAGTACCGCTAAAGAACAGACACTTTAAGCTTTGGTATTTGCCGCAGGATCTCTGTGATGATTCGAGATTCTACAAATATGAATCAATAAAGTATGTATAAAACAACATATGATTTCTCACCAAAGACATAACAACCGAAATCCAATCGTTAATAATTTTAAAATATATATATATATATATATATTTAATTATTCAGTGACAGTCGAACTGAGGGCCTTTTCGTCACTGAAAATGAATCTCCATGCAGTGGAATTGTAGTTAATTAATTAATTGCACTGAAAGCAGTAGCTTATGGGGCATGACGTTACTCTGGTGTCGATTTCTTCAGTACCGAAGGAATATGTGCGCAAATTAAAAATGTCTCATTTATTCACTCACTCAACATTAGAGGAGCCGTGTAAGAATTTATGACTAAAAGCAATTCTGAATATTAAATATGATTCAAAAAACAGAAGCAAAATCGAGAGGAAAAATAAATCACTTCTTTAATCTCTGTTTTTTTTTTTTTACCCCATCTCTTTCTATAATTATCTTTCATTTATGCGCCCAAGTTATTTTAAAAACTTAAGTCAGTGGTGAAGATATTCATTTTCTTGGTAGTCTTTTCTTTGGATTGACGATGGGAGATACAGTGTTTTTTTTTTCCTTTGCTTTGGGCAGTGAAAGATAGCCTTCAATGGCAGATTTGACTGATGCATGTGTGAGTGAGTTGTTTATTAAATATTGATTATTATTATTTTTTTTACTTTAATTAGTTAATGTACAAAATAAGCTACATCAATTTGTAAATTTTTTTTAATAAAATTACTGAGTGAAAATATTACTCCCAGTAGTCTGTCAATACTAAAAAGGCAGACTTTTCTTTCCCAAAAGCACGCAGCAGCCAATGAAAACAGTAAATGTAGATATATTGACCAAGGTAACCAACCATTGAAATATCGCTATAAATAGTCTCACACCACTGCCTTCTCTTCTCAGTTCTCACAAGCAGCCCTCCCTACCCAAGTACCCATAACACTTGAATATTCTTCAATTCTCTCAATCAATCTTTAGACCACCAAACTAATTTTTTTCCAACAATGGCAGATGAAGTGATCCTCTTGACTTGCTGGGCGAGCCCATATGCCATAAGAGTGAAAATTGCTCTGGAAGAGAAAGACATTGAGTATGAGTCCAGGGAGGAGGATTTGGGTAACAAGAGTGCTCTGCTCCTGAAGTCGAACCCGGTTCACAAGAAAGTTCCGGTTCTCATCCATAATGGTAAACCGATCTGTGAGTCACTGGTCCAAGTCCAGTACATAGACGAAGTCTGGAAGAAGTCTCCTTTGCTCCCTTCTGATCCGTACCAAAGAGCCCAAGCAATTTTCTGGGCTAACTTTATTGACAGTAAGGTAAAAAAAAAATCACTACCACTGATTTACTACCTAGCTTCTTCATTCTTCTTTTAATTAGTATACTGTATACATAATTAGCCCATTAACTAATTTCTTCACATGGTAACTTTTTAAACATAAATCTGACCTTGTTACAATAATGAATACTAATAGGTATATGAAACTGGGAAGAAGATTTGGGCCTTAAAAGGAGAAGAGCTGGAGACTGCCAAGAAAGAGTTTATAGAGTCGTTGAAAGTGTTGGAAGCAGAGATTGGAGACAAGAAGACATACTTTTCTGGGGACACATTTGGGTACGTGGACGTTGCATTAGTCCCTCTCTATAGTTGGTTGTTTGTCATTGAGACTTGTGCAAACTTCACCATGGAGGAAGAGTGCCCTAAAGTTCTTGAATGGTTGAAGAGGTGCCTGCAGAGGGAGAGTGTCTTTAAGTCTCTCCCTGACCAGCAAAAGACCTTTGGCTTCATGTTGCAGCTCAAAAAGATTCTTGGGATTGAATAAGAAAATTAATTACCAACTGGAATTCTCATGTTGGATACTTTCTCGATTTTCAGTTCTCATTGAGAGATGACGTGTGTAATCACTATTTTATGTAACTACCAGTTTTCAGTGACGATGCTTAATAAAGTTTGGATTATTTATTTCTTTTTGTTTTACTCCTTCGTCTCATAATGTCTGTTTTGTGTTTATTTATTTAATTAAATGAATAATTTTTTTTTAATGTTATAACAACACGGTTAAAGTACAAAAATTAATTGGATCAGTTTTTCCTTTCGACTTAAGTTTGTGGAATTAATAATTTATAACTCAATTATTTTAAATATAATGTAAAACTCTATGTCATGTTTCAAATCCGTATAAATAATTAATTGGGTCGATCTCTTTCAATATTTAATTTTTTCAAATATACACATTTTTTAATATATATATATATATATATATATATGCTCTGTAAGGTTTTTTTTTTAATTATCATATTTCGAATAAAAAATCTAAAAAGAATAGAATTAAAATTGTATGAAAAGTCAAAATGGACATACAATTTATTTAAATCTCAATTAATCGACGCTTGTTTGGAAAACACTTCATGTGAGTTTAAATCTAATCTCTCTACTGTCCACTAGTCAACGGTGTAACTTGCAAGCCAGCACCATGGGCCACCTTGACCAGGCCACCATGGCAACACTTGGAAGATACAGAGAGACATATTCAACAGCATTAATATCTTTAATTATTTCCTCAAGAAAAGAAAATTCTACCTCATTAATTAAGAATTAATCCAAATAAAAAGACATTGTTTCAATTAAAATTTCAATGACGAAATTGAATAAATGATTAACCCTCAAATCAAAATAGTTTTTAAGTTGAAACCAATTAAAATTGTATAAAAAGTTAAAATGAACTAACAATAATATGAGACGAGAGTAATACACACATGAATTCGATACGTCCTTTACCTCGTCTGCCGGAGGCCGAGTTTGAGCTGGTATTATTAGAATGTAAGTTGGGCTGCGCCTACATTAAAACTGGTACTAGATAAAAAGCATCTTGATGTCCATAGAGATGGCTTGTTGCCTGGTGATAAAAGAAAGGAATTTGTGTGGCATTCACGTTCTTCTTGTACTTTTTCAATACAAAAGTTGTTTATGCAACAATTTGTACGAAAATAATTAAACAACTCACAAAAATAGTACTAAATGGAAAAGTAGATATCAACAAAGTTATGACTTATAAATATTGATTTTTTATCATTGTATAAAAAATAATAGATCAAATTTCACTAAAATGAAAGATAAAAAATTAAAGTATGAGATATATTTATTGGGAAAAATACTCACAGTCAACAATTAATCAAATCCTATAATTTCAAACAGATCACATATTGAATATAATAATCACCAAGCCCAGTGCAGAAATAAAACGACAAGCACTAAATAAAACAATAAACTAAAAACACAAGAATTTACGTGAAAAACCCTCAAATGTAGAAAAAAAATCACGGGGCAAGAATAACTTTATTATGTAAATAACAATTACAAAGTTTATGTGGAAAACCCTTTAATGATGCACCTTTTCTCCCTTTTACTCTCTCGTTAAATAGAAATAAAACTCTCTCTGTACCTCACGATATAGCTATATTTTTCTTTGCTCTCTGTAATTCACCATAGAAAAAAGAAAGCAATAAGGCTTTTTTTATAGCCATTGATTAGAAGATATTCTCTTATAATAGGCATAGGATTCTGAGTCCTATAACGACTACACCAGCCAACACCTTTAACTTTATTTTATTTCTTATTTTAACTTGCTTATGGGCTAGACCCCACAAGCCCAACAATCTCCCCCTCCAGCCCATGAGGGAGAGAACTACCATGCGACTGACTTGGAGTCCATCCTTACCATCGCCGAGAAAAACTCGAGTTTTTCTTTCGGAACAACCTTTGTCGTCATATCAGCAATATTTTTATCTGTGTGAATCTTTTCCAACTTCATCAACTGTTTTTCAATCACCTCACGAATCCAATAATATCTCATTTCAATGTGTTTCGTACGTGAATGATACATGGCATTTTTGCTTAGATCCATGGCACTCTGACTGTCACAAAAAACACATACTCTTGTTGCTTCAAACCAAATTCTTAAAGAAACCTCATCATCCAAAGCATCTCTTTCCTTGCTTCGTTCACTGCAATGTACTCAACCTCAATAGTTGATAAGGCAACACACTTTTGCAGTCTTGAATGCCATGAGATAGCTCCCCTTGCGAAAGTAAACAAAAACCCCGATGTAGACTTGTTAGCATCAAGATCACCTACCATATCTGAATCTGTATAACCCTCAAGAACTGGTTCTGAACTCCCAAAACTCAAACACAACTTGGATGTACCGCTGAGATATCTCAAGATCCATTTCACCGCTTCCCAGTGACTTTTACCCAGACAAAAATCTACTAACCATACCAATAGCATGAGCAATGTTTGGTCGCATGCAAACCATAACTTACATCAAGCTACCGACTGCAGAGGAGTAAAGAATTACTGACATCTCTTCATTTTCTTCTTTTGTTGTTGGACACGATTTCTTGTTCAATTTAAAATGGTTGGCAAGAGGAGTACTGACTGATTTTGAATGCTTCATGTTGAATCTTTCAAGTATTCGTTCAACATACCTTTTTGTGATAACTACAACTTTCTGAATTTTCTATCACGAACAATCTGCATTCCCAAAATCTATCTCACTGGTCCCAAGTGATGTGATCCTCACAAGAGTTGTGAAACATGTCAAACAATAATGATTCGATTCCTGGATCACCCAAATACAGATTCAAACAAAAGGATTATTGACCCGTTGTTTAAGGAAACAAGAACCAATAATATCAAGGAAGATAAAGATTATTGACCCGTTGCTTATAAAAGAAACAAGAACCAATAATATCAATTGAGTTTGAAACGTTACAAGCTGGTACACTTGTTCGTTTGCTGAGAGTTCAATGAAGAACCAAGGAGAAAAAATTCTCACCCAATTATTTGTCAACCAAAAACTGAAACTCATATGGTGTGAACCTCCCTTTAAATAGGGCTTGGGTTGTGTTCTAAAAAAA